>OX465171.1:36728343-37928343 GCA_949987655.1 Polymixis flavicincta | reverse complement strand
CCGCCCGGGCTACTTTCTTGTGAGTATTTATCTACAACCCGTGGGAGAAACCGCTCGGGCTACTTTCATGTGAGTATATCATCTACAACCCGTGGGCAAATCCGCCCGGGCTACGTTCATGTGAGTACATCATCTACAACCCTTAGGCAAATCCGCCCGGGCTACTTTCATGTGAGTACAATCTACAATCTGTGGGCAAAACTACTCCAGCTACTTTCATGTGAGGACATCAGTCGATGTATTCTGATGCTTGTCAAGAGTGACTGCACACACAGAGCTCACTTCACCTAAGTTCTCGTGGTGAGAGTTTACAGAATAGACCGGCAGGTATCGCCTGTAGTACGACTAGTACATATTATTATTCATTTAGCTTTCTATCAATTAAATACTGCCTTGCATCTTTAGGATTTCTGAAATACGACAACATTATTATCAAATAAATGTATCACCATGGAAACAGAACGAGACCAAAGTTTCAAATTGATGCCAGGAGAAAGTGAACCAAACTTGCATTAATATATTTTTATTATAATAATATCTTACTAAAGAAAACAATTTACGTTGGTAATTATATATAAGTATTCGTTTGCAGGGACTGCTCCTCCGACTCCTACGACCCGCACTTACATCGCCAATTGCCCAAGCCTACGAAGTAAGTTATTGATCGATACCAAAACTTAGTTTTGCCCTACCAAATTATGACCTTTGCAGTATTAACTGATTCAAAATACCAACGTTTTGCCTGTACTTTATACCACCTTCCACCAGTTGGATTCAATCAGTTTACATAGTTATTCAAAGGTTTATAAGCGAGCCACAGTGAAAAAATTCATAGGTGATACCTATAACTTTTTCTGCGTGTATTTTGTATTTCAGTGGACAGTATTACTTTCGCATGAATAATATTAAAATTAATACAATTAATACATAAGTATGAATTATTATGCTGATATTTAAAAAATAATTATTACGAATTATCATGTTGATTATTATGGTGATTTTGTAATATTTGTGTCACTGTGTGCTGTAAAAAGAAATGATATGAGTAGAGCAAATGAATACATCTGTAGGATTGGGGAGTCTATAAACGAGAGATGGAAATATTGATGAAGATGGAAAGGAGAGTGAATGCGAGAAATAAAGTTAATGGTGCCACAAATGCGATTGTGAGCAACCAGTCGATATCTAAAAAGGCAGGACTAGCTGTTCACAATGGTGTGCTGGTGCCTACAATTTTACGGCTGTGAATGTTAGGTGTGGCAGAAGAGGAATGAGAATAGAACAAATTAAATCTTTTGAAATGCGTTCCTTTCGCAGTATGTCTCGCGCTACTATTAATTATATACTGAAGATTGGTGTGATAAGATAACGTTGCAGTTTAAAAGAAGATGTAGTGACAAACATTCAAAAAGTATGCTTAGATGGTGTGGTCGAGTTGAGAGAATTAATAAAAGGCGATTGTTTATTTGGCAGATGTGAGAGAAAATAAGGACGCCTTAGGAGATATATAGTGACCCTCTTAGTTATTTTCTTCAGAAAGGTCAGGTGTGTAGTACTCGCGTGCGTGTATGACCAGATGCATAAACATAAACGTGAAAGGCGTCCTGTAGTTTCTGCCCCCAAGCGAAAAAGGCGAGAGTTTATGGTTGTGTGTATGTAATAAATAATAGGAAAGCATTTAAAAAACCACTGAGTAGTTAGCAGTCGCCGGTAACCGTGAGTGGAACTCATGCCATGGTACTCAATGTTGCAGCAACTGGGAAACATTAGTCCACCTGCTGAAGTGCAGCCTGGGGACGGGAATACTGGCGATGCCGCAAGCGTTCGCGCGCGCCGGACTCGTTACCGGGGTGCTGGCAACCGTCATAGTGGGGGCGCTAGTAACGCACTGCCTCCACGTGCTCGTGAGTCGCACGCCACCATCAAACTTCACTACACTTGAAATTCTTTGCCAAGAATAGGAAATACAAGAACGATGAACTCGGAGCTTGTCACAAACACTTATCCCCTTACTAATAAACATGGGATAAAGTTATACCAGGGGCCTACTTAATAAAGGTGACAATCCGACAATTTTGTTAGTTTTTGATAAAAAAGTCGAATTGTCCCGACAAGTGCTGTTTAATAAAGATGAAAATTATGTCGTAATGCGACTGACATAATTGTCAAACTAAAAACCCGTTTAATTTTACCTGGCGAGTCTCTAAGAAATATTGACTGACTTAACTGTCATAGTAAATGACAAATTTGTCACTGTTTCTGACATGTTTGTCACAATACAATATCGAAGCATGCATTTGAGAGAACATGAGACTTATATTAAATATAAAACAATGTTACTTCCGTTTTTGTCTTGAACTTCGTTTTTGTTTGCTATTTGAAATGGACTCCAAATTATAAATATTGGTGTAAATGTGCGTCATCGTACAGTTTACACCAAATATTCTTCTTCGCTACTACCTACTGCTATCCGGCGACGACGTTAACACCATTTTTTTAAAATTATTCATACTAATGTAACTACCGAATTGCCTTAACATTGGATGAAGTGAATGCCGAAAATTTCTGACAATTCGACAAATATGTCCACCTGTCATGACAATTTAGTGTTTAATAAAACAAATTCGACAAATTTTGTCCGGACAAATTGTCACCTGTCAAGAAAAAACTGTACTATACAGAGATATGTCAAATTGTCACGACAAGTCGATATATTTGTAAATTTTCCACCGTGATAAATTGATAAATTTATTAAACAAAAAACTGTCGGATTGTCACCCGTCGCCTGTCGTCTGTCACCTGTCTTTGTCGCGTTTGTTAAATAAGCCCCAGGAGCCTAATTAATAAACGCGACTGAAATTCGCGAATGAATTTTTCCGAAAAAACTTGTCAAGTTTCCAATTATTACGAATAATATAAAAAAAGGGTGTCAATGTCGTCGACGGATAGCAGTAGTAGTGAAGATGAATATTTGGCGCAAACTGTACGATGATGCACATTTAAACCAAGAATATTTTTTATTTTTCAATTTAAGTAGTAAAATATTTCTAGAACGATTTCGAGCGTCTAAAACTACCGTCGAAAGTAAAATTGTTAACTTGGGGTCCATTTCAAATAGCAAACAAAAACAAATTTCAAGTCAAAAACAGACGTATAATTGTTATATTTTTTTATGCATCCCTCATATTCTCTCTTAGGCATATCATACATTTTGGATTGTGTGAGATATGTCAGAAAACGTGACAAATTTGTCATTTACTATGACAATTAAGTCAGTCAATATTTCCTAAACGGGTTTTGAGTTTGACAATTATGTCAGTATTTACCTGTCGGATTTGGACATAATTGTCATCTTTATTAAACGGCACTTGTTGCGACATTTCGACTTAATTGTCGAAAACTGACAAAGTTGAGTTGATGTCACGGATATTAAATAGGCCCCAGGAATAACAAAGGCTAACTATTCATTTTCATGAGTTTAAACGATGAATAACTTTATTCAGTGTTTATTAGTAAGATGGTTAGTTTATTATCTAGTTTTGCAGAAAATAAACATTAGAAGTGGAAAAGACATACCAACTTACTCAAATGTCAAAATTCATGTAATACCAACGTAATAAAAAAACCCACAGCCATAGAATACAGCCTTCAGAAGATGATTAATTATTACAATCCTCGGGGATAAAGGTGTTGAATCCCTCCCTGCACACAGGAGTAAGGTCTTAACTCTTTAAATCTTCCATTGCATATCGTGGCACAAGGCTTTTGTCTCATACTTGTGGCCACGCGGTGTGTCCTGTGCAGGTTCGTTCCCAGTACGCGGCATGTCGGCGGCTCCGCGTACCGCTCCTCACTTACCCGCAATCCATGGCCGCGGCACTCGAGGGGGGCCCTCCGCCGCTGCGCCGGCTCGCCGGATCGTTCGCTACCACGGTCGACGTCTTCCTGGTGGTCTACCAGCTCGGGATATGTTGCGTCTACATAGTCTTCATCGCTGATAACATAAAGAAGGTCGGTACCCTAGCTGTTGTCTTCGCTATTTCGAACTCTGTAGAAGCCGAAAAAAATACTAGTCACTGTTTTTACGGAACATTAGTTATTATTAGGTTCGAAAAGAGTCAAAGTCAAAAGTGCAAACTTAACTAACTGAACTGAACAAATATTGGTATTAAGTTGTTAGTACTTATGCTTCAGCAGCCTTTTGCCCGCATCGTCAGTTCTGAGACATGACAACAATCTATAACGGTGCGATCGGTGCTCTTCAAGTGGCCAGCGCGGCGACGTAATTTCTGACGGGCTTACTAACATAAATGTCAATAAGGAGCAACAGAGAAGAAAAGACTCATTAAGAACTTTCTTTGCACCTCGGAAGAAGTTCATTTATAACCTGCTTTTGTGTCGAATTGCAGTTTTCTAAGTGTGTGGGTTTCGGTTCTAGATGAATGTGTTATGTCCAGTTCCTATAATCAAAAACGGATCGTTTTCCTTAGAAATGGTAGCATTTTTATATTTCTAAACTGGGCAATAAAACAGTTTCGTTAGCAAATTTTACCTGTGGTAGCTACTTCCAAAAAACTTTTTCTTTTGTTTTAAAAAAGTATTTGTTTGTCATGAGTCCTAGATAGGTCTACAAAGTGGGTCTAAATCAAGTCCAAAGGAGTCGATTACAAACAAACAAACATCTGTATGTTTGTTGCGCTTTTTAACACGCTTTTGTGACGCTAACAAAAGCGTGTTAAAAAGCCCCGGTCTACCATGCGGAGATTCTTTGATTAGGTCTTTGCTTCATTATTGGTGAAGATACAAGAGTCTTAGTTTTAACCTACAACTATCCGTAAAATAGGAATCGACAATAAGTGAATTAGTCATAAATAAATACTGACATTAGTATATCAAGAACCGATAAAGTTACATGAATGAAATGTATTTAAATAAGTTGATTGGTGGAAAGCTATAATTTTGTGTGCCTATTATGATGGGGACAAGCTCTTCAGGAGAGCAGTGGTGGCCAAGTGGTAACGGCTGCGACTTACGAGTTGTAGGTCGTGAGTTCGAACCCAGCCAGGCGCTTTAGTTTGAGTAAATTATTTCATCACCACTGCTCTCAAAACGGTGAAGGAAAACATCGTGAGGAAACCGGCATGTCCTAGAACCAAAAATTCGAAGACATGTGACATCTACCAAACCGCACTGGACCCGCGTGGTAGATTACGGCCCAATCCCTCTCACAGAGAGGTGGCCTGTGTCCCAGTAGTGGGAAAATTATAGGCTGATGATGATGAAGCTCTTCAGGCGCGCAGAAATTCAACTTTGTAGTAAATACTGATACAGTTTGATGTAGGATGTGGTTAGAAGTAGCTCTAAATGGTTTGCTTAAGACACTCCGGTGTGTTTCCGTCTATTTTCGCTTGACACATTTCCGTGCACATAGATCATATACACGATAAGTTTTTATCCAGTGCGCAAATTTTTACCATGAATTCAGCATATCATTCTAGAACCCCTAGCGCATAAATTTTTCGCCGGTTATACAAAAAAAAAACAACTGTTTCATAGAAAAGTGCAATACCTACGCGGTCAAAATGTATGGAACAGCAGATTTTTTATCTAGTTCTGTTATCTAGTTATGTCTAGAATGATATGCTGAATTCATGGTAAAAATTTGCGCACTGGATAAAAACTTTTCCTGTATACTGTTAGTGAGGCATCATGTTCGAGCGCTACACATGAACCCAGCTGAGCTCGGCTCGTGGGATCGCGGCCGATACAATTGAGATAAGTGGGGCGGCGTCGTACCCACTTCCTTACGTCAATATCAATAAAGGAGTAATTCCGGCGCGCATGCTCCGTGACGCAACCGCGCGCTTTTTAATAGCGTTTAATGGTGAAGGAATTCCACCTTACACCTCTGTTAGCAGTGATTTCTTCAGTTAATTATTTTTGCAGATGGTAGACCCTTACTATGAGATGGCGGTGGAGTGCCACATGCTTATCATCCTGGTACCGCTGATCGCGTTCAACCTGATCCCGAGTCTGAAACTGCTGGCGCCGTTCTCCGCGGTCGCCAACGTGCTGACGTTCGTGGGGCTGGGCATCGTGGTGTACTACCTACTCACCAATAAGAAGTCTTCAGCGCCGTTGGACCTGTGGGGCTCACCCGCCACCTTCCCGCTGTTCTTCGGTACCATCTTGTTCGCGCTGACGGCGGTAGGAGTGGTGAGTTGACTGTCAAACTTTGCCACCTTATGCCTATTTATAATAATAGGAATTGGCTGCCAAGCGATCTGTCTGTTTATTACTGATACTGTTAAAGAATCAACACATTTTTATTTTCATTTCATCGTCATTCGACATTGCATTGCGAACGTGATACTGCAGGAATATCTACATTTTTATGCCTTTTAAGCCATTCAACTTATTACAAAAGTGTAAAAATACACATCTTAGATATGAGTATTTTTACTCTTTTGTAATAAGTCTAAGGGTACCTACGCACTATGCGGTTTGCCGGAATGCGGTCGGCCTCAATAACGGCAGTAAATATAATAAATAGCTGTGACTTCTTGGGCGTCCATCTTGGAAATGAGCCGATCCAACCGCAAACCACGACGGTTTCGTTCCGGTTGCGGCTACCCGCTACCCAGTTAACCTCAAGTGCAACAGCATCCTGCGGTCAGCCGGACGGCCGTCCGCATTCCGGCTAACCGCATAGTGCGTAGGTACCCTTATGTTTAGTTTTGTTGTTTATTCAGTTCGTTTCACAATAACTAGTATATTTTAAAATGCGCCAGATGTTATATGGTCAATGGGTGAGCATGTGTGGGCGCGTGCTTGTAATGTGGATGTGGCAGGTGATCGCGCTGGAGAACAACATGGCAACCCCGAAGGCGTTCGTGGCGCCGTGCGGCGTACTGAATGTGGGCATGCTGATCATCGTGCTTTTGTACGTGGCGGTGGGCGCTCTGGGCTACGTGTTTTGCGTGTCCGACTGCAGTGACTCCGTTACGCTCGACCTGCCGCAGGGACCGTCAGTATACACTGCTGTTTATCACAACTATATCACGGAAATACTTTATTTTCATGCAAACTAATACCTACTTCGTAAATGAATCTACTATAACTTATGAGAAAGTTAATTATAAAAGAAATATTTACGTTTTGGAGTCAAATCAAATCAAATAATTTATTTGCATACTGCATGTTACAGGTAGGTAAAACGGTAACAGGTATAAAAGGTTCATTGTGTTATAACCTAATAAGGTGCGCAAATTAATATAATGTGGTAGTAATCGCAACATTAAAATACAGCTAGAATACATTATAATTAAGTTACTTAATAAAATATATAAAAAATAGAAATGTCAAACTAAAATTTAAATAATCATAATACATTGTGATAAATTTCAGATAAATTCTGTCATTTTGAATTTAAATAATCATTAATTGAATAGTAACATTTTGCAACTAGGAATTTGCGCAACTCTAATTTTTATGGCGTCTTATGCATATTTTATTTTTGTGTCGTGTGCTTCTTGTATGTTTATAAATATGTAGATTTGCTTTGACCAAAATAGCCACTTCATAAATATAAAGACACGGGAATGTTAATAACTGGAACTGTTGAAAATTTGGTTTACAGCTTTCTGTGCGTTGTATGCCACACATTGCCCATAAGCATTGTTTCTGGGCTTTGGACGTCATATCTCTGTCTGGCGAGTTCCCCCAAAATATAAGCCCGTAGCGTAAAGTAGATGCAACATACCCGTGATACGCCATTAATAAAGTTGCCCAATTTGACACTTTTCTTAGTTTATGGAGAGAGTTTTTTGAAAGAAATGTTTATATGTTATAAAATATGATTATTACTTTTAAAACATCTAATAGCAAAAACATCGGGAGCAGCATTCACATTTTATAATATTTAGTTAATCAGTCAGTCACGAGTAGGTATACATATACTTTTTCAGAAACAGGATGACGCTAGTGCCACGCGCCAGTGCGGAAGGTAATAGGAAGCAGAAACGTGGCCAAATAGGATGATGCTAGTCCCGCCGCCAGTGCGACAAGTAATAGGAAACAGAAACGAGGCCAAATAGGATGATGCTAGTCCCGTGGCCCAGTGCGGCAGGTAATAGGAAACAGAAACGAGGCCAAATAGGATGATGTTAGTCCGCGCGCCTGTGCGACAAGTAATAGGAAACAGGAACGAGGCCAAATAGGATGATGCTAGTCCCGCGGCCCAGTGCTTCAGGTAATACGAAACCACTTAATGTCGAGAATTAGATCAATGGAATAGGCTGACCCAACTTGGCTAATGCCGGTACGCGGGCGCAAATACAACGCGTCCTGCGCACGGCGCGTTCCTTGTTATATTAACAACTCCCAGAAACTCAACTGATTCATACACGCAGGTTATATTGAGGTGAACACTTCATTAGGAGTTATGTGTGTACAATACTCTACGTCATTCCAGTGTTTCATATAGACCTACTTTAAAACACATTAATTCAAATCAGAGTGGTCTAAATAATCTTTCAAGGCACTTGGTGGGTAGCATATCATTAGATGAATAGATATATAGTCACGCTGCACCGCCTCCTCGTTCGTCTTCAGTGAGAACGCATTGTTAGTAAATACTTAGTTGCCCAAGTGCAGTCTGTTGGCAAAACAATCACCACTTTCGCTGACCGGCTTCAAGTTACCTTTGAATCATTATTGTGCCAGTGAATGTAAACCGCCAACCACTAAGAGTGATACTCATAATGACCGAGAATGTACTAATTAATTTATGCGTTTTTACAATTAATCAAGAGTCACATTGCACTTACTATTTTGCATGATACCGTACCGAAACTAAGATCAAGATGTTGTAGGTGCTATTTAAGGATGTAACAGAGGCCATCTTAGCAGAGGCGTAAACATTTAGATAGGCTTACTACATTTCATAAAAAACAGTTTTGCGACTATATCATTGATGTCTGAGTAATTTAAAAATGAAACCGGCCTACTAAACAGTTGCCCACTTGGTACTGAACCTAGCATCCTTGGCGGCGACGGTGACTCGGGAGTCAAATCTTGAAAGTTCTAGTTATCTATGTCCACCACATTTAAGTTTCACAAGTTGCAGCCGATTTTCTTTATTAGATCTCCATTGTAACTCCGTGAACGCTTGAGAAGACCGAGGCGAAGTTCCGTTACATCCCTATTTCAAGCTAACGTCTGTCACGTGTGACCCTGCGACAGGCTGGCGACCAGCGTGATCGCGATGTTCGCGGTGGCCATCTTCATCAGCTACGGCCTGCACTGCTACGTGCCTGTGGAGGTGGTGTGGCGCGGCTACCTGCTGCCGCGCCTCACCCGCTCCGGCGCCCCGCCCGCGCGTCTGCGCACCGCTGAGTACGCGCTGCGCGTCGCTCTCTGCCTGCTTACATGTAAGAATAGTAATGCTGTAATTACCGAAGAATTCCTAATTTGCAATATTCTACCTACGAGTGTTGAATGTGAGATTGTTTCCTTGCGCTGGGTACCCTGAGAAAAGCTCGCTGTCTGACCTAATGTTGAAAGCACTATGGGGTTCCCAAACAAAAGACGGGCGACATTCTTGCCTAGGATGTTAAGGTGCTCGGAACTTCAATACATGTATGTGACTAGTTTCGTTGTAGGTACCTATTGGTGTATCGGGCAAAATTGTAATATATATAATTATATAGTTTGACACTTCTGGATGTTTGAAAGTCGTTACGGGTCGTCAGAAGCCCGAAAGTCTGACAACAAGTCTTACCAAGGGGTATCGTATTACCCAGTAACTGGGTTGTGGAGGTCAGATAGGCAGTCGCTCCATGTACAATACTGGTATTCAGCTGCATCCGATTAGACTGGAAGCCGACCCCAACATAGTTGGGAAAAGGCTAGGCAGATGATGATGATGTAGTTTGACACTTGAACGCGTTCTGATGCAGTCGTGCTGGCGGTGGCGGTGCCGCGGCTGGGGTTGTTCATCTCGCTGTTCGGCGCGCTGTGCCTGTCAGCGCTCGGCATCTGCTTCCCGGCGCTCATGGAGATGTGTGTGTCGTTCCCGGACAAGTTCGGGCCGGGCCGCGTGCGGCTCGTGAAGGACGTGCTGCTGTTCGTGGTGGGTGTGGTGGGGCTGGTGGCCGGCACGTACACGGCGCTCGTGGCCATCGTGCGCTCCTTCATGCCGCCGGACGCCGAGCCGCTGCATGCATAGACCCCCCCCCCCCCCCCGGCCACTTCACATATTACGCTTCTTACCCACCTCGAGCGATCACAAGCAAGGCAATAAATTCTCTTTGTGGCTCGCCTGCCAACGCTGTATTTTACTAGTGGCAGTACGAGCGACGTGTCGCTCGTCAACAAGCTCCGTAGATTTGCAAATTGTAATGTTACACTAGTGTATCTCAGTATACTTACATTATAGTCGTTTTCTCCATATCCGGCGACTCAGACTCCAATATTATTCATGAGCTCCGAGTACGATAGTATTATATACCTTGAAAGTATTGTTAGTTAGCGTGCAGTCGGTCGCGCCGCTTGCGGTCGGCTCTGTATTAGTAAAGTATTATAATAATATTTTATCTTGTATTGTATGGATAGGCGCACAGCTTTCTAACCGACTCGTCCCACGGTGCGACGTGGTCCTGTTGTAAAGTTAAGTTTCGTAGGTATAATTCATTTAAATGTGTATATAGTTTCAATATTTTACAAGTTTAATATGTTATGGTTTTTGTTTAGAGAATGTACCTGCGTTTATTATTTTGTTATGTAAAATAAACGTTTCTTAAGATTTAACCACCATTTCACTGTGTTATATTATTATCTTCTCAATTGAGTACATAAAGAACCGTGTAATGTGAATGTAACACGCATAATGGGAGCGGTACACGAGCTCAGCATGTATCGAGCAGTGCGAGTGCATTATAACATCACGCGCTTCTGTACTTGCCCACCAAAAATAGTATGCATGACAACACAGCAAGGTCTTTCCAGAACATAAACTGTGATCTTGCTACAGTGTAAGTATAATACAGGATATTTTTTTAACCAGTGCGCAAACTGTAACCATGCATTCAACATTATCATTCTACACCGCCTAGCATATAAATGTTTCGTCAGTTATGCCAAAAAAATCAACTATTTCTTTAGAAAAGTACAAAACCTATGCGGTCAAAATGTATGGAACAGCTGATTTATTTTGTATTACCGAAGTAAAATTTACATTTGTATAATAAACTAATAAAAATTCTTTATTTTCTCTTCCACAATTAAAACAAGTGAAAACTTCATACTAATTAAAAGGAACTGAACTTGCACTTAGTTCATAATTGTTGTTGGTAATTTAACATAATTATAGGCAAAAATATTTTATTTTTGTGAGACTGGCGCCTAAACTAAGCCGAAGCCTGTATTTTAGGACACCAAGTCCCAACAAATCCCACCAAGAAACTTAAATACAGAGATGGAACCTATCAATATTAAATACAGAGATGGAACCTATCAATATTAAATACAGAGATGGAACCTATCAATATTAAATACAGAGATGGAACCTATCAATATTAAATACAGAGATGGAACCTATCAATATTAAATACAGAGATGGAACCTATCAATATTAAAATACAGAGACGGAACCTATCAATATTAAATACAGAGATGGAACCTATCAATATTAAGTGCAAAGACACATTTCGCAATTTGGTGGTGGCATTGCATGTATAAGAGACTACATAGCATTCTCCTAATCAATAAAGTCAGTACGGTGAATTATAGCAGAGGAGTGAAAGAGTGTGTTTGTGACAGAGTATATTTGGTGTGTGGTGGGTGTCTGTGAAAGTTCATGTATTTTATGAAATGTCAGATGTTATAAAAACTACAAAAAGAAAAAAATGTTCAATTTTGTTTTTATTACTTTATTTCTAGTTTTTCCAGTTTGTTGATAGTCCAATCCTAAGAGCCATGTAGTTACTTTTCTTTTACATAATTGTGTATTAACATTAATCATATTATCAAATTCATTAATGTGATTGTATGATCTAGGACCAATAAAGTTATAGAATGTTTGTGCAAATCTAGTTCTTGTTTGAAAGGTTTAAACAGCATGCGTTCTTGTACTAAATAATCATTGAGTAAATGCTGATCTTTGTTTTCGAAGGACACTTACTAGTGTGTACAACTGTCTAACACCCTCTAGTTTCCAGATATAATTTCCGGATAGAAAAGAGCCTAGGTTTTATAAAGGTAATCTTTAGGATCAGTGTTTGTGCTCGCTCCAATAACTTAGTTTAGTCAGTACCACTCCATGAGGTAATACAGTAGGTAAGTAGCAATAGATTGTATCAAGGCATAGTAAACATCAATATCTTCCTATCTGCCACGTGCCTGAGTTGTATAAAAACATATGTAAGTTTACGCACTTTTTTGAGTGACGCTATGGATATGTTCCTCGAATGAAAGCCTACTATATAGCGAACGGCGAGGCGTCGTAACGATTGAAACAAATGCATACAAATGTACTTATCAAGCCACGCGGAGCGGCGACCGGCGAAATGTACCAAGCGAATGGCACGGGCGACTAGCAGCGCGGCCGGCGAGTGAAACAAATCCATGAATCAGTACGGAGCGAGCCACGGCGTCAAGCGGCACTCGAGGCGACTAGGGCATCGATCAAACGAGTTTTGTTGTTTTCGCCTGGAATAATGAAAACCGAGACTCTTATTGCTGAAATACTAGCCAGGCCACCTATTTGGAAGTCTGGCCACCTAAATATAAACATATAGTGAAGTGATTGTGGGAAGAAAATAAAATAAAATTTCCAGATTTTCTCATACTTCTTGTGGAATTCTCCATCTATACCTCGATTGCTATTCAACTTATATACTCCACAATCTCTTCCAAATATTATGTCATGAACCAAAAACTATTACTTTCTAAGCAATATCGAGATAACTTTGATAAAGATATTTCGCTCTCGGACTTCCTTACTGGTCGCGGCGGCGAACGTGACTGCCCGTGGCCTGCAAACGATGCCGTGCGAATGGTCGCTTCGCCCACCGCCTCGTCGTTCGCACCGCCAATCCCCGTGGCCAGGCCGTTAATGTCAGTGAATTAGCAGCAAGCCAGTGGTAAACAGTGTTTAACCCTGCCTGGGCACACACAGAACACCACGGATACAACACCAACAATAAAAATCAAGTGGGTGAAAGGGCACAGCGGCATTGCAGGAAACGAAGCAGTGGATGCTGCTGCGAAAATGGCCACTCGGCTACACAAAGCGCCTGACTATAGTGCATACCCGATGTCATACGTCAAACACGAACTCAGGAAAACCAACCTGGCCAAGTGGCAAGCCAGGTATACATCAAGTGAGCAGGGGCAACACACTAAAATCATATTCCCGACATTGTTACAAATCCACAAATTCCGCAAAAAATTACAACAAAACTTCTTCATAACCCAAATTCTTACAGGCCACGGATTCCATAAACAATATCTACACCGATTCAAAATAACTGATGATGACAACTGTCCCTGCCACGACAACACTACACAAACACTTGACCACCTCCTCAGGGATTGCCCCAGATTCGCCATGGATCGCATGCAATATGAGGCAATCTCTGAGCGATTTGGTATCACAGCATATGACATCGGGATGCTGACGGAAAACAAGGATGTCTTTGACGCCTACGTCAAATATGTGACCAAAATTATGAGCCATCTTAAAAAGTTTAATGGCACGTGATTAAAATATTATATGTATTTCTTTGAATAAACATTTATCACTATTATATACGATCTTACATAACATAAGCGAAAAAACCATAACAAAAAGACAGTGTCTGTATCAAATCGCAGACACTGTCGAAACCAAATCAAGAACATAAAATAATACAAAACAAAAAACCAAAGAGAAACAACAAACATGGGAAAAAAAAAAAAAAAAAAAAAACCCTGCCTGGGCTTTAACATAAACCTCTTCCCAAATATTTATTAACGGGGGCTATCCGAAATTGCCTGTTTCAGAATCAAGATTAAATGATCAAATTCGAGTATTTAGGCCCTAAAAAATTGAAGGATAAAAACACGATTAATTGCAATTTGCTCGATGAAAAAAAAAACCGAAACAGGGTCGATTTCAAAACCATTTTCCGTCTCATTTCCTAATAAGAACACAAAATTATGTGAAAATTGCATGTACGATGAGAGAATCGTATTTACGAGGGAATTTAATTTTTTAGTTTAGTAGTTTTTTTTTTTAATAAACTCAAAAAGATCTAAATCCGGCTAAATCGGCTCACGCTCAGAGTCTGTCAGAGTCATCGTCATCGAGGGTAGACCTGTGTCAACATTTTCAAAAACTTGCTCATTATGCGCTTGTACAAAAAAATCGAATAAAATAATAACAAATTAATTTATGAAATTGCGATAGCTCAGAATAAAATTTCTTGTAATTACATTATAGTTTTAATTCATAAAATTGTTTTCGAAAATGTGATTATTTCCAGGCAATATGATGACGTTTAATTGTCATCTTAAAATAGTTCTTGAAATAATACCTAGTCAAGTGAGAGTCGTATTCGTAGTTTATGAAGATTGAAGAAGTTTGTACAAATCACAGTTTTCTAAGATTCTTTTAATCAGTTTCATCCATATCAACTATGATATTTCCTCTGCACCGAACTGTTTTCGCTACTATCATATCCTACATTAATAATATATATTATACAATATGTCTGGTTGTCGGTTGTATCTAATATAATATAAAGAACTTTCAGTCTGACACCAACAGAGAAAATAGGAAACATTTTGCTCTGACAAAAGTGCTACCAAATGTACACACGATAACAACTTTATTGATATTCCTCGAATAGCGGAGCTACCAATACAATATTTTTTCTCGAAACGGTGTTTTAAAATATTAATGTTGATGTCCTAAAATAATAGTTTCGATAAATTATAGCTGGAGCAGTAGGTACGTCACTAGACAATAAAGTACGACAATTGTTCCTTCATATGTAACTCACAATATTTACGGTTCTTTCTGAGCGATGGCAAACACCTAAAACAAAAGAATATGGTTACAGTGTAACCGAAACAGTACAACCATTTTTAGCGTATTCTACTTAATAAAAATCTGAAAATCAGGATCTTTGAAAATTCTGCCACTAAAGATGTAAAGTAAAATAGTGTATGAAAATTTGTATGGAAATCTACCATTTTGACGAAGAGAAATACCGTCGGACACATGGCTTTTCTACTTGATAAATTCTTGAATTCACTGACAACTTACGCTTAGCCTTAACCTCTGGGTCTGGAAGCATGATTTCGATTTAAAGACATTTATTTTCTCAAACAACAAATTGCACAAGGGTATTTTTTTTTTTTTGTTTTGGGTGGGTAATCATCAAATGACTGGAGGGCGAGTCAGGCTTTTACTGACTAAAACCCACCCGTGTTCCTTCAGTTCGAATTCACTGACAACTAACACTTGTCTGGAAATTCTCTAGTTGAAAGGTCTGGGGCCTTAGCCTGCTATTTTTATAAATTCGCCAACACGATCCCATCGTCATTATGCTAAAAGTTCGTAATCTGCTAAATTCATAATGGTTGATCAGTGATCTGTCAATGGTCTCGTAGTAGAATTGTGTTATAATGGCATTATCGTATTGCCATTACTATAAAACCCGTTAGTAGAAATTATTTTCGAAAAACGACTACTAAATTTGAACATTTTATTAGCATGTCAAAATTTAAGCAGATTACCGCGTAAGTCAGTCATTCTTTTGTCATTTTGTACAAGATTACCAATAAATGCCATTTCTTTCAATGGAGTGTCCGTGGCTGACCATTGGAAAGTCACAATGACGCCATCATATTAGTAGATTACCAAACTTGTCAAAATCAACAATTATGAAATCAATGATAGACCATGCCAGGGCCTCAGCTCTGGAAGCATGATTTCCAAATGAAACCATTGCAATTTTTCATTTTCACCTTACAACCGCAAAACCATATGTATGTAACTAGCTTCTGCTCGTGACTTCGTTCGCGTGAAAGTTGTAAGACACCACTATTGTGCCACATTATTTAAAACTTCCTGTACACAACTACGTCACATTTGTAGATTTGCTCTGAACAGCCTAAATATACAAAGAAAGCAGGACTGGTGTCGCGGGATCAACTGACGTACAGTTGTCCGTGTGAGAAGCAGCTAGTGCTGAGGTTGAAACCCGTAGCAATCATAATAATAGTAAAGCTGAAGGGTTTGTTTTTTTATATATGTTAGAAATCTCTATCTCTGGAACTACCAGCCTCAGGCAAAAGCAAGGTTTGAATGAAAATACAATTCTGCATTTTCATTCGAAACTAGTTGATTACATCACATTAGCAATTACATTAAATTACAACACAGCATATTAGCCAATTCCGACACCGCCACGATACCGGGGATCAGATTTTTGCATACGTTTAGTACCTACTAAACGCTTTTACATAGAGTTGTTAATGTCACCTATGTCGTCACAGACTGTGACTGACACTGATATCAGCACAGCAGTGAGAGACCTGGCCATTCTTTCACTTGAACACACTTATTCGCACTGCCGCCTTCGAGACGTCGATACTTACTGTACCTACTGTGGTCGTTTGGTGAGTCGCGATGGTCATCGATATTCCCCAATATCATCAGGCCGATAATAAATATATCGGTTTCGAATCGATATGTGTATAGCTGCCGACATTTCGGTATCGAGTTGGTGTCAATATCTGATAATATGAAAACGCTCATTGGTAACTTACAGGACACTTACCCTACACAGGGAACTAACTTTATTAATATTTTAGTTTTACCATACCGTACCTAAAATTAAGGAAAAAATATCGAACCTAAGCAAAAATAATTCAGTTGATCAACTGCAATATGTTATACTATGGCATGGATTTCCTGCTAAATGGTTGACAGTTCATCGTAAATAAATACGTCGTGCTGCATTTGGAGGAGGCGGAGGTAGCATTTCAAAGGCCCACAGGCCGGAACAACCTAGCCTTAACAGCGGGGGCAAGTGCGCGTAGTAACAGAGGCGCATCGTGAAACTGAATGCCCGTAAGTCGCGTCGTAGCAGTGACCGGTCGTAGCCAGCGCACGCCGTAGCACGAACGCGTCGTACCCAGCGCACGCCGTAGCACGGACGCGTCGATTGAATAGACGCAGCGTAGCAAGGAAGCGTCTTGTGTAGCAGCTTTGTTGTTATGTTTTCTACTGGGATGATTGACAATTAAACTCAGCATAATTCAAGCATTTAGAACGTTCGCATTATGATCTCAAAATACCTAATTTTCGGTAAGATTTTAAAATTGATAGATTTATTTATTGAGTGACCGAATAAAAAGAAATTATTTTTGACAAATCACGAAAAAGTTTTGCAATAAGAGCTTCTGCTGTTTATTTAAACTTAAATATCACAAGATGTTAGACGCACAGTTGCTTTTTTTTTAAGGTTGGATATTGACCACAATTGACTGAAATTTTAATTTAATTTAATACTATTTAATTCATCTATATACAAAGACTGTCAGGTCATTTTGTAGTTTTAGGTCATAAATTAAGCAATATTATTACTAAAAGAGAAAAACAATTTGTTGTAAGGATTTTGAAAAACGGATACCAAATTAATTCAAACTATCGAAAAAGTTGAAAAAGCAACTAAAACTAGATGTTTTAATTTTAACACAGTAGAACAACGTCATCCATACATCTGCGTCGCTGTCTCCAGCAACACTATGTGACACGCGGTCATCCATACATCTGCGTCGCTGTCTCCAGCAGCACTATGTGACACGCGGTCATCCATACATCTGCGTCGCTGTCTCCAGCAGCACTATGTGACACGCGGTCATCCATACATCTGCGTCGCTGTCTCCAGCTGCATTATGTGACACGCGATCATCCATACATCTGCGTCGCTGTCTCCAGCAACACTATGTGACACGCGGTCATCCATACATCTGCGTCGCTGTCTCCAGCTGCATTATGTGACACGCGATCATCCATACATCTGCGTCGCTGTCTCCAGCAACACTATGTGACACGCGGTCATCCATACATCTGCGTCGCTGTCTCCAGCTGCATTATGTGACACGCGATCATCCATACATCTGCGTCGCTGTCTCCAGCAGCACTATGTGACACGCGGTCATCCATACATCTGCGTCGCTGTCTCCAGCTGCATTATGTGACACGCGATCATCCATACATCTGCGTCGCTGTCTCCAGCAACACTATGTGACACGCGGTCATCCATACATCTGCGTCGCTGTCTCCAGCTGCATTATGTGACACGCGATCATCCATACATCTGCGTCGCTGTCTCCAGCAACACTATGTGACACGCGGTCATCCATACATCTGCGTCGCTGTCTCCAGCTGCATTATGTGACACGCGATCATCCATACATCTGCGTCGCTGTCTCCAGCAACACTATGTGACACGCGGTCATCCATACATCTGCGTCGCTGTCTCCAGCAGCATTATGTGACACGCGATCATCCATACATCTGCGTCGCTGTCTCCAGCAGCACTATGTGACACGCGGTCATCCATACATCTGCATCGCTGTCTTCAGCAGCATTATGTGACACGCGGCCATCCAGAAGCGCCTTTTTACGGCCTTCAGTATGTCTAAAATACTCTGAGGCATTCAAATGTGGTAAGTTTTGGGTTTATTGTATACATGACATAACGTTTGTAAGTAAATTTAAATGATGAGTAAATAATATTGTTGTATACAGTATATGCAACTCTGCGCACCTTCCTGATCTCGTGCATGCCTCATACACAGTGCAGACCGGTGCTATGCTGTCCATCGTACGTGCGTAACCCACGATCAATCATAATCTAAATCATTTGAAGGATATTGCTGATCCATTGCTGCATATGTTCGAAAAATTAGTTTGCTCAACAACGTAAATAAGTCAATTAACGTTGTTGTGGTCTAAATGAAAGCTGTTCCTACTGGCAGTGTGTTTCGTAATAATTCCTCAGGATAATAGCAATAAGAAGCCCTTGATTTCAGAGATTTGAGTGCACTTTGGTTAGTCTAGTCATGAATCCTCTAAGCACACTGCTAGAGGATTCAAGTGTAGGCCATCGATTCAGGAGAGGTGAAAAACGATTATGATTACGAAAAGACGAACGGAGCAGTGCCAGTGGTGGCCTAGTGGTAATGGCCGCGACATATGAGTTGTAGATCGCAGGTTCAAACCCAGATAGGCACTTCACTTTGTTTAAATCATCATTTCATAATCCCTGCTCTCAAAACGGTGAAGGAAAACATTAAAAAAAACAATTCGGGTATTTCGGAAACGTTAGGAATCATCACTGCTGGCATGAAACAATACTCATAGTTGACGAACCGCTTCCTTGGCCGTTTAGCAGGCGGAAATAAGGTTCAACGGTTGGGTCATGCCGTTTTTGATGTACTCTTACAGCATACTCAAATGGACTTAGACGGAACTTGACGCCAGTGATAGGAGGCCCTAGAGGGACCGCACGCTGCTGACCGCAAATCAAATGCATCATCAACAGTCATCGGTAGTGAGAATGATATCCCGCGGAAGTGCGGAGGAGGAAGCTTCTTAAATGTGACCATGCAAAACCGTGAGATATACAGTCTCAGGGAATGACTTTCTAGAAGCAGACGTGAGGACGCATCGAGATATGGTGAACAATGAGCGGAATTGTATACCTACCTACCCATCTTTTTACAATACACTTCACTTTGACATTATTAACACTTACCCAGAGTTTAGCTCGGTGGGTTATTTATTTAAAAGTTTAACTCTACTTTTTAATCCCCGACGCAAATACGACGGGTTGTTGTTAGTCTTTCTTGATCTCTGTAATATTATTATTCTACACTATTGCTTTTGAGCTTGGCAAATTACCAAATACTTATTGCAATATCTTTGTTTTTATCGAATTACACTGCATTCCACTATAATTAATTGTCCTACACTCTACTAATGTAACACACACACACTTCCTCCCAACATAATAAACATAACAACTTTTAAGTCTCGTAAATGCTGGAATACCTTCCAACTATTGTTCGTAATCCAAGACTACCTATCATGGCAAAATATAAACTCACTATTTAAAATTCAATAATATTATCAAATTAACAGAAAACATTGATCAAGTTTCTGTATCTCACTCACAAATAGCTTCTATTGAGGACTGTCATAAAATATTAACTTCGTTGGATCAGGATCTAATTATTCTTACACAGAACATCCGCAGCGTAAAACGCAATATGTCAGAGTTAAGCATTCTGTTAGAGAGAATGAAACTCAAGTGTGATGTTATTTTACTGACAGAATGCTGGCTTTCAAATAAAACTGTAATCCCCGACCTCCCAAGACATTCTAAGGTAGGTACTAAAACAAACACTAAGCAAAACGATGGTGTAGTAATTTACTTCGATGAAAATCTTAGTGTTATTGTTGAGGAACCTGTCATGCAGGATTGTAATGGTTTGGTTGCTGTAATCGATAACCGTATCGCTATACTTGCTATCTATCGATCACCATCCTTTAAAAACATCGACCAATTTCTGTCATCATTAGATAACACTCTGCATACACTTTCCGCCTTAAACATATGTCATAGTGATGGGAGATATAAATATTGATATTAATCCTGAAAAAATTAATCACCACGGGGAGCGCTATTTAACTTTAGCAGCTACACATGGCCTTTTACCAGCTCATACTTTAATTACGCGTAGCAAAAGTCATACTTGTCTGGATCACGCCCTTGTCAAAACCAACTGTCGTACCAACGTCATTGTACCTCACACTACATTGACAGATCACTACCCCGTTTTATTAAACATTAATTTGAAGACAACACGACAGTATGCGTTTACTAAGACAATAAAAACTGACAAAGTCGGTCTAAAAAGAGATCTATCGAAAATTTACTTCAGCCCCATTAATAGGTTTGTATACCCAAACTCCTCCCTAAATTATTTCATAAATTCCATCCAACAAGCAATTGCTACCAATACAAAAGAAATAACTATTCCTAAACGCCACAAAATTATAAAACCTGGGATGACACAAGGCTTGCTACGATGTGTAATACAAAAATAAAGCTGGATCCAGGTAACGATATTTTAAAATAACATACAGTTGGTACAGAAACTACTGCACTGCTATAATAAGGCTAGTAAAAAGAGCATACGAGAGAGACCAACTTCAAGCAGCAAAAGAGGATAACAAAAAGCTGTGGAAAGTCATCAAAGATATCACCAACATGTCAAAACAACCTAATTCCCCTAAAGAACTACTAACCTTATCAAATACTCCTGTAAATTCACTCAATGAAGTGAATAGCTATTTCATTAACGTAGGAACCTCCTTGGCAGATAAAATTCAGCAAAAAAATACACTAGCAATAAACAATGAACAACGCTCAAAACACATCTACTGACACAAATACTGTACATTCATTCATCTTAATGGATACCGCTGAAGATGAGGTATAGAACGCCTTATCCTTGGTTTAAAGTCAAACTGTGCCAGTGGGTGGGATAACATTAGTAGGGTTTTTTTTAAGTTATAAGGATATTTTCATACCACCCTTAACAAAAATATTTAATAATAGGGTATTTTCCAATTTTTTAAAAACTATTGTAATTTGAAGATTGGAACGAGATATTTAACAGAAAAATAAAAACAAATTAATTTCTATCCATTTTCTCAATTAAAAACGATTTAAACCAAATTTATTTTTAGTTGTTTTGAATTTACCGCCAAAACGCTCCTTACGATGACTTTTTATCACGTGACGTCAACTTTGTGTAAACTAAAGTAGTTGGCAAGTAAATAAGTGAATGTCGAGTTTATAATTAACAAGATTTTTAATGGATATAAAGTGATATTACTGGTGTACGGTGCCTATGTGCAAAAATACTTCTAAAACGGCGCCAAACTAAGTATTTGTACCGGTGCCGTATAAACAAAGTTGACGTCACATGTCACGTGATAAAAAGTCATCGTAAGGAGCGTTTTGGCGGTAAATTCAAAACAACGAAAAATAAATTCGATTTTAATCGTTTTTAAATGAGAAAATGTGTATTAATAAATTTATTTTTATTTTTCTGTTAAATATATCGTCCCAATCTTCAAATTAAAATAGTATTTATGAAATCGGAAAATACCCTATTGCCTGCAGTCGGGTGTATTCCCGGATTCCCTAAAAAAGGCTAAGGTTTGCCCCATTCATAGGAGTGGTGACAGAAATCGTATCAATAATTACAGGCCTATATCTATTTTGCCGGCTCTGTCGAAAATACTAGAGAGGATTATTAACGAAAGATTAGTAGGCTATTTAGAAAAAAATAACTTGCTGTCTACTAATCAAGATGGTTGGCAATTAAGGGTTATGGCAAGGTAAGTCGACCGATCAGGCTGTTAACAAACTTACAAATATTGTTGGCTCAAACCTAGATAAAGGAAAAAAATGACTCATTATCTTCCAAGATCTCGCAAAGGCTTTTGATACGATTTCTGTCTCCGTCCTACTGGATAAGCTGGACAAACTTGGAATCAGAGGCACGCAGCACAAGCTTTTCAAAAGCTATTTGACTGGGCGATCTCAATGTGTACGACTTGATACATACAAAAGCGATGGCCTCCCAATCACACATGGAGTTCCGCAGGGCAGCATCTTAGGGCCTACCTTATTTCTGCTATACTTACTCAACTCACAAACCTTAAGCTATCCCAAGGCGAAATAATCTCCTTCGCAGATGATACTGCCCTCTGTTTTGCCGCCGATTCCTGGGATGAGGCTTTCAGTGCTGCTCAGATTGGTTTTGATATAGTTGGAAGGTGGCTACAGAGTAACATTCTAAATTTAAATGTAGATAAGACGAAATTTATCTGTTATGGCATTAGGAATGTAAAGGGAGTCTCTAGCAGCCACAAAATCATCTCACACGAGTGTCAATCGAGATCTAGCTGCTCGTGCCATTCACTGGAACATGTGCAGACGATTAAATATCTAGGTGTAACAATTGACAGTAGTCTCAACTTCAAAGAACATATAAAACATCTATGTGGAAGAATTTTTAAACTCACGTTTATTTAAAAAAAAATACGGCATGTCGCTGATCCACAACTGCTGAAACAGATTTATTATGCTCTCTGCCAGTCGCTTTTATCTTACTGTATTTCCTCCTGGGGAGGCGCCTTAAAAACAAAGTTAAAGAGTCTAGAGATCGCCCAACGTGCAGTGCTCAAAGTTAGTACTTTTAAACGTATTTTTTTCCCCACTGCACAATTGTACAGGAACTGTGAGGTTCTAACTGTAAGACAACTATATCTACTTAATGTCACTCTTCTACAACATAGCAAACAAACTTTTAATCCTCTAAACTTAAAAACGAAGAAGAGATAAAGTATGCGTCAGAAACGAAACAACTAAAACGAAATTCAGCTCAAGATTCACCAACTTCATTGGACCTTACATCTATATTAATATAAATAGAACAATAAACATTTACGCACTAACAAAAACAGAATGTAAGAAAAAGGTTAATAATTACTTACAAAAACTAACTTACGAAGTGACTGAATTGATTCTACTTATACCACGGTAATTAACTACTTACTACAAACACTCACCCTCTCACGTACACACATAATCATATCACACAAAGAGAGGACATCTAAACAATATCAAGATCTATTTTTATTTTTATTTAAAAAAATTTTTTAGTTTAACTTACTTTTTCAATTTTACTTACTTAATTTATTTTAATTTTGTCTTTATTGTATTTTTTTCATTGTGTGTTTCATGTTTTATCATCACTTTTTTTTCTTTGTTTATATACAAACGGTAACATTTCTACTTGGTGGCTATTTATAAATATATATTATAATTATTTGAAGCTTGGGGAAGAATATCTTCAGGGTACGGTTGAGCAGTGTGGTGGCCTATATCACTACCTCTGCAACAACCAAAAATTGTCATTGGATGACAGAGCTGTCTGGACCTGTCCTGAATGTCGTTGTGCCTCAAAAAAGGGTGGCAACAACACGGAGATTGTTGTTGGCACCCCTCAGTCTGCCAGCGCTTCAAATATAACCCTCAGGAAAGTGTCATCTACCAGCTGTAAGAGTGACCTCCCCGAGGACTTCAGCATCATTGTACTGGAGATGAAAGATTTGAAGGAACGAGTTTTGGAAATGAGTCTTAAGGTAACCGAAATATTCACCTATGTGCATCGTTGCCACGAAAATGTGGAAGAATGCAAAGATAACCTGATTAGTCATAGCGGAAAATTTAAATCCTTGGAAGCTAACATTTCACAGTTATCAGCACTGTTCGAAAAAAACAGATCCAATTGCCTCTATACCTTATCCTGAGGGGCGGGAAGCGACGAAAACGAATACCACAAGGCGGCCTAAAAATTCACAAAATTCGCAGTCTAAGTCAAAAAAATTACAGTCTAAGTCTAAAACTCAGACGCAGGCAGATTCCTTATCAAGTATCGACAAGGTCCAAATTGTCACCAGAGATCCTACTGTTAGAGACCCGGCCCTTGTAAGTTCAGCTCACCCAACCGATGAACCCTAAATCATTGTTGACGATCCTGTTTACGTCGACTCCGAGCCACCTACGGAGCACCTTACCAACTCGTCAGTGCTCGCAGCCCTAATCGTAACCGTCTCTCCATCGAATCATACAGCAGCAGTGAATACTTCCCTAGACTCTGCCCACTATAATAGCAAGAATCTGTATTCCATGAGAGAACTGATGATGAGAACCGCTGACGGTACGCAGATTTGTGCTGCTCCTACTGATGGACTGCCCAGCCATAAAAAACGACAAAATTCTATTCGTTGTACTGCTGGGCCTAACATTACTTCTCTTAGGGCGGCTGAAGAAACCAAAAGTATACACTTGTGGAATATGAAGTCCGGTCCCGACGAAATTGCAGTATATCTACAACAACTGTGCCCTCAAATAAATTGTGTCGTAGAGGAAGTAAAAACAAAAGATAGGTCTCAAACTAGTGGTACCGATAGCCTGCTACGATAGAATTCTCTCGCCGGAGATTTGGCCAGAAAATGCTCGGATTAAGCCGTGGATTGCCTTTCGTCGATTTCGCACCAGTGAATAGTACACATATCGAATAATTCAATACCTGTTGTAAAGAATCGCCCTACTCGCACGAGAGCAATCACTACGCTTAATATATTTTATCAAAATGTGCGTGGTATTAAAACCAAGTTACATAGATGGAAATCCAATATGTCACTTCTGGATTTTGACATTATTGTTGCCACTGAGACTTTCTTGGATTCGTCAGAGGAGAACTCTGAGGTCGTGTCCGCTGGCTGGAATGTAGTACGTCGAGACAGAAACAGACCAGGAGGTGGCGTCCTAGTGGCTGCTAAGCCTGTTCGAACAAATGAGTTGGAAACTACCGATGGAGAAGATCTTTGGGTTAAGTTTAACATTAGAGGGATTAGTGTATATATCTGTGCCGTGTATATTCCTCCAAGTGCTGTGGATTCTGTGTATTTTGCCTGGTTTCGTAAAGTGGGATCTTTTGTAATTGATTTGAAAGGTAACATATTTATAATTGGTGATATCAACCTCAACAGTGCATCAAAATCTGTAAACAGCTATTTTGCATATTTCCTTTCGCTTTGTTCAATGGTTGAAAATAATAATATTTTTAATGTTTTTGGCGGCAAGTTGGATGTCGTCCTTTCAAGGGATGCTGATTGCGCTGTGCAAGTCCAAGCCGTTGAGACCGGAGGCATTGTGAATGTTGACTCTTATCATCCTCCCCTAGATATTGAAGCTAGACTTCTTACGAAATTGAGCGAGAAGATCAGCCCTAGTAATCTGGACTCGGCGACTGACTGGAATTATTGTAAAGCTGACTTTCTCTTACTATATGAACATATGTCACAGACTGACTGGAGCTGTGTCACTAGTGCCACTGATGTACGGTTGGCCGCTGATGAGTTTTACAGAATGCTATATAAAATATTTGATACTTGCATACCAAAAAAAAAGAGAGCAATATCTAATAGAATACGCTATCCCGTTTGGTTCTCCTCGGATATTATTAGAGATTTGAATCATAAAATCAAACTTCACAGACAATGGAAACGTTACGCTGACCCTAATGTGTATTTTGCCTTTAGTAGTATTCGATCTGAGTTAAAAGAACGTATTGATTGTGCATTCAAAACTTACACGGCATGAATCGAAAATCGCATTAGAAGTAACCCACTTCAGTTTTGGCAGTACATCAGAAGTATTCGGTCCAAAGGTGGCTTTGAGCCCACCATGAGTTACAAAAACAAAACCTTCACCGGCAGTAACGCGGCCAATGCCTTTGCGGAGTATTTTTCTGGTGTCTTTTTGCCACAAAACCCTAAGTTGGATGCTGATAATATATTACCTGTTGCAGCTACAACTGACGGGGGCTACATAAACATTGAAAATTTTACCATCTCTCAGGTTAAGTACGGAATTCGTAAATTAATACCGCGTAGCTCAGTTGGCCCAGATAAAGTTCCACCATACATTTTAATAGGCTGTGGAGATTTTCTTGCCCTTCCACTCACCTATATAATGAACTTAGCACTTCGAAGTGGCATATATCCCGACCAATGGAAGGTGTCTCGAGTTACGCCGATACCGAAAACCAATAATAAGTCCACGGTTATTGCCGTTTTTTCATATCCGGCCAAGGTGTTTGAAACGATTGCGCATAGGGAAATTTATCACCAATTAAAATCCCACTTATGTGATGAACAACATGGCTTCCGACCAGGTCGCTCAGTCGAGACAAATTTATTGTCACTCGTCGATTGCGTCTCGAAGGGTCTGGATAGGGGGCATGAAGTGGATGTACTCTATTTCGATTTTAGAAAGGCATTCAAAGTAGTGGACAATGACATTTTACTGAGCAAATTACAAGCCATGGGATTCACACCAAAGCTTCTGTGTTTTTTCGCTAATTTTCTCTTGAACCGGAAACAATTTGTTGCACATGGATGCTTTCTTTGAGGTTCTTATCACACGCGATCTGGGGTGAGTCAAGGATCAGTTCTTGGCCCATTACTTTTTCTTTTAATGATCAATGATCTCGTCAGTGTGGTAAAACATGCTAAATGTCTGCTATATGCGGACGATTTAAAGTTAGTACTCGAAATTACAGAAAATTGCACTCGTCATGATCTTCAAGGCGACATTGACCGAGTCTTACAATGGAGTCTAACTAACAAATTGTGTTTTAACACTAGTAAGTGTTATGTTATGACGTTCAGCCGGAAATCACGACCTAGTCAAGCCGTATACACATTGGGTGACACAGTCGTAACACGCGAATCCAGCATCCGTGATCTTGGTGTGACATTTGATTGTCGCCTGACATTTCACGAGCACATCTTCTTAGTGGCCGCCGAGTCATACAGACGACTGGGCTTTGTTTTGCGTATTGCACGTGACTTCCGTAACCCCAGCATCATTAAAATATTATATAATTCCCTTGTTAGAAGTAAATTAGAATTTGCTGCTTGTGTTTGGAGTCCATATGAATCAACATATAATCTATTAATTGAAAAAGTTCAAAAGGCCTTCCTACGTTACTTGTATAAGAGAAACTACGGATACTATCCATTTATGTACCCCACGGATTTTTTACTAGGTATTCTAGGATATAACTCCCTAGCTGTCCGGCGGTCTCGAACGCAGATCATCACTGCTTTGAAAATTATACGGAATGTAATTGATTCCCCAGAATTGCCCAACATACTATGCACATTTTATGTTCCTGGCAATTACATAAGCCACCGGTCTAACCGCCGCGCCGGCACAGACTATTCGCGACTGTACAGTGCCGCACGGTGTCTCGTGGGCATTCCCCGCTGTGTCGCATGAGCAGCGCAATCAATGCCCTTATTTTTGACATACCCGATTGTGACGTGTTGACCGACAGATTCAACCATATCATGTTATTGTGCTCTAGATTTTGTGAAAGACATTGTGTATGAATAATTGCATGTCCTAATAATTTGTATCCCTGTACCTACCTATCTAGATAAAATTGTATTTATATTATAGTTATGAAATTAATTAATTACTCTTACTGGTGTATAACCGTTGTAATTAATAATAATAAATAAATAAATAAGTGTACATTTTTTGAAGGTTTTGGCGCTGATAGCCGAAATACAGGCTTTCGCCTAGTTCGGCTACAGATGTCTATTTCGTTGAAGACAGGGAAGTTTGGCATTAATCCCTTCTGCACATGTAGCTTCCCTGGTACCTCATTAACAGCATAACTATGTGAAAGTCTATTAACTGCTCTCAATGTTCTTTTTTAAACTTTTTATTTTTGCAATGCTGACATATTCTCGTCATTATTTGACATTATACATCAATTTTAATATCAACAATTTTTTAGTGATTGTCATGTTAATCATGTTACTATGTATAATTAGGTTCATTTTATTTATGTAGATTATTTTACATTATTGTGAATGGGAGAACGTTGTAGGCCTTACAGACTGTAGATTTGTAGACGATTTTCTATTCTGTATTCGTCTAAGTACCTGGTACTTATTGACAGGCCTGCACTGTCCTCCCATACATTTTATCTCTGAAAACATTGTTAAAGCTAATCATTTTTAAAAGAGTAACCGTGGAGTTTCTTGCCGGCTCTTCTCCATAGGAAACAACATTTTGTCAGCAACCGTGCACCTAGCTTCTGACGTTTCATAAGTGCCCATGCAGGTTTATATGCAATAAAAATATTTTGATTTTAATTGATTCGTTTGTAAAAAGATAATATAGCCTATAAGATATTTGTATAATTTTAAACAATTATTGAAATAAACTTACTTACTTACTGTTATAAGTTTGACGTATCTGCTGTTTGAGGCAACATAGCTCCTGAACGGATGAACCGATTTTGATTATTATAATTTTTTTGTTTGAAAGATAAAATCGTTGAAAGTGTTCTTAGACATGTTTCATCAAAATTGGTTGAGCCGTGTGAAGATTATCAGTTCTTTTCTGGATGATGAAGGGATTTCAGCATCATCCACGGGTCTGATCAAGTCGAAATTTGGTATTCTATTACTTCAAAGATATTAGACGAACAAAATAACCTTGAATTGATGCTGGAATAACACCTGCAATTTCCAGGATACCCAAGTTACTCACCAGCAAACAGCAGAAGTATTGTGTTTGGGCTCATTGAAGAGGTCTCAATGGACAGGTTATAGATACATGGTGACAGCATGAGGATTTACGATAAATTTGTAACAAACTTCACTGTGGGGAACATACGAAACGCTGCGCAGATTTAAGTAAGATATCCGGTTTAAAAAGCAGGAAATAAAAGTTAAAGTAAAAAAATTTAAAACACCCGACACAAAAAATAAACTCGAAAAAGTAAAAAGTATATATTTATTGGCATTTTAAGTTGCAGGTAATATTTTGATCAAGGCATTGGCAAGTCGGGTAACAATGGAAACGCCAAACAGAAGAGGCCTAGCATTTTCATTAGCCGTCCCCCGACTTGAATATGCCTTGATCAAAATATCACCTACAACTTAAGAGGCCTATTTTTTATTTATTTTTGTCATTTTTAGAGTTTTTGTCTGTGTCGGGGTTTAGAAAAAAAAACTTTTAGCTATACCTGTAAATGAGGATGGAGCAAAATTAGTTATTTGATTAACCCTGAGTTAGCCGTTAAATCTGAGTTATTTAGGATAACCCAAGAACGCGCAAATAAAAAAACAATACAGGACCGTTAGTTATGAGGGACTGAGAATAACGCTTGGCAATCTGTTGCAAGAAGTGCGTGATGCGAACACAAAGGTTGCAGGCGCTAACAATGATTTTCCTCTAACCACCATTATTCGTCACAAAAGGCGGAATAGCCGTATCCTATATGTATTGAACATACGAAAATGGTGCACAGGTGGGGTCATCTGCTACTTACTCAGTACTTTTTTATTTGGCCCTGGCCCCCGGATTTTATTTTTAAATGTTGTTGAAATTAAGATTTAAGTTTTTTTTCCATCTTTCTGTAAGTTTGAGGACTCATAACTTTTTTAACCGACTTCCAAAAAAGGAGGAGGTTATATGTTCCACCGAACGTACTTTTTTAAACCGACTTCCAAAAAAGGAGGAGGTTAGATGTTCCACCGAACGTATTTTTTTTAATGTATGTTCCTCGATTTCTCCCCCATTTGTGGACCGATTCTCAAAATTCTTTTATTATTTGAAAGAGTATACTCCTGAGGTGGTCCCATTGGCACCAAATCAGGATCTGATTATGGAATCCCAGGGAAATGGAGGGTAACTCTCAAATGTTATAGGTATTAACAATGTTTTTCCTATGTTTTCTAATGCTATTGAGACATTTTCTTATGGTCATCATCATCTCACGACGCGGAGCTGATGATGGAAGGTTAAGCTCTTTAACTTAGGAGTTAGGTGCAGATTCGAGTATAACTCCGTCATATTATATAGACCGATTTGCAAAATTCTTTTTTTTAGAAAAGGTTTTATTCCGAAATGGTCCCATTTAAATTTCATACAGATCTGATGATTCGTTTCGGAGACAGACAACGGAACTCTTCAAAAAATGACAGCAAAGCAACCGCGATTGCTGCTATCGCATAAATATACATTGTTTGGACCCCAAGGATGATGAATTGGTGTGGAGTGGGTACTATAACTAAAAAGTAAAATAAAAACTTTTTCAAAAAAAAAACAACCGACTTCCAAAAAACACTAGAAAGTGAAAAAAAAAACTTTAATTTCGTTTTTCCTTTAAGAAGCATCTAGAATGTTCGAGTACATACTGGCCCCGACTGAACAGACTGATGTAAATAGTTTTAGAAAGTTCTAGCATTGAAATTTCTAGAAAGATCTTGACTCTATTAATTCTGCTACCCTATACTAGATGGCGCTAGTGGTAACTACTGTTACCATGTCATCATTATTTCAGCCGAAAGACGTCCACCGTTGGACATAGGCCTCCCCCAAGCTCCGCCACTTCGACCGGTTCTGTGCTTACAGCATCCAGCGGATTCCTGCGGCCCTCACAAGGTCATCGGTCCACCTTGTGGGAGGCCTTCCAACTTTACGTCTTCCGGTACGCGGTCGCGACTCCAGAACCTTCCGGCCCCATCGGCCAACGGCTAGTCGAGTCGGATTTGACGATTGACCTCTTTCTCGAAGTTGGACCTACCTAACTGGACAATTTGCTCTAGGTAAAAGTACTCGTCCACAACTTCGAGTGCAGCGGCTCCGGTTGTTACGAGAGTGGGTGTTACATTGGCATTGAACATGACCTTTGTCTTGTCCATGTTCATTTTAAGATCCACTCTTTTGAAAGCTCTACTGAGGTTATCGAGCATTGTACTGAGGTCCTCCATGGTCTCAGCCGTGACAACTATGCTGTCGGCAAACCGAAGGTGAGTGATGTATTCGCCATTGATGTTGATGCCAGCCCCTTTCCAGTCCAGAACCTTGAAGACATCCTCCAGTGCAGCGTTGAAGAGTTTCGGAGAGATAACGTCTCCCTGTCTAACACCTCGCTGCAGAAGTATAGGTTTCGAGGTCCGGTCCTGGAGTCGGTCTGACGTAGTGGCGTTTTCGTACAGACATTTCAACACCTCGATGTACCGTTAGTCGATCTGGCACCGTTCGAGGGACTGCAGGACAGCCCATATCTCTATCGAATCAAAGGCTTTTTCGTAATCCACAAACGCTTAAGAGGGGGGTAGATTATACTCTTCGGTCTTCTGTATAACCTGCCGCAGCGTATGTATGTGGTCTACGGTGCTAAAGCCTTTACGGAACCCGGCTTGTTCGGGAGGCTGGAAGTCGTCAAACCTGCGCGATAGACGGTTCGTGATGACTCTGGAAAACAGCTTGTATTCATGGCTCAGAAGTGAGATGGGCCTATAATTCTTGGGCATTGTCACCCTTCTTAAAGAAAAGTACCACTACACCTCTGTTCGACGCCTGTGCCGTTTTGCTCTCTAGTATGACGGAATCAAACAGCTTCTGGAGGGCCTTAAGAACGGGTTTCCCGCCGGCCTTTAGGAGTTCGGCCGATTGCGTCATCACCGCCTTGTTTTGTTGTTTTTGAGCTGCTTTAGAGCCATCCTAATCTCGTACAAGCTGACGTCCGGGATGTCTTTAGTATAGTTTGGGGTCAATCTAGCTCTTGGATCGTTTGCCAGATTCGTAACGGGGCTTTTGTTGACGTGTATACTGTCCACTATCTCTCTCAACAGCTCAGGCTTGGTGGACAGATCCCTAGCAAAGACCTTGGAGCCTTTATTCCGCTCAATCGCGTCTTTAATACATTTTGTATTAAAGTGGCGGAGGTCGCTTTTCAAGGACATAGATATCTGTCTTTTATGCTGCCGATACTCGAGCGCATCGTCTGAAAACTGCAGGACCATCTCATTCATGAGCTGAAAAGTAGGATTAGAGAGCTTCTTATTTTATTGATACGACCGTTCTTGAAATTCTTAGACCCGACCGTATGGACAGTTCCCACGAACCCATCGTTAAAAACGTCCACAGAGCTTCCTAGCCACTCGAAACTATTCTGAAGTTCGAGTTGAAAGCTTGCGGAGTTTTGGACTTGGATCGGTGTTGGAAGGAGCGTAGACTTCATCAGCCAAGATCTTTCCAGTTTGATATTGAAATTCAATGTGCTTCTTACCAAACGGTGATCACTACACAGTTTTCACCGCGTTGATCACAGCGACATAATTGAATACTTGTCTTCGTCGACATAATGAAGTCAATCTCATTTTTGGTTGCACCATCAGGACTCTGCCAGATCCACTTCCTGTGCTCACGTTTTTTGAAGAAGGAGTTCATCATAAAGAGGCCTTCCTTCTCCATAAAACTAGCCAGTGGATGACCCCGGTGGTTCCTATTTCCAACTCCAAATTGTCCCACTCGCAACTCATCATCCCTTCGTTTGCCCAGTTTCGCGTTGAAGTCCCCATGACAACGGAGAAGTGAGTTTTGAAACCATGCAGGGCTCTGGAAATATCCTCATACATGGTCTCCATCTCATCGTCGGGGTGTGACGAGGTCAGGGAGGAGGACAGGTAAACCTGTATGACCTTCAGCGAATACCTTGCGGATATTCTGAGTATGAGGAACGCCACCCTGGTCGACACACTCTCGATCTTCACCACGTTGCTCACAAGGGACTTATGGACGATAAACCCGACACTACCTTGGGACTGCTGGTCGCCCTCCCGGAAATAGAGCAAGTTACCAGATTTGAGGATTATCGAGTCCTCCCCCTCTCGTCGGATTTCAGATAACCCTACTATATCCCATCGCAACTTTGCTCAATTCTCCCTCGAGTTCGACAACCTTCTCGTCGATCGGGAGCGTACGCGTTTTGTATGTTGCAAGGTCCATTTTTCGGTGTTTGTGGTAGCCGGATCTCTTCCGGGGATTGTTCGTACCCCTTGTCTCACCGTGGCCTGACCGCTACCGTAGCCAAGGGTAAATGGGCCGCTGGGCACTAGGGGCCATTTATTTATGGTGCTTGTCATTTTGGGGGGTTGCCATAATCACCACGCTTCGCTTCGATCGCAGTATGGTGGTAAAATGCATAGTGAACGCTGCTGCCCATTCTCTAGTAAGTCCCTTAGTCGCCTTTTACGACATCCACTGGAAGAATTGGGATGGTGCTAAACTTTTACGCCCGGCACCACACGCGACCATATGTTACCATGTACCAAATATTAATTTTGGCGCGCAACAGATATAATCAATTTAAAGTGATCAAGAATAATTAAATTACTTATTGTTGAAATACGTAACGACATCTACTGGCGCGAAATGGTACTAATAAATACAATATGTAATATATTGTATTTATTAGTACCATAGTAAATTATGTAAATAATAACACGTAATTCTCTTAAAGATTACTGATAAATTATTTTATTTCTGTATGTTTGTACAAGCACTTTTACACGTCAATCATATTTTTTTTTAACTACATGAGGTCGGCGTTTCCTATCTGACTACTCTGAGAAGAAGGGCCGAAAGAAACTCAGAGGTCACAGTCTCTTTTAAAGTCCAGACATAATCTTGGTCAGATCATGTGAAGACCATGAGGATTAGCCTTTTGAGGAAAGAACCACACAGATTGAGTGGACCTGTTCATTCAGTGCACGCATTTATCACTAATCATACAGCTTAACTCAGAACTTGAGGAGCTCAATGATTTGACGAACAATACCAAAGAAAGGACATTTGGGTAGGCCGCATAAAGTACTCAAACTGCCAAAATAACATTAAAAACGAACTCGGAAAGAAATCAAAAACAAAAAATATACCACATAGTCCTCACATTCACAATAATTAAAACAATAATAATAATATTATATTTCTCAAAGTAAATATTCATGTCAAAGTGTAAATCGAGGGGTGAAAGGCTATTTGCTTTAAGCGACATTTTACGAACTTTACAGCAGAGCCATACAAAAATTAAAAATTTGGAAAAAAAAACATTGTAAATAAGCTATTATTGCTCTTACTTAAATGGGGATCAGTGATCTTTATTGCAAAAAAAAACCTTTATATTTTGGTATAATTTTCAATAAAGTAACAGCTAGTTCCAACATAAATGTTGCCAAATACAATATGATCTATATCGCCTTATTTCTAGAGTAAAGGGCCGTTTAGATGGAGAGAGTTTCTCGACTCGAAGATACGTTTATCGAAAGAGCATTAAAAAAGGCTTTTCGTGTAAACATTCACGATTGTCGCCCTGCACCTTGGGCGACAATTGCCTCGCATTTGAATATATCTGTCTCCGTGTTAACAGAACTACAAAGCGAGAATTTTATGTCGAGTTTTTGTGCCAGACTGCCAGACGCAACCATGAGTGCAATGCGCGAAGCAGTTTTAATTATATCTGCTCTTCTAAGACAAGAATTAATAAAACGAAAACGGAAAAAAAGATGTTGGGTAAAAAAATGGATAGCGAGAAGAAACACTTTTGGAGCATCCAATGCTTTGTGTCTTGAATTACAACTGGAAGATGAAGAGACTTTCAAAAACTTAAAAAAAAAAAAACTGACTTTCAAAAAACACTAGAAAGCGAAAAATAACTTTAATTTCGGAAGTCGGTGACTTCGGATATGTATTTTATTAATTTCTTGTCACCGCCTTCCGAAATTAAAGTTATTTTTCGCTTTTTTGGGTTTTTTGGAAGTCGGTTGTTGCAAATACAGACTGTTATTTCCTTTGGGCCAAATTCCTCAACTCCCAATTCTTTTGCAAATGCATCAAGAGCTGCATTTCTTGCATCACGATTTTTATAATGCACATTCTCCGTATTCTATAAACACTCGTAATTTCTATAAATTTCAATGAACTTAATATTATCGGCAGTACCAAATTTAAATGATATTTGTGTCGTTTTCAGAATAATACCGTAGTAATCACTGAACTCGAATGGTTAATCTCGCACTCAAAACGGTTCAAACCGATTTGTACGATACTCGTATGAACTTGATAAAATGTCATACGAGATCGTGTATAGACAAGTCGAGAACTCGTGAGCAAAAATCTTCTTCCTATATATTTCGCTGTGTAAACAGTCGGAGTAATTTATCGCATAGCGATAATTATTTGCGAATCTCGTATGACATAATCGTAGGCGAGAATTTAGTTCTTGCCTGTATGTAAACATTATGAAACGATAGTCTTATGGCGATTATTGCTTGCGATAGTAGCGTACGATTTCTCGCCAAGAAACGTTCGAGAAACTCTTTCCATCTAAATGGCCCTTAAACAAAAATGATTCAACTTCTAAAAGTGTCACCTATCAGCAGCCGGCAAAACGGTTTAAGTGACATTACAGTGCTAATGCAGTAGAAAGAAAAATGATTGAATGGACGTTCTTCAATGATAATAGGAATAGGCTATTTTGTTCAACTACCAATGGGGTTTTGATAAAGATACAGGCTAGTTGACTTAAACCACGACGAACATTCTTAATGAGTTGTTTGATGTCACAAGTTTCGACAGGATTTTATGAAGCAGGGTTTTTGAAACAAGATAATTAAAACAGATATATAAGTATGTAGTATTTAAATGGGTGAATAATTATTTGGTCAGGAATTAAAAAAGGTTATGTTAGTTAAAAAAATATTTTATTACGTAGGTATACCTATATAAACACTTTGACTACTCAGTCTAAATGCAATCGTAAGTATCCTTATTAACTACTATTATAAACTATATAAGAGATAGTAAAGTGGATAAATGTACTTACTAAGTAAGCAACATTGTTCAAGTAAGAAACCTATATTGAGAGACGTATTTCTATTGAGCCCCATACTTCATGGGTACTGTCAGGGTCGCCATTAAGGCTTGTATACACGCCAAGGACCTTCAGCATTTGGGCGCACTAAATTTGTGGGCGAGCACGGGGTGATGTAGCCGTGCAGTCTTTAATCGGTCGCATTTTTAATTATTATAACAAAAATAACGCATATTTGTAAAAAGTAACACAACCAAATTATTTTCCTTTGTATTGCAAAGCAGTAGACATTTGTATAAACTCTTGTTAAAAAATGAGGGAGTAAAATGGTTTCATCTCAACGATTTGGAGGTGATTTTGTGTGTTTTTTTTTTCTTATTATCTGATACCCATAGAAAAGTTATGCCTAAACCAAATGACGTATCATATTATGTAGATTACTATTTTTTTCAAATGTAATTTCTTTGTAAATGCCGACGAAAAGTGGTTTCATCTGCATGCAGTTTTCAACCATTTTTTGAGAGGGCAGCCTTAAGTATGTATCTCAATAGAATCACGTCCGTAAATAACAAGCGTTTATTTCACACTCTATGTATAAACAATATGTTTCATACTTAAACAATGTTGCTTACTTCCTAAGTAGGTACATTTATCCACTTTATTACCTACTAAAGAAAATTTATTATTTAATTAAAAAGTTACTGAACATAGCTCTCAATAAGTCCCAATAAGAATCATAATTTTTGTTCGTACCATTACAAAAAAGTATGAAAATAAAACATAACGAGTAAAAATTGCGTAGAAAACTTTTTGAATGTGTGGTGGCGCAGTTTTTTTAACAAAACCGTCAAGTTAGGCACTTGAACGTTTTGTTTGTTTTAGAGTACCTACATATAAAAAAATATTAAGATAGAGAAGTTTTGGCACGTCACAATTGCGGCTGTAAGTACCCTCTTTGAGAAGTGGATTGAGAGGCGCCACCGCGTCCTCACCTTCCGCCTGACGCAGGTCCTCACCAGACACGGTTGTTTCGGGAGGTTCCTGTTTTGGGTTAGAGCGGGAGGAAACGCCCGGGGGTTACTACTGCCTAGATAGCACGGAGGATACGGTGGAGCATACGGTGGAGGTCTGCCTGGCTTGGGCGGAGCACCGCCATGTCCTCGTGGATGATCGACGGTGGCGATTTCTCGCGTCCGGCCCTGTTACCCGCAGTGCATGGGAAGCCGTCACCTCCTTCTGCGGAGCAGTAATGCTCGCGAAGAGGGAGAGAGCGCACGTGAGGGAGAAGCAATCTATGCGCCCTCACGGCCCTGGTCGCCGCAGGAGACACCCGGGGCGTCGGGAATCCCAGGCCGTTTCCAAGCCAGCGTAGGCGTGGGCTTGCGGACGGCGATTGTGTTCCACGCGCGCCTGGAGATGTCAGCACCAACTGGTGGGGTTCGCTAGGGCCTAGTTGTTCGGAAGAGGTACCTTGGCCCCTGGCACACAGGCAACTGAAGGAACACGGGTGGGTTTCAGTCAGTATAATTCTGAAACGCCCGCTCCACCCAGAGCGGGAAGCGGTTGATTTTAAAGACGCGATTTTACAGTCACAATAGTGTGTTTCTATTAGTTTGAATACACCACATGAAAGATAATTTCAATTTATATCAAATAAGGAGCTATTTTTTCCTTACTTCGATTCGATCGAGACATGGGTTGTACTGATGCCTTCACCGGTGCTAGATCGACTATCAGTACTTCGAGGTGCTGACGTGGCTGTACGAAAACGTGTCACATGTCAGTCCGACTCCAGGACCAGATCTCGAAACCTATTCTTCTACAGCGAGGTGTTAAACAGGGAGACGTTATCTCTCCAAAACTGTTCACCGCTGCAGTGGAGGATGTTTTCAAGGTTCTGGACTGGAAAGGGGCTGGCATCAACAGTAATCACTCACCTTCGGTTTGCCGATGATATAGTTGTCATGGCTGAGACCATGAAGAACCTCAGTACAATGCTCGATGACCTTAGTAGAGCTTCCGAAAGTGTGGGTCTTAAAATGAACATGGACATAGGTCATGTTCAATACACATGTAACACCCACTCTTAGAATGATCGGTGGCGCTATACCTGCAGTTCGAGTTCGTTTACCTAGGACAAACTGTCCAGTTACGCAGGTCTAACTTCTAGAAAGAGGTCAATCGTCGAATCCAACTTGGCTTGGCAGCGGTCGGGAAGCTACACAATATCTTCTCGTCCCACATACCGCAATGTCTCAAGTCGAAAGTCTTGGACCAGTGGGTGTTGTCAGTGATGACTATGGTACTGAAACGTGGTCGCTAACAATGGGCCTTATCAGAAGGCTAAAAGTCGCCCAAAAGGTAATGGAGAGGGCGATGCTCGGAGTTTCCCCACGTGATCGAATCAGAAATTAAGAGATTCGTAGGAGAACCAAAGTTACCGACATAGCCTAAGAATAGCCAAACTTAAGTGGCAGTGGACATTGCTCGCAGAACATGGCCGATGGGGCCGAAAGACGGAAAACGTAGAGTTGGAAGGCCTCCCACACGATGGATCGATGACCTTGTAAAAGCCACAGGAATCCGCTGGATGCGGGTAACATAGAACCAATCGAAGTGGTGAAGCTTGGGGGAAGCCTATGACCAGCAGTTGATATTTTTCGAATGAAATGGTGATGATGATCATGATACCGATCCTGTCCGTCATTCTACAAGCTTGTTTTATTCGTTCTTATTCCTAACCACAACAGCGTGCGTCCGTCTCCAGCCCACTCACGAGTGGCTGATGCGCCCGCGTGGGGCGAGTCAGTAATAATACTGCCACGGTTTACGAAAAATATGCATTCTTTTTAAGTTACATAGTTTGTAAGTATCGTATAAAAATTGGTTGGTTTAAAAACAAATTATTTTTAAATGAATCAGCAAAAAATGATTTTAATTTAACCACTTAGGTTTGTCTTAATAAGTGACGTATTTAAAAAATGTGGATACCAACAAACTGTTCAAATGACTAAGGAGCACAGCTATAAGAACAAATATTGTTTGAAGATTCAAACAGAGTGCAAAACAGCTGCATCGAAAAGGTTTGAACCGACATGTCTCATTGAATTTGGCTCACGGCAAAATGGTTGAGGCGACATTGAATAGTGTGAGTAATGGAAAGCAAATTGTATGAATGCACTTTTCATCTAAAGTTAGCTTTATCGAAAAAAGCTTTATCTGCCATCCAACTGAAATGGTAGGATGACAATAACGGCTCATGCTCCGATTCTCTATGTTTGTGTACAGGTTAAATGAAGTAGGTACTAAGAAAATATATGCACTAAAATTGCATTGTCTTAAGGGCCAAAAAGTGCTCAGAATTACATGAAACCCGGTCTATGCGACGCAGAAAAATTCCCTAAATCCGAATATGTATATATCTCAATATCGCCCAAAATGTCGCTTATAGCCTTTCACTCCTCCATATATTGGGAGATGATACGAGTACTATTTAACTGACTTCTAAAAAGAAGGAGGTTATAATGTTCCACTGTTTGCATTTTTTTTATGTATGTTCTCCGATTTATCCCTCATTTGTGGACCGATTCTCAAAATTATTTTTTTATTTGAAAGAGTATACTCCTGAGATGGTCCCGTTGGCACCAAATCAGGATCTGATGATGGAATCCCAGGGAAATCGAGGGCAACCCTCAAACTTTGTATAATGCCTATAATGTTTTTCATGTATTTTCTAAAGCTATTAAGACATTTGCGTATGGTCATCATCATCTCATGACGCTGAGCTGATGAAGGTAAAACTCTTTAACGGTTAGGAGTTAGGTGGAAGTTCGGGCATAACTCCGTCATATATGTATAGACCGATTTGCATAATTATTTGTTTTTATTTGGTTTTATTCCGAAATAGTCCCATTTAAATTTCATATAGATCTGATGATGCGGATCGGAGACAGACAGCGGAACTCTTCGAAAAAAGACAGCAAATTACCCGCGATTGCTGCTATCGCATGCATTGTTTTGACCCCAAGGATGATGAAATTTCGAATTGGTGTGGGGTAGGTAGGTACGCACGGCTACACATCAAGCTATACATTTCCAGTATAAACTGATCTTGTACTGTATAGGATTTCCGTACAGTGCGAGATCAGCGTAAACTGGAAATGCATAGCTTGATGTGTAGCCGTGTGTACCATAACTAAAAAGTGAAAAAAAAAAAACACCTGAAAGTGAAAAATAACTTTAAATTCGGAAGGCGGTGACCAGAAATTTATTAAATACTTATCTAAAGTCACCAACGTTTTTTTTTTTTCTAGAGTACGAAGAAATAAATTAAACTTACAAATGTATAAATTTTCTTTCATGAATACAAACTCAAACTCCAAGCATTTATTTCAAAGATAAAAATAAAACCATTTACAGGCACATTTGAATAAAAAATCGATCAGTTGGATAGTTGAAGCTAGTTGCCCATTCCACAACGTAGATCTGTATGGAGAACAACGAGCAAGAAACTTAGATAATAAATAATACAACAAAAATAAATAATTAATTATAATAGCAATAATTATTATTCATAATCGCCTATAACAGGGCTTCCTCTCTCCTACCCTTTTGCTGTGCCCTACAAGATCCATAATGATCTCAATTATATAGTTACCACCTAAGTACCTACTAGGGATGAAAATTGCCGGCAATATTGCCAAAGTTGCCAAAACTGCCGGGAATGTTTCCAAAGTTGCCGGCAACATTGGGCAAGAAACGTCTAAATAGAAAACAACTTTTACTGTTATAATTGCTTAGTAGGATAAAATTGTGGTCTGCAGGGTGGTAGTTTTATGCTTATCTATAATATCCAACATATTTTTTTTATTTAAAAATAACAGAAAATATATACTTGAAATCGCCACGTCAAAGCACATCATCTGAGCCATTTTTTACTGAAGAAAATAGTACCAGTCAACTGCCGCCATTTACGAGTACGATGCAAAAACCTCAAGTCACTCAAACTCAAGTCTTATCATCACAAACTCATACTCAAACTGTAAATATTCCTAAAAAGAACTTGACCATATCTTTTACAAATTGTTCTAATTTTACTATTAATTTTAATTAAATACACATGTTTCTCTCTAATAAATGTTCATAGAAACCTGCTTTCTTATTTTTTTACTTACCTCACAATCGATATGTAAAGCAGAGTGTTTATCTCGGGTGTAAGCATCAATTGCATACTCAATTTATTTAGTAGCATTTAGGATCTCAAAAAATAACCGTAAGTTATTGGTTTCATTTTATATGCGTAATAAACTTTTCCGTGTATGAGAATTGAGGGCCCATTTTGAACGAAGATATACAAAGTAGGATAGTGTTTTACGATATTATCTTGATTTCACAAATTTTGTATGGCTTTAGCTTAGATTTTGGCCTAAATACTTTTTCTGTAGCGTCCGTTTATCAGGTACCTACAGACGGGCCCTTAATCCTCTATGTGAGAACCGAGAGCTCAAGTTTACAGTTCAAAACTCGCTTATTTGACTTTTACAATTCTTTGGGAATGTTCACTAAATCCTAAGCACATTTTCAAAGAATTTTAAAAAAGTGGCCCAAGCAAAATATATAAATCCCTACTCTGGCAAAAACCTAGAAGTGGAAATGTTATTAGATAAATATCGTAGTGGATATCATGTTTTTGTGAAACGTGGTGAAAATCGGATAAGTATAACTTTAGGTTTGTACACACGCCAAGGACCTTCAGCATTTAGGCGCACTAAATTTGTGGGCGAGTGCAGGGTGATGTAGCCGTGCAGTCTTTAATCGGTCGCATTTTTAATTTATTATAACAAAAATAATGCATATTTGTAAAAAGTAACAAAATCAAATAATTTTTACTTTGTATTGCAAAGCAGTAGACATTTTTTTTTAACTCTTTTGTTAAAAAATGAAGGAGTAAAATGGTTTCATCTCAATGATTTGGAGGTGATTCAGTGTTTGGTTTTTTCTTATTATTTGATACCCATAGAAAAGTTATGCCTAAACCAAATGATGTATCATATTATGTACATTATTAACTATTTTTTTTCAAATGTAATTTCTTTGTAAATGCCGACGAAAAGTGGTTTCATCTGCATGCTGTTTTCAACCATTTTTTGAGAGAGCAGCCTTAAGATATTGTTTAAATAGTAAAATAATATCAGTTGTACGTGCGTACAACAGATACGCATTATGGTCCACCTCCTTTCTACCTATGTTATACCTAGTTGTTTTAGAAATAAGGAATGAAAAGATATCACTATTTGCTTACTTTCTATGTGTTTATAGGCCACCGGCCTCAAACTTGTCATCATTTTGTAGCAGCTGTTCTTGTCCCTTTATCCTAAACAGGAAGCAAAAAAACCGGCCAAGTGCGAGTTGGATTCGCGCACGTAGGGTTCCGTAGGTACCACAATGCAAAAAAATGTTTCTTGTATGAAGACCCACTTTAATTTTTAAGGCTAGGTTGTTCCGGCCTGTGGGCCTTTGAAAAGCTACCTTCGCCTCCCCTAAATACAGCGCTACGTATTTATTTACGATGAATTTTCAACCATATAGCGGAAAATCCATGCCATAGTATAACATATTGCAGTTGATCAACTGAATTATTTTTATTTAGTTTCGATATTTTTTCCTTAGTTTTAGGTAGGTACGGTATGGTAAAACTAAGATTATTACTTAAACTGCCCTATGTAGGGTAAGTGTCCTGTTAGTTAGCTATTGAGCGTTTTCATAATATCAGATATTGACACATAACCCGATACCGATATGTCGGCAGCTATACACAGTCATACCGATTCGAAACCTTTATATACAGGAAAAGTTTTTATCCAGTGCGCAAATAGTAACCATGAATTCAGCATATCATACTAGACACACTAGCGCAGAAATTTTTCGCCGGTTATACAAAAAATAATCAGCTGTTCCATACATTTTGACCGCGTAGGTATTGTACTTTTCTATGAAACAGCTGATTTTTGTTTTCATAACAGGCGAAAAATTTCTGCGGTAGGGGGTCTAGAATGATATGCTGAATTCCTGGTAACAGTTTGCGCACTGGATAAAAACTTACCCTGTATATATTATCGGCTTGATGATATTGGTGAATATCGATGACCATCGCAACTCACCAAACGACCACAGGACACAGTAAGTATCGACGTCTCGAAGTCGGCATTGCGAATAAGTGTGTTCAAGTGAAAGAATGGCCAGGTCTCTCACTTCTATTGTGCTGATATCGGTGTCAGTCATTGTCTGCGACGACATAGGTGGCTGAAAGCGTTGAAAGGTCTGGAAACGTGATTTCCAGGTGCACTTCTTGGCCCTTCTTTATTTCTAGTTTATATTAAAGAACTTCCTTACATGATGGCTAACTTATCGGAAATAGTTTTATTCGGTGATGACACTTTTTTTAGGGTTCCGTACCCAAAGGGTCACCAACGGAATCCAATTAAAGCCTCCGATGTCCGGCCGCCGTCTTTTATTATGTTATCTACATTTCAGTACCTAAACCTGGACCCATTCTGCCTAATGTGTGTGTCGATCAGCACCGGGTGCGAAGACACCGAGCTCGTGTGCGGTACACTGCGCAGGTGAACTGCGAAGTCAGTCGCGATTTGTATTGTGAACGTTACCTTGGTGCTGAGTGCAGCGCTGCAGCAAAATAAAGAACCTGATGACTCAAATCCCCGTCTTTATAACCAGCCTTACGGTGAAACATATGTTCCCTTCGGTTATTAAGGCGTTTTGTAATTTTATGTATAAGTGACTGGTAATCATGTAGGTGGCAAATATAACCCTTTTACTGTTGATCCTGTCACCACCTCGTACCTGAAACGTTTTTGTGAATAATACCAGTTCGTAACAATGCAGTGGGTGAATGGGAAACACGGGGAAATAGATGAGATAGTAAAAGAGGTCGAGCAGAGTGCAGTGAGTGTCCAGTAGAGGTTGAGCAGAGTGCAGTGAGTGTCCAGAATGAGGTCGTGAGCTTGGCTTACACCGAATACATAGGAGAGGATAATGAAAACTCGTGATGTGTGCAAGGTAATTTATCGACGATTTATTTAGGTACATAAAACACCGATGGAGACAACGTAACAGCGGTTTATTAAGATCACTAGAGGCCGTGAGCAGTTGACTACAGCGTGCCACTGCGCGCCACTGCACGCGACTCGCATGCCACTGCGCGCCACTCACACGCACCATAAATCAAACTAAATATAAATACAACAATTAACGTTTATTTTCAATCCATAGAACCATATATAAATTAAATTCAAACAAAATACTACTCGTACATGTAAAACAATATGGTTTTATGTTGTTGCAATGTAAACAAGTTCAAGACAAGGAGCCTCTTAGCGAGGGCGCGTGTCGTAACAAATAAATAAATAAAGAAAGCACAGAGCAGGTGCTCACAGTAGGTACCTCACCATGCAACGTTCTTACATACGACTCCGTCTTATCACGATACCTTAACATTATTTCATTACAATATCCATGTTATAATTTGTCGGAGAAACAAGTAGGTAACATATATTTTGATGTATGTAAAATTCCACAAAGGATACATCAGAATATGGCATAATTCAATGTATATTTTTTAACAAACAAGATGGAATATCAAATGCCGCGCGGCGCGGCGTTATATATTAAGTTTATTACAATAATATCGTTTGATATGAAACAGTGCATTTCAAAGTTCAACCGTCACACCTATGTATAGAACCCTCACATGTAAACTTTTATAGAAAAAACATTTTATTGTTCTCGCTTTGTATCCATAAAATACTTTCAAATGCAACAACTTCTTAGTCTTAGTTATAAACATTTTTTTTTTCAATTCATCATTTAAACATCAATTGACTTATATTTTATCAACGACAAAAACCTACAAAAATATATTATAACATTAGCACGAGTCAAATAGAGTGCGGGGAACGTCTGGTGACGTCATCAGTGCGGGTGTCGCGGCGGCGCGCGAGGCATGCCCGGGCGCAGGCGGCGCGCCGCGAGGGCGTCTCGCCGCCCGCGTCCGCTAACACGCTCATACAATTTTGTCCGTGGGTTCGACCCAATCGATACATTAATGCGAGTCTCTTTAGAACTAAAAAAAAATATAAACTTTCAAAAACATTAACATCTACAGCCATAACAAAAATAGACTAATGACAACTACGCTACGGAAACTACATACTACTTAAACTATCCACTAAGTAAATTTGAAACGAAACTAGTGTTCGCTCACTACTGAATCGACAGAGGGTACCGAGGGGCGCAGGGGCCGCGGGCCCCCGTCCCGGCAGGAGCTAATCTCATCTGTAGCAGTCCTACGAAGCGAGCAAGAGTGAGAAACCGGCGAGCGCGAGCGGCCCGGGCCCCGGCGGCGGCCGAACGGCCCGGCGGCGGGACTCGGGCGGCCGCGAGCCCCGGACACGACAGGGGTGGACATCTTGGAGACGAGGGACGGACGAGGTCAGAGTTTACAACAGCAACGTTTATAATACAGATTTCGAGTAGGTTCGAGTGCCCGGGGCCGGCTCGGGGCCCTATTAAAACTATCTATATACAGACGCAGCCACTACACTTGCGTATGCGTACGCGAGCCACTTGAGCAAACACGCGACCGCCGCCGTGGCCGGTATACATAAATATTCAACAACATTAACTTATTACAATAGTCCGCACTCGTCGGACGCGCCGCGGGCAGCCCGGCACACGCGCGGTACGGCTCACAAACACCGTCCAAAATAACAATTTTCCATAAATTTGGTCCGTACGTCGTTGACTAACCCTGTTGAGTGTCGGACTCAGTCCGAGAGAAGGAATTAGAGACGACGATAGATCAGAACTCGAACGGAACTTTGGTTAAGATTTTCCTATTATACTAAGTAGATAAACTTACGGTAACTGCAGTATCAATTAAACCTACTAGTCGAACAAGTTACAGAATTAACCGACGAGATCATCGAATAGCAACACGATCGTTCTTAACGTGTCAACATGGACGACAGCTGGTGAGAAGAGTAGTCGCGGCGATCCCGCAGCATTCGATGAGCTCGCGGCCGAGCGGCCGGAGCGGCCCTGGCAACGGAACGAGCAGCAGGCGGGGGGCGCGCGGTGGGCGCGCGGGGGCCGGGGCCCAGCCGCGCGATAGTGCGTGCGCTGACGAGCGCCCGCGACCTGCAACAACACCACACGACAAGCATTACTCACACAATTGTTTATTTGACATAAAACGGCCAAGGCCAATTAAGTGCATTAGTCTAATGGCCAGTTCAGTCCTCAGATAAAAGTACCAATACTTACCTGAAGAATAAAGTTATTAGACTCTTTATTCATCAGATAAGTGGTTGTCAATTTTTGAAATAATAATTATCCCATGAATAACTATCCGACCGAATATCTCATCTGTAAAAATGCTAACTTCAGGGAGGTGAAACAAATATACAGAATAAACTAATGTTAGAACAGGACGGACTATTTCTTTATTGTTAATGCGTGGTTAATGCCATTCAAATAGTTGGCAGCATCATGCCAATTTTAATAAGTTATGAGGTTGGAAGTTTGGCCGTGTGGTGTTTTTATTTGTTATTTTTTAATTGATTGAAATAATGGAGAACAAAAAGACTTTCTGCAAACTTTAATTATAATGCTGAGGTTCAATTACTTGTGAGTTTAGTCGAGAGTTATACCAAATGATAAAAAATAAAAAGACTGACGCTGTTACAAACAAAGACAAAGAATCTGCAGGGAAGAAAATGTAATTATTTAAACTTGTGAAACACGAAGACTAACCTCAAATTTAGTAACATCAATGTCATTTATCAATGGAAAAAGCGGTTCAAATCAAATCAAATCAAAATATTTTTATTTCATATAAACCTACATGGGCACTTATGAAACGTCAGAAGCTAGGTGCACGGTTCCAAATTGTTGGTTATCTGGCTAAAGACATAGATTTATTCCTCAGATACGTGTGTATTCGACGAATAAAGTCTATTTAACTATTGAAAGACAGATTTTTTTGCTATCTATCGAATAAACCCTGTCTATTTTTTATCTGAGAATTGAAAAATCGGCCCTAAGAAAAATACAAAAACAAAGTATACAACTACTCGACAATCATACGCTCATATCTCAATAGTAATGTCCTACTAAAGTCCTATGTCACGAAACTGAATAATTTCGCGTATTCCCGTTTTCCCCGTAGGCCATGTCCCCGTTAAAGAGGTCAAAGGGAATTTAATAAAATAGTTAAAAATTACTTCCCGTTATCCCCTTACGCTGTCCTCGTTAATTTATTTTTTTCACGGCAGCATCATGGCGAAGGTCCACTTCTATAGAACTTAGGCTAAATAATGTCTTCATATCAGTTCTTACGATTTTATAGACTCCCAGTGTAAACGTATCGTGTCGGGTGTCTGGAATTGGATACCGAACCGTCTAAACAGGGACGTTTAGACAGTTCGGTACTACAGTGTAAAGCTGAGCATGTGACATGCTTCTGATGCTGAGTGCTTTTATTCTTTGCTGTTCTTCTATATGTTACTAAGGTGCCTTGTCTGCTGTGAGATTTTTTTTTTTTTTTTTTTTTTTTTTGGAATTGGCATCTCGCAGTTGACCTTGAGAGGCCGTGACTGCTCAACCGGACTTTCCTGTGAAGGTTTTTAGGATTCTAAAAGCCTCCAGCCAGGGCGTAAACCTACTTAAACCTAAAACGACTGCGCACTGAGGGCACCCCCTGTGGGGTACGAACCTCGGCTCAGGGAGTCGCTGGCGGGGGGGGGGCAGCTAGTACTATCAGGGACAGGCTGGATCAAGGTATTATTTTCATGATTATTAGACGGGGAATTTAAAGCTACTGGCTCAGCTGCGGCGCGGGCTGGCGCATCAACGAGCAAGGGACGGTCGGGTCTGCTGTGAGAACGATGATCTGGTAATATGTAGTATAGGGTACTTACATGTCGTGTGGCGTGTTTGTGCTATGCGGGTGGTGGGGGGCGCGGGCCGCCTATACATCCGCGTATTTCGAGAGCTTCTCTCGCAAGATGTGGTTTTCCTTCTTAAGTAGCTCCACTTCTTGCCTCAAGCCCATGTTCTAAAACAAAAACCAAAAGAAAACATTTTATATAACACGACAAATATTTACTTAATACATAGACCAGATTAAAAATAGTGTTGTCAGATCCATCCTACCATCAGTATCGTATTGGACTACGTAGTAGTCGTAGATTGTGGGCAGCCATCGAGGTTTGACTATTGGAATCGGTCAGGTGGCGCTAGTTGTAGTTTCATACATTGTGCACTGTTACAGCTGTATTCAGTGCTGGTAGCGACTGGGTAGTAGCTTGTAGCGGGACGTGGTATTATGTACAGGCGCACTAACCTCTTTCTCCAGGTACCCTGCTCGCATCGCGATCTGGTTCTCCTTCATGCGGCGTGCGTCGCGGGACCGCTTGGCTGCCATGTTGTTCTTCCGCCGGCGGGCCCAGTACTTGTCGTCTTTCAGGTCATCGGGCACGAACTGTGACGTCGGTATGGGTTAGCACGCGCGCTACTCACTCAAACCCCCCTTCACCAAAAGCGGGCGGGCCGCCGCGCACTGCTGCGCCGCGGCCGCACAGAGAGCCCCTCCTACGAGGAATATGCCTTCAAACAGGTGGCCACCGATCGACCTTTCCCAGAACTTAGCATATTTACAAGTAGGAGTACATGAAGGAGTAGTCCAAGTGAATCTTATTTACAGTTGGGGTTGTCTCTACTGATTTGAGGGAGCTTCACACTAGAGTCGTCAACTGACCACGGACGTTATTTTATCTTTGAAGATTAAAATTTAAAAAACAAAATGGATTGTTTTCGATAGAGTTGACGATCCTAATGATTATGATTAACATTACAGAGATAGACTGGCTCTTGACAGTTTCAATTATAATAAGAAATAAATCTAGATTCTTTATCCAAAACCTAATTTATTTACTTAACTTGATTTCAAAATCAGGAGAGAATTATTCAAGGTTCTGATAATGTCTAAAACTGCCCTTTCCATCTTTCTCATCCATATAATTATCAGACGTTAGTAAAGATAGTAAAGTTACAAGATAAGTTGCACGCGTCTCTGCCGCAGTTAGTAGTTACGTGAGGCGTTAGGAAGCAGTGCCGTGTGTTAGCCCAAGTGTGCCGTCGGTGCCGAAAGTGCCGGCACTGCCGATTGTGCCATCAGTGCCGAGTGTGCCGGCTATCCACTTCACCCATCGCCTGTCATTATTACTGTGACTTTGAAGCAGCGTGTGTTTTTGTGAAGGTAACGTGTACGTGTAGGTGTGTGTGGTGGGGTCTGCAGTAACAACCAACTTACAGCAATGACATTTGTTTGTTTTTATCAGGGTCGAGCAGTAGCCTGCCACAAAATCGGTGATCGTGGAACAACATACCAACAGTGGATTACCAGTACTATTTGGACGTACGTAGGTACGTATTTTTGTGTGCGCATCCCACACGTGTCTTCTGGGAGTCAGATTCGATGCATGCAATGCATAAGGGCTCCGGCCATAATACCAACCAGATCAAAGGTTTTGGCAGAGTGGTTTGTATTACGACCGCAGCCCTTACGCACTGCATGCATCCAATCGAAGGCCAAAACCAAAAAATAACCACAAAACAAACGCACTAGGATATCCCATAGCGATAATCCGATGATCCGATGAATAGAATGGCGTGGTTCTCTTACGATGTTTCGAAAAAAGTGATTTTCAACCGATATGTGAGGAATTTATATTTGCTCGTCGAGGGCAATGACCAGAAATAACGACAATTTTATGAGTGCACTTTGATGCTGCAACCAGTATAGACCACGTGCGCTTTAGTTCTAAAACAGCTGAAATATTTCATTTGGTTTTGTTTGATGAGTAGGATTGTAGTCCGTCCATTGACTGTAATCGCACCCGTTGTACTATTCTAGGTCTGGAATCCATAGGGCTCTCATAAGCTTGCCAAACAGCAGATATCCAAGAATGCCTTTGAGAAATCCCTGACGTATTTTGCCTGAACCCGAGAGGCAGCAAGTCTTACTCCAATCTTGAAGTTCTGGCGTAGAGCAAACTGCAAGAATGTTGGTTTTAGCAAACCCTAAAGTTGTATTTACTTATTACTTATTCCGATCAGTAATTAAGTATGGCTTCTGATCCAGAAGTGTACGTACTTATGGTGGGCTATGTTTATTATGTACTGTGGATCTTATGTGTGCCTACAGAAGCAAGGAACGTCACATGTAGTACCATGTCGGTTTATGAGACTCCAGGATAGTATCCCGACCCGGGGCCCGACACTTTAGTTGACCGAAGCATCGGCTGTGCAAGCTAACAAGCAAACTATCAAGAATAATTACCAATAATTGTTCAAAGTAAAATATGTATATAGTCAATTCACTTATGGTTCTAGTGAACAACAAGAGTTATGTAGAGAATTGACCTCTAATGTACATAGCTTACAATATTATCTACAATGCAAAATAGTTTAAAACAAAGTCGCTTCTCGAGTCTGTCCGTGAGAGCGCTTAGTACTTCTAAACACACTGGATTTATATGCGGTTTGCACCATCATGGATGTTTTAACATGTCGTAGATACATCAGTGCATTGGAGCACCGCTACCGAGAGAGTATGGACATAGTATAGTAAAGATAGGGCTAGGAGATCGTGAGTAGCCCTTGGACGGGGTTTACGGTCAGCTAATGAATCATTGACGTCTCGAAGAGAGCTGTAACTGTGGCCTTAAAGTTATCCGATTAAATGAACTGGCCCGAACGCGGCCAGAGAGAAATCAAAAATTGAAGTCAAGACTGGTAATAAATATTTCAGTGATATGAGCCGAGTGGTGTCGCAGTGAAAGTTGTCACTGAAATGTTAATCAAGCACCAGGTGTGCTGGTTCACACCACGTAAGTGTGCAAGCGTCAACACGTCTGCATATAGTAACCAAGTGGAGGCGTAAGTGTGTGTGTGGTGTGGTGTGTGTGGTTTGTGGTGTGATGTGTCTGTGTGCGCCACACCCGCAGGCGGACCGCAGCATGCCGCTAGGAATGATCAGCGCACTAACATCATTTACCTGTTTCCGGGACTTCTTGATCATCGGCTGCGGCTTCAACTCCTCGTCGGAGAAGGCTCGCGTCCGGGGGTCGAAGTCACGTCCCGATGATGCCATCGAGAATGCTGGAAACAGTAGAGTTTGCTTTTTACTGATAATTTAATATTATTGTCAGTCAAACCTACCTGCTCTCTGTGTACTATTACTTACCACGTCATAGATTTACTGCAGCTCAATAATAACAACAAGTGAGTTCATTTCCCTGTTGTTGTTTGGATGCACAAGCGAATTTAGACCAAACGAACAAGTGCACATTCAGTTCCCACTTTGTCAAATGTTCATTATGTAAACAAGCGTCGGTATTCACAAGAGAGATTCGAATTAAATAACTGAGTAACACTATTGCTTCAAAGACCTTAAAGGTCAATCAATTTAAACTGTACTGTCAGCCAGAAGGCTTTACAGGCAGTGTATAAAAAGAACTTTGCTGTTCCATACATTTTGACTGCGTAAGCACTACGCTGCACTTTTCTATGAAAAAGTATAATTGTCTGATAACCGACGAAAACGTCTACCGACACACTTTGGTGAGCTTTGTAGCATTTATTCTCAATTTCAATCATTAGTTTAGAGGTTGCTGTTGCTGTTTAACGAGTACAGCACGAGTTAGGCGAAGTTCTTTGTAAGTTTCGGTGTAGTTAAGTGTGCCACTCAGAATAAGTAGTTACAGTTAGCAATATGTAAGCAAGAAGGTAGGAATTTAATTTCAAAATTAATGCAATATGTACTCACTGGAGTCGGCGGGCGAGAGCGGCGGATTGATGGTGTCGGGGCTCATGCAGTCGGAGGGAGAGGGCGAGCGCTCGCGCTTGGTGACAGGCGTGGGCAACCCCAGCGCGGGCCCAAAGGCCGCGCCACCGAGGTGTGCGCCGCCCAGACCCTCGCCCGACATGCCATTCTCCGACAGGAACTCGTCTAGGTCCGCGTACTGTAACAGAAGCAGGCGTCAGCGCCGCGCCCGGCGCACCGCGCGCCTCGCGCGTGCACCGAGCACCGCGCACCGTACGCACTCCACTCATATACAGGGATCACAACATTCGCACTGAGCATATTCGCTTGGCTTGGCATCGCTTAAATAAGTCATAATTTGCATATTTAATTTATAATACAAGATAATTATGATCAATCGGAGGCGACACCATGTGGCCGCAGCAGAGTGTAGGACCCGGGTGGAGCGGGTGGAGTGGCTGGAGCCGTGGAGCAGGGTGGGCGGCAAGCGAGCGACTCTATTACCTAGTGCGGAGGCGCGCGGCCAGGAAGCCATTGAGACGCACACGACACGCAACACGCAGTAGGTAATACAGTAGCATTACTGACTTCTTGTACCTTGAGATCGGGGTCGTAGGGCAGCGTCTTGTCCCACAGCGTGGGGCCCAGGAAGGCGGCCTGCGCCTCCCACAGGTCACTGTCATCCTTCTTGTCCTCGAGCGGGTCCTTACTGTTCACCGACTTGCCTGCAACATGATGACAGGGCGTCAGCCCATGACCGGCGCCGGCCGGGTGTGCGGGGCCGGAGCGCCGCACACGGGGCCCGGGCCGGTGCGGGCCGCACGGGGCACGCTACGGTACAGTACACACAGTGCACAGCTTACAGTGAGCGCGATGCATATACAATCGCTTGGCGAAATTACGGAATCATACAATCGCGAGGGCATCAATGAAAATACAGAAACTAAATCGCCGACATACAAACATCATACAAAATGTCGTATAATCGTATTAAACGAACACAAAATAAACAGAATGAGAGCCACAAGCACGGGCTGGGGTGGGTGATCGGTCGAGCGCGGGTGCTGCGGGCGAGCGGACTGAGCGCATTACCGAGAGCAGGAGGCATGACGCGGCCTCTCCGTGGGTTCAGCAGAGGAGGAACGTATAGGTTTGACTTCAAAAGTGTGACGTGCATATCTCGTAGGCCCCGTAGGCCGGTTGCCATGGCAACCTAAGTTCTCATCTCTGAATAGCACTAAAAACTAATGTGACGTGAGTAAGGTTCTGGTGGCGACAATGGCATCTAGGTACACTGCTTGTTCGGGCTGTCGTCACAAACGTATATTTCTACATTAGTAGAGAATAGCTAAAACTAAGAGGTTTTACCGAAAATCAGGATTTGCCAAATCTTAATAAATCGAAAATACTTTTTAACCGATAACGAGATGCTTTTTTACTCCAATCTAACGCGAATGTATAGTCATATTGTCACTGTACTAATTAATTAAATTATTAATTATGGTAAAGAAACATGTTGTGCCGACCAGAAATAAATTGGGATAAGGGCAGGAGAATGATGATGGTAATTAAAGTTAATTTATTAGGAGCTGGTAGCTTTTAGCCAGTCCTTCGACGCAACTGGTGGATAATATTGTAGTAACATGATGTGATCGGGAGGTCCACGTGAATATGGGATATATTTGTAGAAGCTGATCTAGCTGCGAAGGCCGGAGGGTGCTCACGTTGCTGGTCACGCGAGCGGCGGCGGGCGGCGGGGCGCGGGGCCGCGGGGCACGCGTCCCGCCGCGTGACCGCTCGAGCTCTGCCTACGTCGCGCAGCGCAGCCTGCGACCGCCAGGCTCTCGGTGCCAGTCAGTGAACAAGCAGTACTGACGGTATCACGTCTAAGTTCGAGGGACCATTTTTACCTTTATTTCCTAACCCCAGGGTATTTTTTTTTTAAAGTTTTATATCCACCAAAAAAACAAAACTGAATACCTCTAATCGTTTTTGGTTGCATTGCTCGAGCTAGGAACTGAACCGCGAGCCTAACGGTTGGTGCGCCAAGTCGTGACATGAAAGAGATGTGTGCGTGCGGCGGCAGATGTATGTGAGAGGCTGCGCGGCCTCTCAAGGCGATCCGGTGCATTAACATACCGCGCGCTGAGCAAGACGCACGCCTCGCGCCGATGTGCGCGTCCGTCCAGTCCGCCAGACTAGCACCACTTGCACATCACGACATAATAAATAAATTTCCTCAAAAAAACGTCACAAGTACAACTATACCTATTTAATTAACGTGTGCATAGCTGTCATTAGATTTACAAATGCCTCGATAAACAACTGAACTTACACGAACACATAATTTTTAACAACTGTTTCTACATTTGCTTTGAATGAACGGTCTATTCACTGATACATCCATTATGTATAACAACTCGTGTTTTGTAGTAAACTAAGTTTCCTTTACTAAGTGTGATTCAATTAAGGGCCACTAAACCAAGTAACAACGATTCGATCAAATATTGCGATACCTACGTAGTCCATGTGATGTTAGTTAATTACCAGAATGTACTACTTTTTCATGCTAGGGACAAAACTACGTCCAAGTGCATGCTTAGTCAAGAACCAATGATTACCGAAGATAGGCAAGTCACATTGAACTAACGAAAAAATCCTTAGACTGAATGAAAAAATCTGTACCATAACAATACGATGTAATAAAAAATATTATTTGAGCGCTGTGCCACGTCGTGCATTGACATGAAAGAGAAGAAACATGTATCGTGCCGACATAAGCAGGTTCTTGTGCGCGACGCATATCTAATACAATGACACAATAGTGATCGTGGGAATGGCACGCGACGCTCGGCGGTGCACGTTGCTGCTGCTTCCTTCACAAAAAGCGGCGCAGGCGGCAGGAAGTGGGAAGTAACCCAGTGCGACGTTACGTGCGCGCGCGCTACGCTTTCCTCGCACCGCACCCCCCTGCACCCCGCGCCCCTCTCTTATACAACCACTGCCCAGCTACTACTGATGCACCTGAACACTGACCGTTACACTCATTTCTAGGACATCAACTACTCTGTAATCCCAGGACAACTGCTCGATGTCTCCTCGTCAGATTATTGAATAGGACAACAAGTTTCCTCAAGTCCTATTAGATCTGCAGGGCGACGAAGGTATGCATGATGCAATACGTGAGGATTTGCAATTGGTTTTCGGGTGACTATAGTTTCCTTCTTAAACGGTTTTATTTAGCTTGAGACCCAAACTTAAAACAACAACAACAGGTTGTTGTTGTTGTTTTAAGTTTGGGTCAAATTTAGTACTTGAAATGTTACCCCCTTCCTGTTGGCAGATTGATCTGAGTTTTGAAAACAATATAATTTAATTTAGTAAACTGTATGATTGTAAATCCAAGATGGCCACCGCTACAAAATGGGAGATTTCCGCCTGAATATGGGTTTCAAATGAAAGGGCTGACTATTAAAATATTGTCCCCCCAGTGGGTTCCCGCATTGTTGTTGCGGGGTGGGCTCAGTAGCCGTGGTCTCCCAGCCATGGTGAAGCGAAGAGGAACCCCAAGGTGGGGCCGCTCATCAGGGCTTTTGCCTCAAAGCCGATGACATAGCGGCCAAAAAGTAGGTTGCGGTGAGGTGCACCGCAACTGAGGTGCACCGCAACTGAGGTGGACCGCGATGTCGAATGGGAGGCATCGCGGCTGAGGGCTGCAGCGGAGGAGGAGTGCCGGTACTTCTGAGTAGCGGTCTTCCCTTCCAAGGCCTGGATGGGGCCGCCACCGTTTGATGGCGGACGCGGTGGGGCCGCAGGGTAGACGGCGGGGTCACTGTGCTGACCCGTCGCAGGGGGACCAAGGGTGCCAGACACGGGGTCGTCTGGGGCCCTTATGCTATTTGGTTCCGGGGGTGGTCACGGCGTGCCATGTGTCTTGGTGCGCCGGTGACGGACAGCCACGGCGGGTTCGCGGATGGCTTGCGCGTTTCCGTGTTCCCGCCTCAAGCGGCACTTGAGAACTCCGTGGAGTTTTAGTGGATTACAGTCTCACATAACTGCGCTATCTCCCCGTGGTAGTGCAGTAGGCATTTCTCCACGTTATAAAAGAAAAAATTGCCCGGGTCGACGGCACGTTGTGTTCCACTCTCGCCGTCAGAGATGTCAGCAACATCTGGTGGGGTCCACAAAGCCCGATGCCAGCCAGGGGTGCGGGTTGTTCGAAAGAGATACCGTCGCCCCTGGCACTCAGGCAACTGAGGGAACACGGGTGGGTTTTAGTCAGTAAAAGTCTGACACGCCCTCCTGCTCCACCCAGAGTGGGAGAAGTAATTTAATGATTTCCCACCGCCAAAAAAAAAAACAACAGAACTATTAAGATACTGTATTATTTTTTAGTAGAATAATTACATCATATTTTTTTTTAACGCCGTTTAATGATTTGTCTTTTTTATTAGCTGTAAGTCCTCCATATTTATAAATAAATAAATTTAAAGTCGATGTCAAACAATCATAACTAGTAAAATTAATATCTTGTTTTCGGTCCACTTATAAATTTTTGAATCACTAAGTTTTGTTGTGTTTGAAACTGTCTGCCAATGGCACCCAAGTCGTGCGTGTATTTCCTTTACGCCACGTCAGCCTATGTAGTGACGGTTCGTTCACTATTCACAACGTAACTGACGAAGTGTTTCAATTGAACTGTAGCCATCAGTCCGAGTCCCATAACATTTCCTCAAGTAAACAGTAATGATATGCCAAGTAGACAACGAGGTGAGCACTGGTAACAATCACTAAATACATAGGCAAGTATTCGAAGCTACCACAGCTCCAAGCTCCGACTACAAACAGCTAGTTAGCAACAATCCCCGTCATACATTACAACTCATAAGCTCAGCCACAACAAAGCCAAAAACGAAGGTAGAAAACACACTGGCTTGGAGCATAAAGTGTCCAAAGACATCATTATTATTCTTATGATTTCTCTACAACGTCATTTACAGGGCTTTACATCAAAAGTTCCTTTAAATAAGTATTTGAGTTGGATCATGTTTGCATTGAAAACAAAACGTTTATATTCTGTTCAGCGCACTGGTAGTGTTGTGTTTTTTTATTGAGATATTGAGAGACTTAGCTAATCAGATCAATGAACAACATTATATAGATAGTAGTGGCACAAAGACTTTCTCACGAGATACCTACGTTACATACAATATCCTCATCGGGAGTTACTTACAGGGAGGAGTCAGTTGCATCACCTCGTACGGAACGGATCGGTATCTGGAATCCTGCACCCCAATTGCGTAACTTACGATTAATCATAATCGGTTTCAATTTGACAGTTCAACAGTATTCATTGCCTTAATTACGTTGTTGAACAGACACATTTTTCGAACATATGAAGCAATGGTTTAACAATCCGTTTCAAAACGAAACAGATTACGATGAATCGTGACATACGCAGTTAGGGTACTGGATGAACGATTAGGTCGTCTTTAGACTATGTTACATTATTTTGCTCGCAAAATGACGGGAATTCAAACAAATTATGGTACAATCGTTCAAAGAGGTGACGGACACGGTGAATCCGCTCTTACTTTTAACGTTCAGAGAAAGTAAATCCAGGTTGTTTCTATACCAACATTACATTCAACGCTACATTGACTCCCTGAAGACAACTAGTTGATTCCGACAGTTAAAAACTGTTCCATAATATTTCAGAATTCGGCACGTCTAACCTATCAGAGAAAGTGTCCGGACCGGCTAGTTTCGCGCTGCGCCCGCGCTGCCGCGGTGACGCTTGCACTCTCACTTTCTTCCGATACGGTTGGTAGAAAGTGACGCGCCTCCGAATTACCAACTCTCCATGCTAATGCTAAATATAACATGCCTCTTTACATTTACCGCATCGGTTGATACGTGACAAGAACTGACTGATTGAGTAGGAAGGAATTTGTGGACAGTAGTGTTCAAAATGGGCCTTCCGACGAGGTAGAGTATGTCCACACCGGTCTCACCGACGAGTTAGAATGTGTCCACACAGCGGCTTTCCGATGAGCTAGAGTGTGTCCAGAACGGGCATTCCCTCCAGCTAAAGTGCCATCTTTTCGCGTATAAAACAGTGGTGGTGGTGCTAACCAGGATATATAGTACTTGACGTCACGAGGCAGTGTCGGCGGCGCGTCGCGATCGGAATGCTGCGCCGGCGCCGCCCGGTGGAAAGCTGCTGTTGCGTAACAAGCTCATTTCCTACTCGGAAAATAGGTGAGGAGTGTGAGCGACGAGCGTGGGGTATACGTGGGGCGGGGCAGCGCCCCCCCGGGGCAGTCGGGGTAGAGGGGGGCGACGGCGAGGTGCCGTCGAGCGGGAAGTAGCTGGCTGCTCTTACGCAACGGAGAAAGCCGACGTTTTCCGGCGACGCGCGATCATTTTCGTAAACGTGTGAATTGAGCGAAAGTGAATAAGAAAGTTGTAACTTCATAATTTAAAGTGACGTGCTTTGTGCTGTCTTAAAAATACAATACAATTAGTATCATCTTTGTAATTATGATGCGTCGTCGTAATCTTGATTACCTACTTCTGTGTGTAAAGCGTACAGGTTTCATACTGTTCAGGAATGAAAACAAACGTGTTGTTGTCTGTTGTTCCTTGTGTTTTATGTTAGTGCTTGTACATAGTGAGGAACTAAGAGACCAGGGCTGAGCTACCTGTGAGCCTACACCGACGAAACTAAACGTTGCAGTTTCGGTGACCTACTGACAGTTTTCATGATATGGATCACTAGATGACATTCATAATCAGTCTCTTTACCAGAACTGGTCGGCTTTTAGTTGGCAGATCGCGATGGGACTATGACCTGACTTCTATTATGATTTGATGACAACCAGGTTACGTGGACGTCACGTGGTTACTGTCGCCTATGGACATTGGCAATACCAAAGGTACGGCAGGTGCGTTTTTTTTTTGGTTGGGAATTCATCAAATAACTTCTCGCGCTCTGGGTGGAGCAGGAGGGCGTGTCAGACTTTAACTGACTAAAACCCACCCGTGTTCCCTCGGCCTCAGCCTGTATGCCAAGGGCGGCGGTATCTCTTTCGAACGAACACGCACGCCTGGCAGGCATCGGCCCTTGCGGGCCCCGTCATTTTGTGCAGACATATCTTTGAGGCGCGCGTGAAACACAACGCGCCGATGACCTGGGCTTGGTCCTTACCGGACAGCGAGCTACCCATTACTCGCCGTCCGCAGGCCCACGCCTACGGTGGCCGGAAATCAGCCTGATCACAGGAGCGTCTCCTGGCCTCCTGTGCACAGGCACACGCACTGTAGCGGCCCAAAACTCTTCCATACGGAGCATAGCACCGCTACTGGTATCGCATCAGACAAAGGCATTCCTTAAATCGATGGATAAGAGCCGGGTGTTGATATAGGTACCGGCAAAATATATACTCGTAGTACTAAAGCGAGGCTTGCTGTTCGGTGTATAATGTCCGGAAGCTCTGTGCCGAGGCGGTTTGTGCTCGCTCGTGCACGCACAGTAGATACATTCGTGCGCATACACACGTCTACACGGATGAACGCTCGAGACAAAACATTGCTCTCTGTGTTTACTTTGTTTATAAGTAAACAATAAGTTTGCATACAGTTCTGAACGTCTGAGAATCGATCTTTGTCTATCTGACCTGCAGGCCTAGACAAAACACATTTCTGTTAGCGTTCACGCCATAATGTATAGGAATGACATTACCTGCGGAAAGGTTTCGTCGTGTCCTTTCCGCAGGTAATGTCATTCCCATACATTATGGCGTAGCGTTTGGCGTGAACGCTAACAGTAATGTGTTTTGTCTCTAGGCCCGGGTGTGTGTTGATTTTATGTACTAATTATGGTTTTATAATAATATTTCCTGCGTAAGTTTAGGAGGTTTCTTTGGAAAATGTTCTCGTCAGCACTGAGCTTGTGAGTTGTAGAGCAAACCTCCGCTGAACAGTTTCCCTTTTGTTGCAAGGTGTAAGAAGATTCAACACAAATCCTTTAAATCTCAGCAAAGAGTATTTTATTTAATTCTAGTGTTGCACAAAACTAGGTAGTTGTGTGGCACACCAGTAAGTCTATTTATTAAATAACAGATTATGCAAATTCATCTATTTTATTGGTTATTAAGTAAGGGATCATGAAAATTGCAACACTTTGTTTCTTTCCGTCCATCATGTGGATACGGAAAGAATCAAAACAAAACATCATCAGTTAAATCACCATCAGCATAGAAAGTGACCAAGACGGTCAGCGACGGAACGGCCAGCGAGGACAAGGAGGCAATCGATCAGTGGAACGTAAGCGCGCGTGTGTGTGTGTTCCACGGAAAAGTAAAAGTCGGAAGGTGTCGCCGCGGGCGAGTGCGGAGCGAGGAAGGCGGGGCGTAGGGAGGGGGGCGATGCGGAAACACTCCGGAAGATTACTTTTACTCTCGCCGCGGAGCCTGCGCGCGCGCACCGCCCTCCTCGCCCCGCACTTCCACCTGCTCTGTTCTAACGACACACTCGTATATTTACCAGTTATGCAACAGGTGACCAATTAGCAACTTATGCGCACCGCACATGAGTTTGCGTGCCATCAGTTATTATAAAAATGATAGGAACTGTACAGTCACAGCACCTGTAAGTCATACAAATTGTCGCGTTCAACGGTTCAAAGTAGTAAGTGCCACGTAAAAATAACTTTTAAGATAGGCGCACTGCATCTCTCACAATACCCGTCTTACTAAACCAAATACCTATAGACATTCGCGACTCAATGAACAGGAAAAACGTAAAACACAAGCTCAAAGAATATTACAACTCCATTTTACCTTAATTTCACAGAAGCGCGTTGAGTAATTCCAGACCATGGCATGCTAAGACAGACTCCAGAGGTCTAATAGTGTGCCTTGTCTAATTATTAGGACAAAACTTGGGTTTTTAAAGAAATAAATAAATAAACGTCGCCGGACTATATCCTAAAGAGCTCCATGAATGACCTCCTTATATTGTAATCATGGCAAAAGATAATTGGTGATTTGCCATTCGATTCCAGCAACGCACACACCACTCAAAATCATGAGTCAAAGAAGTACCCGTGCTCAGTTAGCGTGACGTTTACTTCAGCCTAACAGATAAATCATGAGCAACCAAATTATTACAACGTCTTTAGAAGAGCCAAGCTGATACACCATGCTTTTAAAGTCTCCAGAAACACACGTACGCCTAAAGTTATCGGAGAACAACTCATAGTACTTAATTACTTCAAACATACCATATGAAGTAGATACCTACTAAAAATCATGATGGTGTACGAAATTTCTAACACGATAGCTATCTCTTAGAACATTGTTAAGTTTTAAAAGTAAAAGTGGTCGGTGCCCACGCGCACGCGGAAGAGAGCACGTGCTGGATGTCAGCGGGAGGCGAGCGGGGTTGCGGGGGGCTCGGGGGCAGGGCGCGGGGCGAGTAGAAAGTTGCGAAAAGGTCGCCACTTTTTCCCAAATATTCTGAGTGAAAGTGTGCGCGGCCACGCTCGAATTGATCAAAAAAGATACGAGGAGCGATGACGTGCACAGTCTGCTCCACCTCTCTCCCCCCCGTCGAGTCTCCTTGCGTCCTAGGAGCCGACGGTGCCTTCACCTCGCTGCAAACTAAGATCCAGTGAATGGATCGAAGAGTCGTGCTTAAGAGGGAGTGTTGCAAGTACCTAGTGCACAGCCTGCACCAGCCTGCCACTACTACCATCATTATCAGATATTTAAGTTTCTGGAAATAAAAAATATTTTTATTTACCTCCAAGTAAATAAAAATATTTTTAGCTACACGGTTAGTTATAGATACCAAGTTTGCTTTTAGGATTAAATTGTGACGCATATTTTGACTATAGAATAAAATTCATATACGGAGAAGATTTCCTAAGCTTTCAGCAGTTTAAGAGATTAAAACAGAAGTAGGTACTTCTGTTTTAATCTCTTAAACTCTAGTACAATTATTTTGGACACCGGATATCCTTAAAACTAGGTAACTGTAACTTATACCGAACTCTAAACGAACCGCAGCAGTTAAGACACGACTATTGTGAACCACTTCTCAAGTTTACGGATCGGTTTGCTGTTTGTATCCACGCATAAATATTGTCATAGATCCGGGCTTGTGTCGCAGGCATTACTGCTCCAGAGCGGGAGCTGTACTATCTTGCCAACGTTGTCGTAGCGTGACCATAACTAGATATTCGTCAGCAGGATTATTTACGAATCAATATCTCGCAAATAAACATGTTAAACATTCAAGTAAAGTGTTGAAGTGCGCGTGTTGTCGCACAATCAGTGACGATCAAGTAACGACGCAGTGTTCAGTGACACAATGTCAAGAGCACAGCTTCAGTGACAGGAGATGTAACATATGCCACAGTGGCTGCCGGACTACCGGGTTGCGGCGGGAAGATGCTGTGTACGACTACATTTTAATGCACTTAAAAGTTTACTAACTAGGATGCTGCAGATAAAGTCAACTCCATTAAGAATACATATTTTAGGTTGATGCTACAAGGCGAAGTTGAAGAGCTAGAGCTGAAACTTGAGTAGTCTTAGGCGGAGAGGTAGACCTCCCCGGCACAGGTAGACCGTACCGTGGCCGGAGCGCGTATGACTAACAATAACTTCTAAACGTCACTTCCGAATTCGTAAGGCGTGGGAGGTATGGTATGGATCAGCGCGGATTGTTACAAACAGTGAGTCTCGCCCCTGTGTAGTGAGGAGTTACTTGTTTGTGGTTAAAGTGGCTAACTGTGACGAAAGTACTCACAGGTGAAGAAGCATTGGATAGTAATAAGAAACTAAACTGCTTAAATGACGACAAGCGTCGAGATGTTTTCAAACAAACGTCAGGAACCATAACAAACCACAACAACCGCTGAGTGTTTGACGCTATTCTGGCATAGGAAGAGTATATCGTCAGATGTGCACACGCTATCCTAAATCCTAAGTGCTTACCTACATAGTGAATCCAATATTTGTCTTAAAGACAGCCTATGACAACCTTTCAGGACAAAGGATTTAGAGATTTAAACCTTTCTAGAATTTTGTTAACGTAATACTTACGTGACCTTATTATTTTGCAGATTTTACACAGAACATTTTTTTGCTTATAAAAATCAATTCATAATGAGGATAAGATTATTTAATCTTTATTCTAATAAAGAAAAGGAACCGCGCTTCAAAAGTAAATCTTTGTTCCGTGTTGTGATATCATAATAATATGTTTAGAAGTCGCCACGATCGCTTTAATCAAGCGGGATGATAAAATTTTGATGTCAGCTAGTAAAAAATTGCAATCATTACGAGAAGAACTTCTTCACCAGATCATGTGATGAACGGGATGGAGCACACACGATTTGACTGCGAGATCGCTTCGCAAATGTGGTAAAAAATCGCATCAATATTATGAACGTCATTTATGTATGACTCCCCCTCATTTAATTTTATGTGTGGGTTACGATGAATTTGATATAGTTTAGAATTGCTACAATTATTGATTTCCTCCTTGAGAATTTTTCTATTTCAACACGATACATCTTATCGGAAAATTGTTTTTCATGAACATTTTGCGAACCCTGTAACGATAACACTTTAAATGAGTTAGCCTAACCATTCTGGTTAACGTTTGAACGAATAACCCATGGAAATCCTTTCGAGGTAAATGGTTTTGCATTGGGTTTAGCAACCCGTTCTCAATGTATAATTGGCCGATTCGTATAAGATGATCCATGCACAGTGTAACACATTATCGTAAGGGTTTCGTGAATCCTATGCAGAAACCCGATCGAAAACCCTTTGTTCGGGAAATCGAAATGTATCTATCTAACTCTATGGGTCATGACTCATGATGATGAGTTTCGATTTTATAACCCTTTAAAAAAAAAAACATATATTTTTGACACTTTGCGGTTGATACAAGGTATATTATTGAGACGGGCAGTTAGAGCAGGTAATTTAACCATTGTAGCTACAGGAACAAGCTTTCAGAAGACTGACCCAAATTTTGGCAAACTATTACATGCCCATCTCAAAATCTACCCGCCACAAGGTGTATTTTTGAGACCGGGCAGTAAAGTGCTTTCATCTATATCTATTAAGTTACCCGCGATCGCAAAGGAAACCGTTCAATTTTGATCTGCACTCACACATTTCTTTTAAATTGTACACGTTTATGCGATTTCTGACTTTTGTAGGAGCCAGTCTATCCATCCTAAAAACTACGTCAGACGTACATACTTAACGTATATATTATAAATAAAAAGAAGACATATCTTGTAGTGGGGCCTTGTTAAACTTTCTACTTATTTTATTTTGTGTTGTTAGAGTGGCAATAAACACTGTGACAATTTTTATTTTCAACCTATTACGGTTTATGAGGTACAGCCCGCTGACAGACACAAAGTTTATTCAAAGGTCGTGAATGCAGATCAAAGTTTTCCAATAAGTTAAGAACAGTTTCTTAAGACCATTATCTTTTAGCCACAACAGTTACCTACCCGTACTGCCCCGATTCAAAAACGCAACCTGTATAAACGTTGTTTAAAGTTAAGACGGTACAGTAAAGCAGGCGTAAATTTTAAGCAAGGCTTAACTTTAGCACGGGTTAACTTTAAGCAAAGATTATAAATAATTACACAAAATATAAGTCGAAAAAAATACGGTCATTAATTCCGGATATCTGAGGAAGAGCGGGCGTTGAACCGCCCTGCGACCGAGGCGCTGCGATCTGCTGCACGACTTTCTTCGTAAATCACCTTCGATTGAAATATAGGGCAGGTTCACAAACTAGCATCCATGAGCTAACAAACAGCCGTCGAGGACCCATACAAAGGATACAATGCCGATAGAGCAGCATGCAACACCTTTTGGTTTCGGGTCACTTCCACAGGAAGATGTACTTTATAATTATTACAACGGATTTATGTTTAATTTTAGTTGGATTATTGTAATGTCATTAGCGCTGTATTCCGGTCAGCGCGTGAGGCGTACAGGTAAAGCTAGGGCTTCCTGCCTTCCGAACTAATCGGGTTTAAGGTCGAAGTGCCTTCCGCCACCAACTGCTAACAATCTTTAAAGCGTTTGTGTTCAATAGCAAATACAAGTTTAGTATTAAACGAGGTGGACAACGCTGTATAAATCGAATATGATGTCGATCAGCGTCCCGCTCTCGGAATGCGATACAAATACACGTGCCTAATGCGATAACAGGCAGCAGACACAAGCCTCGACACGTGCGCGAGCGCGCTTCCTGGACCACGGCATTGTTGTGGGTACAGTCTCTGAACACGGAAAATGTCAAAATGTTGTATAGGTACCTATAAAAGCGCGGGTGATGATTACGCGGGGGCCTTGGGCCGTGATCACCTCACGTTATCGCACATTATCGGCAGACGATGACCCGCGACCAAAAACAAAAGCTACGCGTGACTGGCGCGGCGCGACCAGTGCGGGTCCCAAGGAACCGAGCATCCGAGTGGTCGAGCATCCGAGGAGTCCTGGAGGCAGTAGCGGCGGGTGAAAGGCCCCGTTGCCGAAACAAAGAACTCCCAATCGACCGAAAAATTCGGGTGATATCGGCGCTCGCGCACTTTCTCTTTTTTCACGACTCTCACGCGGCGCTCGGGGGCAGCATCAATCACGAATCTGAGCGTCGAGTACCGCGATGGAGAAAGTGCGCGCGCGCTTCCTGGTAGTCAGGTGTCGGCGAGGAGTGCCACTGACCATTGACGAAGACGTGTTGTCTCCAGATGTGGTACTGGTTCCAGCGGTCGTCGTCCTGAGCATGGCCGTGCTGCAGCTGCGGTAGCGATGGCAGCGGCGGAGGGGGTGCGGGGGGCAGCAGCTGGGGCGGCGGTGCGGGCGGGCCCAGCGGCTGGATGGGTTGATGCTGGTACTCCATGGGGTCGAGTCGAGGCGTTCGGGGACGCACTCGCTCAGTGATCACTCATCGCGGCGGGCGCGAAAACGCGGCGTGCGAGCGCGGCGGCGTGCGGCGCGCGACTGGTGAGCGGGCGCAGAGCACGCGGGGCCGCCCCGCCGCGCGCTCCCCCCCACCCGCCCCCACCCCACGCCCGCACTTCCGAGCACGCAACACAGAGTTTTTAATTGCGGTGACATAACAGCCGCGATGCGCGATCACTCTCGCCACCGATAACTGATTACTGCGCCAGCGCTCGGCGCGCATGTCGTGTGTACATAAGAGTGCACGTGTCGCACGCCGCTTGTAAACAAAGCCAACAACTAGGTTATACGAGCACGCTGTGCCGCTAACATCATCACGTAATCATTTGCGAGTACCCATTCATATACAATATCAAAACAAATTATGCAAAATTATTTTACTTGGTAAAGTAAAAGAATTGCTTACCTCCTTGGTAAAACAAAGCCTTCTTTAACTTTTCTTGGAGTGACTGAAAGAAGTATGCGATAAACTAGCGGAAAAACATTGGAATCGATTTCATTATCAGGCAAACAAAAATTATTTACAAAAACCACCATTGTAGTTGCACCGATACAACAGCAGGCTTAGCACGAGCACCGATTTGTCGACGGAAGACAAATCGGTGCGACAAAGAAGAATAGACATGACTATTAAATAAATGATGTACAATAAGATAAGATAGCTATGTTTTTCTATTCATGAACACAGGTATGCGTTCTAAACGAATCATGATTTTGTAGATAATCGTATATACTTTGTGACCATCGAGTAGAAAGTTTGTAGTCAGTGTGATTTTGACAGTTTGGGAAGAAATATTCTTCTGAAATAGTCTACATTTATAAGGAAATATCGTTGGAAACGAAATACTAAATGACAGATTGTAGAAGGATATCTACGGTGCGATACAACGATGTAGGAACGAAATGTCACTTTGTATTGAAAAAGCACTGTCTATTCTTAGTAGAAAAAGCGTCATGCTAAGCCCGCAGGTATGCCTAACTCATTTAATAACTGTTTTTGAGTTCATAACGGGACGAACCTCCGCAACTTTGTCCCCACAGCTTCAAATAATGAGTATGTAGCCGGCATCTACAGTCCGGTACGCGCTGCGGGAATATTGGACGCATACATAGCGCGCGTTGAAGTCTTTTGCACGGCGCAACTTTCGCCCAGGTATTACCAATTTAACAACATGCTCTCCCCGAGTACTCCCTAGGACTGTTCCGCGCTCTTTGAAGCTATGTTTACTAAATAACGATATAATTATAATATCTAACATTATAACTTAAACTCCCTATCAAATGAACTTATTTTGAAGTTCCTTTATGTACAGGGGCCAGCACATCAAGCTACCCCAATCTGTCAAATTTCTTTGATAGTTTTTCAACTTTATCACAAAGGCTTAAGGTTCATGTTCAATTGGGAAAATTTGACAGTTTAGGATAGGTTGACCTGCTGGCGACTGTAAATTATTTTCATGTAAAGTGGAAACTTCATTGAAATTTTTGCTATAGTTGGAAAAGCTATAATGTTAATATATTATTGAAATAAAGACCTAGTAAATATTGTCTCGTTTACTTATACACATATACATGCCTAGCCCAGCGCTATTCCTAGAAGCAGCTCGGAGTCTATCTTTGTTTCCAGTTGATGGCTATTACATAAGACTTGAACATAGCTGGCTGTATGATTTTGTACCTACTCATATTATTACAGGTAGGCATCTGCCCAGCCCTTTGGAGATAACAGAAGTGATGATAATGGCGTGGCTATGTGTTACATTATACACCGCGCCATTTTTGACTAATACACTGCGCCTTTTATGACGTCGTACAACAGAGGCTCCTGAAACGTTATGTGTTACATTATACACTACGCCATTTGTGACGTCGTACAACAGAGGCTCATGGAACGTTATGTGTTACATTATACACCGCGTCATTTGTGACGTCGTACAACAGAGGCTCCGGGAACGTCATTTGTTACATTAGACACCGCGCCATTTGTAATGTATTACAACAGAAGCTCCTGGGCCTAGAGACAAAATACATTTCTGTTAGCGTTTACGCCAAACGCTACGCCAAAATTTATGGGAATGACATTACCTGCGGAAAGAACACGACGTAACCTTTCCGTAAGTAATATCAATCCCATAATTTGTCTTGGCCTGCTGGAACGTTATGTGTTAAATTATTCACCGCGCCATTTGTGACGTCGTACAACAGAGGCTCCTGAAACGCCCACTTTTTGTCATAATTCACAGTAAATTTTCTCAAATTTAATATTTATACATAAACACATAATATTATAAACAATAATAATAATAAAGCCATTTATTCCATATTGCCAGTTGTTGTTAGTAGTTTGTTAGTATATTTTCCTTAGAATATGTTAGTACTTATGTTAATCTTCGTTGTTTGGAATATGGACCCCTTTTTGGGTAAAGGCCTCCTCCAGCTTCTTCCACACGTCCTTGTCCTTGCCTAGGTCTAACCAATTGTTTCCTTTCACCTGTATAATATCATCAGCCCACCTTCTCTTTGGTCTACCAACATTTCTTCTCCCTCCTGGGCCTTTCCATCGAGTGGTTTCTATGGTCCATCTATTTGTCTGTGTAGCGTGAAATGTGTCCTGCCCATTTCCATTTTAGTGTAAGGGCACGCTCGATAGCGTCTGTGTTTTTCGTTTTTCTCCTGATGATTTCATTTTTAAGTTTTTGTATTTTTCTTTTCTTCAGCATACTCCTTTCCATGGCTGTTTGGGTGGTTTTGATCTTCTGTTTTGCTTTATTTGTGAATACCCATGTTTGACATGCATATAGTAGGCATGGTAGGAGACATGTTTCGAACACAGTTTTTTTCAGATGTAATCCATAATCCCCTTTCAAAATTTATTTTTGAGACCAGAACTTTTTCCAAGTTATGTTAATTCTCCTGGTTATTTCTTCTTCATTGTTACATTTATTGAAAGACACTTGTTTTCCCAGTGGTATTCCCTTTGATTATAATGGGTCGCTTAAGACTGTTAGTCATTATTTTAGTTTTATTTAAGTTCATTTCTAGACCAATTATAGAGCTTTCATGATCAAGTGTTTTCATCATTTCTTCGATGTCCTTTGGAGTTTCGGCTACAATAGCTATATCATCCGTGAATCTTAAGTGGTTTAGGTAGTTTCCGTTTACTAGCAGTCCTTTATTCGACCAGTTTAACTTCCGGAATATATTTTCTAGTACTGCAATGAATAGCTTCGGTGACAACGGGTCTCCCTGTCTGACACCTCTTTCTATTTTTATTTCATCTCCTCTGGTTTCAAGTTTAATTCTGCTAGTACCATTTGAATAAATATGTTTTAGGATGTTATTGTACTTTTGGTGGACATTTGAGTTTTGCAGTGCATTCCAGATTGAGCAGTGGCTAATGCTGTCAAATGCTTTACTGTAGTCAATGAAGGCCACGTACAGAGATCTATTAAACTCTTGGTGCTTTTCTATGATTTGTTCTAACGTGTGGATGTGGTCCGTTGTGCTGAAGCCTGATCTGAACCCTGCTTGCTCTGTAGGTTGCATTGCATCAATATCTTGTGATATTCTCCTAAGAAGTATTGATGAGAATACCTTGTATATGCTTGATAGTAGGCTTATAGGTCTGTAATTTCCTACATCTAAAGGGTTTCCTTTTCTAAATAATAAAATTATATCAGATGTGCGCCATTGTTGTGGAACAGTTTCCGTGTTCATCACCATATTAAATAGTCTTGTCAAGTGGTGGATTAAAAAGGGTGCACCTGTTTTCAGGACTTCATTGCATAGTCCATCCGGGTCAGGGCTTTTCTCTGCTTTTAACTGTTTAATGTGTTCGTGAACTTCCTCGTCTTTAATTGGTTTAATGTCATTACCATCGCTATGGTTGCCAGTTTGTACTTCGCTTTCGTTTTTATTTATTTTTCGATATAACTTCCTGTAAAAATTTGTTGCATGGTTTATAACATCTTTCCTTGAATATAAAGAATAATGTCAAAAAAAAAAATAGTAGCTGAATGCAGAGCTCTGTAATAATATACTACTTGACTACTTTTGATGATTACACATATTGTATTGGCATAATCGTAAAATTGAAATTCTGTCGACAGGTAATAGATTTTTCCGGTTCAATAATTATGTTGTTTATTGTAACATAACGTCTGTTGTCTGCAAAGGCAGGCATAGTCCACTCATATTTCCCTAGCTATGTTTGCAGTGAAGCCAGTTGTGTTATGGGGGCGAACCTGTTTACTGTCGTCAACCGGCCGGCAATCCAGACACCGGGCTGCTAATGAGAAATTCCTGAAGGAAAATCCCAAAAAGGGGCTGCCCCAGCTTGTGAGCGGTGCACATACCTCACAATCGTAATGTCCGGCTTACGATTTGTTTTATTTTATATTAGGTATTAAAAACATTCTTTTGGTGCAGTCCAATCGAACTCTGTTTTCCATTTTCGCACAAAAAAAACTTTTTCGGTGGTATGTGTGGTTTGGTCGAAAAGTAAATAGCTACCATTATCAAGTATTCTTAGCTAAAAACTATGTATGTATTAAGTTCAGGAGGTCATATTTCACACGAGCGCAGTGATGTATTATGAGAAAATGCAGAAAATTGCTTTTTATTGGTTGTTAATATCAGATTGTTTCAGAGCAAGTCGACAGAGGGCGGAGTAGGGGGGGGGGGGAGGTTGCGCGTGCTGCGATAGCTATTACAATGGTGTTTACTTGCCGCGACCAGCTGGCGTTGACTCACATAGCCACAACGCACACTTGAGTACTTTTTCAGGAATTTTACAACAAATCAGTGGCGAGAATTGTAAACCAGAGTTTTAATAATATAACAGATAAGTACTAGAATAGTTCTCTATTATAACAAATAGGTACAGTCCATACAATCTGTCAGTCATACTATCACACAAGCAACCCAAGATCGAAACTACAGCAGCTGAAACGTGAGCGAATCCCCCAGAGTCCACCGCGCAACAGTTAGCTCGTCTCTTCGTAGACAATGGCCTCCTTGCCTATCGCCTCCTAACAGAGTACAGTAATATTATAGAGGGACACTTCCTCCTCACATGAGGGCCTGACTGCCAGTCAATGAAGTGCTCGTGGCTAAATGTTGGCAGAGCAAAATTATGTAACACACGCTGGGACACAGGCCTCCTCTCAGTGAGAGGGAGTGGGCCGTAATCCACCACGCGGGCCCAGTGCGGGTTGGTAGATGTCACAATGTCTTCGAATGTTTGGTTCTAGGACATGCTGATGTGGGCCGTGGGCTGAGGCGCGGCAGTTACCACTGGGCCACCACTGCTTCATATTAAAAACAAACAAACTGCACACATTTACTTCAATATTATTGTCCTCGAAACGCTACGAATAGGAATATCGACCGGCCTAATTAACTCAGAATTGCCTGATTTTTAAAGTTTACGTAATATTCCAAACATTGATACTTTTGTAGCCTACCCAAATATTCCAAGCTCGTGAGCTTAGTGCTACGTGCATAGTTCAGTATCAATTTACATGAAATTAGTATTACGGGTGTTTCATTGGAAATAAATGTGAAAGTTTTAGAAGAAAAGTTTGTAGATTTACAGTTAAGAATAACTACATTGAAAAATTAAAAACTCTGTAATGCTCGTGAATAAACTTCCGAAAAAGTGAAAATGTCTCTACATCACGTTGTGTTACAGAAATATTCCATGGATAGTGGTCAGTAGCAGTCAGCAGCTGGTCTACATCCACACGCCATGGTGCCATTGTGCATTCGATGGTGCATTAGAACTACCAGATTTTTTTTTTTCATTGCCTGACTATCAACAGTGTTTGAGTTACCGACTTGCAACGATTACAAGCCTACATATATACGCAGCGTCAGTATGTGCTAACAACCCCTCTAGTTTTAAAATGTTACACTACTACAACATTGAATTAGTTACGAATAATCTACAGAATACTTCAAAAAGACGTTATTGTTTCAACTTGGATTCGAACCATCGCATCACCGAACGTCGTCACACTCATACCGTCAGTTTGACGACCTAGCCGGCGAGCCTGTATGAACAGCGATGAAATTGTTATGCACTATCATCAGTCACTTTATTTTTAGTTCTCTATCAAATCGACAAACTATGTTATTTGCGGGTTTCCAATAATTTAACTTACGTTTTCTTTATAAAATTAATCCCTACCCTCAAGTTATAACTACAACATTTGATTTATTTATACGTTCACATAAAACGTCTTTATGCAGAGACGACATGACAGATCACGTGACATTTAGTTTATGACAATCTAAAATATTTGTAGCGCGTCCTATTTTTCACTTGTCTAGGGACTAGTGGATGCAGTACCGGTTCCTTCTCAAGAACCGGGACTGGATTTTCAGTACTGGACTTGAAACCGGGATTTCCCGGGAAATTCGGTACTTTCGGTACTTACTACTTACGTACAAATGGCGCTATTAATTTATTGTATGAAGGGCACGTGTGCGTGCAGAGAACATATAATTATGTAAATACACACATCAAAAGTGTCTAGGGATCAAGCATTTTTATGCGGATTTCTTGAGATTGAGATGTGGCTTTGTAATAAATTTATGATTTTATAAATTTATATGGATCCTTTTTGGTGCATTTCATAATTTGAATCAGGAACTCTCAATCAAATTCGAGTAAAAGATGAAAATAAGCTGTCAATATTTTCCCTATAAAAACATACAACGCATTGAAGACATTATTAGTGCTACTGTTTCCCTACTACTGATTAAAACCAACGTTATTATGGAGCGGCGACGTCATTTAAGCAGGGAAGAAATGCTCAGAGCCGTGGGAATGATAGAAGCTGGTTCCCGGCAACGTACTGTAGCTTTAGCTCTGAATACAAGTCAGAGTGTTATCAGTCGACTTTGGACACGTTACCGAAGCACTGGTACCGTGGCTGAGCGCCATAGAGGACGGTATCGCTGCACCACACGGAGACAAGACCGATACATTCAAATCTTAACTCGAAGAGCTCCAACAATAACCGCCATGATGTTAGCCGTGAGGCTTCATCACTCTTCAGGGAACTTAATTAGCGACCAAACAGTCAGAAACCGCTTGCATGAAGTGAACCTTCATTCCCGAAGACCGCTACGGGTACCACCTATAGCAATGCACAATCGTAGGATTCGATATAAATGGGCTCTTGAACACAGAAATTGGGCAGAAGAACAATGGCGTTTCGTGTGCTTTTCTGATGAGTCTCGTTTTGGTATGAGACCGGATACAAGACGTATACGACACTGGAGAACCCCTGGACGCCAACAGCGATTAAAATCCTGCCAGGAAGTCCATCCTTATAGTGGTGGAACCATCATGGTATGGGCGGGTATTTGGATCGGCGGAAGAACTGAGTTGATTTGGATCAGAGGCAACCTCAACGCTCAAATTTATGCTGAGATGATTGTATCAGACGTCATCGTTCCTCTACAAGTGCAAATCGGTCCCTTATTTCAGTTAATGCATGATAATGCACGACCGCACACCGCAAGAGTTGTAAGACAGACTCTCGCCGCAGCTAACATCAATGTCCTACCCTGGCCTGCTCAGTCGCCAGACTTGAACCCGATTGAGCATGCATGGGATATGCTACAGAGAAGAGCTCTGCCGAATATGGAGGGTATCCAGTCGCAAGAAGACCTTTTTTTGTTGTTGCAACGAACATGGGCGGCCATTCCACAGCGTGATTTGGATGAACTCATTTTGAGTATGCCAAACCGATGTTCTTGTGTTGTTAGTGTTCGCGGTAGAAACACGGATTATTAATTGTTTAAGTTACCCAATAAAATTTTAAAGAAAACTGTTATTTCAGTCTTTTTTTCGAACTTTAATGTTAGTGGTTCAAATGTCAAAAATCCCTTTATTAGGAAAATGGCAAATTTCTTTATTAATGCAAAGGTGACTTGGTTTATCGTTACTGTGACAAACGAAAACACTTTATTTGATGAATCCTTAAAGAAAATTTTAATTAATATCAATCAGGAGAAAAGTTATTGCAAAAATATATGTTGATCCCTAGATACTTTTGATGTGTGTATATGTAAAAAAATAAAAGCATTAGAAATGTGGGTTGATGTAGTTAATAAAACTATGTATTATTTGTAAATCTATTATTGACATCAATCATCAGTACACAATGATAACAGAATTTAAATGCTTTTTATATCAAATTAGTAAGAATTATCAAATAGAATTTAAATTCGAGGTATATTTTGAATTAGAAGTCTTTTTTAGTTACGTAATGACTTTGTTTTTCCACTAAAAGTATCACTAAACAAGCATTAGCAAAACAAAACTATAGTGGTAAATCGAGATCGAAATAATAAAAAACACATAAAATTCAACAAAATTAGAGGATAAAAACGTTATTCTCTTAATAAATAAAAGTAGCACAATGAATTAAACAAATCAAAACTCAACTTATTTCTCTTACTGACCCCATATTTAACTGACCCTTTATTTACCTACATAGCTTTTTTCTCTCTGTAATAACTCTGACGGAACTGATAGCATTTACGCTTCTGTCACACAAGGTATTTTATTTCATACGAGTTTTTACTGTTTATTGAAAAAAGAAAGAAATTTATAAAGTACCGAAAGTATCAAAAGAATTGGGTCACCAGGATGAAGACGTGGTACCAGACAGTTTCAAAAAATCCCGGCATTTCCCGGTATTTTCGCGACCGGGATTTCCCGGTAGCATACGTTAGGGACCCGTTTGTGTCAGTTAGCAAAATATGTCCAGTAAATTATCAGTAAATTAGAAAATCAAATTGTAAAATCTTTGTAGTAAAATAAGATCAAGGTTTTGTTAAATAATAGCAATAATAAATAAAATGAACTGATTATTAAAGCATTAAATTTTTCTTTTTGAAATTTTAAATTCTTTATAAATATTACTAAAACAGAACAGAAAAATAATTTATACCTAAAAAAGAAGCATTGCATGACAAAAAGGCACATTTCGTGATCAGGATTCGAACCTCTATTCTAATGCACATCAAGCGGTCTTGTAACCTCCGGTCTAACTAGAGGTTGAGCAGTCCTTCATAAATGTTAACTATATTCACTAAAACTAAAACGTCACCAGTCGTCACCAGTGGTGAGTCGCCCCAGTAGTGTGGCGTCCTCTGTCGTGGTGTCTTCTGTCCAGTGTACAGACAGAGAGGGTGTCCATGGCGCGCAGACCCGGCGGCGGCGCGGTGGCCGTATCCATGGTTTGTTCCAAATGTATTATTTGTTAACATTTTCATCAGATACTATTGGAACAGCCTGTAGTGACGGGGTTGCAGAACGCGGCGCGAGCGCATCACTCATGCGATTTGATCTAAGTAATACAAACACTGACATGAGTGTGTTTATCAATCAAACCTCTAGGAATTTCTTTCAAACTTACAATATTCAATGGAAATATCTGGGTTAAACGTCACAATGGACCGCGGAAACACACACGACACCTGACAAAACTATATCGTACGTTATAACATGTACCTACAATGGGTGGATTTGCCGAGTTGTGTAGTAGGTACCCAATATTGCATGAAATTACATCAAACATGTTCCCTGTCGAAGATTTTTTTCCTATAAAAATACCTGTAGTATTTTCAAAGCAAAGTTTAACCAAATTACTTTTGCAGCCTTCCCTCTCCCGAACTAGTTCGTGAGAAGTTATAGTCACTCGGACAAGGGAATTGCGACCGACGCGTCGCCGTCGGGACTTTTTCAACTTAGCAATACTTTTCTTCTCAACAAGAGGAGGCCTGTGTCATGTAAAGAATAACAATAATAAAAACATATTAAAATTATAAAAAATGTGTGCATGACTTCTTAATAAAAGGCACAATTATAAAAGAAAGAAAGAAAATAAAGGTATCAGAACAGGAACAAGTCATGAGCTCTGTAACGAGGATGCACAAGCGATCAGCGCTCGGCGCGCAATGAAAGTGTTATGTACGTGTGTGTGTGTGTGATAACCCGGGGCTATCGGCACGCACTTGAACCCTCAATGTTTAGTACTGCTTAATTCCAGTGCCATTTTATTATTGTTTAGTATTTTTGTGGCCTATTAGGTATAACATACGATTGGGTGACCGGCTGGCTTCAGTATTTCCTGGTTAGTGTCCCCTGCCCTGCACCCGGGCTCGCATGACGATACTTTAAGGAGTCTCATTTTTTTTTTATGTGAAAGTATTTCGTCATCTGTAAATAAATAAATAGGTACCTAATCATAGATGTTCTTATATTTTAACCCTAAAGCCGGAAACTTATGTAAACTTTCATTCAGTTATTTACAACAGGAGGCAAACTTCCCGAACTGAGTGGAGGTGCCTCGATAATGTTGCTGCGGGGAAAGCACTGGACTAATGTATTGGACGAATTCTTTCATATAATTTTTTCCTACTTTGGAAAGTGCCTTCCTAAAAAGTCGCGAAAACATGGACAGCTTCAAGAGAGTGACAAAAGAAGTATAATTGTTCTCTTAACTACAAGTCCGGGTTTGAAATTGATTTGAGTATTTTAAACTCAGGCTAAACTTGTATCAGAAACCGAAGAAAGAGCATGAAAAGTGCTTCCGTGGTCTAATTTACAATGTTTCCTTTGGTGTAATCAATGTGAAATCTCATAAACAAAACCTCTTCTAGAAAATATGACCTAGATAGGCGAACATACTGTTACAGTGGTCACTGGACCCAAGAGAGGTGACACTGCCAAAACTCGGCGCGGCTCAACCGACGGGTTTCACTTTCATGGGAGAGAGCGGGGCGGGCTGGGGCACGGGGGAGGCGGGCGAGGGGGGGCGAGCTCGCCCGCGCGAGCCTCTTACCACAAAAAATAAGCAACTTTTCCTTTCTCAAAAACACCAACACTTTCACCTTTGCCGAAACCTGCGCAAAAATACCACAGCACTTAATGCGCATATTAGCATAGATGCATGCTGTTTAGTTTTCACTATCGTTCGCGAGCCCCGTGCGCGGATCCTGCCATCCACTCCTGCGCTCCTGCTCCTATCTTAGCATCTAAACCTACTGGCATCATCTCTATCAACTATTCAATTAATTTTCCATACGTTCGATTGCATTCTTATCGTTCGCTTGCAGAGAAGTTTGCAATAATTTCAATGGCAAGGCTAACTATAAATATGCTTATCACGAGACCATTCAGAGTGCTAGTACAAGTGTTATGTGCTCAGAAAATGCTTCCGAGTATCGCAGCTTGACTTTCTAAATGGTCGATAAGTAAAATCTGTGCAAAAAAAACGACTCATTCAGAGGCTGTCACGTGGTAGGACTATATGAGACGGAGTAAGTAGGTCGTCGCTAAGGAAATGTGGCATTTGCGATCAACGTGGACGAAGACAATGTAGCGTCTGCGAGCAACGTCGACGATGACAATGCGAGTTTGAAGAGCGAGGACAATGGTGGAGCCTGCAGGCGACACCGGGAGCGTGACGCGCACTGCTAGGGGTGTCAACTGGCGCTTATCGCCAGCTATCGCGCCATTGTGCGCGAACAATAACAGCGGTGTTTACACTCGCCGCACCTGGCGGCCCAAACCCACCGCGTCACCACCACTACAGCATAGGACCACGCGCACCTTACCTTCAGTAGCCACTGAAAGATATTAATCTGTTCATTGACGAAAATACAAGTGCCAGAGAGTTAACTAATTTAGATCAGTAGTGTATCGGGGGCACCGACATGCACCACGGGGCTATTAGTGCTTGTACATCCTGACTTGCGGATACGCTTACTATATACGTTCTAGTCATTAGCGGCGACTCCAGTATCCCAGAGTCAGCGTCACAACATTAGAACGCGGGCGACGCGCGGAGCTTTGTATCATTTGGATATACTCGTAATGACAGATTTTTGAAAGCGACTCGCGCGACCTTGCCGGTATCTTTGTAAACGCAGATGTGTTCACATTGTGCACTTTCTCCGCTCTCGTCCGCGAGGCTCGCGGCGGTTCATTTCGTTTTGCCAAACTATTCGATCGAGTAGAAGCTAATTCCGCGTAACTTCAAATGCTTCAATCTCATCGTGACAGATTAAGGAATCACTGATATCATACTTTAGTCAATCATCACAATTACAATCGAACGCCTGTTTGTATTTATTTCTATGCCAAGTGCAAGACGATTTTGATGAACCAATGTAACACTGCACACTGTCTCTCCCTGCTAGTCGATGACTTTAACATCCTATGCATTATATGCGTGCGTTTCATTTGGAATACATAATGTACCTAATATAATAATGGTGAAGTTAATCTGCCAGAGACTATAAACCTGATAGTGACGGTTAAAAACTATATTTTCCTTTGAAGCAAAAATGTAAGAGGAGGGATAACGGTTATTTAGCACGTATACTATCATACACAATTCTTGTATGAATCTATGTTCGTATGTGCAGCTCAAAAATACTGATAGCTTACTTTTAATAATTCTTTTTTTTTCGCCGAATTCTGGAATTAATATTGCCGATAGTAATTATTTTATTGTATCAAGTCCCTTATGTTATTTATCAATACTGACATACATACATACATACTCAGCCTATAAACGTTCCCACTGCTGGGACACAGGCCTCCTCTCAATGAGAAGGAGTGGGCCGTAAACTACCACGCGGGCCCAGTGCGGGTTGGTAGATGTCACATGTCTTCGAATTTTTGGTTCTAGAACATGCCGGTTTCCTCACGATGTTTTCCTTCACCGTTGGAGAGCAGTGGTGATGAAATTATATACAAAGTAGGTAATGCGCCTGGCTGGGTTGAATGCACGACCTATATATAACTCGTAAGTCGCGGCCGTTACCACTGGGCCACCACTGCTCTCTACCAATACTCAATCAATACTTAATTTGTTTAAATCCATAAAACGACATCTTTACTTGATGGCTATTTAAAGGCAGACAAAATCATTTCTAGACAAAATCAAACTGGTTGCTAATTGAATTATATAAATAATTATATTTATGACATTGTTTTACACTCACACACTGACATATTTCTTGTTAATATTCTAGGAAAATCGTATACTTACTCTCAAAATGTTTGTAAATATGTGAGCACCATGTATCTATCATAGAATTAATTTATCTTTATTGCTTCAGTTGCATTTTGTTACCTTTTTTGGTATAGTAATTTTATTCTGGGTGCATCGTTTTCACATATAATTATATAATGAATGTACTATGATGAATTGTGTGTAAAACATTTTAAAAGAGTTACGGTGGAGTTTCTTGCCCGTTCTTCTCCATACGAATCTACATTTTTAGAAAGGGCGACTAGAATCAATTCTATTTTAATGTAATGTTGACGTTCAAAAGTGCCTTTTAAGTGCCTAATTGAAATAAATGCTTTGACTTTGACTTTGAAGGGGTTTATTATTTGAGGGTTTTGGCGCTGGTAGCCGATATACAGGCTTTCGCCTATAGTTCGGCTACAGATGTCTCATTATTTGTTACCAGAAAATGTAGCATATATCATAGATATGTGTATCATTATTAACGGTTATTGAAATAAACTTGTATTAAATATTATATTAATATTATTAAAATACCAAAATTATACAATTATCAAGTGAGTTATAATATTTCTGTATTCGTATTTGCAGTTCTTTTAAAAATGACTATAATTTGATTTTCTTCATTTGAGCTCATGGGCTACAAGCATGCAGCATTTAGGCTTGTTTTAGTTGTATTTTATTATTTTATAGTGGAGGCTTACAGAATATGCTTTTGTGCAATCAGCGTAGTTTGGCTTAGTTTGTTTTTGATGAACAAAACAATTTATTTTCAGCTATAATATCTCCTTAACTATAAATAATAATCACTGAACATACAGGCCGTTATTTCGGAATGCTCTCTGCAAGAGGTTTAATAAAAATTGTTTTGGACTTCTGTAAACGGACCATCTTGTACAGTAGCCTTCATAAGTGGAGTAGCAATCTTAAAAAAAACAATAGATTGACACTTCGGTTTAACTTACGACCTTCTTATAATAAGTAATTTCTATACTATAGACAGACACACTCTCATACGTTTACAAATGATTTTATTGCATAAATTCAATCGTTAAAGTAAATGGCATGATAGCTTAGCCGTTACCGTACATGGGGTACGGGAACAGCTAAGCTATCATGCCATTTACTTTAGCTAGATAGCTTAGCCGTTCCCTTACCCCAAGTACGGTAACGGCTAAGCTAGTTAACGCATTTGTGCATAGAGAGTCGTGGGTTCGAATCCCACGCGCTGAGATAGTCTTTTTATTGTTTTAAAAATCGCTTTTGATTATAGTTTCTTGCTCTGTTCGTCTTGTTCACTAAACTCCTAAAACTTTATCATTATACCCACAGAAACCTAAATAAATTTAAAAATATTAAGGTGCAGTTAACTTACGACTCATTCACCGCGACTTATAGAACGGTGCTGGTTGATTTTGCGTGCTAGTGACGTGTTTTTAATCTATTAGTGGTGTTCTAGTTTATTTTAAAATGTAAGCAAATTTAAATATAGAAATGAAAGCGAACATTATTGCGCTGCATAAAAGCGGACTTAATATATCACAAATATCTGATAAAATCGGACTGAGTGTGAGTACCTATTATTATTTTATTAAACATTTATCTAAATAAAGTATAACTGGTGATTCTTGTAGTTATTTTTTGAAACATTTTATAAATATAATAAGGTCTAAATAGAAGAAAAATAAAAATCTCAATCTTTTATTTCCTAGATTATTGAACGATAAAAATAACATTATAATACTTCCTTAATATTTTTGTGAAATTTCTATTTTTTTTTTTTCCAAAAATTATAATACTTATTAGTATGTATTTTGCTTAGTAATCTAACAGTACCCCTTTTTTGTTTTAGTGAAATACTGTGACTCTGTGGGTAAAAAGATATGAGGAAGGGGGTAGCTTTGCCCGTCGAAAGCGTCGAAAGTGGTAGACCACAGCTCATAAAAGAGGCACAGCGACAGTACATGTTCAGCGAATATGAAACAAGTGATTTCAAAACGACAAGACACTTTGCCAAATTTTTCGACACATGTTTTCGAACCGTGCGCCATGCACTCCACGCAGAAGGTTTGCATCATCGAAAATCAGCCTGAAAACCAACTCAAAAACCATATTTAACAGAAAAACATTAACATTAAGTTATAAATTACGAATGTTTATTGATTTTAGTAATATTCAAATAATATTGTGTCACATCCGTAATATTGATCATTTTGAGGGTTCGTTTCAATCTTCTTTTCGTAATGAAAATGAATACTTAAGCTATAACCTCAATAAATCCTATTAAATACGATTTGATAACTTGGAGGTTTGAGATAGAACGAACTTACTCGCAGTTAATTAAAAGTCATTTAATTGTATTGTGACAACTTGTCTGCATTTGTTATGATTGATTGGTTGTTCGTGGTAAGATTTGCTTAGATTATTGCGGTTTCTTTAGAATACCCACACACAGTAGTAATTACAGCACAATATTATTATATTACTAAGATATAATAGCCTGATTATCATAGTTCACCAATAAGCTACTTCAGTAAATTATTCTTTATGAGAAAATAAACTGTTTTAACAAGAAGTTATTATTAGTTATTTTTATACTTCATAAAATTATAACGAATAACATTTTGTAATCACTTATTATTCTTAACTAATCCTTTATTTAAATAACAACATAAGTAATAAAAAGTAATTATTACATTGTTATTCTCGTTTATTAATATATCGAATAATAAAAACAAATGAAGATTATTGTTGAAAAGAAAAATAAACGTCTCATCGCGAGTTTTGAAACCAGACTTATAAGTTTCTTAATACAAGACGATACGTTACGAGCTATCGGAACTTGATATGAGAACGTGAATTTTAGCAACGATATGAACCAACCAAGGTCATACGTAATTACGTACTCTGTACGACGGTACGTTTTTGGTATCATTCGACGCCAGTGCGTGAGTTTTTAGGTGAGCGTTCTGCGTTGATACATCACTTATACACACCGCTGTAGATACGGCCTCGACTGCGAGTTTATGGCAATATAACCCTTAGTATGCTAATGGACTTATGATCCCTTACTGTACATACGGCTAGACATCAAGCAACTACATCCACAACATTCCAGTTTACGCTGATCTAGCACTGTACGGAAATCCTATACAAAAACTATGACTTGATATGTAGCCGTGTGTACAATATAATAATTATAGGAATTTTGAATCGTTCGGTATTATAAGTTTCAGTAACTATTTTGGACTTAGATGTTTTAATTTTGGGCACTCAGATTATTAAATATTGTTTTTCATCTAATTACCAGCTTATTAGGTTTCATGCCCGGAGTACATGCCCGTGGGATCATATACTACGATCACGTGAGCGAGGGCAAAGCAACTAAGTGGGTACTTACGTAGATCATGACCAATGTATAACTATACTATTTATATACCAATAATAAATCAGAAGAGTTTGTTTGTTTGTCTGGAACTATCGGTCGGATATGTAAAATATGTTTTCATTTGAAAGCCCATTCTTGAGACAGGCTATATATAGGTTAAAAAACACGCTACGACCATGACGAGCCGAGTAAAAAGGAAAAGGTCAGAAAGTAATAGCGTGGGAGGTGACGCGATACAACGGGGGTGACGCGATGCGACGGAGATGATGCGATGCTACGGGGGTGATGCGATGCGACGGGGTGAGCCAAGAAATGTCATGCGGATGAAATCGCGGGCAGAAGCTACTATAAGATATAATTATACCTACAAATGACGACACGCGACTGGCTCAATGTGAAAGGAAGTGTTTCTCAAGTGTCAGGAACTACGATCTAATAGGTACTGTTAGTTTTTAAAAGATTAGCTCCTAGGTTTGTTTATAGATTGTAGATCTGGCCGAATGTTGTTGTTGATGAAAATACGGTCTTGAAATCTGATAGGGACTGGTACGAGCCGACGTTAGATTTCAATGAGAGACTGCATATATTGTAAATAACAATGATACGTTTAGCTACACTGGCCGTAATCAAACGGAACGAAGTTCAAAGTCAAAGTAAAATGCCGAGTAGTAACCTTAACCCCGCGCGTTCATTCAACGCTGAAACAAATCATATTTCACAATCTTTATCGTTACAGGTAGATTACTCTCCTACAGCGAGAAAATGTCCTGAATTGCTTGTAGAGTGAAATACACAGGTATCATTTGTAGGAAAATTTAATATGTTAATTTGAATGTGAGAGAATTTGCGTAGGTCGAGGAATGGGAAACCTTTGAATGAAATAAAACTGTCGAGTATCGCATCAGCGGCATCTGACGTCAAGCAGCAAAATCAAGTCAGTGACGAGTGGCTTGCGCCGGCGCAGCTCGAGTCGCGACCGGCGCGCGCTCTGCCCTGCTCGCGATCACATACTGTGGAGTAAGCACAAAATGCAGCCTCGTGAAGTGTGTTGCTGCCTAAATGTAAAAACGTTCAATTAATATCACGCTTGAGGAGCCGCGGACAGCACACATGAGGCGTCACGTGCGCGGTGCACGCACACGTCCGAGTCGTGTACACGCATGCGCAAGTTGTGGTGTGCGTGCCATTAAACCGTCACGCTCACGCCCACCACGGCATTTTCTTGTTGTATGCGTATTGTAGAAGTGAGCGACAATATTCTTGCCTATTTATGGTATTCTAATCAAAAGAACATATCAATGTCGACACTAGGGATCGTTTAAAGATAAGAGGTGTATAAACGTCAAAAATGTATGGTTAATGAGTCGCTAATCATTACTTAACATTAAGCAGCGTTTATAAATAAGGGGGTTTATGTTCAGTCGTCTAACGAAAATATTTAGAAGTAGATGATACCTGGCGAAATCGCCCTCATAGGCATCTAAATAGACACGAGCGTGGATAGAAGTCACTTTCTGTTCCTGCAACGATTATTTTACGAAAGAAAATATCATAAGGAATGGAAAATACTCCATCGTGTGCAGAATATACCTATCACACAAACGATTTGAGAGGACTTATGGTTGACACTAACTCTAGCTTCGAACTGAGCTTGGATGGATCTGTAAATGTTTAATGAAAACTATTTTATAATTAAAATAATTAGGAATTTATCAAAACAAAAGTTCTTAAAAAAGGGAATTATTCGAAAATTATGGATAATCAGATAGCCCAAATAGCTGGTGAGTTGGTCGTAGCATACGTTACGTAGTTCACGTTATTACTGAGTTTTCTTTTTTTTAACAGTTGTCGCACTCTTTTTACTTTTGCTCCTTCCTTCTAGGAACTAAACAAAACAAAATCCATGAAAAGTAGGTACGAGGTAACCGAACATGCCGTAGGGAAAGACATTTGAGCCGCATGGCACTATGCCTTATCACGGAAACTTTTAATAAGTTGCTACATGCTGTATTTTTTTAATAAATTTGCAAGGCAGCTAAAGCCTTAAAAATAAGTAGATTTTCGGAAGAACTTTCAACAATAGACCATAAACAAATGGTAACTCAAGCCATACAGAAAGTTCAAGTATAATAAATCACTTAATCTGTGTTTTGTAGACTTCAAAGAAGCTTTTGATTCATTGAATCACAACTGATTATGCGGAACTCTACAACAAGGTGTCAACGCAAAATACATGACTGCTACAGGAAATTTACAAAAAGGCTATGTTAGAATTAGACTGAAATAGGACGGTGAGAAGTTCCCCATAAGAAGAGACGTTCGGCATGGTGACCCATTATCGCCAAAGACATTTACAGCCTTTCTAGATAACATCTTTAGGAAACTTGTTTGGACAAAAAGATTAAGTCAACGGTTAATATCTTAGCCACCTCCGCTTCGTGGACTACATAGTAATATTCGCAGAAAATACGACAGATTTAGCAAAAGTGGGCTTACCGATCCACATCACAAAAAACTTAATAATCACACATCCTATAATGGTCAATGGTCAGAATGTAGAATTAGTCAAAAAATACATTATTAGTAAGTAGGTACTATAAGTCTTTATTTGCTTGTAGCATGGTATCAAGGTGTTACAGTCTAATTTTTTTTACATAATATCCACATGTTTATACTATACGCGAATTAAGTATTGTACCAATTGCTTGCAAAATAAGTTATACACAATTTAAAGGTCGTCAAAGGATGTCGCAGATTAATTGATACCTAATACACATAGCATAGTTATTCAGATTCGATTTCGATCAATTCGTTATATATTACAAACATTTGCAGTAATTCAATTCAATTCATAACATAACCTATACAAAATATTTTATATTAAATTTACATGTTAAGAAAATATTTAAAGTCATAAAAGTTATGTCTATTCACCCATTTATATAATTTGCTTTTAAATGAGTTCGTATTATTTAGTCATTTTAGTTCGTATGGTATTTTATTGTATGTACGTACATACATCACAAAGGTAGGTTTTAGCATCCTTTTTTTTTGGGTGGTAAATCATCAAATAACTTATCCCGCTCTGGGTGGAGCAGGAGGGCATGTCAGACTTTTACTGACTAAAACCCACGTGTGTTCCCTCAATAGCCTGTGTTCCAGGGGCGGCGGTATCTCTTTCGAACAACCCGCACCCCTGGCAGGAGCTTTTAGCATCCTTGGCTAAACAATGATTATCTTTTAATACAAGTCTGTGTGGATCCCTTGTTGGTCGAGTGATTACTTCATACGCTCTTTTGATCAATCCTATATTACTGTACTCATATTTACAGATTTCGCAAATGAGAAAGAGAGGAAAGTGGTAATAAACCTAGATTTTTTTTAAACGATTGGTAGGACTCATCGGGTTGAAGTCCACAAATGGCCCTGATGCATTTTATTTGTGCAATAAATGCTCTATCTTTAAATGATAATTGATTTTATATCTGTAAGTAGGATTGACCAAACACTTTTACACGTCAGTCATATTTTAAAATAAAACTTGATAAGGTCGGCGTTTCCTATCTGACTAGTCTGAGAAGAAACGTCCAAACAAAAGCTCAGAGGTCACAGTCTCTTTTAAAGTCCAGACATAATCTTGGTCAGATCATGTAAGTTTTATCCATACTGTTCCCCCATATCGTAAAATGGTAATAATATATGCGTGGTAGGTTGATAGTACCGTTTGACTATTTGGTACGTTCTTCACTTATCTGAGAGTAAGCAAATTTATTGATCCTATTGCACAAATTGTCTAGATGTACTTTCCAATTTAAGTGTTGATGATGATACCCAAGAATTTGTTTAGTGTAACTTCTTTCAGTCAACCAATGTTAAGTTAAACATAATATTTGGCATGTTTATATTTATTAAATTGTTTAAAATTAATCAACTTTAATTTATTTGTCCATAGCCATTCTAAAATATTGGCAATAGTAATAATAATGTCAATTTCATGATCACTGATATTGATTTATACTTCTTATCAGACGTCACAATAATTGAAATGTCATCTGCAAATAATATACCTACACTTATAATTAGTCAGTCGTGCTGTCATTTATCATACAAATGTTACCTATAAATGTGAAAGTTTGTATGTTTGGATATTTAGATGTTTGGATGTTTGTTACTCAATCACGCAACGATGATGCGTGTTGACGAGATGTGATTGTTGGAAGTTTATAATGTTAAGTAAGGTGATGACATCGTCAGCGTTACAGGTGAATGAAAACCAGTGCATCGCTGAACTCTAGGGGCCGACCGGAAACGTATATCTATTAAAACAAAAGTTGGTCTCATAAAAATCACTAAGTACTTGACTTCATTTAAATGTTTACATTATTATAAACAAAAAAATATTTTGGTCTTACTCTTGATGATAAACTTACAATGAAGCTTCACATTGAGACAGTAAGAAAAAAGATATCATCCTGACTGATGCACTTAGAGGAATTGTCCGATGTCTCCCAGTACAGGTCAGATATATTATTTAACTCGATCGTTATACCACATCTCGATTATTTAATCGAAATATGGGGAAGTGCTGCCAAAACTCACCTCAGAAAACTACAAACAACTCAAAATAAAATCATTAGTCTTATTCCATTATAATATTTTCAGAAAATATCTGAATAAGTAATATTTTTCCGGAAACGTGAAATTCTATTTACAATGGGTTTAGCAGATTGGTAAATACCGTCGTCATTCGATTTCGCGACTACTACAGAGAGAGCGCGAAATCCTAATATCACAACTGCCATAGTGTAATAAATAAACCTCCATAATAAGATTATAATAAAAGTTATATTGTTGTGTAAGATATTTTGTAACGACAATGAATACCGAGGACGAGATCTGAAATGCATCATGCATCGTGATCGTGTAAGGACGCATTCGCGGTCCCTGTGTAGCATCGCTTGGAAGTTGTCACCGGAGTTGGGGGAAGGTCACGGTCACGCAACGCAGTACTAGGAAGTACCAATTAGGAGGATATTCGCGCATGCTCCATCACTCGCGATGAAATTTATCGAAAAACGATTGCTGTAAATACTGATTCTTGCTGCCGACCATCACAGGGGACCGTATAGATTCTGGCGCCTTGATGATCTGGCCACACTCATGGGTTTCGCACATGCCATGTCTGTAAGACGTATGTGTATAGTCACGTTTTGCTCAAAAACATGACAGATTACATTAAAATGATAGCAACTAATAAATTAATTATCAACTGTTAATGAAATGTGCATAAAAACACTTACACCTTCCTTGCATATTACGAAACGAAACATTTCGTCCATGAGAGCGCTCACCGACTCGTACTGTAACTTTATACTAACACAGCAAACGTACTTTTTTTAATTATTGCACAGTGCTCTGGATAGATTTTCAGTGTTAAATAATTATTACGGAGAGAACAGCCAGTCATTTTGATTCGTGTTGTATATAATTCCTACGTACTACTTAAAGGTCAGAAGGAAATTAGATATGTAGTTATTGTAATGTACAAGAGAGAGGCACGATAATGTCGCCGAAGTGGCAACGAGATCAGGTGAAATTACCTGCCATCGTCAAGAGCTTCACAATAAATACAGTCACCGCAAGAGATCAGTAACCAGCGTCGGCGGATATAGTAGTAGATTGAAGTTTAGTAAGATACCGATACATATTATTAGATGTTACAACCGATCCGGCCTCATTGCTTCCACAAAATAACGCCGTTAATGACAAGACGCCGTTGCTTAGCAACGCGTGGGTGTTGATAACAAACAACTTCAGCAAGGGACTCGAAGATACATCGAATGCCATAAAACTAAAACTCAGAAATGATCACCTGCTCTTTTATCTGATAGAATGTTGACGAGTGTTGACAAGTTACGCGAAATGATCACCACGGATCTTGATTGTTGTGGTACTTACGTAAACAGGGTAATAACCTGTGGACACACGCCCCATAATGAAGGTTTAATATAATCGACGATGAGTGGCTAGGCAGTATTCTGCTTGCCGGGCTACTAGAACCCTACAAGCCTATGATAATGGCAATGGAGAGCCCGGGTGTGGCAATTAGCATATTTCTTGTTATAAGAAATGTACTGCAGAATGTCAAACGTAAGTCTGCTTCACCATGCAAGTTCTGAGTTGAGCCGTATGATTACTGATACATGCGTGCACTGAATGGACAGGTCCACCCAATCTGTGTGGTTCTTTCCTCAAAAGACCGTTTCAGACACCAATCCACATGGTCTTCACATGATCTGACCAAGATTATGTCTGGACTTTAAAAGAGACTGTGACCTCTGAGTTTGTTTCGGCCTTTCTTCTCAGAATAGTCAGATAAGAAACGCCCACCTCATCTAGTTAAAAAATATATGATTGACGTGTAAAAGTTTTTGTACAAACCTACTTACAGAAATAAAATCATTTATCATTTACTATTATGTACGGGACAGGATGGCATCTGGTGACATCACTGTCGAGTACATAAGCACGCATTCGACGATAGCCGACTGCTTCACCAAAGCCTGGCCGAAGGCGAAGCATCACCAGTTCCTGAAATTCCAATTCCTGGGCTTGCGTTCAAGGGGTAACCTACCGTCATGTTGCCGAAAGCGACGTCCTACCTAAATGTCAAAATTAATTTTGAATTTTGGTACGTCTGCTACCTTGGAATACACGCCTATCTACGATAGCCCTGTCTTGTTACTTTAATCTTTCTCTTACTTAATCTAGTCAATCCATAACTCGCACACATTATTTTTATGACGTATCTTCAATAACAATTATTCGAAGTGGTAGACAATTGAGACATATGCTGTACTTCCCGCCGGAGCGCCTGGAAGAGAGCGCGTGACGCGCAAACGGAGCGCGGGAACTGGCGCAGGCAACGGATACATGCGCCGGCGCTACGGCGGCGGCAGTCGGAAATTACAGGGGGCCCTATGCATCGCGGTGCACCACGAACATGTGCGAGATATCACAACTAAATAGCTTTGGCAAGCCATCATACCGACGTTTAATGTTACAGCGTTAGTTTATATTTGCGATGTGAGCCCTTATCGCGGGAAGGATGCGCGTGCGGCGGTTAGCTGATGTTAACAACAACACTGCAGCTGCACGCGTTATTTAATATAGCATATAGCATAACCAGCCCATAATGTCCCCCCTGCTGGGACACAGGCCTCCTCTCGGTGAGAGGGAATGGGCCGTAATCCACCAAGCGGGCCCAGCTCGGGACATGCCGGGGACATGTCGATATCGTCACGATGTTTTCCTTCACCGTTATTTAATCCGCGCTCCATAATTACTGATCAGACTGGTGAGTCTCCCACACGACGGGTGCGCGCGTGTGCATGTGCGCACGAGCGTATGGCCGGCTAATAATTGCTGTACACCTGCTTTACCAGTCGCGTGCTCTCGCGCCGCGAGCAAACGACATACGCGTTATTCGAGTGTACGCATAATGTCGCGCTGCCGACCGGCTGGTGTATTGAAGAGTGGAAACAGAACGCCTTGCCATTTTCCCTACCTGTGTGATGCGAGTACATGTGCGGGCAGCGCATGGGCCTGAACGGGCCGATGGGTTCCAGTGGGCTGGGCGGCGGCGGTGCCAGGAAGTATAGGTCAGCGGGCGGCGCGGAGCACCAGCCGCTGGCTGCAGCGCTGGCCGGATCAGTTGCCATGTCGATATATCCGTGCCTGTCTAAACGTTGAGAGGGCCAGCATCGCGCGCTGCCCCTATCCGATCGTACACACTCAATCGTTGATTCAATTGCGGACTGCAAACACAACACTAGGAGGAAGGGTATACGCGACCGTTCCTGATGCTATTCGCGGCTGGATTGATGAAGGAGCCGGCTCGAGCGCGCCGCGCACGCTAAGCGCCACGTGCGCGCCGCACACTCAGCGCCACGTGCCCCCGCCCACGCGGTCTCGCGACTCGCACCCCCGCCCCTGTGCCTCTAGGGTAGGCCACCCTCTCCCGCTAGCCCGCGGCAGCCGGGCTGCCGGATGTGACGTGCTCCACAGGTGGAGGCTGCACATCGTTCCATCACTACATGCTGTCGAACGAATGCATTATCTGCATATGAAATCCTGTTTCCACATGTATAGCTAATGAACATCCGTGTCAAAAAATCAATTTGTATGTGAAAGTGCGATAAAAAAAACCGTGTTTAAAAATATTTCACTAACAAAATAACGGAAAAATCACAAGTTTCGGAGAAAACTTGTTCTTTGGTTTGAGTACATAAAAGAAATATCAATCACATCCAATCAACCATTGCAAACACCTACACACCCATCACGTAGATCCTTGCATGAATCAAACGTTACTACTTATATACCTAACCATACCCACTTACGCAGCTTGTATGATGCCTTTAAAAATCGAACAACTCCTCACACATGGCAATTATTATTATTATTGTTGCCGATCCTAAAAACATTTTTACACTAGATCACGATTTTTTTTTACAATCAAAACAAACGAAACTACGTGTGTCGCAATAAATTAATCGCATTGTGACAATTAAACCTAAAATCTAGAGTGTATTCGTCACTTACAGTGTGCACAGCACTTACATATTTCAAGTTTTATAATATTACATAGATTACATGGCTTGGCATGGCATGGCATACAGGCTAAAAAAAACAAAACTACATGAAAACAAAACAAGAAAAAAAAACTATTTTGTTGCTCTTCAGAATAACACTATCAATGACAATTAATGATGTAAGTAATAATATATGTATATTGATGTAGATATTAACTAACTGTGGCCACCGTGGGTCAGCAAAAATTGTTTGCGAAATTGCGATATGTTGTTGGTGAAGATGTCGACGCTATTGGAACGTTTATGGAGCTCATTGTACGTCATCAACTTGTTCATTGGTGCCGAATATCCGAGGTTAGTTTTTGTTGGGCATGGAGTGAACACATCTAAGATGCGTTCAGATCTGGGTGAACTATGACGCGGGACAGATATATTAATTTCGACGAGAAGCTTCGGAACGTATAAATCCGTTAATGACTTTATGAAGTAAAATCAGGCCGTTAGTATGCCTTCGTTGTTTCAAAGTTATCATTTTAAAGTTACTTAGCCTTTGCGAGTAGTCAGCGTCCAGAGAACAGCTATCAGATTTGTACCGTAGATAGCGTGTAATTTTTTTTTTGAACCCGTTCTATGAGATCCACATGTGGGGGTTCATAGAAATGATAAGACCTTGTTGATATGGGCTGGGCGGCGCGGGTTGGTTGCGGCTGCGCCATGTGATGTGATGAACAGTTCATCAGTCTTAAACTATGAAGTTAATATATTGTATGTAAACAGAGAAGTGGCAAGTTTATATGTACGAGTATATAATGTATTTATCTTATTCTGAGGGTATCGATGGCAAAAATAAAACAAAAAACAATGTACATAATATGTACAGTAATTTAAATTGGTTCGGCCCAAAATTCAGCAATGCGAATACCGTTCGCTGATGCAGCCATTAGGTCCTCACGTGTGCAGGTAATACCAAGGCATGCGGTGCAAGATGCGAGGTGAGCCATTGTCAATGGAGAGACGCCGCACACACACCGGAAATCTGAGCCCACCAAGAATCCCCACTTGTAGAGGTGGAGATGGTCCTTGCTGCGACTACTTGGGTTCGATGTCTATTTAAGGGTATTAAGGGTGTAAGCCACATATGAAATGTGAATTTAGTTTAAGCTTGATTGTTACACTGTTTTTTTTCTTTTCGGAAGCTGTTTTTTCAATCTGTTTTTAGAAGTGAAGACTTTTAATTGGCTCTCAGTCTCACATACTATTTTTAATTTGTTTTTTTTTTTAGCTGTAAGTCACCCATAGTAAATAAATAAATAAATATTTAAGGTGCTGCTGGTATTTTTTTTTTTTGTCAGGACACCTGCTTTACTGCCTGTACGCCAAAGTTCACACCTATCCTTTCAGCAGTTCGGATTTAATTGAGTGCTCACTTAGTACGTCCACATCGAGCTTGATGTGTTTTTTGTAGTTATATCCAGGTTCCATGTTAGAATCGCCCCAATGTATAAAACACCGAAATACCCTGTAAATAACAACGGAACAATAATAACGGAGGTATTCAAACTGACTTGAGCTGGTCAAGAAACTAATTCTTTAGCCAATTTACTCAAGAGACCATCACTTAGCTCTTGCTAACCTACAAAAGGTCCAATTCCTACAAAACAGAGCAACAGGATAATCCAAATAGGCATAAAAAGAATGCTAGATAACACTCGAAAAGGTTAAAGATCCGCATACATACCGGTGCCCAAACAGGAAACAAAAAACAAATCGGGCCTTCAGATATCGACTGTTAAAATAACAAAACCGATAACCGAAGCACAAAGCGCAGGACCGACGTTAGAATAAGTAACAGTAATCATCAATAAAATGTGAAACGTGCCCCCTGTCTCCTCGACTGTTTACATTGGTCATCGACGAAGTCCTTAGAACGCTTGAAAACGAAACCATCTAATCAAAGTAGATCAGATGGCAAGAAACTAGATGCCATTTCGGAAAATGTATTTCTAAGAATTACTTTAGATTCAAAATTACAATGTGGTTCAATGGGGCTCTTTCAAGCAGGTTAAGCTAAGCTGCTTACACAGTAAGAAAAATAAGGCAATTGACTGATGTAGCCACAGCTAGGTTAGTTTACTTTGCTTATTTTCACAGTATTGTCTTATGGCGTTCTGCTGTGGGGATCGGCAGCTGACGTAGATTCAATTTTCATTTTACAAAAGAGGACAATCCGCGCAATCTATAAAATGGGACCTCGCGAGTCTCTTAGAAACAAATTCAACGAAATCATCCGAGAAAATATCTTGCATGTTCGGAAAAACTTAGGTCTTTCAAAGTAAAGATAAAATTGTGATTCCAAAATTTAGATTAACTAAAACTAACAAGTCATTTCTAATAAACAGTATCCGCTTCTATAACAAGTTGCCAAAGTCGGTTACAGAACTTAGCGATGGAAAGTTAAAAACTCACATCAAACGTGTCCTTATCAAAAAAACATATGCTAAGTTAAAAGATCACGTTGAAGACAGGGAAGTTTGGCATTAATTCCTTCTGCACTGTATGTGGCTTCCCTGGTACCTCATTAATAGCATAACTATCTGAAAGTCTATTTACTGCTCCCAAATTACAGGTTAATTTTTATTATTTTTTACAATGTCTGACATATTCTCGCCATAATTTGACATTACACATCAATTTTAATATCGTTATTTATGACTATTTATTAGTGATTGTCATGGAAATCATGTCACTTGGTTTAAATAGGTTCATTCTATATAGGTAGATTCTTTTACATATTATGAATACGAGGACGTTGTAGGCCCTTCAGACTGTAGATTTTTAGATGATTTTCTATTCTTTATTTTCATTCCACTAAGTACCTGGTACTTATTGACAGGCCTGCGCTGTCCTCCCATACCTATAATCACTAATTTGAAAACATTGTAAAGCCAACTATTTTTCAAAGAGAAACCGTGGAGTTTCTTGCCTTTCTTTCTTCCTATGGAGAAGACTTAATACGAAACGACAAATTGGAGCTTCAGACGTTTCATTTCGTTTCGCCCATGCAGGTTTATGTGAAAAAAAATATTTTGATTTTGAATCCAATCCAAAACCAACCCGCACTGGGCCCGCGTGGTGGATTACGGCCCAATCCCTCTCACCGAGAGGAGGCCTGTGTCCCAGCAGTGGGAACATTATAAGGCTGATGATGATTTTGAATCGCGTCTGGTCATGCCACGTTGGGATCGGTACATTGCATTCATTCATTCATCTTGTGTGTCGTGCAGTCTTTTGTGTGCACTGTATAAATGATTGATCTATCGATCTGTCTTCATTGTGGTAATGAGATTTGGCAGCTTGTTAATCGGAGACTAAACTTAATTATGATTTCGATATGTAAAGGGGGAGGAACATTCCTGGAACAAATATTGCGTTAGATAAGTCGCAGGTAGGTGGAACGACCAGGGTGCTTACTCTGGAATATAATTCCGATAGATCGACATTGGAATTATCAGTTAAACGTCAGGGATTGGCTGGACTCACTGAGTCTAGCCAATCCCTGACGTTTGTCTAACAAATCCAATGACGATCTATCGGAATTATATTCGAGAGTAAGCACCCAGGTCGAGGTGATAATGCGCCAGTGGGTACGTAAAGCCGAAGTAGTCGTAGCTTAGCGGCAGATTAGAAGCGATACCGGCCGGAATAGCTAACAAACCTATAACTGCCACACAAGCATATTGGGGTATCAGGCAGCGGATTGACTCGAAAAAAGCTGTAATGAACGTATAGACGATAACGAACGTATTCTGCATAGTAACGGCCTACTACCGAACATTATACAGGTGCAATATAGGTGATCAAGTGTCTGTGAATCTATGAACAACCGTAATTAGATTAGGCTGGACGTAAGCCGCAAGCGGTCACGTGGCACTGCTAATACCCGAACCGCCCACACGCCGCCCCTAATCCGTCTTGTGCAGAACCCGAACCTAGCGTCAGCTCCGCATTACACAGTACATCGATACGCATTTATTTTAGGAACAAAGCATTCATTGACAATAATCGCCGATGTTGATTGTATCTGGTTAGGAATGTAACATCTACCATTCTATACATTTCACAGATTTTTTAATAAAATCATGGGTAAAGAGAACATTATTTTGTAGATTGTCGTACGTCTGTTGTTATTTTCGTAATAAAGTTGGTTGTAGTAAGTACATAAAACCAACTTTATTACGAAAATAACAATAACTAACCAGTTAATTCATCTTCGAAAACAATGATTTTCATTACAAAGTATTGTGTATATTGTTCGAGCGTAGTGACCACAAGTTAAACTATGTATTAACAATGTTCCTCAGAAAAAGTAGCATACGAACCCACATGTTAATGCGTTAACTGTTCGCTTGTTTGACACGCACGGGATATGCCTACGGCCATGATAAACGTATCGTCGTAGCGGCGCGTAGCTTGGTGCTACGCAGGCGCTACGACACGCGTAGGGCATCCCCGGAGTGACCGCTACGGTTCACGCTCACGGTGGTACTGAGTATCGCTGTAATCACACTTTAGCATTAAAGCTGATCTGATCAAACACTGGTGAGCTGTCTTTCATGGTCAGAAATAACGAATGCACATTATACATTTATGTATGTTTCTGCATAAACTTTTGCGATTTTCGTATAGTACGTGGTCAAAAGTTCAATTTTAAAACGGTAAAAATAATATAATTTTACTTTATATGTAGTTAATTCCATAACACTAGAAGTTTAAAGAAATTGACATAAAGGAAACATGATTAATTTGGATAATTTCGATTTTAAGCCATGTTTTTTTCGGCTAAAGATTAGATAGTTATTTTAAAAATACGATTTAAATAGATACCCAGTTAATAACCTGTATTTTCTTGAAAAACAGTAATCAACTCAAGATTATTGGAAAACTTCGTTTTTTAATGCACTATCTCTTAAACTTAAAATATATTTTCCCTAAGCATTTGGAGGATATTGAACAAAATCTTAAATAATAATATTGTTAGAACAGCGTTTCTCTCCACTATAATAAAAAAGAGAGAGACATGATTAAGAGAAGTATTACAAAAATGCTCGTAGAGGCATGATTTTGTCGTCGAAATTGAATACTATGTCTTGGTTGTATAAATAACAATTACTTTGTAAAAAATAGTTCGTTTACTTTTCTACAAAAATGATTTGTATTTGTATCATTTATTTATTTAGCTATGTTGCTGGTTCTTCGCAGGTATAAAGCGTTTTCTGGCTGTCACGCCGCTATTAGGTGTACTCTTACCAAGTTATGACAACCTGGTACTTCGAAGGCATAAAGAGTTTTCTAGCTGACATACCTATGTAAGGTATAGGTATTCTTGAAATAAAATTGTTATTTTTCCTTGTAATTTTTATATATTATATCACCAGTTAAACTTTCCCTGGATTTCTGAACACACAGAAAAATAAATTTTTGAACGCACGCATAAAATGTTTGACAGGTAGGAACAGTTTCTATGGGACAAAAATTTGTTGCTATTTCGATTTTCCATGCAATTTTTTCCTTAATTTCTCACCGTTTAAACCTTCCCTGGACTGATACAAATATTTCAAAAGCAAAATTAGCCATACCTATAGGTCCAGCCATTCTCGAGTTTTAACGAAACTAACGAACAGCTATTCATTTTTATACATATAAAATGTTGATTTGACAGCTGGGTGACAGTTGACGTTGATGACATTGACAGCGCCACATTGGTGAGCCGCGGTGTCAACATAGTGGCTCGTCGGCATCAGGAGCAGGGTCCAAGCTGCCGGTGGTCAGGGCTCTAAAGAGAGGAACCTCCTGACTATGCGTGCCGTGTCTAGGAGTACTGCTTTCTGAATAAAGCCCTTGATCCAGCCGCGCAATGAGAGCCTGCTGAGGTGTGGGTCGAGGCTCGTCGGTAATAGGTCATTTACTATAACGATTATCGGTACAATGATTGCAGAGTCCACGTCCCACATGTCGACAACCTCGTAAGCTAATTCAAGATACTTGATTTTATAATCTTGCTTAGGTTTCACGAGATTCTTGTCAGGAGGGACAGCGATATCAACAATCATTGCACGACGCTCTCGTCGATCTATCACAACAAAATCAGGCTTATTGGCTACAATAGTCCTGTCAGTTATAATAGATCGATCTCAGTACAATGTGGCGTGACCATTCTCGAGAACTGGGTCGGCAACCTACCTGTAACCATAACCTGTAGTATAGTACTTCAGACTCCACAAGGTTGTACTGCAAAGCAAGTTGCTGGTGGATAATCCTAGCTACTAGATTGTCTGTGCAAATGTTCGCCGTTAACAAGACGAGAACAATCCGAAACGATATGTCGGATTGATTCACCGGGACGGTGGCATGCCCGACAGATGTCAACCGTATCATCCTTGACAATATATTTCCGATAATTATTCGTCATTATCGCCAACCCGCCTGCCAAGCGTGGCGATTATGGCAAAACCCCCCTTTTGGGGAGGCCTATCAACAGCAGTGTACGTTTTTCGGCTGAAATGATGAGTTATTCGTCATGATAACTTCATCCCTAATCGCACTGACAAAACCTTCGGTTTCCCCGAATAGGTCGCCAAAACGCAGCCAGGACAGGACGCCAAAAAGTCTACATCAGGCTCATGAAGAGCCCGGATACACCGTCCGTGAATTTCTTTGCCTTGCACTGCACTATCAGGATTATCATTAGATTTCTTCATCTGTTTTTATATGACTAACTAAATTTTATTTATTTTCAAACCCAGTTGGTGAAGACTTTGGGATTATATAAACGGAATTACAGAACAATCTGAAAACCACTACTTTTCCAACACGACAACAAACACCCACCGCATTTTTTTTTAATAAAAATAGATGACATTAACGTTTCCCCCAAGTCGAGAAGGTCCATCTTTATTTAGCCTGGCAGGCCTGGAAGGTGTCGGAATAAATATTCTCTGAGTTTTGCTCTATGTTACAAAATTTTTTTCGTAATTCCAAGATTAGACGTAACATTACGAGTTTTTAATTTAATCTTAGGTACTTACATAAGCAGTTGCGAGTAAAGGGGGATAAAGTTCACGTTATTTTTATTTTTAATAATACAGTTATAGTTTATGTAATCAGATTTTAAGGATTCCGTGACGCTGACGACGAAAAAAAAAGGAAAAAGTCGTTCATGGAAAACTAAAGAGTACTTCGGTAATGTTTCATGTGTCAGTGATTTACATTAAATACAACCGTGGTTCATCCTAGAGGGGGAAGGACACTCACTCTAAGCCGCAACCAGATTTATTTAAGGACCACAGCTTTCGCAAAGTGTGTTGAGTTTTTTTTATTTTTTATGATGGGAAGTCATCAAATAACTTCTCCGGCGTCTCCCTTCTCTCGATCATCTTTTAACTCTCCTGGACGGAGCGGGAGGGGGTGTCAGACTTTTATTGACTAAACCCACCCATGTTCCTTCAGTTGCCTATGTGCCAGAGGCCACGATAACTCTATCGAACAACCCGCAACCCTGCAACAACTCACACCTCAGGATCAACTCACACCCCAGGAGCAGCTCGCACCCCTGGGAGTTCACACTATTGGTTTAGTTTATAAATGAGGAACAAAATCTGTGAGAGATTTTGATCAGCATTGGCTGGTATTAAATGGAAATGAATGAGAACGGAGTACATTTTTGAGAATTTATCTATGAGTTTTGTCGATGAACTTTAGCCTCTTAACCTTTTCCTTCTCTCTGGCTCAGTGCCTTCCGATGGAGTAAAAATATATAATAAATATACTAATAAATGAGAGCAGTGGTGGCCCAGCGGTAACGGCCGCGGCTTATGAGATGTAGGTCGTAAGTTCGAACCCAGACAGGCGCTTCGCTTTGTGTAAATTATTTCATCACCACTGCTCTCAAAACGGTGAAGGAGAACATCGGGAGGAAACCGACATGTCCTAGAACCAAAAATTCGAAGATTTCTGACATCTCCCGCAATGGGCCCGTGTGGTGGACTATGGCCCACTCCCTCTGACAGAGAGGAGGCCTGTGTCCCAGCAGTGGGAACGTTATAGGCTGATTTTCAGTACATATAATAAAAATGTAACGGATTGCTTGGAGTACCTTTATCAACGGAAATAGCACCCAAAACAGTTGTTAGAATTTTTGACTGTTTGACTGTTTATCTGTTTGTTTAAGCGTTTGTGCACGCTAACGGCTTATCCGATTTAGATTTGGTTTTCATTAATGTATTGTGGTAAGCTTCACTTCACGTTTAGTGTTTGTTTCATTTCAATCGGTTCATTAATAAAAAAGTTATGCCAATTTTAAGAATCACGTCGAACATTTGTTAAACTATCTACCTATATTGCGTGGACAATAGTAAAAACAACACTTTGGTACTTTATATACAGGTAGTACGTTCCCGTGGGTAAACTTGCGACTTCCACGCGGGTGAAGCCGCTGGCAAGAGCTAGTATATAATAAATATATTTATTTCAGATGAAGTAACAAGATCCATTATTTATGTTGTTAGTAAGTCTTAACCGAATGTTGGTAAAAATGTATATGCAAAATTGAAACGACTGGCAACTACGTGTGCAGCAGTGTCCAGTGAGCCAGCATGGGGCTGTCCCACCTATCACACAATACACTCAGGATGCTGTGGGAGCTAGCACGTATTCCACCGAAAAAAGAACCGCACCGATTCCGCATAATGGCATGAAAACCATCAACCCTAGCCTCGGCGTACATCCCGGAACCGCTACAAAAAGTTTGGTAAACCCAACAGTATCCTGAACTTTTTATTTTGTTAACCCCTTCTGAGCTGAACTCGCACACTAACTTGTTTGCCGTTAGGAGGCCACGAACGTTGCGTCTTTTGCTCCAATTTTGACGCAACGAGGATGAAGCATGACAACGTTAGTTTGTGTGGGTGAAAATTAGCACAAGTTAATGTTTAACTTTGCTGACACTTGTCGTAGTGTCAGATTCACGGTTCGTCTGTCCTGACTGTGCCGAGGAGAACCTTCAAAGAGTTGGACCTCACTCGGTACAATCTCTAGCTAAAGCCAGCCTATGCCTATAAGAATGATTACCTAAATGTAATCATTCTTATAGGCATAGGCAGGTGTATCTTGACTGTTCGAAAGTTGTAAATAAAAGTCTTGTTTGGATATAAGACTACATTGATTCTTTTATTCAAGGGTGGGCGTAGCTCATATAGTGGCTGTTTGCTTGAGGCAACCCTACGATTGTATAGGCTGGCTTTACTTTAATACATTTGAACTGTCAAACCAAACAATTTAGAATAGATTAGAGAAAAAACAAGATCAGGAGATCGGGCTGATAAGCCGAAGAACAAAGTGATAAATATAATCCGTAAAACGATTTATAGAACATATTCAGGTACTAAATACTCTTTGAGGTAGGCTTGATCGCGGTGATGATTGTTTCTTACGATACAGTTTATTTCTGGAGTCACGTGGGTTTGGTGGGAAATGGACGATATATATCGCCCTATTCCCCATGGACTCCACGAGACAGGCTCGACCTAGTCTGGAGTTCAAAAGCAATTGCTTCGTTTTCGTCTTATTTTTTTTTTATGTGAACTTAGCAATTATATTATTATTCGTTTAGACATATTTTCCAAAGATTTCTGGTTCACTATGATTTACCGATTATCGATTTAATTAAAGTGGTTGGCCAAACCAAGAGTCGATTACCCGACTCGCGGCGCCTACACAACTAGTAGTTGCAGTGCTCTACTCGAGAACGCTCAGTACTTGCCACTTATCAAGAAAGTACATAACATACATAATCATAATGCTACACACATAATTGTTTTCATCCGTTACAAATTCATCATTGTTATTGTATCATGTTTAGCGCAAACATCATTAAATAATCGAAGTACTTGTATTTGTACTTACCGTATTTTTTGTTGAAACTAGCCCCGTGGCTCAGGAAATCTGAAAAGAAAAATTAACTAGATTGGCTTCGTATTCGTAGTACAAAATGAAAATACATTATAGTAAATTTAATTAAGCAAAAATTAACGGTGGTGAAATATGTTATACTTACCAGGCCACTCAGAAAGTATTGCGAAAAAAGTTTCGTAATCGTGTCTCATTAAAAAATAATAGTTTAAAAAAACACGCTTTTTATAGAAAACCGAACCAAAAAATAGAAAATAAATTTTAATAAATTTAAATTAAGAATAGTGTTAAAAATTTCAAAAAATATAAATTAATAATGAGTGAATAAAAAGAAAAAATTAAAAAAAAAGCGTGGGGTACATGGTGTCAGTCATGATAAATATTTTATTGACAGATATGAGTAGAGTGATTATCATTTTATAATATCTTAAAAAGCTACCCACGCTTTTTTTTAAATATTTTATTTTATAATTAAAAAAAATTCTAATTTTCTATTTCTTAGTTCGGTTTTCTATAAAAAGCGTGTTTTTTTGTTTTTTTAAACTATTACTTATTTTCTACTTTTTAGTTTGGTTTATTTATAAAAGCGTGATTTTTTTTAGTTTTTTTAAACTATTATTTGTTTTGTAGAATTAAAATTCTCCTTATTATTCGAAAATTTGTCAATATTAGAGAAATCGGCTAAAGATAATTATTGGAAATTAAAATTAACATCAAGTCCTGTCTTATCGACTGTAGAGAAAAATTATGTTTCTTACCTTATCGACTTAAATTAACAAAAATCATATTTTGCAAATTGAAAAATGGAATAATTTTATCAAATTAGAGTATTTTCATCGGTCCTCGATAAATCTACAAAGTTTGAACGAAATCTGGCCGTTTAAAGTGGGTCAAAATCGCGCCCAAAGAAGTCTAGTCCAGTCCAAACATACATACAGGTGAAGCTAATAAAAAGCGTGTAAAAATGGATCTGCGTTGGAAACATTTTCGCGCTATGACTTTTTACGATTTCAAGTGTCTCCTGAAACCTGACGAATCGTACGATAGACTTCAAATGGCATTCATGGAAGAAAGCCCTTCTAAGGCAACCGTGTATCGTTGGTATAACGAATTCAAGCGCGGTCTACTAACTTTGGGGATGAAGAAAGAAGTGGTCGCTCTTTGACGGCTGTTACGGAAGAAAACGTGCCAGCAGCGAAATTTTTTATCCATGACAATAGGCGAGTTATGTAGCAAGAGATTCAGCACATACTGCAGGTTGGATCGGGAAGCCGTCACGAAATTCTACAAGTGCATCTTCGCGTGAGGAGGATAGTTTCACGCTGGATGCCGCACAACCTCACCGATGCTCAGAAGCAGGCCCGGCTGGAATGGTGCCGTGATATGATAAACAAATTTGAAGCAGGCTCGTCTCGGCGTGCTTACGACGTCATTACAGGTGATTAGTCTTGGATCGTATGGGGGAAGATTTTGATCGCGAGCTTTTTCAATTTGATTGGCTACTTGGTATCAATTTATTTCCGGAACCAAAGAAGCATCAACGCTGAATGGTATACTACTAAATGCTTGGCAGAAGTTTTCTCTGTTGTGAGCGACTAAACACATGGCTTCGCGGGCTACTGCTCCATCACGACAACGCGCCTTCGCACTCCGCGCTCAAAACGAGGGGCTTCCTGGACAGCACGCCGGTCAAACTCCTGGGTCGACCACAAGCAGTCGCACGCACGCATGCGATACAAATACGAGAAAACATTTGTTTTATTTTTCTGTTAATAAAAATTAACTGTAGTCGATATGGATGTTTGTCATCGACAGATATGTTTTTTTTAGAAGAAGATAGATTTTCAAATCTTAGATTTGTTACAGTCATGTTCGGTCGGCATGATTCGGCACCACGGAGTATGGGCACAGTGGCGCAGCAAAATAAGTATATGGATGTTCGGTAAAATGCCATTATTCTTAGTTCGAATTATGCCAAGCGAACAAGAATATGATTTAAAGAGGATGGAAGCCGAATGAAGTAAAAGTTACCTACTATTAGAACGAGCCCCATGAAAAACGAATATGTGTACCAATTGCCCTACCGAATCGAATGTGCCGACCCGAACATGTCAGTAGTATCGCTCAAACTCAAAAAGAATGTAGAGATATCTTAGCTCAGTAGTGGGCCACCTTGGGCAGATATAACAATAAGTGTGACTATCCCTATTTTATAAGGCCTAGTTCTACTACTTTTTTGTTTATTTTTTCAATATTCAAAATATAAAAAGTTGACATAATGTCGTAGGTGTACAAGTGTAGGGATACAATAGGGCTGATCAATGATCACAGCACATGAGTGTTTAAACCTGCTTTTGTCCGCTTGTTTCAAATTAAACTAGTTTACATTGATGTGTGTACCAAAAGATATGCTATGAAAGTGGAGGGAACTGTACTCGCTCTGCAGTCGACAGTGCTGTAAGGAGGCAGGAGATCATCGGACCGGTCTGTGTACCTAACGAACACAACATCACGCCTGTTTTTTCCGATGCATTAAGCAGAATAGGGGGCGACTCTATTGCCAGCAATCATATATCCAGACTCAGTTCTGCTACTTTGAAATACCTGGTGCAGAAACACAATAACACTTTGTCCAACCTGGGCATCGAAACTAAGACCTCATGTTAAGCAGTAGCGCTTGCGAAATGTTTCATGAAGATTGATACCGTAGTGTGTGAGGTCGCGAAACGATCAACACGTGACCAGTCACGCGGTTTAACTTAATAATTATGATTTTAGTACGTATATATAGTAAGCGTGGCGCCGACACCCGATCCGACCGATCTCGGGGTTTACGATTTAGTAGACTTGGAGTTTAACAAATAGGTATCCTAAGTTTTTTACTATTAGTAATATTTAGTAACCCTTTTTAAACAGATAAACATTAAAATCTACATACGCATTTACATATGAGTTAGTGTAAAAAATAAAATAAGGAAACTGAGATGTTACCAGTTCAATAGTTACAGATAATCAAGACTGATTGGTGTCGTGTGAGACACAAAGGAGCATCACTATCAGCACTGAGCACTGGCAATGCGCCATCTAGTTGCTGCGACCGAGCACCGCGAGCACTCAGCAGTCAGCAAGCGGCCAACTCTGGTGTTCTCAAAGTTGTACAAAACTTTTTGACTATCAACAATTTTTCTGATGGAGAGACAGGAAAACCAGCAATTCATAATGACGCCTTTCAGTTAGATTTATGAGATAACCAAAACTGTCAAAATCTAGAAATACGGTGTCATTGATGAGCAATTCCAATTGCGTTTGCAAACTTGACCCGTATACACAACGGGGCCAAGTCCCGCAGGTTCCAGCTCGGGTGAACTAAGAGAGCATGTGCTCGCACGTGTTAGATTTTTCATTTTGATATTGTAATATTGTTTGGTGGATAATGTCATAAGTTTATTTATTCACAAAATCCACAGCTCTTTAACAATTTCACTTAAAATAAATAAACTAATCTTACAGCCAATAACGGATTTACAATTTTATAACTGTACTTATATGCATCAGAAACAAACAGGATGTCATGCTAGCACCTTCTAAGCTTATCTAAGTGTGCAGTGTGGGTGGGTGTGTAGGAGTGTGTGTGAGGAGTTGTAATAGTGTATGGTCACGGATTACTTTATTAATTTTTATTTAGAATTATTAGTCAATTCATCGCATACAGAAGTCACTGAAAGTTTCCTGAACACACCTTTTTTGTTGTTAAATATATATATACTAAATTACTTAACTAAATTAATTAAATATATGTATACTTAAATCTTGCGACTTGATCTTGCTTTTATATCCCAATGACGTTATAAGTTGATGGTAAAAAGTTTACAGGAAAAGTTTATTTTATTCTTCTTAGCGGATTTAAATAGAAAAGTTAGTAAATGAATTGTTACTTTTATTGATAAGTTAGTTCAACCCGGCTACGCTTCGGCTTTTCTTAAAAAAAATATACCTCGCCACTGTGACTTACACAACTTTTAGTCAATGAAAATGACAATGTTTAAGCGCCGCAGGCTTAAACATTGTCGCAGTCAGAGTCCCTGATGTTGTTCATAAATAAGGTCAGTCAGTCAATGTCAGAAACTCCCCAAGGGATACGTGCGACAGGCTTGTTAAAGGAAAGGACAAAATTTTGCTTTTTAGCAGACCATTAGTGAAGTCCAAATTCCAAAACTACAAATGCTATACGGTGACGGTACCTTTAAAGTTGTTCCCAGGATCTTCTATCAATAATATACACGTTACATAATGCTTAATAAAACGATGAACCCATAAATTTTGTACCCTTAATTTAAGTAGGTACTAACAAAACACAAGCTACTTACGAAAGACTATTTACTATATTGCAGTATAATTTTTCAGTAAATATAGAGCAGTATAGATGTGATTACGAGTTAGCAGTAATTCAAGCTGCTAAGGTGAATCTAGTCCACATTTTTTCCATACATATACTTCGGAAGTGTATTTATCCACTGTTTGACATCAAAAATTAAACATGGTATGGTTTTGTCTCATTATTAATATTGTACAGTCACGAGCAATAACATGTAAACACATCGCCAAACTCAAAAGCGATTTTCTTTTAAATAGCGATTGCAGCCTTGAGATAACTTAGATATTTCATTACAGTGTGGGTTTGATTAGTAAAAGTGGAGAAAATTATTTTAAATGTTGGTAAGGGTATACATATTATTGCTCGTGACTGTACGTACGGAAGCAGAATACCAAAATAAAAACCCATTAATAAGTTAGGAGCCAACAAAGATTCGTTTTTCTTGCTAATTTAACCTAACTTTAGGCGTGTTTAAGTAATAAAAGAAATGTAAAATCTCCAAAACCAAGTCGGTACTGACAAAGTTCAATTATCGAAAAGTTCAATTAACTTTATTGGTCATTCATTGATGCAGTGATTTTTTCATAAAACCCGATCTTCCGATGGATTTTTCTTAATTTTGTCGCGAAAGTTTTGCTATTAATGATCCTGCATCTCACTCAATAACGTTGTGCGTGTAGACTAGCGTCTAACTGCTCATCACTGATACCATCTCTGTCGGACACGAAGACTGGTGAGACAGCGTGATTTTAGCCAGGCCCACCAGTGAGTTCGAGCCCACGATAGGTTCCCCTTAAAACCGTATTAACCCAATTCCAAAGTTACCGATTGCTTCTACCACTATTGGAAAGCGCTCTCGAAAAAAGGCAAAATCTAGGTCTGAAGAAAGTCGGTGGTGCAATTGGCATTTTTACCATCAATTATTTTGATCCCTGAAGGTATTTTGGCTATGGAAGAATCAGTGAATGATTCTGAAGAATATTCAGCATTCAGGGACTATTTTTCAAAGCAATGGATGGGATTAATTACTACTGATATATTTAGTTGCTACAAAACAGTATTCAGAACGAATAACCCAGTTGAAGTGGCATGGCCGCTTTAAAAACATAATTCCTTTGAAACCGGCGTTGTATCGGTTCATACAATTACTTTAAAAGGAACCCACATTTCAAGATAAAAATTTAAAAAGCCTAGAAACCTATTGTAATGGAAAACAGCTTAGCTTAAAGTTAAAGGAGAAAGATATAAAGAAAGACATAATTGTTACTATTGCATTGTTGTTATTATTACAAATAATCCAACGAATGACACATAACCTTTAACTCCATATTTCTATTACATAACTATACGTAATTCCTGCTACTTAATACCTAATACTTGCTCGGAAAAGTTAAAGAGGTACATTTTATTTACGAAAAAACAAAGGTTTGTTTTGAAAAAGTTCTCGTCTACTAACGCCACCTTGCGGTGAAAATCCATATTATAAATGTGAAATTGGCAATGCTCAAAGAAACTGAATGCTGAAACGATCGGTAGAACGTTTTACTTCAATTTATCTGCATTGTAAATTATTTATAACTATGTTTTAGACACTTGAAAAGATTGAGTACCTACTTACAAGTCAATTTTTATTATCTATGATATATTTATCAATAATATTATTATTTACAAAACTCTAATACCACAATAAACAAAACGTAACTACAATCAGCGCCATCTAAACCTTGTACTCTCAATGAACCAAACCGTGTTCCAACTACGTTCATCAGTAGTGACCAATGTCGCCACTGATGGCGCTAGCGATAATGTAGCTAAATAAGGAAATACAACCAACCTTGAGTACTCACCGTTTCGATTCATAATCACTTAAAGTTAAATAGTTCACAGTTGCTGGCTAATATTTATATCACCAATATAAAAAAAGCATTAGACTTTCTCAACTTTTTCAAAATTATTGGGTTTTGGATAAAAGTTGCGACCGGTCACATGTGCGCACTGTGACCAAAGTGTACTTTACCGCGATTGGTTCAAGTCATGCAGTCGGTAACAGCGACGTCTCTCGCCATTGGCGGGCGACGTCCGCGTCGGCAAAGCAGAGCACGTGTCAGCACGTGACGACCGCGGCTGAAGGCCACACACGCGAGTGGCGCGGTATGGTGCAGATGGCGCCACCGTGCGGCTTGTTTACAACTCGCGGTGTTACAAGAAGTGTGACATAAGTTCACGTTACATCTTACATCGTTGGTGGACGCGGCAAGGCGAGCACGAGGTGATGTGCGACAATAACAAAGTGAGTAACCGCTCGCCAGACAGAGTGGAACCTCCCAGTGAATTGCTTATTGGTAAATGGTAAATAAAATAGTAGATCATCGGAACTTCTAACTAGGGGCTTGTGGCAAATAGCAAAATCCGGATCGGCCTTGAGCGTGCCGCGATAGATGTGTCGGCAAATGAGGCGACAGCACGCGGAGAATACCTACTACAAACGAAACTGAACGTTTTATTTGCGGCATTATTATTAATGATTTATAAGCACCTTGAATACATTAATGTTAAATAAGTAGGTAATTCATCTACAATAACAAACTCTTTTTTTCTATATGCAATAAGAAGTACCTACTTTACCTAAGTAGGTAGACTTGGTATTAGGACCACCACCAAAATGACCAATACCCGGACCCGGACCTAGTACCCAGTTGAAACCTTTCTAGATACTCTTATAAAAACTGGTCAAGTGCGAGTCGCACTTGCACACGAATTTATGGACACTTGAATCTTAATTATTTTTGTTTTAGCGGCAATAGAAATAGTAACTGAAATTCATAACTGTCTACCTATTAGGGTTCATGAGTTACAGACGGACGGAAGGACTGAGGAGGTTTAGTAATAGAATTATGTTAGCTCTGTTTGGATACGGAACCCTAAAAACTAACACAATGTACCTACTTCTTGAAATAAGAAAATCATTCAATATGTACTTACCTACAATTAATACACACTAGGTAGGTAGGTAGGTATACAATCAAAATAAAAAAATAAATTGCAATAGGTAATAAATTAATAACATTAAAGTTGCAATTGTAAATTACATTAATGAAGATTTCAAATGATATAAAATAAAAATAAAATCTTTTCATTTCAGGCATATTTGACCCATGCATATTGTTAGTAGAACGACTTAAAACTATGTTAGTATTAAAAATCAAGATTTATTCATTTAAGTTTTTGCCGCTCTCTGGGGCCCCGGGCACACGCACTTGTGCTTGAACCCAGTGCCCCAGAAGGGGGCTGTCCAGCTTGTGGCTGAGCACGTTCAGGATGGTGTTGGCGCTCCCATGCAAGTAGGTAATGAATTAAGCTCTAATTCTGGGTGATGTGTATTGTGTATCATTTCCGCGGTTTCCGCCGCCTCATTCGATACCTGAACTGTGCAGAAAAACATCGCGTCACTCATAAATAATATGATTTAAAAACGCGAATAAGACAAGTTCTTGCAATAACTTGCGGTTTCATTCAATATGAAGCTGGCGCAGTCGATTTTAAAATAACGATTGTCATTTGCTGTCGTTTGTCACGGTGCATCAATTGCCATAAATTTAAAATCTCTGACATTTGGTCTCATTCTCGTAGTCAATGATACTCGTAGTAATATTGTCAATCACTTCAACAGAAACACAAATACGATACAAGACTCAGCGTATAACGTTCCCACTGCTGGGACACAGGCCTCCTCTCCGTGATAGAGAGTGAGCCGTAATCCACCACGCGGGCCCAGTGCGGGTTGGTAAATGTCACATATCTTCGATTTTTTGGTTCTAGGACATGCCGGTTTCCTCACGATGTTTTCCTTCACCGTTTTGAGAACAGTAGGTAGTGATGAAATAATTAAGCAAATTTATTACGTACTCTGTCAGTCGCGTCTTACGTATTGTATATCATCATGGGGAGGTGCGGTAAAGACTACGATACAGCCCTTTAGAGCGCCCAACATGCAATTCTGAAGGTGAGCCATTTTAAGCCACTCTTGTTTCCAACTGCTACCCTGTATCAGCTTTGTGGAGTCTTGACTGTTAGACAGTTATTTATAAAAACTGTGTATAATTCTGCTACAGCATAACAAACAGGTATATGATCCACGAATCCTCCAAAAACGAAGAGCTGACTTGTAACAGATTGACTCACTTTAAATGTTTTAGCCAACGCTTCGCGAACTTTATTGGTCCCTTTCTTTACAATAGATTAAACAGTCCTATAAAGATATACTGACTAACAAAATATCAATGCAAAAAAAAGGTATCTGATTATTTACAAAAACTAATTTATGAAGAGCCAGAATTTCTACTGCATATTGCACAATGATCACGAAGATTGCATTAACCTATATGATTTATTTTACAAAATTCACTCAGACCACACGCTTAAACTTCCAAATGTTTATCCTTTTCGTGGACTACACACACACCTACACACACCCCACACACCCCCCACACACCCTCTCAATTCACACACTCACATTATATTGACAATTACACACTGAGAGGCCACTCATTCACACTACATATTATAGTAAATTTTCATACTTTAAAATGTGTAAGAAATCACTAACTGCTTATTCAGTAAAAAATAATGTTAATGGCTACGATATTTTGTAAAATTATCCGAGGGGATTGGCGCTGATAGCCGAAATACAGGTTTTGCCTAGTTCGGCTACAGATGCTTAACTCATTTGTACTCAAAACTGGCCTATTTTTAATTAGTAAAATATGTTTAAGTTATTTTGAAATAACTAAACAATAATAATTTACACAAAGTAATGCGTCTGTCTGGGTTCGAACGCACGACCTACAACTCGTAGGTCGCGGCCGTTACCACTGGGCAAAGAGAATATAACCACATAGTCTTTGCCACTGGGCCACGTCTGCTCTCTTTGCTCATAAACGTGTATCAATCACGTAAACATTGACAATTGCAATTGATCGTTTAGGGACCCTTCACGCTGCTAGCCCGGTTCCGGTCACGTGTGATGGTCAATCCAACGATGTCTTATCCTAGTGACAGAACAACGGCTACGTTGAGTAAGGTAATTTTTGTGGTATGATAGAACTTCCGTGGAGATACAAAGCGTGCGCAGTCAAAACTAAACGTGGCCGGCGCCGGCGCAGGGGCACAGGTCATCCTCAGTGACTCGGGAGCCGGACTGCGTCCTCTGCCCGATGGTGTCGCGTAACCGATGGCACATTGTGCCAACAGATACCTCGCACGCTACCGGGCCAGTAGCATTATATGTATATTATAAGCATGAAGCTCACCGTTCAACTGTATTGCTATGTGGTTCGTATACATATTATAACGAAGGGCGGGGTAGGTACATTAAGTACCTACTGTAAGTTTATATCTCCTTACAACCTACCTTGTCCGTAGTTGCATGCTTTTTACTGCGATTATATTATTCTGAAAAAAACGTTAATGTATTTCACTTTCTTCCTAAGATATTCTTTTAGGTACTTTCTCATTTTGTTCAACGTCTCGAAGAAGAAACTGCCTCGCCTCTGCACGCGTAGAATGGATTATTCCGAACCTGACCCGCAATCCTAACCCGGTCGGTTGCGGGTTAGATCAAGAACTTGAAAAAAAATTGTTCCTAACGTAACCCTCTTCCTAACCTGACCCGAAGTATTCTTCCTATCATAACCCGAATTGCGAAGTACCTATGTGTCAAATCAGACACATGTTTACAAAGTAGGTTCCAAGTATGACAGATAATAGAAATGATTTTTTTTTTTGTGCAATAGGTAGGTACTTATTTTTTGTTTCGCGTTTAATGTTAATTGTTAGTGTGATATTTTGATTACTTACGTACCTATAATAAATATTAAACTCTGATTAGAAAAATAGGTACACATATAGGTCACAAATAGAAGCCAGCACGTCAAGAAATATCAAACTGTAATTTTTTTCCCAATTGAACATGAACCTTATAATTTTGTAATAACGTTGAAAAGTATTAAAGAAATTTGACAGACTAGGGTAGCTTGATGTGCTGGCCTCTGGAGTTTTAATTCTAAGAAACGGGAGAGAAGAAAACGTATCTATATCGCAATTCGGGTTATGATAGGAACGACACTTCGATATTCGGGTCAGGTAAGGAAGAGGGTTACGTTCGGAACAAATCTTTTTTTTTTTTTTTTTTTTGAGTTCCTAACCGATCCCGCGACCGGGTTAGGATTTCGGGTCAGGGTTCGGAATTATCCGGTGGAATGACCACTATAAAAACGAGTTATGTCGACGTAAGAAATAACGTACTGACAAATTGTAGGAAGATTTCTAACGTCTTAAGCCTGGCAATGTTAAACGTTTAAAACTGAAGATAAGAAATATTTATTTTCTTCAGTCGACAAAACTCTACGATGTCAAGCATGTCGACGAATTTTTCTCAAGGAATGCACTTGGGGGTAGCTGTTTTTACAGAAATATAAACATTAAAATGATCAATATATAGAGGTATGAGGAACAGGGTGTAGTGTTAACTCATCTTCTACTATATAAAAATAAGTCGGGTTTTCCTTCCTGACGCTATAACTCCAGAACGCACGAACCGATTTCCACGGTTTTGCATTCGTTGGAAAGGTCTCGGGCTCCGTGAGGTTTATAGCGTAGGTAGGGTAGGTAGGGTAGGGTAGGTAGGGTAGGTAGGGTAGGTAGGGTAGATAGGGTAGGTAGGGTAGGTAGGGTAGGTAGGGTAGGTAGGGTAGGTAGGGTAGGTAGGGTAGGTAGGGTAGGTAGGGTAGGTAGGGTAGGTAGGGTAGGTAGGGTAGGTATTCTGTATGAATGACTATTGGACGGACAGGACAACGTCTGTCAGGTCAGCTAGTACTCTATACAAAAGGGAGGATCCTCCGACCAGCCGTGTGTTTAGTCTGGTGGGCAACTGCCCGACGGTTGTTTTTGTTTGGCATCTCGTAGTTGACCTTGAGAGGCCGTAACTACTTCCTGTTTGCCTTAAGGTGAATCTAGTCCACATTTTTTCCATACAAACTTCGGGAGTGTATTAATCCACTGTTCGATAATGTACACCAAAAATTAAACATGGTATGGTTTTGTCTCGTTATTAACATTGTATGTACGGAAGCAGAATACTAAAATAAAAACCCATTAATAAGTTAGGAGCCAACAAACATTCGTTTTTCTTGCTAATATAACCTAACTTTGGGCGTGCTTAGGTAATAAAAGAAGTGTGAAATTTCCAAAACCAAGTCGGTACCGACAAAGTTCAATTATCGAAAAGTTCAATTAACTTTATTGGTCATTCATTGACGCAATGGTTTTTCATAAAACCCGATCTTCCGATGGAGTTTCTTAATTTTTTCGCGAAAGTTTTGCTTTAATGCCTCGGCTCAGGGCGTCACTGATAGTCAGGGTCAGCAAGTTGGGACAGACTGGATCAAATCATTATTATTATTTTCATTTCTTTTTTTTATACTTAATATGTATATTTTAAATATTTTTACAAAAATCATACAAAACATTTCAAAATATAAAAAAATAGTAGCCCATCGGCATCAGGACCAGGGTCCAGGATGCCGATCATTATTATTATTACTATTCCATCAATTTAACTCTACTGGCTCAGCTGCGGCGCGGGCTGGCACTTCAAAGAGCAAGGGTCGGTCGGGGGTCTTCGCGGGGCGCTACAGGTCTACCCGTGCTCGGGCAGAAGAGATGTCAAGTTGTATAGAAGGAACTTTATCTATTCTTGATAGATAGTAGGTATAGGTCATACTACGCCTGCTGGTAAAACCATATAAGAGCTCGGTTATTGAATCCTAAGAGACGTACTTTAACAGTCGAGGCCGATTTGTGTACTTTTTGCTTATCTTGCGAGAGGAAATGAGAGTTTTTGCCTCGGGTATTTATTGGCAGGTCACAGGACGGTCGCGGCGACAACAACGCACAGACCTACTGTAAGGTACGGTACAAGCCGGAGCGCTCCGAGCTCCTGTACTTTCTCACTTATCAAACGCAAATGTGACTAAAGTCGCTTCTCTGTGGTAATACAGGTCATTTCCCCTGAAACCTGCTGTTCACAAAATATAGCGTAATAAAGGCGTTATTTTATTGGCTGACCGTAGAAACCTAAAGACAAACACCGTACCTCTATTGACATTTTGCAGTAGGTAGGGTAGATACGCCAGTTCGCCGACCGGCACCAGTTCTCGACTTTTTGACGGACTGTTCTTAAAAATAGATACAAAATAGATATACTGACCGATTTACAAACAAAAAAAAAATACTGTGGCAACCCCAAATAGTTCAGAATTACGCACACAAAGACAAATTGCCGGAGTGTACCAGGCTACCGAGCAAAAAAATACAGCAATCTGGGCTACGCAAACAACGCGTCATAACGTGTGTTCTGTGCAAAAAAAAATAGTGAGGAGCCGCAGAGTTCAGGGTAAAATTTTAATTGAAATTATGTATTTTAGGGTTTGTTATTTATTTTTTTAGTTAAATTGTAAACCATAGCATAATATGAAAACAATTAATACTTATTTTTTTCATGGAAAGCAAATAAAATTAAGAGGTCGGGAACTGGTACGTCGTTTTCTTAGAAAATTCACTTCTCAACCGTGCGGTCGAAAAACTGGCGTGGTGATGTTCAATAAGGATGAATCTTTGATGTCATAATATTAAGGAAACCATTGAATCTAATTTATGAATTTGAATCTTATGGACACTAGTATTGTAAGAGCCAGTTCTCGACCGGATTATTTCAAATGTATAAAAAAATACCACATCACGAAAACTCCTTTTGGTCGAAAACAAGACCATGCAATCAGAGTGTGCCAATTTTCGACTTATATAAAAATTGCACTAAAGGAAGTTTATCTATATGTATATATTTTTTTGCAAAAATAGTTTAATAGTAATTTCTCAATGTTTTTTGCTGAAACTATTATTATAACAAGGTTCCATTTTTTTGAAATATTATTTATAAATTGCAGTCGAAAAATGGCTCACGTCGTAAACATGTGCTTGTTTTCGACCGTAGTAGGGTTCGCCTGTTCCGTGTCCACCGAGCGCCCAATAAAAGCGTTTAATAACCCGAAATTGCAACAAAGACCTCTCTTTGAAAGCCTACTCTTTAAATTTATTTTTGTTTAATTTTAGACGATCTCAATATCTAAAAAGAAAAGAAAAAATAACAACCAACCAAAAAAACACTGCAAAGTGCAAAATAACTTTAATTTCGGAAGTCGGTGACTTTTGATGTGTTTTTAATTATTTGTCACTACCTTCCGAAATTAAAGTTATTTTGCACTTTGTAGTGTTTGTTTTGGATTTCGGTTGTAATTTTTTTGAAAAAGCTTTATTTTCACTTTTTAGTTACCTACCCCACACCAATTCGAAATTTCATCATCCTTGGGGTCAAAACAATGCATATGTATGCGATAGCAACATTCGCGGTTGATTTGCTGTAATTTTTTGAAGAGTTCCGTTGTCTGTCTCCGAAACGCATCATCAGATCTATATGAAATTTTAATGGGACTATTTAAAAGTAAACCCCTTTCGAACGAAAAAAGAATTTTGTAAATCCGGCTATATACGAAGGAGTTATGCCCGAACACACATAAAAAAAAAGGATTGTCGAATTGATAACGTCCTTCTTTTTGAAGTCGGTTAAAAAGGACTACTTTTTACACCGAAGAGTAATTTTTATGATTTTAGCTCGTAATCTAAAAGCTCCATAATAAAGTAGAGTATGAATGTATTTATATACTTTTTTTGATTTATTAACCAGCTCTACTAATGGTCGAGAACTGGCGAGCACAAAGTCGAAAACTGGAAATTTCGGTCGAGAATTGGGGAAATCGACATTTTTGGGTTAATTGATTTTCTATAATAATTCCTAGCTCTTATTTGAAAACAAAACATGGTTAATGAAAATAGACTAATGACGAATATATTCATTTTTTTTTTTAAATCATTGATTTATATTAAAGTATTTTTAATTTCTTCCTGAACTTGACAACTCCACTAATCGGTCGAGAACTGGCGAATCTGCCCTATATCTCGCACTCTGCCACTCAACAGCATCCTCCCGACCGAATTTCTATCACGGTGGCCCATCTCAGCCAAGTGTACAAGAGATATTATAGTGCACAAGTGTGTCCTTCACTGTGATAGACCATTGCGATGGCAACCTAATAACTCTATGCCCGACCTAGGAATGGAACCCAGTACCCCACGCGATCACGAGATCAATTCTTTCGCGCGTTGTTCATTACCTAACATCGGGCGCCAATTTTGGGCCCGAATTCTGTATGGTTATAATGATTCCCCGCGGAATCTTACTACGTTAAAACTACTTCAATGTCATGTTTTTAGAAACCAATGTAACTGTAAAGAATCGAAGTGTCATATTCTATAGGTTCCAAGACAAGTTGTCGATATTATTAATACGATATTAGCAGAATTCGTATGTGATTGACGTGTTTACGAGTTAAGTGGTAATAGTCAATTCAGGCCCAGTGAGCTGAAAATGGAAGCGGTAGTTTTCGCTGGCTTGAACTAGTCTGAATCACTAACAAACATAGGTATTCACGTTCAAACTAAAAATTGTAACCATTAGTACCTAGTGATAAATTTATAAGTAAGTATTCTTTTAGTTAACGTCGTTCAACTATAATGCGTGTAAGAGAAGATACGTTGGTGATGTTGTCGGTGTGTGGCCAACAGTGGCTGAAAGTAACCGGCAGTGGCCGACAGTGGCCGAAAGCGGCCGGCAGTGACCCAAAGTGACTGACAGTGGCCGGCAGTCGCCGGCAGGTCGGCAGTGGCAGCGTTCACGGTTCGTAAATAACATGCACACTTTCAGTTAGTTGACGCGACGCGCGTCGTGGTGATCAATCATTGAACCGCTGCCAAATATGCGGCTGTCGTTTGTGCCGCTCGCACTCGCCACTACACCACTACACTGTACGCGTACTATGGACTTACCATAAATCGTCTACTCACAAAGAGTCCGGAACTATTCTGATATTAAGTAACCAAATTTTGCCAAACTCATTATTCATTCCATACACAGTAAGTTATACTTTTCAGTTTTTACTGAAAAGTCCAACTGAATGAAATACAGCGCGATTGTGAAAGTCTGAAAGTCATTCAGCTGCGCCATCTATTGATAGAACATGACAAACGTATAGTTTATTCAACTAGAACTACAAGCATTGCCTACCTACCGACAAAGCACTGATTTTATTTCTAATACCTATTAAAATGATCGCATCGTTAAATAATATCGTAGTAGTAGAACGAAGATTCCCTCGTACCTACGTTACGTTTGTGTACCTATTTACATTTTATTCACGTGAGGGCTGAATATTTTAAAGATAAACATATATTTAAACGACCTAATTACCTCATAACAATTCCTGGTCACCCCTACATCACGCTTTATAGCTGGGTTGATGGCCAGCACTGAGCTTAAGCTCTGAAATGGTAGAGACATCCACATCTGAAACTGAAAAACGCAAGCCATCTACGCAAGCCACCCTTAAGTAGAAGGGTGGCATCGGAACCTCCAGCAGTCGTAGTTCGGGTGGTAACCGACGGATGGCGCTGGGAGCGCTGTCCATCATCCGATCGTACTTTACGAAATTCGTTTCAGCGGGAGCATAATAGTAAACACTGCCCTCACGACGCGATCGCGGCGGTCGCTACCTCGCTACTTTGTGGTAGTTTTCACTGCCACTGTTGGTGTACCTCGGCTATGTAATGCTTACAGTTACAACAATTAGCACCACAATGAAGCAGTTACTGAAGATAACAAAAACAGAATTTAACATAGCATCAAGTGGATAGTTGACGTAAACCAATACTTGAAATCCATTCCTATAGTAATTTTCATATTTCGTAATTTGATAACATTTACGCTATCTACTTTTGATAAGTTGTTGAGAAAATAGTTAACAATCTATATCAACAGCAGGGTTGTTTGCCGACCAGCGCACATGCCGCAGAGGCGCGGCGCGGCGTCGGCGGCGCTCCTCGCGAAACGCTATCTCGTTATCTACCTATCACAAATCTAAGGTACCACACCTTGATAAGAAGTGTACTCTGCAGTGTCTACTTGAGTAAAAGAGAGTGTGGCAGTAACAGATAGCCGAGTGGGCAAGCAGCGCGGCTCGCGCAACATTGCACTGCCATTATGAAATGCTAACACAAACACCAGGTACTCGTCATCATCGTGATAACAGTTTTACATCCAATATCAAAGTTGAGTTTATTTTCTTGAGGCGTTAGTTTTTAACATTGTTAAAAACTATTTAATATAGATATTTTGAAGGATAACTACGCCTCCCGCAACTTTAAAAATCTATTGCAAAGTTTGAAAATAGGTGTGCTTACTCCAACACGTCTTTGTAGCGGAACATGCAGTGACAACTTTTTCGACAATATAAGAGGAAGTAAATGCGAAACGGTCGAATTGGCGTTGTCAGATTATACAGCGCAACTACTACAATGTCCTGTTAAAACAACTTGTGTACTTCCATATTGGTACATATTCAGACGTAGTTTCTGTAAAGAAAATATGTAAAAGTTTGAAAGTTGCTTACAAAATTTGACATTTAACGATTTTTATGCCTCCACAGAACCTAATGACGCATTTAATAAGTTCCACGACACATTTAAACTATTTTGTGATAGGTGTTTTCCGCTTCAAAAATTAAAACGGTATGCAGAAAATCACGTAAGTGGATTAGTAAGGGTATACAATTATGATGTAAACGCAAGCGAGACATGTGGCAATTTCGAAAAGACCCCAACCCCTATACTAAAACAACTACATTAATAATAACAACGCTTAAAAACAATAATTCGTCTGACTAAGAAATCCCAAAATAATAACTACATTAATAATGCGTCTAATAAGTGTAAAGCTACATAGCAAATAAGTTCATAAATAATAAACCGGTCGAAGGAATACCAAGACTTATAATAAATAACGTAGATATAACTGACCCGAAAAGTATCGCCCAAACTTTTAATGACTATTTTATTGAAGGAATTTTATTAGTAACTGACATTAATATTGTTAATCAAAATTTCAAATTTGGCATGCATCCAGACTCAATATTTTTAATACCCACAGTTCCCCCTGACATTGTAAAATTAATAAATTCATTAAATAACACTAATAGCTCTGGTTATGATGACATCACAACAAAGGTTATTTAATCTGTTTCAGCCATTATAGCACCAGTACTTAGTTATATAATAAATAGGTATGTGTCTAGAATCGGGTGCCGTGATCGGGTGTTTCCGGATAGTTTAAAATTAGCTGTTATAAAACCATTATTTAAGAAGGGTAGCAAACACGATCCAGCCAACTACCGGCCTATTGCCTTACTACCCTCATTTTTTTTAGAAAAAGTGATGTGCAATACATTATACACATTCTTTGAACGTAACAATCTTTTTTCTGACGAACAATACGGTTTTAGAAGAAAAAAGAATATTAATATGGCAATTTTCAACCTTTTTGAAAAAATTGTAACTGGCATTGATAACAAGTCCGGTAGCTGCTTTATTCATGGACATGAGCAAGGCTTTTGATTTTGTGATAAGAAAAGTAGGTACTATTGAATAAGTTAGAAAGGTACGGAGTTAGAGGCAATGCTTTGAACCTTTTGTAATCGTTCTTGTCGGATAGAAGACAAGTTACTAAAATGGATAAGGTCTGCATTACCTCAAAAACCGAGAGTACCTACGTATGTATCGAGTCAGAGGGATAATAACTACGGTGTGGCCCAAGGAAGTATTGTAGGATCTTTATTATTTACATCAATGACATGCCCAGAGAAACACATCATCCGATGGTTTTGTTTGCTGATGATAGCACGGTCGTTTTTAGCGGTAAAAATGATGCAACGACACTTGAGGGAGAAATAAACCACTGTCTCAAAGTATTGGTAGAATGGATGGGCGCGAAAATAAAAAATAATATTGACAAAACTAAAATAATGACTTTTGAGCAAAGGACAAATCATAAAAATCTGACATGAAATATGGAGACAAGGCAATTTCAGAAACGACAACTACAAAATTTTTAGGGCTTGATTTGTATAGAGACATGTCGTGGTAAACTCATACTGACAGTTTATGTAAACACCTGAGTCAACATCGTCAACATTCATATCCTTTACGTAATCTCGCAAAGGAGGTAAATCAAAAAGTTTTGATTAAGTAACATATGCTTCGTTTGCATAATCTGCATTACGATACGGGATTATATATTGGGGTAACTCCATCAACAAGGAGACAGTATTTAGAGCGCAAAAGAGACGTGTGAGGGCGATATGCGGTATTCAGAGCACAGAAAGTTGCAAACCGCTCTTTTTGAACATCCGTATATTAACAGCACCCTGCCTATACATATATGAGGTGGCCGTATTTGTTAAAACAAACTTGCACCTATTGGAACAGTTCACGACATAGAAATAAAATAAGCAGTAGGCAACACAAAAAGACAGTATTCCACAAAAAGACAGTATTCCGTAACAACTTCCTAGGAATGGCACCACATATTTATAATAAATTACCTAATGCTCTGTTAAGTATTAAATATACCCATTTATTTAAGAAGCGATTCAATAATCTACTCATAGGTAAGACATACTACACAATTAATGAATACCTGTCTGATAGAAATTTGTGTGTATAATAATAATACATGTAATTAGGGTGAACACTTGAGTCCCATTTGTCTTTGTTTTTATTTTTATTAAAATGATCTTATTTGTAGTGCCAATTGTGTGTTGACTCTATTAGACATTACTTAGTTATTATGACATTAAATATTCTGACATTACATACTTATCGATTTGAATTTATGACATTGTGTATGGTATTATTTTGAGTTAATGGAATTATATAACGTATTAATGTGAATTTATGAAATGGTATAATTGTATTCGTATAATTTTAATAATAATTTTGCATACCTGAATTGGTGCAACACAGTGGACTGCGCATTCACTTGACATCTAGAAATGTATGATTATGTACTGTGATGAGCAATAAACTTTTGATTTTGAATTTGAGCTGCGGCCCGCGGTTTCACCACTGTAAGCCTCGATCCCATGGGAACATCGGGATACTAAGTACCCTATGTCCTAATGCAGGTCATGCTCTACCCGTGCCAAATTTCATCAGTATCATTGCTCAATACTAAAATGAAGTAGAGCTGCACAGTCTATGATCTGCAACACATGTACAGTCGCCAGCAGGTCAAGCTATCCCAAATTGTAAAATTTTCCCAATTGAACATAAACCTTATTCCTTTGTAATAAAGTTAAAAAACTATCAAAGAAATTTGACATATTGGGGTAGCTTGATGTGCTGGCCTCTGTACCTGCTCAGACCTGAACATCTGCGACTCGCGACAATGTGCTGGCGCGATAGTGATGGCGGCGCCGACGTCGCGAACTCGTGACAATCTCAGAATATCGAAGATTGTCGTTTGATAACTTGTCAGACCGATTCAATTTCCTAATGGCAAGCGACATCAATGACTAGCAGCTGATTCTTCTCACAGAGAAGGAACATTTTGAACACGCTTTTATCACCTGTATGTTTGTTTGTTTGTAACCGACTCCTTCTTTGGACTTGATTTTGACCCTCTTTAAACGGTCAGATTTAATGAAAAAACTTTGCAGACTTATCGACCACCGATGACAATTCAATAATTTAAATTTAGAAAACATATACTATAAAAAAAACTGAAAAATCACGCTTTTGTAGTTGGCAGAACTAAAAAATATTCGTTTAAAAAAACTAAAAAATACGCTTTAAAAACCACTCTAAAAAGTAGACAATTATTTAATTCTTTTAAAAAGCGTGGGGTGCTTATATGCTCTAAGGGTGCTTGAGATTAATTGTATTGATTGTAAAATACCTACAAAACACCCCACGCTTTTTAATAAAATTATTTTCTACTTTTTTAGTTTGGTTTTTCAAGCGTGTTTTTTTTAGTTTTTAAACTAATATTTTTATGTTTATTCTAAACCTTTCTTTTCACTTTCAGACTGGTGCGCAGAGCAAGTGATGCTGCGGCGACGCTCGGCCAAACAAAACGCTCGAGGTCGCGCTTAATTGCTTGCGAGTCGCGATAGCATTCAATTAGTAATAAGAGCTGCGACGCTTAACAAAGTGCAGGAAGTACAGGCCGCCACTAGGTAGCAGTGGAGACGGAGACTCTCAGGTCACCTAGAGTCACCTAGCAACACTCTTTGGCTGTTATATACCTATAAACCTATTGCGTCTTAACCAAACATGAAACTAAGACAGCTAGATTATCTAGATTGTTTTGACTTTGTACAGCAGTGCTTGTTGACATCTTGACATTTGCTACCGATCTTAGGTATTGCATGTAGTATTTTGTCCACCCACATTTAAGACTAGACAAATAAAGAACAGCAAGCAGAGTACTCTGATAGTAGTTGCCTTCCGTCTGAGGTGCAGAACCAGGCCCTATTGTCTACGCTGGACGCTCATGATGCGAAAGCACAAAATACCAACGCCCAAATATACGGTAACCATTCCACAAATTTATGATAAAATATGGTGGGTCGGCTTCCAGTACAACTGGGAGCAGCAGAATACCAGATTATGATGATGCATTCAATACATTCCTGGAACAAAAAATCCTGTTTGTAAGTGCATTAATTGAACACATGCCTTAATCACTTAAATTAAATCGTTCATGTACTGAAGGATTATTCGCTTCATCATCATCTGCCTAGCCTTTTCCCAACTATTTTGGGGTCGGCTTCCAGTCTAACCGGATGCAGCTGAATACCAGTATTTTACATGGAGCGACTGCCTATCTGACCTCCACAACCCAATTACTGGGTAATACGATACCCCTTGGTAAGACTGGTTGTCAGACTTTCGGGCTTCTGACGACCCGTAACGACTGTCAAAGATCCACAAATGACAGCCGGGACCAACGGCTTAACGTGCTTTCCGAGGCACGGAGGGGTCTTGGTATGTAAAGATGGTCACCCATCCACGGACCAACCGCGGCAAGCGTAGCTTAACCTGGCCGATCGACCCGTGCAGCTATTGTTATTTAGCCACAAGCCCCTCTTATTCGCTTCAAAGAACCGTTAATTAACGCCAAATAATGAAAATCACTTGTCAACAACAAAAACTTTTTGCATGAAAGATGAAAACTTTTGTCATGTTATGTTTAGGACAAGGATTTACTAGAATTACAATTAGAATGCTTTAAATACGAATATTTTTTTACATTTAAAAAAATGTACTTCCAAAAAAAGTAGTTATAATTTTTTTATGTTAGAAATACATTTTAGAGTTCAGAAATATTGAATTTTTTCAACAAATGTAGTTATTCCGATATTTTGTAACACTAATATAAATGTAGATTTATGATTTTCGTCTATATTTTGCTTCAGCGAAGTCTCGTTTTAATGGTCAACAGTAATCCGCTAGCAAACGGGGACTCCACTTCCACACCATTTTCATCGCTGACGGCGCCCAAATTTTCAGGAAAGAAGTCTAAACATGAAGAAGAAAATGTATTTTCAACGACTTATTACAGCTCAAAGCCTTATAAGTAGATAACAGCTCCGCGACAATACATTTATAGTCATTTGTTCGGTGATTTCCTAGAAAAATGGAAATTACTTTAATTTAAGTTGCCTAAACTGATTTTTCAAAATCACTAAGGTTTTCTTTACCAAATCATTGAGATCTGTTTGAGATAGTAGATGTGGCTCATTAGATGAGGATGAGGAAGCTTCTTGAAAGTCAGGATCGAATGTGTCGTTTTCGATTGTTTCTGTCGTAGCAGCCAGATCGGAATGCTAAGGTGGCTTTGGTACAGGTTTTTTTTTTTTTTTTTTTGGGTGGGAAATCATCAAATAACTTCTCCCGCTCTGGGTGGAGCAGGAGGGCGTGTCAGACTTTTACTGACTAAAACCCACCCGTGTTCCTTCAGTAGCCCTTAAGCCAGGGGCTGTGGTGTCTCTTTCGAACAAACCCGCACCCCTGGCAGGCATCGGCCCTTGCGGGCCCCACCAGTGGTTGCTGACATCTTTGACGGCGCGCGTGAGGAACACAACGCGCCGTCCCGTCTACCACTTTTCGGCCGCAGAGGATAGGGAGAGCGGCTGACGCTATACCACACTCCTCTTCCCCTGCGGCCCCACCGCGTCCGCCATCAAACGGTGGCGGCAAAAAATGGTGCTCACATATTTACAAACATTGTAAGAAGTAAGAAGAACCACACATGTAACACAACAGATGTGCTGAACCCACGCTTTGTCTTGTTGTCCGATGGCAAAGCCAAAATACTGTTCATTTATATTATTTACTAATGGTATTAAATCCCTTTGCCGAGTTTTAAAAGTAATGTCGCCACAAATGTAACAAAACTTGTCAGGATAATTTTTAGAGGTAATCCACTCAGGGCACTGATTTGAACGGTATTTCCTCGAACGGCACCTGAGCACTTCCACTAACTGGGCACGTCACGATTGCGGCGGTAAGTCCCCTCTTTGAGGAGTGGCTTGAGAGGCGGCATGGCGTCCTCACCTTCCGCCTGACGCAGGTCCTCACCCGACACGGTTTATTTATTTATTTATAATGGCACTCCAACGACTAGTTCACATAAACATAAACAAACAATTTAGCCTTAATCTACTTAGATTGCACACCTTTAAGTGATAAGTTCACTGTAGTACCACATGGTACTACAGTGAACTTATCACTTAAAGGTGTGCACAGCACTTACATGTATGTTTGTTTCGGGAGGTTCCTGTTTCGGATGAGGCGGGAGGAAACGCCCGGGTGTTTCCACTGCGAAGATTGCCCTGAGGACACGGTGGAGATCTGCCCGGCTTGGGCGGAGCACCGCCGTGTCCTCATGGAGGCGATCAGCGCCAGCGATCTCTCGCGTCCGGGCCATGGTACGGAGCGAGAGTGCATGGGTAGCCGTCACCTCCTTCAGCGAAGCAGTAATGCTCGCGAAGAGGAAGGCGGCGCACGTGAGGGAGAGGCAGTATATGCGCCCTCACAGCCCTAACCACCGCAGGAGACGCCCTGGGCGTCGGGAATCCCAGGCTGATTTCCGGCCACCGTAGGCGTGGGCTTGCAGACGGCGAGTAATGGGTAGCTCGCTGTCCGGTAAAGACCTAGCCCAGGTCGACGGCACGTTGTGTTCCACGCGCGCCTCAAAGAGATCTCAGCACAAACTGATGGGGCCCGCAAGGGGTACATTTGTTTAAATGGCTCTGGTACGCACTTGAAGGTCCCGTCACAGTAAATATAGCATGTTTTTGCCAGGTTTTCCCTGCTTTTTTCCGTCACAAACAAAATAATTCAAGATCTTTCATCCCTGAAGTTCATTTAACCGCGCTCGGTACGCATGACAACGGAGCCATTGACTGAGCATGGTTCGACACACACTTGCCGTATCGATATGTTAGTAATGTCCTGAACAAAGAATACGTATGTCCCATCACTACAAGTTGTATACAGGTGCCGTTCGGACACTGAAATCAATATGAATTAAATGTTCCACTGAATGGCAAAGGATGCACTTATAGAGTGGTTACATATAAATTTGGCCAAACTCTGATTAGTAGTTTTTGAGTTAGCTTCAATAATACATATTTTTCCGGTTACGTATTATAAATACCTAAGTTTATTCTAACTATTTTCAAGATAACTACGGTTGATTCACATATGTTCATAACGCATGTTGATCGACTCAACGACTGTTTAACTTACTTAATGTTGCAAAACAAAAAAAAAAAAAATCGCACAACGAATGATATAAAAAATATCAACTAACTATATAATGATTTTTATAGATATTTGATATTTCAACTAAGTATGAAATACCTAATGGACGTCTCGCCTACAATAATTAGACAATGTTGAAAACATTTCTGCCAGCAACTTGGAAGTAGCGCTCAACGGCCGCTGCCGGGGCACCGCTCATTTTGAACTGGGTTAAATATGTTAAGTTAGGTTAAAACTGCGACCAATCACGCGCGAGCTGAGCGAGCTCAGCCAGCGGTGCCCCGGCGGCGGCCGGCGCGCGCTACTACCAAGTTGCTCGCAGAAATGTTTTTACCACTGTCTAATTATCCGTGTTTTCGCAATATCCCTAGGGTTTTCGCGAAAATTCTAATAAGCAAATCATCAAATCGACATATACAAAATCATCAGTAAATCAAACACAACACCTCAGATAAATGAACAGTAGGTGAATTAACCGTTAGTTTAATCAACCTTAGTTTAATTAATTTTAGTTGAATAAACCGTAGCTGAATTCTCCTTTATGGATTACGTTCATTAATTATTTCAAAATCGGTGAAACGATCTTTAGATATTTGACCGTAGTTATCTTGAAAATAGTTAGAATAAATGTAACCATTTTTCCTACTAAATAATTTGCACTTTGCAGTGTTTTTTTTTTTGTAAGAGTTTGTTTTTATTTTTAAATCAATTTTGATCAAACTTTTGAGACCAAATAATTAAGACCAAGTCGCTCGAACGGTTAATTGGTTAGCTAGTAGGTTCCTGCCCAGAATGCTCTTACACTCTCAATGCTCTTGATGACACTCGTTAAGGCTTTCATTCTTAATACGACGTTAACATTTATTTATTTCAGACACCGATGCAATGTGCTAAGTGCATCGTAATGCACGGGTGTCGAAATAAAACAAACTGTGAACCGGCGCGCGCCCTATTCAACATGTACCCTATTCAACATGTACCCTATTCAACATGTACCCTATTTCACATGTACCTACCCTATTCAGCATGTACCCTATTCGACCGAACTATGACAACTGAGCCAGAACCGGTTCGTTTATCTACTCATTTACAAATGTATTACTGTTAGACCCCTTCCGGTAGACATAAAAAGTTCTCCCCTTGGCTATTGCTACGGCTTAAAAGTCATCATTAATAACAAGACTATTAATCGGCTACTACCCAATAATAGGAATACAAGAGCTAAGCCATATGAACCTTTTTTTTTTTTTTTTTTTTTTTTTTTTTTATTAGCCTATACTGTCCCACTGCTGGGCAAAGGCCTCCCCCAAATCCTTCCAGGAACTCTTTTCCCGCGCCACTTCGAACCAGCCTTCGCGGTACGCATCCAGGTCATCTCGCCACCGCTTTCTGGGCCGACCGCGGCGGCGTCGTCCATCTTCAGGCACCCATTGTGTTGAGATCTTTGCCCAGCGGTCATCCTGCATACGGCCGATGTGACCCGCCCAATCCCATTTGAGCCTGGCAGCCTTCTTGCCTACGTCTTTTATGCCTGTTTTGGAACGCAGCGTGGTGTTCCGAATCTTATCCTGTCTTTTCACACCCAGAATGCTGCGTTCCATCGCTCTTTGGCAAACTCCAAGGCGGAACTTTAGTGATTCGGTGAGTGACCAGGTCTGAGCACCGTAGGTTAGGACAGGAAGGATGCACATGTCGACGAGTTTGCGCTTCAGGGAGATCGGCAGATCCCCCTTCATTAGCGTCTTCATGGACCAGTAGCTTTTCCAGGCATTTTGGATTCGACGATCGATTTCTCGTTCCTGCCTGTTTTCGAAAGAAACTAACTGGCCCAGGTAGACATACTCGTCGACATAATGTATCTCTTGCCCATCTACCTCAACTCTACGCTTAGTGCTGTTAGTCATCAATTGAGTTTTAGACCGATTCATCGCAAGTCCCGCCCTGAAGCTAGCCGTGCTCAGCTCTTGGAGCATAGTCTGAATTTCTTGAGCTGTGGGGGCAAAAAGGACTATATCGTCAGCAAAACGGAGGTTTGTCAGCCTCCTTTTGCCGATGTCAATGCCCTTGGTCTTCCATGAGGCTGCCAGTGACTGGAATATCTCCTCAAGTGTGCTTGTAAACAGTTTGGGAGAGAGTGGGTCACCCTGCTTAACACCTTTTCGTATTTTAAATGGAGGTCCTGCAGTATTTAGTTTGATATTTGCGAATGTATATGTACCTATCCCCTTTTAAATAAACCCGGATAAAGTAACACCAGTGTTAACTTCAGTTTAACGGAACATTTTTCGAAGTTTTAGTTTGGCATTACTCCGATGCTCAGCAGCGGCTGGTCGCAGGCGATCTGATGGCGCCGCGATATTATCACAGCGAGCCCTACCTACATAATGAAATCGATTAGATTATATTAATTATTATTTGGTTTGCAATCAGTTAAGGATTACAAACATATCTTTATTATAATTTTAATCTGGTTTGAAGAGTACCTACTTAGTTATTTTATTTAACATTAATTTGTATGGAATCTGAAACCTATCACATTGATATAAATTAAACGTGATAGCAATCATAATAGCAAATCACGTAATAGATTAAAGAACGTAAGTGAAGTCGGCAAGGAGTTAAGGCTCGCTACGCACGCAAAAATATATAAATAGTAGCCCATCGGTATCAGGAACAGGGTCCAAGCTACCGGCGGTCAGGACGCCAGAGAGAGGAACCTCCTAACAATGCGAGCCGTGCCCATGAGTATCGCTTTCTGGATCTAGCTCTTGATCCAGCTGCCCAAAGAGAGCCTCCTTACGTGTTGGTCGAGGCTCTTTGCTATAAAACCATTGGCTGTTATGACTATCGGTATAATGATAGTTTCCTCAAAGAAGTCACCGAAACGCAGCCAGGCTACGGCCGCTAGAAGATCTACATCGCGCCCATGTAGGGCCCCGAAAAAGCGTCCGTGAAGCTCCTTACTCTGCCATACCACCATGCGATCATTAGTATCAAGCACTACAGGCTTGCGCCAGTCCTCTCTAGCCAAAGAGAGTGGGGTGAGGCCCTTGTCCACCGCGACCACATCTCGATGCACCCCCACGTCGGATTCTAGGAAATATTCTCTGAGACTGCATATCTCACGATTGTGAAGGGTAAAATGGAGTGCGGATCATTAGGTAGTTGTTCAACAGTCGAAGAAAACAGTTGTGAAATTAAAAGTATAAGCAAGTTATAAGTAAGCATTGTTTTTCATTTTACTAGGTAAAGGAATTTATATTAACCAGGATAGTATTCATATCGCCAAATATATTTACCGCTAGCACACAGGCATCCATAACGTGTTTACAATGATTACAGAACCGATACTTAAGTACTTAAGGGACAAACAGGCGGCGTGATACTATCATATTTGAAACAAATAGGTACTGTAGCGTAAATCCGCTGCGGTTAAAAACTTTTTGATTTCTATTCCAACCTTTTTAAGAAAAGTCGCCTCATATCTTTTGATCACATTTAAACTAAGAATCAGATTTTTTTTATCGCGGAATTCTATTTTTCTGACATCCCGCACTGCAGATTTGGAAGCCATCTATGGTGATACGAATTTCTCGTTTGAACCAATACACCAAAATTTTAAGGAGTGTTTATGATTATTTCAGATGAAAATACAGCAATAGTAAAAAGCTGTTTCCGTTGTGCGAATAAGTGTTTTCTTCGACATGAATTGGGTATGTATTCCGTCACTTATTTCTCTTTGTCATTTCATTCTGAGGGGCAATTCTACTAATTTTATGAACGTTCACAGCCTGATCTCAGTGTCAATCTGTCAAAAATTCCTATACGTTTTTGTCAAATTTTTGAAATTCGATTGTCGCCGAGATGACACTGCGAACGTTTTTAATTAGTAGAATTGGCCTTCTGATCTGCTGTTGATTCCCTCTTTATCAAAGATTCTGCTTTTACCTGTGGTCTGAAGGTTCTGTTTTTTGTCTTTAGACGTTAAGTTACAAGCCGATTTTTGGTTTTCCCCACGGACTTAATAACGGCGTGGTTCGTCTTGACCTGCGTCGGCGCGCCCTTGCCCGAAGTCCTGACGCGCCTGAAGAGCTGACGCGCCTGAAAACTAGACGTAGGCACTGCAGCCACTCTTTTACTCACCCGTCTGGCGTGCTACGCCGACCTGCTTTTCGGACCACCTAAACGTATCCACAAATTATGTATTTATATTGTATTGTACTACATTACTGTCAGTTTTTTTATTTTATTTTTTATTTTAGTTAATATCCGTGTTCTAGAAAATACTACAAAGACGCACGATTTGACTTAGTGTTTCTATCAAAATCAAAATATTTTAATTTCATATAAACCTGCATGGGCACTTATGAAACGTCAGAAGCTAGGTGCACGGTTCATCAAATCATTGGCTTTAACAATGTTTTCTAATTACAGTGATAATAGGTATGGGAGGACAGTGCAGGCCTGTCAATAAGTACCAGTTACTTAGAGGAATGAAAATACAGAATAGAAAATCGTCTAAAAATCTACAGTCTGTAATGCCTACAACGTTCTCTCGTTCACAATATGTAAAATAATCAACATTAATACAATGAACCTATTTATCGTAAAGCAAACGTACTCGTGCGTGCTTAAGCCTAGATTTAATCGCTTCATAGGTCGTGTACCAAAATAATTAACGTTATTCTTTTTAAAACCATAAATTTTTCCACTAAGTTTCATTAGGGATCTAATTCCTATCTGTAGGTTTTTTTAACCCAATTTTCACTTTTTCAATATTTAAATATTTTTCTATGTTTGGTGTTTTATTTTATTTATTACAACAAAATTAAAACGTATTATGTAGCAAAGACGTTGTTTTTCTTCACCTCCGCGCTACAGTACCTACAGTTATTACCTATAGCAAAAGAGATCGTTGTCTTAAAAAATAGACTCAAGATGGAACCAGGAATCGAAATACTTAGCTTGCATTATAGTAAGACTTACTGACTAATCTGCGACTACGTGCCTACATAACACCGCGCGTCCAAAGTGCATCAATAATTCTCTAACGATTTACTCCATATAATGTAAGCGAGGGACCAAAGTCTTGCCCGTGTCTTCGTCCTATAACATTTTGGTTTTTGTAATTAATACTTGACTCTAATGAATGTTTCAGTTCGACTGTCTTTTAAGCCGACGAAAAAACGGAGGAGGTTACTCTATTCGACGCGTATATATTTTTTTTAATGTATGACCACGCATAACTATTTCCAGAGTAGTCTGATTTTGATAATTCTTTTTTTATTGCGAAGGGTATACCCCGAAGTCGGTCCCATATAAATTTTGAAGTAAAATTCCAACCCTAAGGGTAAGAAAACAGGGGGTGATAGATTGTTTACCCACAGATTTTAATACTGAGTTGTGTATTACAAAAAGTAATCAAAAATTAAGCATGTAGTAATTAGTAGATTATAGCCACAAAAAATTATAAAATAAAAACTTTTTAATAAAAAAAATTAAACCGCCGAAAAACCAAAAAGTAAAAAATAGTAAACTTGCTTTGTCCAACCCCAATAACTAAGTTCGGAAGTCGGTGACTTTGCATATGTATTTAATTATATGTCACCGCCTTCCGAACTTAGTTATTGGGGTTGGACAAAGCAAGTTTATAATTTTTTACTTTTCGGTTTTTCGGCGGTTTAATTTTTTTATTAAAAAGTTTTTTATTGTCAAGCTCCCAACCGTTTATTTGAGGTATAGTTACATTTACTATTTAGAACAACCAATTCGAGATTAATTTTTAATTATCGTGAAGAGAAATCGACATATTCTAGCGACTTAGTTACAAACGTGGGCGGTTGTTGCTAATGCATCGCACATTAAGCAATGGCGCTCAGAATACCACCAACCCGTTATTTTTATTATGTTGTGTATCGAGGCGCCATTATGTTGTGTATCCAGGAGCTTTTTTGATGGGTATCGAGGCGCCCTTATACTGTGTATCAAGGCGCCCTTATACTGTGTATCAAGGCGCTGTTATCCTATGTCTCGAGGCTATGCTATGCTGTATATTGAGCCGCCACTATGTTGTGTATAAAGGTGCCATATTATACAATGTATCGAGGCTCCTTTATCGACGCCATTATGCTGTCATTTAAGTAGTTGTCGGTACTTACACCGGCTTCAGACGATGGTATTATATAAAAGACAATGGGCGTTCATACAATGTTTGTGATCTGCAGGAGCCGTGAAGGAGGATAATGTAGAACATTGCGGAATGATGAATATTTCATTATTATGTGTCCAAAATAAGTGCAACCTGACACTGACCTGCATACTGCCTGTGCGGCCTACCCTGGCGCTGCCTGATTGCCAGTATCAGGTAAGGAACTTAGTTCCTGACCGCACACATTTTTTTGTGTTGCAGATAGACGACCTCGTAATTGCTGAAATTGTTGTCAAAAATGACAACAATGAAATTCGCATTCATAGACGTCGAAACTATTTAAGTGTCATATAGACGATGTCACGTGCAAGCCCGGAATTAGTATGTACTATATGGAAGGCAGGTATAACACAATATACATACCTACATGTTACAAAAAGCAAAGAATAAGTAACCCTCGCTTCCTCACTTGGCAATCTATACAGTGTGTTGTTAAGTTCAAAAAAAAAGATTTCTGTGAATGTTTTTACTAACGGTTATCGTGATCTGTTCGCTCGTATCAGCGCGACATAAGCGACAACAGCTCATGCCGCAGTAAACAGATTAGCGAGTCAGCAAAGATTGTGAGACGTACTTAAGTAGCGTCCCTCGCGGGCCTCTTTAATGCACCCTTCAGCGCTCAGCTCCAATAAACAGAAGCACATAACGTTTAGATGAACGTGTTCGTCGCTGGTAAGTGTTCGCGGAACTGGGTACTAAACCTACACGTGGATTGTGCTACTGGTGTTAACCTTCTAATTCAATTTCAACACAATTGCTAGAAACACATTGGGTCTACGGCAACTGTCTTTGTTCTAGTTCAAGCAGTCAAGACGTGCCTCTCCTGTGTACACGTGCTGGTACACGAAACAACCCTTACTTTCATCATCATAAATAAGTTCAAATAAGGTAAAATGACTAGGCAAAAAAGTAGGAACAAAAGAATTGGAACGCTCTCACGGTTTTATGCTGGCAACCTTTGATGATGAGCTGACGATCGTGGCTCCGATGAGTAGATCCTGGGTTCTTGAAAGTCTTCCTATCGCGAAATCTCGACGATCTTTTCTTGCGCCGGCCGTTTTGGTTTGAACTCGATGAAGACGGCTGTTGCCGTATCAACGTTCACGATGACCAAATGCAGACGATGACACGAAAATATGAAGACCTCTTGTTTATTTATTTATTTATTTAGGATCTCCAACAAAGGATACACATATACATTATAAATTAAAGGAATAACAAGGTTCTTTTACGTGTGCTCCTTCAATTACAGGAGACCACAGCATGCACGTAATATGACTAAGTGTAAACACGATAAACACGAAGAAAACAATGATAAATGATGAAAAAAAATATGATGAGATTAGAGAGAATAAAGAAAAAATTTATAACAATTTAACATGTAAGATTGAGAATTTAAATATCGATTCTGCAAGTAGGATAAAACATAAAGATACATGATTAAATATGGGTAACGTTAAGTAAAATTGTTAAGTTGTTAAGTAAAACATGTTAGGATTGAGCATTCTTAAACAATTGGTTAGTAGGAATATTTTTATATCACATTTTTGTTGACTTGGAGAGAAATGTACGCAGTTATTTTGCGGTGGTTACATTCTTTTTGTTGTATTTTGAAATTGGGAGGGTTATGTCCAGGTTACAACGCTTTGACAATTCATTGTATTGCCTACAGAGTCTCGGGAGGGTGGCGAAATGTCCCAGATTAGTTTTAGATCCTGGGACGTAAAATAAATTATAGCTACTTTTCCGCGCCAGGCGAGACGGCGCGTTCACATGCAGTTTGCCTAGTAATTCGCTGCAGTTTGTTCCCATTGAATATTTTGTGCAGTCTGCCATGCAGCCATCTGCAGTATTAGGTCTGCCGTTTTTCGTCTGTCTGCAAGTGTAGTCATTTTGTAGTGCCTTAATCTGTCCTTGTAGCTGATACATTTTTTAGCTAAACGGTCTCTGTAACATACATGATATAGGAAACGCCTTTAGACACTTTCAAGGTGTTTGATGTATATGTCGTAGTGAGGATTCCATACCTGGCTGTCATATTCAAGGATTGGCCGAACCAGTGTGTTAAATAATTTAATCCTGGTAGACGCTTTTTTTAAAATCTTTGCTGTTGCGTAGAATAAATCCAAGGGTTTTGAACTCCTTCGATGAAATTTTTGAGATATGTTTGTCAAATTTAAGTTGTTCATCTAGTGTAACTCCCAAGTCACGTATTTCTTCTACTTGTTGAAGTTTTTGTTGGCTAATCGTGTAATTATTAGATTTGACAATATTGTTCCGGCTAAATTGCAAGTAGTAACACTTTGAGACGTTAAGAAGCATTTTGTTCGTTTTACACCAGCTCGTCAGTCAGTTCAGATCTTCTTATAATAAGGCAGAGTCAAATTCTGTTACCATTGGTTTCATTATTTTCATGTCATCCGCAAAAAAGATAGAAATTTGAATGCCTAAAGCAGTGCGTGATGTCGTTTATAAAAATGTTGAAGAGAATTGGGCCTAAATGTGAACCTTGTGGAACACCGGATATAGTTTTAAAACACTTTGAATGATGGCCATTTTTAACAACTTTAGAAGATCGGTCACTGAGGTAAGACTTAAACCACTTTAGCATTGATCCTCCTATGCCCGAGTGTTGGAGTTTAGCTATAAGGAGGGAATGATCTACCTTATCAAACGCTTTGCTAAAGTCAGTGTACATAGTGTCGACAGGAATACGTTTATCTAGAGATTCTGACAGAGACGACACGTAGCACATGAGATTAGTGGTCGTAGATCTGGATTTGATAAAGCCGTGTTGGTGGCAGGTGAGAAGGTGTTTACATGCGATGAGAGACGTTCGGTTATGAGTTTTTCAAATAGTTTGCCAAATATGACCAAAATGGAAATGGGTCTATAATTGGATACCAAACTCCTATCTCCCGCTTTTAAAATAGGCACCACCAGAGCCTTTTTCCATTGTTCAGGGAAAATACCGTCTTTAAGAGAACTGTTATAAATTAGACTAAGGGGAAAGGCCAGCGCTTTTGCACATCTTTTTATGAACACGGGAGGGATACCGTCGTCACCTACGCTTTTCTGCTCATCTAAATATGTTAAAGTTCGGAATAATTCACCAGTATTGAGTTCTAGCTTACAGAGAGACGGCGAGTCGTTATGAATGTTTGCATTTGACATTTGCGAGGATGTTGTAGTGTTATAAACTCATGCGAAGTTCTCAGCAAACAAGTTACATATGTCAACCGGTTGATGCGGTTTTATTGTTGTGAACCATAACTGCGGGGTAAGCACTGCTGGATTTCCTTTTATTTTTGATAAAAGACCAGAAGCTTTTAGGCTTTTCTAAAATCGCCGTTTCCAATCTCTCTATGTAGTTTTTGTAGCAAACTGTTCTTAACTTGCTACAGTCACCACGCAGTGTTTCGAATGAAATAATATCAAGGGGATTGTTATATTGTTTTATTCTAACGCGGAATTTGTTTTTTTCTTTAAAAAGTCGCTTATTTGGGTGGGAAATCATCAAATAACTTCTCCCGCTCTGTTTGGAGCAGGAGGGCGTGTCAGACTTTTACTGACTAAAACCCACCCGTGTTCCTTCAGTAGCCCGTATGCCAGGGGCTGTGGTGTCTCTTTCGAACAAACCCGCACCCCTGGCAGGCATCGACCCTTGCGGGCCCCATCACTTTTTGTGCTGACATCTCTTTGAGGCGCGCGTGGAACACAACGCGCCGTCGACTTGGGCTTGGTCCTTACCGGACAGCGAGCTACCCATTACTCGCCGTCCGCAAGCCCATGCCTACGGTGGCCGGAAATCGGCCTGGGATTCCCGACGCCCTGGGCGTCTCCGTATCCTGCGGCGGCTAGGGTCGCGAGGGCGCATATGCTGCCTCTCCCTCACGTGCGCCGCCTCCCTCTTCGCGAGCATCACTGCTTCGCTGAAGGAGGTGACGGCTCCCCATGCCCTCTCGCTCCGTACCATGGCCTGGACCAGGGCCGGACGCGAGAGATCGCCGCCGCCGATCGCCTCCACGAGGACACGGCGGTGCTCTGCCCAAGCAGGGCAGACCGCCACCGTGTGCTCCACCGTGTCCTCAGGGCGATCTTTGCAGTGGAAACACCCGGGCGTTTCCTCCCGCCCTATCCGAAACAGGAACCTCCCGTAACAACCGTGTCCGGTGAGGACCTGCGTCAGGCGGAAGGTGAGGACGCCATGCCGCCTCTCAAACCACTCCTCAAAGAGGGGACTTACCGCCGCAAGCGTGGCGTGCCCAGCTGCGCTTGCGCCCCTTAATAACTCTTAACGTTCATAATTTTATCTTGTTTGCATTTTTAACCGCCCATCTTAGCAGTTGTAATCTCATCTTAATCATTATACCTACATGTTATACAGTCCACTCTTTCATTTTGCTCCACCACGACCTATCGTCGCGAACAATCATCATCATCATCACTTCAGCCGAAAGACGTCCACTGCTGGACATAGGCCTCCCACAGCGTCCTCCACTTCGACCGGTCTTGTGCTTCCCATATCCAGCGGATACCCGCGGACTTCACAAGGTCATCGTCACCAACATAGCCCGAAGAATTGCCAAACTTAAATGGCAGTGGGCAGGGCACATGACTCGCAGAACAGATGGCCGACGGGGCCGAAAGGTTCTGGAGTGGCGACCGCGTACCAGAAGACGTAGAGTGGGAAGGCCTCCCACAAGGTGGACCCTTAGTTTAGTTATACCTAATAATTGCCTTTGAAGCATAAGCAAACACCGATTTGTAATAGGTAAGAAACTTTTGAAGACAAATTATTTACAAATTTAACCTAAGTCTTTGGAAAGAACGTGTCAACTCACAAAGCCAACTAAATGTATGTAATAATAAGTTTGAAACAATCAGATTATTGTTTAATGTTGACATTCAAAATCTCTCCCCTCATTAGCTGAATCTCTTCTAAAAGAAAACTTCAGCAAGGACATTCCAAGTTTTGAATTCAAACCCGTCTTTATTGCCACAATTAAAACAGCATTTAAAAGTCTTAACATAAAAAAACACTGAAAACTTATGGGGGATTTCCGTTAAGGTTCTCGAAAATATCATTGACACAATTGCCCCTGTCCTAACAGGCATTTAATCAATGTTTAGACAGCCGTACGTTTCCTGACGTAATGAAACATAGTAAAGTAGTACAGTGATCCTGGGTAGTAACCCGGGATCACTCTTAAGTGATCCCTCTAATTATAGATCTATATCTGTGCTTCCAGCATTGAGCAAAATTTATGAAAAAATCATGCTAGACCAGATGTTGTCACATTATAACTCGAATGGGATTTTAGTCGACAGTAAAACTCATCAGTCACAATTTTTGGAATCCTGGGAGAATTCCCAGGACGCGATTGGCATTTTCTGTGACCTCTCAAAAGCGTTTGACTGCGTTGACCACAATACACTGATTTTTGAAATTACACCACTATGGAATTCGTGGACAAGCTGCTGATCTTGTACTTTCTTATCTATCAAACAGGCAGCAAAAAGTAAACGTTAATGGGGTGACGTCCTCGGGGTCTCTAGTTAAGTTGGGCGTGCCTCAAAGTTCAATTCTTGGCCTTTATTTCTTATTTATATTAATGACCTTCCTTACCTGATGGCTAACTTCTCAGATATAATTTGATTCGCTGATGACACTTCTCTTATTTTCAGAATAAATAGAAAAGATACGGATATCTTACATGTCAACGATAGCCTAGCCGTTCTTTCGAAATGGTTTGCTGCTAATAATCTTTTACTCAATGCGAACAAAACTAAATGTCTTAAGTTCTCGTTACTAAAATATGTACCCCAAGTAGGTCTAAATTTAAATTTGATGACAAGAAACTAGATGCTATTTCGGAAACTGTCTTTTTGGGAATTACTTTAGATTCAAAATTGCAATGGGGTACTCACATTAGAGCTCTTTCAAGTAGATTAAACTCAGCTGCTTACGCAGTAAGAAAAATAAGGCAGTTGACTGATGTAGCCACAGCTAGGTTAATTTACTTTGCTTATTTTCACAGTATTATGTCTTATTGCATTCTGCTGTGGGAATCGGCAGCTGACGTAGATTTAATATTCATTTTACAAAAGAGGGCAATCCGCACAACCTATAAAATGGGGCCTCGCTAGTCTCTTAGAAACAAATTCAGCGAAATTGAAATACAAACTCTACCTTCTCTTTTTTTCCTAGAAAATATCTTGTATGTTCGCAAAAACTTAAGCCTTTTCAAAAAAAGATGCGATTTCCATAATCTGAATACACGTAGTAAAGATGAAATTGTAATTCCAAAATTTAGACTGACTAAAACTAGCAAGTCATTTCTAATAAACAGTATCTGCTTCTATAACAAGTTGCCAAAGTCAGTTATAGAACTTAGCGATGGAAAGTTTATAACTCACATCAAACGTGTCCTTATCAAAAAAGCATTTAATAAGATTAAAGACTACGTTGAAGACAGGGAAGTATAGCATTAATTTCTTCTGCACATGTGACTTCCCTGGTACCTCATTAACAGCAGAAATATGTGAAAGCCTATTACTGCTCCCAAATTACAATTGTTCTTTTTTATTCTTTTTATTTTTTACAATGTCTGACATATTCTCGTCAATTTTTGACATTATACATCAATTTTGATATCGACTATTTTTTAGTGTTTGATATCAATGATATTATAAGTGTAAAAAGGTGTTTGATATTGAAATCATGTCACTTTGTATAAATAGGTACATTTTATTTATGTAGATTATTTTACACATTGTGTATGAGAGAACGTTGTAGGCCTTACAGACTAGATTTGTAGACGATTTTCTATTCTGTATTTTCGTTCCTCTAAGTTCCTGGTACTTATTGACAGGCCTGCACTGTCCTCCCATACATTTTATCTTTGTAATTTGAAATCATTGTTAAAGCCAATGATTTTTAAAAGAGTAACTGTGGAGTTTCTTGCCGGGTCTTCTCCATAGGAAGCGACAATTTGGAACCGTGCACCTAGCTTCTGACGTTTCATAAGTGCCCATGCAGGTTTATATGAAATAAAATGTTTTGATTTGATTTGAATAGCATGGAAAAAGGCTCCCGGAAAATGTTGTGATGACTCCCATACTAAATTTATTATCGCAGTCATCTTCAAGAATCGAATAACAGATCTGTAAAACTTTTTTGCAGCATTGGTACTTTTGACGAGTTTCAACATTTAACAATAGCATTCATTATGATAATACAGGAAAAGTTTTTATCCAGTGCGCATATTTTAACCTGGAATCCAGCATATCATTCTATATGGTATACTGTAATGGGCTACAAATATGGGATATAAGGCTCTAATCAGTTTAGCTGAACTTCGCACACTTGATTCCCGGAAGGTGACATTTCCAACATTTCGGGGCACCCTTGTTTTTAGCTATCAATTTCATAACGGTAGATTAGTTTATTATAACTTAGTAAAGTATAACAGTAAAGTCGGGTTTAAGCGCGTTCTCCTACTATAAATAGTCAATGGTGATTCGATTCGATTATGATCATTGTACCTAATATTATTTGCATAATATAATTTTTATATCAATGAAAAATGTTACCTGCACCCTAATTGCGTAACTCACGATTAGTCACAATCTGTTTTGTTTACAGAAACCCGCAGGGCAGCATGTGGCGAGCTGTACTACTGCCCGCAGCGACCCCACGGACCCTATCTCCAGGGAGAAGTCTTGTTCCTCATCTTTGGCTTGCCTTTATTGGCCGGCTGGAGTGGAGATTCACAAGAGCAAACGTGCTCGGGGGAAGGAAGTATTTCAGTAAGTGCTCGTAGGGATCTTGACCATCTTCCGGGCGCTGGGATTGTTCTGAAAGCCGTGGAATACCTCTCCACTCCTCCAGCAGGGAGTGTTGCCCCCTTGTCGCTACGTCACTATGTGCTAACGACGGTTTCCGGGGGCCCATTATTGAATGTGTAAATCACTCCCTGCCATTTTATCTGTGTGTATACAAAACATTGATCAAGCAGGGGCCACAGTAATTCCATAGTTCTTGGTAACCAGTCCATTTTAGCCACCCATACACATAATCCAACATCTTTTCTTCCATATCCTGCAATAGTCCAACACAAACCGGAGGTTGTCCTTGGGTGCGCTTGCACAGTGCATACAGGATAATCGTCGGTTGGTGCCTCATTCCATCTAAAATGTCTAAGGGGCCTCTGCGAGTTGTGAATGTTACCTCCATGTTGTGTAATGTCCGGAAGCATTCAGTCGTGTCAATAATGAATAAGCCATCATTGGTCAGCAACGAGAATGCCAGTCGTATTACGTCCCGGGGTTCCGAGTTTGTTTCCGGGCGCATCATTTATGTTGCAAGGCGAATCATGTCCCCGCGCCTCGTTACCCAGGTCATAAGGAGTTCACAGTGAACTATAGCTAGTCCTACAATAACTCGTTAGATATTAATATCCACGTAGCCGCCGCGCCGCTCGTCCGCGTCGGGTTCGGCACTGTGGAAATGTTCCTTAAAAGCTGAGCATTTTTACCGCCTGCAATTTTTAAGTATTTTGACTGAACAATGAACATATACTACAAATTGATATGTCCATAGCCATCATCATCCTATTGACCTTAGCCCAATTTATTCGGAGTCATTTTCTTCCATTCTTCTCTATCATTCGACATGTCGGTTGTCACCCCCTGTCTCGCCATACAATCTCTCACAGTCCATCCCTCGTTTCCTTGGCCTACCACTACTCTTATACTCGTCGCTTTCTAGATTCATATTCAATACTTTTCACACGACATTTACCTCATTCCGCCGCATCACATAGGCATAAACGATTTCCAGACAACTTTTCAGACATCGATGCCACTTTCAGACTCAGTATAGTGTACAAACTGTACAGACTCTACAATGCATCTAATTTGATTAAGCTCGTAAACGTTTTTCACACAGCGCACATCGCAAGGTGCTAGTGTAGCCGGGTGTCTGCTGCTTGAGAGCCAGCTAAATGAAAAATTCACTATGTAGCTCGGCTTTCAAGAGTTATTTAATATACTTTTTATAATTAATTTAACTCTTGACTATTGGAGGGACAGCAAAGAATTAGTAGGTACGAGAATTTAGTATTGACTTGGCTCTGAATAAAAGCTGCTAGTTATAATCGATTGAACTTGATTGAAGTTCTCTGTGTAGCACATGTTAGAGCTAGCTGGTGTCCTCAATTTCGTTCCGAAAAATAACCAGAATCAATGACGAAGCACCCTGGGAAGTGGTAATCTGAAGCGAAGAGGGGTCAGCCATGCCGGAACACTGATATAGACTTTTTAAGAGACGATTTCATGGGCGCTATTGACGACCGGCCCAGTTCCAGAAGAGGACTAAGATAAGTGTATTAGTTAAAGCAGTTTCTGAAGTCGAAGCAGAGCGATTGAAGAAAATTTAACAATAGGTTCTGTTTACTTACTACTGTTTCACAATTGGATCTCCACAAAAAGAAAACAGTTTAATCATATGATTTATTACGTGTAGGTAGAATAAGTCCGGATGTTAGTGAATTATTAACACAAGTGTTTTTAAATTAATTAGAGCCAGCTGTGGGCCTTGACCTACGACAACAACGTCACGCGCTCACACCCTCCAACAATTAGAGAAGTGGCGTTCCTGATAGTTGTGATATGGCATCACTCTACCATACGTGTGTGATCAACATTTGTACACTTATTGTGTTAATGATTCGTAATGGGTTTGGCAATGAGGAGAGTTGCCAAGCGTCCGCGTTACGTGGACAAAGGGCTTTCAGCTCATCAAGAGCTCGAGACAATCGCATAAAAAACAGTTTGTAACAAGCAGCAAAACACAAACATACTTTAGATCTGCTCGTCGCACACCTACTCAGTAGATTTGAACTACACGTAACTGTCGGCGAACTTCCCGCTTACTCGTCTCTGTTTGATGTTCGACTTAGACGTGAGTCTAAGTGCTTTTATTTTTCTTTATCAAACAGAGTACAACTTGGGCCAACACTTGAACCAATATTTGTTGCCGTGCCTTCCAATAAAGCCAATAAACGACATGTCTGACTAGCCTCTGTTGTAACACAGTTACAGGGGCATTGAAAGGCTGAATAAATTGACATTTAAATGCAGAAGGCAGGTTTACAATGCGAAATCACAAACCATTTGAGTGCCGTAACTCAAAAACTCGTACTCGTACTGAAAACGCCAAACAGCCGAGGCCCAGCAATAATGAATGTAAGTACGCTAGTGTACAAAAAGAATGGGTTACATTTTCGTTACCTGTCCCCCGACGTGATAATTCTTTGGTCTAAATATTACTTACAACTTCATAATTAACTTACAAGTCTGATCCATTTTTTTACTATTCAGAGGTTTTGTTTTGGTCGGGGTTTTTGTTTATCTTTTATTTCAATGTTTAAATAGGTTAGGGCTACTCGCGCAACTCATTTATTTAGCGCTATTTTTTATGCTTCGTGTCACCAAATAGACGACGAGCACTATTTTATTAAATGTATTGAAGCTCTATAACTCTCAGTTGTCAGTAAACAGGCAGGACTGTTCCCTGACAACTAACCTTGTGCTCCTAGTTCATGATGGTCGTCCGGCGCAGGCTTTTTCAATTGTGCTTACAAAAACCTTTGTCTTTACTATTTATGCTCCAACTTATATTTATAAGGAATACAGTACAGTAATAGATGTATAAAACTGCAAATAAAATAATCACGCTGTTATCAAATAGGCTAGATGACCATTCTTCTCCCTACAAAACTACTTTTTGGAAGGGGCGACTAGAATCGATTTTAATTTTAATGTAAATGATGACATTCAAAAGTGCCATAAAAGTGCCCATTTGAAAAATAATCTTTGGGTTTGACTTTTCTACACCAAAGTGGATAATTGCAGATAAATCCGAATTTTCGAGCAGGCAATAAATTCAAATGGTTAATTCCAGCTAATATCAGTGCCCTATGACGATGTAATTGATGCATCGTGATAAGCCGAGCCTGCTTTCATTGATACTGTAATTCTATATAACGGTTATATTACAGAATGTTAAATTGTCCAATACAGACTGAAATTGAGAAATCGTTGGTGGTCGAGTGTCATGTGACGTGCTTTTATATTTAATACCCAGGTGTTAGCACGAAGGTGTTTAAGAAAGCGTCACAGCGTCGGCTCCGATATCATTCCATAATAAATGCGGTGGAGTAATGTGTGGGGCAACGAGGCCAGTGTGGGGCGGTGTGGGCCAGCGTGGGGTGGGCAGACGGCGCGGCGGGGCAACGCGCGCGACGTCGCGCCGGCTACAAGCGCGAGACTCCGCGTCGCCACGGACACAGCCTAGTCGCAACACTTCTGTGAACCCGGGGTGAGTGACAAGTCTACTTTTATGATCCGGCCACACACTGAGCAAGTACACTACGAGGCTACGCAGATGACAGAGGTTTTCTGACCAAACTTGTTTATTTGTTTGGTGGGCCAATCCAAATCAATGAAGATTGATGACCAAAAAATTATTGCGCGCAGTATGAGTCACGCGACAATTTTTCCTCGATGCACTTGTTTGATCCATCAGGAGGAACGCGAATTAAATTCATGACAAACTATCACTTCACACGCCGCTGCGGCTACTGACTCCAACGCACAGAAAGTCTCTTGTATGCGTAGGACTTTAGGAAACAAATACGAGTATGAATGTGTGTGTCATTAAGGATAAGGGCTCTTGCACAGCGGCGCGCTGCGACTCAACTAGAACAGTCGAGAGCCTATTTTTTTGTTAGTTATTATCGATACTTAGGTACTGTTTTTCTTTAGTCCATCAAAAACTCATTCAAAGATAAATGAGCGAATGGCGATAAAGATGTGACGGAAAGATAAATAGGGAAGTTCTTAGTTACTATAGTTGCGCGAAAACTTTTAAAAGCTGGTTGCGATTGTGGAGCACACGTCATATATAACCCACGAGAGTCTTTCCTCGCACTATCCTACTTTAACTTTTTTCCAGTTTCCTTATTGTGAGAAATAGTGTCATCAACAAGCCAAGTTTATTGCCCCTAACGATCTATTATTATCTTAGGTATTGTGCTTGGCGATTCCGGTTAGTTGATACTAATTATGTTAAGGATAATAGATCTAAAAGCCAATTATTATCAAAATTGGACTGTACACCGTTGTTACCGAGAGAATACCGCGCACGGCTCACAGATCGCAGCCTGTCTAATTAATAAGTACGTTCATTAGCTGAAACCATAATTTTATGTAACGTACGTGAGTATGCACACGATTAGTGTCGCTGGACCACACGCTGGAACTCATACAGGACACGATGTGTGGAGTAGTGTGATTAACACCGTACCCAGCCAGGCAGCAAAGGAGCTGCCAGTAACAGCACATATGGAAACTCACCACGACTATTTTCTCCCTCAGCTGTCTACCAACGCTCAGCACGATCCGCTGCTGCACACACTACACACTATTCATTTAAGAATTCGAGCCCGAGCTTGGGTCCTTTGACGTCATCCTCTGTTCACGATGTACAAGGGCTACAAGTTGCATCAGTAGGTAAAAGCGAACATACATCGCCATGAGGAGACCTCTACATGTGCAAATGTGCAGTGTGAAACGGCGAGTGTTTGGCCGTTTGATATAGAATAATTGCAACAATTAGCACACTTGGCAAGCGCGCTGAGCACTGATTATCATCCTTTGTTATTATCAGCAATATCACGCACTGAAGAATGCTGCAACAACATTATTGCTGTTTAGTAACAGACTATCACAACAGTTATGTTGCCAGATTTAGTATCCAAGTACCTACTTGCGGTTTACCTCTGCTCAATCAAAGTCGACCAATATAAAATATCAATTAAGCTCCTTCAAACTGGATGAATAGGAATGGCATTGAAAACACATAGTTTGTTGACAAAAAAGACTTATTGTGTTTACTGTCTTATAATTAACTATAAGTGGGCACTTAATCGTTAATTATAAGACAGTAAACACGATAATATTGTGGGCAACAAACTTTTTTATTTCAACGTCAAAATCCATTTTAAAATTTTGTCCCGAGTCACCCATGCATCCCCATTCACCCTGTTTGTAGGTAAATACTCATTTGCATAATTAATTACTGTTAATCCAGAAAAGATAGATTTTAGTTCCTCCTATATCTCAACTCGAATCATTATTGGTGTTGAAATGTGTCGCTATGTTGCACAATAATTGGGAGATCTGAAACATTTACCAAATTTAGTACATTAAATATCGACAGTGACGGCCTTGACATCGACAACGAACTCAATTGTATCTTTGTGGGCTGTGGACTGTGGTTCAATAGAGCGGAATCAAAACGTTTATTGAATTTGTAGTACTGCAATAGAAAATAATATTTTCTGTTAAGTAGGTAAAGTAAAACGATTATGCAAAACCCCCTTTTGAGGGAGGCCTATGTCCAGCAGTGGACGTCTTTCGGCTGAAATGATGATGATGATGATGAAAGTAAGTATATCGGAATACCTATTCCTGAAAGGTTTCCAACTTTCCAACCCAATAGCATGTTTATAAAGGCAGCAATGTGCGGCGGCGTTTGAGTAATAATAATGGAGCACAAAAGACGAGGCGATGGCGCATCGCTCGCGCAGTTATACCAATAATTTGTTCTACAATGCGCCTCATGCTGCTGCGGTCGTGATTAGTAAAATGCCGCACAGAGAGGCGCAAGGTGCGAGGCATTTCTTCCACGTGACGTAAGCCTCAGGTATTTAGTTCCCATAAACAGAATTTAACACGAGTTAAATCGAACATACAGCTTTTCGATAACATTATTACGAACCTCACTATTTCAAGGATGTTTGTTCCTTATTAACTATGCACATTATGCAGCCTGCCACGAGCGTCAACCTTGCAGCGCTAATCTGACAGGTGCCTTGCTAACGCGCCCTCTCGCTCAGCAGTGGGCGGTTTCGACTCCTGAACTGTTCGGTGTCCCTCGCCAGACGTTACTTTAAACGTAGTTTAGCAAATGATCCGTGACGAGAACTTAATTAGATTGTCTGCTTTTAGAATGTTACACGTTTCTGGGGATTACGACTATATTCTGTACCGAAGGTGTGGGATGCTATTCTAAGTATCTTCTGATTTCTCATAAACTTCATAACTTCGGCAATAATGAATACATAGGAGGTTTAAAATAACTAAGCTAGTTAATGATGAAATGTGTCACGCCGTGCCATCAGGGTATCTACTATTGACAAGCGTCTGGAGAGCTATTGGGTACCATTCCATAAGTAAGCTGTTATAACAGGAGCATGGTGTCACAGGGTCGCGCGTCGGGGGGGCGGAAAGGCAAGTGAAGGCTGCGCACGCTTAATTTAAATTTAGCTGTTCGTGTTGTGACCTGTGTGGGGCTGGGGAGACGAGTACTTAATTGTTGCAAAGGAGTCACAGGTCACACTATTCCGTCCTGAAAAGAATACGTCGAATTACAAGGGTGACTTGTATACTTCAGCCTTTGCTTTATGTATCAGTAATAAGTGTAGCAGTTACAAGATAGACTCACATGGGTCTATAACATTATAGTCTCATTACTTAATTTATGGGTACTTTAATCGACATTGCATAAATTCATCTTAGAAATGAGAAACATAAATAAATGAACAAACAAAAATAGATTTGATAAGTTGCGGACAATGACCGTGAACTTGAAAAGCGAAACAGAGATTATATAAATATGACGTAAGCCTACGTAATGTTATGGCGGGCGCGAGCGTAACTTCGTAACGAACATTTCGAAAGCGTCGCTACGCTACGGGTGTAACAAAAACTTGGGTTTTCATTCGATGTGGCCGGCGCGCGCCGTACCTATACATTACTTTGCATTATAACATCCATTAATTTATAAGCGGTGTTAAATTGCATAGGTATAGCGAAGCTGTTTGTTTATGTGCCGACAGATCTGACCAAGAAACATCGTCAAGCGGCCTAATAGTCAGGTAGAACAAGCTTACCTGCAGCATAGCTGTTCACAACCATTCGATAGGCTTTCGAATGGAAAATTACGCGCTTTCGGTTTCCTGACTTCTCTAGTCCCGAACAGCTAATAACCGAAGCCGTCGGAAGAATAGCGGTGGTCATCTATCTTTAAATTAATAAGTACGTGAAGCAAAATCTTAGCAGGTACCCCTTTTGTGAAAATCACGCGGACGGAGGGGTATGAAATTTGGCACAGTTAAAGTTTACATGGATAAGAATAGAACGGGACTCCCTCGACAACATTGATTGATGCGTTCGGGTTGTGAACAGCTATTCAGATGTATAATTAAAATTTACGCTAAAATCAAAAAATATCTACTATAGGTACATAATAATATTTTATAAAATGGCTGACTGACTGATATATGAGCACGTAACCGAAACTACCTACTGGGACTAGGAACGTGAAATTTTGTACACGGCTTTCTTTTACATTCTAGGGGAAAGAAAGAGTTTTAGGCAAATCGTGTGTGTGTGTGTGCGTGTTTTTTTTTTAGAGTCTTTTGTTTTTTTTTGTTTTCTAATCTTTGATCCTAAAGGGAGATTGCGAAATCGCGGTTTGATTGACTCGAAATTCAGGATTTATATTTCAGACCAAAATAAACAATGAAATGTCCCAGGGGTTTTCGAAAATCTAGTCTATATCTAATTAACTTGAAACGCAGTAAGTATTAATACTTTTCAGAACAGAAATTATGATAAGTTTATGGGTGTTTGAAAATCGTCCCCAGTTGGGGAAAAAGTAGTAAGTAATAGTAGTTTTAACATGGTTTGATTAACTCAATAATTGATTTAAATAATCTTTGAATCAAATTATGGAGACAGCCAAATGATTTTTCAATATTACACCCCTGTGGTGGTGATAATGTTTATCTTAATCTTAATCCTTTAAATAATAACTTGAAACTTGGCAATATTGGCCTCATTCGTAAATAATAAAGATTGACACTTTTAGTTTTTTTAAACAACCCCCCTCACAGAAAGTTTAGTAGTGACAAAGTTTACCGCGCTGTTGACTTAACTCGAAGCAACTTTTTTATTCTTCGTTAGTCCATCGGAAGAGGACCAGATCCAGCGGCGCTAAGATTTAGTAAATGATTTCATTGATATGGTTAGTATAAATTGTAAATAAATAACCATGTTTAGCCACGACATTGGTCAAATTCGTCTTTCGTCAAATTGTTATTTCGTCAAATACTACGTTCGTCAAGTCCGTATTTCGTCAATTACTACATTAGTCGAATCTCAGTACAATTATTCACAACAGTTATAAACATCTGACTTGGATGGCTTAGAAATTCCCGAAATTAAATTTCTTTAAAGCCCGACGCATTATTTATTGCTCGAAAAATTTCTTTTGTACTTACATGGATTATAAAGCAATAGCTGCGGTCAAGTTTCCAAATAAATAAATAAAAATATGATTGATGAAAATGACGCTGAAAACAACTGTGAACATGTAAAAATCAATTGTGAATATTTTTTTGCAGGGCTTTTGAGCCAGTTGTTTAACTCTGGTTGAAGCTCTTTGCTGTTCATCCACTTACTAGCAGTGACTATCGGCGCAAGCATTATGAGCTCCATTATTTAAATTCATCATTTGTTCAGGAGTATTCTTGGATGCGATATAATATAATATTAAATTCCACTTGGGCTTGGAGAAGGCTTAGGCCAGTGTGTGGAGGAATACGCTGTGGTCCGCTCTCCATTCAAGTCATTCAACCGCCAAAGGGCGTCAAGCACGAACTGCACTGCTACAAGGATCTGTAGTAGTGTCACTCGAATTAATTTCTTTTTACATCAATCAAATCCATTCATGAGCAACATCACCGCAAGCTGGCCGACAATTAATTCATAGATTATGATTCCCACCACCACATCGCCAAACAATGTCTGCTTCGGCCGCTGGAAAATGTTAAAAAATATTTTCTCCGGTAATCTTTCATCGATTTTTTTTTTTCATGCAAACAAGTTTAGTCTCATGGAAGCTGTAACGTAACGCAAGACTTGAAAGTAGTTTGTAAAGAACTTGCTTCTTAGTCGATTTCCATGTTATACAGGGCGCAATTAAAATAGCTGGCAATACTTTACCCACGTGTACTCAACACGTGGGTAAAGTATCCATATCGAAATTAATTAAACTTTAATAAACAACAAAAAAATCATCGTTGGAACTGTGTTCAATACTTACTTTAAATGACACTGTGACATGAAAATACGCGGATAATCACTTTCCACCCTAAGCAATAAGGTTGTAAAGTGATCAACCGCCAGTGTCTGCGATGGTACATTAAAACTGGGGCCTAAGTCTACTAATTTATAAACGTCACAATGGTCTCTCAATGGTAAGTTTTTGACAGATTTGCCATACAAAAACTGTCAAAAACACACCATTGAGAGACCATTGTAACGTTTATAAATTAGTAGACTTAGGCCCCTGGTCAACCGCCAGTGTCTGCGATGGTACATTAAAAGTGGTCAACCGGCAGTGTGCGATGGTACATTAAACCAAATGCTTAGGTTTTGGAAATTCGTAAAAGCGTACTTATGCATAAACTATCGTGGAAATTGGGTTCCACGAAAAATTAAAAAAGTTTTTTATTTTGTTTCATTTGTTTTCGAAATAGATAGCCAACACGTGGGTAAAGTGTGGGTGGTGGGCAGATGCTACAGAAAGCCAACTGCTACTGTCCTTACATACTTCTTCTGCCTCCTATAAAGTCATGCATCTTTCTGGTCATACGCGCCACCGCCGCCGGTTACGAGTAGGTACTACACAGCATGTGCATTTGGATTGAGTGATCTTTTTTTTATTTCGTGACAAAATCTGATTGTACGTTTAGTCAAAAATAGTCAAAACTATAGCTGACCTTTCTGAAGAACATCACCAATGAGGTTCCTCATGCCTCAAGTTTTGTTAGTCGCCTTTCATCGATCCTCTCACGATGACCATACCATCTAAACATAGGTTCTATCTTTAATGTTTGTCACTTCATCTTCTTTATACCATTGCAGATGTTATTTAGTTATATAATGTAGTAGTCTAATTGAGGTGTCAAAGGTCTTGCGTTTACGTAACATTTAGTCAAAATAACTCTTTGAATTAATTTTTTCTTTAACACTAAACTGTCCTACTATTGGCTAAACATCTCCCCCATACTTCGCCGGTCATGTCTGTCTGCTGCCTTTTCGGGCGAATTAGTCAACAATGAGTCTAGATGGTCCCGCCAGTGATTCTTAGGGCTGGCTCGGTGACGACGCCCCTCTTCTGGCACCCAGTCAATGTGTGACATTCTTGCCTGACGAGTCTTTTGTTACGTTTATTTTTTCATTTAGTTACTCTCAAACAGAACCAAGTGAACTGGGACTCGTAAAACGGTGAAGGAAAACATCGTGAGGACACCGGCGTGCCCTAGTATCAAACATTTGAAGAAATGTGACGTCACCGACCCGCACTCTGCCCGCGTAGTGTATAATGGCCCACTCCCTCTCTCAGAAAGGAGGCCTGTGTCCCAGCAGTGGGAACTTTATAGGCTTCTTATGTTATGTATGTTGAATCTTGTTTCAACGCCATCAATAAACCTACGTACAAATGATATTTGGATGTCAAAGCATTTCATTGAATGCTGCAGTCGGAGCCAGTTGCTCATACATTACTCTGCGGAAGCATTGCATCCCCCCGTGAGTCTGTAACTGATTTGTTCAACAATTCGCTCTGGGGCCTTAGTCTGCTATTTTCATAAATTCGTCATTCCAACACGATCCCATCGTCATTTTGCTAAAAGCTTAATCTGCTAAATTCATAATGGTCGATCAGTGGTCGGTTAATGGTCTCGTATTAGAATTGTGTTATAATGACATTGTCGTATTGCATTATTATAAAACCCGTTAGTAGAAATGATTTTCGAAAAAATACTACTAAAGTTGAACATTTATTCATGCCAGATTTCATTTATATGTACATATATTTTTACATGTTATTTTTTAAGTCAGTCATTCATTTGTCATTATGTACGAGATTACCAATAAATGCCATTTCTTTCAATGGAGTGTCATCGGCTGGCCACTGGAAAGTCATAATGACGCCATTATATTAGTAGATTACCAAACTTGTCAAAATCAACAATTATGAAATCAATGATAGACCATTCTGACACTATTGTAATAGCAGACTTGAGGCCCTGATCACTTGTTATGTTAAACATATCTTCATAAACTCACTCAAAATTTTAATTTTAATTAGACGACGACTTGCCTTTATTTCCCTAATGATTGAATAGAATTTAATATGAAATTGTACTGAATAATTTTACTATCTACATTGTATCTAATAATTTTTGACATTATAATTAATAATACTTGACATCGTATATTTTGATAGTAGTTAACGTTTTCCATATCCTTGACATTGTATGGTTTCAACAACTAATTTTGACATAATATTTTGTACATATATATCTTAATTCCCTGAAATATTTGTACGCTGGAAACAGCAGAATATTTTGGACGTCATATAAATTATGTGTAACACCTATATAACAACAATATTCAAAGAAATAAATTTTAAATATATAATATCACGCCTGTATCCCTCGAAGGGCTAGGCAGTGGTGCACTTATAGTATGTAAACCCACATTTTACCAGTTATCATTATTTTGTTATACCTGAGTGTTGTAATAGTGCGTGCCTATTGGCCATAAAACACTTAAACCAATACTAAATTAAATTCGTGTTGATATTCTGTAGATACATACCTATAATATTACTGCCCTGCATCGAGAGGCTGCTTGCAAGTTTGAGTCAGAAGGCCAATTCTCGTAATTAAAACGTTCAAAATCTGGACGTAGTCTCACTTCGGTGACAATCAAATGCCAAATACTTGAATGTCCTAGATCTTCGAGCACGCTTGATAACAAAGCTGGCATTAGTTAAAGGAATGAAAGGAAAGCAAAAACCGGTCAAATGCGAGTCGGACTCGCACACGAAAGGTTCCGTACCATGAGGCAAAGAACGTCGCATAAACAACGTTTCTTGTATGGGGTCTCCATACAAGAAACGTGATTTTGCGACAAAGATCTGCCTTATGTTTGGATCGGCTTCCATTTTAACCAGATACAGCTGAATACCAGTACTTATTGTACTTTGAGTGCCTCTCTGACTTCCACACAACCTAGTTACTGGTTCTTACGATAACCCTTGGTAGGACTGGTTGTCACACTTTCGGGCTCTAACTCGTAACGACTGTCAAAAATGATGAATGACAGCCGGGACCAACGGCCAAATATTCTTTCCGTGGACCAACTTAGCTAAACCTGGTCGATCGACTCGACCGGGGGTTACAACTTTATAAGCCCCTCTACTCAAGCACAGTGCTGCGACTTTTTCTATAAAAAAGAGTATAAAAATGAAATATTAATTAATCTTTAGCTTCACAGTTTCCTGTTACGAGATTAATAATTAATTACATGAAACGTAAAAATTGCGATGCGAGCCTGTTCGTAATATCTCGACCGGTAATGAAGAAAATCCATATTAAATTCCAGGAAATATTTAGGTACACTTTGAATCAATCGTATATCATATTTTAAAATCAATAACAATAATTATGAGTTTTAAATCAAAATCAACAACGATAATTTTATTACTATTTTTAAGTAAGGATATTTCGTCACGAGTTGTAATAAATTTATCTCAGTTTTTAGTTTACAGGAACATGGAATACAATAGGTACCTAATTGTGTAGTTATAAAAAGTTATATTCTAACTTCGAACGTAATGTGCGTACCTACATAGTGTACATGCAGTATGTACATGAGGTATATTACTACAATTCAATTAGCCCAACTGTGTTGATGTCAATGTCAGAGTAAGGTCTGAGTAATTATATTTTATTAAATAAATAACTGCGCAATTAGCATAATATTATGCGTATGTACATCACATAAACATGACCTGTCGTAACGAAGCATCGATTGCGATCGACACGTGCGATAATTAAAATGCGTTCGACATTCAGAAAAATCCAACGAATCAAACACTGACATCAAGTCAATATCAAGTCTGACTATCAAGTCAAAATCTTGTGAAAGCTGGATATCAACTCCTCGAAAAGCTGCCAGTGGACAGTTTGGTAAGATAAGGCGAGATGGTGTCACGTCAATATGTGCATCTGCTACCACTCGCTGGCTCCAGTCCCTTCATTGTAACACAGTACATTAGGAACACCAGAGAGGGCACGAGTCACACTAGTGCACCGACCGAGAGCGGTGCACGGACTGAGAGGACTGAGCCCGACCACTCCGAACAGCCCGTCGCGATGCCAACCATAGGCCTACCGCAAAAAAACAAGCTCTGTTTATTGTTGCCAAGCTACAATGCGTGTCAGAAATAACCGGACAACAGTGACGTACAGTTGGAGCCAACGTTGGTGCCAAATCACATGATTCACATTTTAGGCAGGTCACGAGCGACACCCACATTATGCATACATTAGTGTGAATATTTATTACATTTGTGTGGACCACAACTATTGACTAGAATTCATATTAAATTAAATAGAAAAACACTTTAGCGTCGAGCCAAGAGTTCTACAGTCTCCAGTTTCATTAGCATGAAGATGAGAACGCCAGAAGTATGGAAAAGTGTTCAAAGCACTTTTTTCCATTGAATGATTGAATGTGGTGATGTTGTTGAGCAGACGCGCCTCGATCGGCTAGCCGCGTCGACTCTGCTGGCACGCGCCGCGGACACTAGCGGTTTAATTGGCGCGATACATCATTAACTGGCAGTTAATGTGGTCGCGAGCCGCTCGGAAGTGCGCGCTGTCCCCGGCGCAGGCGCAGGCCGCGTGCGACGCGCCTCATGCCGCTATCATCAAACTAATGCTGGTCGAAAACAATTCGATGTGTGTCAGTTATTCGCGTTCTCTATTTTTGTGTGCTATTTGTGTTTTATTCGTTTGTGTTGGTGTCTCTTTTATTTCATGATTGGCGTTGCGGGCGGGGCGGGTGGTGCGCGCTGTCGCTATCAATGTGACACAAGTTTAATAGCTAAAGTCACGCGGAGGAGACTATCAATCTTCTGCGAAGATAACGACACGACTCACGAATGTGTAAACTAATCACAAATAAACCGAATCACATCAATTCTACAATTTCTACAACACAAATGTTCAATGAAGTAATGAATGTCAGTCAGATGTTACGAGGGTAAAACGCGGCGGCCGTCGCCGCCGCCAGCCCCGTTCACGAATATCGGTCATTAAACAATTAAATACTCGTGACACCATTCAATTCGATATTCGAATGGGAAACTCTTCGACCTATATTACTCTGTGAACATTATAGGTTGAGTAGCAATCAAATGTAAATTGAACTAATATTCTAAATGAGTAATAATAATAATATTTTCAAACTCAAAGCATTTATTTCAAGTAAACCAATTACAGGCACATTTGAATTGTCAAGGTCGGTGAGTTAGAAAGATGAAGCTAGTTGCCCATTCCAAAGCGTAGGTACCTATGGAGAAGAACGGGCAAGAAACTCCATGGACACTCTTTTAAAATCATGACATTTTAATATGATTGACGTGTAATAGTACATTATGGTACAAGTGTGTAACGTTGGTGATTATCGCTGAGGCGCCATTGAGACCCGAGCCGTCAGGCGAGGGTCTTAAGAGAGCCGAGGACGATAATCACCAACGTTACACACTTGTATCATACGACGTTTTTCAACACACTTGCGAAGAAAATAATACTAAATCATCATCATCATCCATCATCATCCATCATCATCACCATCCATCATCATCCATCGTCATCCATCGTCATCCATCATCATCCATCATCATCATCCATCGTCATCCATCATCATCCATCGTCATCTATCATCATCCACCATCATCCATCATCACTCATCATCACCCATCATCATCCAGCATCATCCATCATCATCCATCATCATCATCCATCATCATCCATCGTCATCCATCATCATCCATCATCATCAATCATCATCATCCATCGTCATCCATCATCATCCATCGTCATCCATCGTCATCCATCATCATCTATCATCATCCATCATCACTCATCATAACCCATCATCATCCAGCATCATCCATCATCATCATTCATCATCATCCATCGTCATCCATCATCATCCATCATCATCATCCAGCATCATCCATCATCCAGCATCATCCATCATCATCCATCATCACCCAGCATCATCCATCATCATCATCATCATCGTTTTTAAGAACAAAGCAACTCAAACAAAAAACAACCTATAACTCACTAAGAACAAAGCAACTCAACCAATTCTATAACTCACTAGTGAATAATAGTAATGAAAAAGTCACAGTTTGATAATAGGTGTCATTATGTGCCTAACTGTAGTGAAATTAGAGCCATTTTATGAGCAAGTGTGTTGAAAAAGTATTTGTACAAACCTACTTACAGAAATAAAATCTTCATTATCAGATAACTAAGACCCATAGATAGAATAATCTTCTTCTATTATAAAAAAAGCCTTTATTCGGTTAAGGACAGATTCTGTTTACGGCAGAATCTGGTTACGGCAGATTCTTTTTATGGCAGATTCGTGATATGGCAGAAATACAATCATTCAGAAAACTGTGAAGAGTTGGTACGAACTTTATTGGTAACTAACTACATACAAACTCGGTAATTTTATTGGATATTATCTACTTTTTACTACGAATTTAACATGATTGTAGATGCATTATTTATCTATACATAAAATGCTTTGTCCTGAATGACTGACTGACGGATCAACGCACAATCAAAGTACTAGGCTATCATAACTAGGTAGGAGCACACCTAGAAATCCATAATAATTTGTGTTATAACAATTAATAACGTAAGAAACCAATTAAATATCTTATTGGAACAATTTTCGACTTCTACGCGGACGCGTCGTGTTAGCAGTTAAGTGAAGTTAGCAGTTTTTAATATATTATATTAAAAACTGCTAACTTTTTCAAATATTCCAAAGGTGTGATGTTACTTGTTTCTAAATTTGTTAGTTCATTAATGAATTATTTTTTTTCTATAAAAATTCAATCTTCTTTGTCCGCAGCAGCTTGTCATCATTGTCCATGCCAAGAGATCGCGGAAAGCAATAAGGCCGGCCATTGTATATTTTGTTTTTTATTATATATAGTTTTTGACAAGGTAATAAATAGTTGGCTTTTTTGGAATCTACTATTTATTCTTCGATACCAACCTTCGATCGAGTTAAGTAAATTATAATGATAATATAATCTAGTTAAAGTTTTTAAGTATTAGGTACAGATTTTGGTCGCGACTGCCCAATGTCTGCCGTAACACGAATCTGCCATAAAAAGAATCTGCCGTAACCAGAATCTGTCGTAACCAGAATCTGTCCTTAACCGAATAAAGGAAAAAAAGGTCCTGACTGACTGACAGACTCATCAACGCCCAGCCTAAATCCTTGGACCTAGAAAGCTGAAAATTTGCACAGAGGTTCCCTTTATAATGTAGACAAGGATTAAGGGAGGATTTTTTTAAATTCAACCCCTAAGGGAGTTAAATACGGGATGAAAGATTAGCGCGGGCGAAGCCGCTTGCAAAAGCTAGTAAACAATAAAAACAAACCAATACATATTAAAAACTAACTTAAAACTATAACTAAACACGTAAAGTTGTCGGCGTCGTGTACCGCGGCGACCTTTCGGCCAAAAGTCCTCTTTCAAGCGGGTCTGTAAATGGTGGGGCGCGGTCTGCGCAGGTCTATTTTCAGAAAGTAATGTGTTGTGCAAATTAGATCATTCATCTATAAAGTATAATTATCAGTGGTTCTTTTAGTGGCACTCAGTCAAAACAATAAGGATAAATAAATAATAAAATAAAAATCAAACACAACTTGTGTCCAATTCGTTGTCGTGAACATAACAGTATTGCGACTGAGTGAGACTATATGCAAGTATTAATAATTACCCACAAGCAGTTGGTCGTAGCTGCTAGAGTTCAATATTCCGAATGATCAATATGTGTGTATACACACGAGCGACACGCGTCGACGGCAGAGGCAACTACAGCCGTTGACGACCCGAGTCAACCTGAGAACGAAGGGGCCCGTGCGCAGAAGCAGCAATCGAGAACAGAATCCCGCGTGATTCTGTTCTCGAGTGCTGCTCATCCGACAAGCCAGGGACTAACATCGCTGCGCTCTTTGCACTCAACTAGACTCTTGTGTTGGTAAGCGCGCTATTGCGTCAATGGAAACTCGTTAAAGCCGTGACACGACCTTTTGCTATTGAATTGATTAAATAAGCGATAACTCGTCGGCCACGTTCGATATGCTATCAACATCTCGCAGACGAGTGACCCTTGATGCACAGGCACAGATTCTCTATCATAATACTGTACATTTAATGATATATAACGTGAACATAAAATATTAATTATGTCATAAAAATGATTAGTTTCAGTAATAGCAAAGCTCTCAATCTGTATGCTATTTATAAGCGAATTAATTTAAAAGCTAGCCATTACGATTTCTTAAAATAGACGATCACAATAGTCCGGCGAAGAGCGCAGCAAGCGGTAGCGCGGCAAGCAGCGCGAAGTGGCGCAATGTAACGCGATGTGGCGCGGAGTATCGAGATGTTAATGGGGAAAAGCGCGACCTTGATGAATTAGTTTGCAGCGTGACAACGCGTTATGTTTTCAAATTAGCGCGTACGCCACACGCCCGCGCCGTGCGTATTGTTCCGTATTGTTGCGCGCTCACTACCTCGGGTACAGTGACGTGCGCACGAGCATGCGCGGCTCGTTTATAATCTCCACATTACTTATTTGCCCAAATCTTTATCCAGCATAACGAGCCACTCGCTAACTGTTGTTATGTGACAGTTATTTACATTGTAAATTTTAACATTTACACCTACTCGTGTTGCAGTCATCAATTTGTTAAACACAACGTTTTAGCGGTGTACTTGTTTTTTTTTTGTCCGGGTCTATCAATGGATATGTTCATGGAATATTTTATCATAACTTATGCAGAAGTATATAATAAACAGTCAACATTATATAGTTAAACAGTCCCGAGAAGTCCTTCCAAACAGTAGTTCCCAATTCCAAAAGGGTGTATGTAAGTAATGATTGCAGAAGATCGAAATAATATTATTCAGCCTTAATCTTACCTACCTATACAGGTACTTTGACAAAAAAAAATGCGTTTATATACAGGAAAAGTTTTTATCTAGTGCGCAAATTTTTACCATGAATTCAGCATATCATTCTAGACCTCCTACCGCAGAAATGTTTTGCCTGTTATACAAAAAAAAATCAGCTGTTCCATACATTTTGACCGCGTAGGTATTGCACTTTTCTATGAAACAGCTGTTTTTTTTTTGTACAACTGGCGAAAAATTTCTGCGCTAGGGGCTCTAGAATGATATGCTGAATTCGTGGTTAAAATTTTCGAACTGGATAAAAACTTATCCTGTATACAAGCCCTCGAATCAGAAGCTCTAGATCCTTGACATAGCTGCATCCCTTAATAAACATGAAGGTTAAAAATACTACATAGTACGAAAATGCCTCTGACATTTCAACTCTGTTCTATATTTAGGTAGACTCTTCATATAGATTATTGCACTGACCTTTCGAATGCACGTTTGTGTTTCTAGCATCCTGTCTACATTACCTAAGCTACCAACACTACGCAGCATCGACAGCAATTTGAATCAACTTGTGGACTGCGGCTGGGCCTGAAGTAATACCGGTCAAGGACATGTTGCTGAAAGTGAATGTCGCCTGAATTCTAAGTGTGCTGAAGAGCTCAATATACTACTGTGAAGTGGTGAGGGGCCAGTTCAGATAACCTCGAACAGTTGTAGCGAACTAAAGTTCGCCCATCTTCAGCCGCCTGATGCAGCGCTCACTATTTTCCAAATAGTTTTGGTTTGCATTACTAGTCAATTTAACACCAAAATAGTTAATTAGAACTGCTATTTTGCGATTCAACATTTACCTAACACTACTCGTAATAAAAACACATTTCCCATTACTCGCTGATAATGTAGCTTTCAATAGGTGAAAGAATGTTTAAAATAGGTTAGTATTTTTTTTAATTTTATCCATTACACGCACACGTACAAAATAACTAGCTGACCCGCCAGTCGTTGTCCTGTCTTAACTATGAATATTGAATTCGCAACTTTTTTTTTTTTGTAAGAACCTACTCCTAACAATAACAAACACAACAAAAAAGAATTAGCAATATTGGTCCAGCCGTTCACGCGTGATGCCGTGACCAAGGGAAATACAGATTCATTTTTATGTATAAGAAGATTAGTTTAAATAAGTATAATGAAATGAAATGTTTATTTGTAAAAGTAGATGTTATAAGACGTGTTTACTCGTCAATATTTTTATTGGTCAATGTTAAAAGTACATGACTCCGGCCTATTATACTAGCTAACTGATTCGTGACAAGAAATGCCAAAACAAACTCAGAGGTCTATTTAAAAGTCCAAACATTATTAAATTACTAGGATTTTATATGAGTCTAACAATGAAGCGCCATGATTGTAACAGCAAGAAAGTGCCAAAGAGCAGCAGGGCTCTGTTCATCTTTACTAATATTTTAAAGAGGAAAGATTTCATTGTTTATTTGTTTGCATTGCATAGGCTCCGAAACTACGGAACCGATTTGAAAAAATATTCCACTGTTGGGAAGCTACACTATCCCCGGGTAACATAGGCTATAACTTATCCCCGTATTCCCACGCGAACGGGAACTACGCGAGTGGAACCGCGGAGCGTTTCTAGCTATTTAATAAAAATAATGATCTTGCTACGAGAGCAGTGGCTTGTAATATATTTTTCAACACACTTGCTAGTAAAGTGAGCCTTATTACATCGTTCTTAGGGCCATAAGCCGAACTATAACACACACGTGCATAATAATATTACGCACTAGTGCATAATAGAATTATCCCTACAAAGTTAAGTTAGTACCTAACTGCAAATTATATGCGAGTAAACAGAACATTTTCAATTTAACCGGGTAGTATAGTTTTTTTTTTTTTTAACAACAAAGAGGTTTTATGCCGCTGAAAATCCATTAAAATTTTTGGAATAAATAGATGTGTCCTTAGTTAAGAGGAAAAAAAATTCATCATCATCATCAAATTATTTTCAATTAACAATAATTTGTTATAAAATAGTTGCATTTTATCACTAAAATGATATTTTTGAAGTAGGCCGTATGGCTGTATGTAATCAATCACTTAGCATTTGGCGCGTGCAAAAAAAAAAAAAAACTTTGTTTGGAACGCATTTGTTGCTGTGTGGTAAAATGATTTATGCAATACAGGTTTGTTTTTCCTCGCAAGTGTGTTGAAAAAGTGCGTATGCGACTCGTGAGCAACTTGCTCACTAGACACTCGGCTGATTTACGCCCTCGCCTACGGCTCGGGCTGCAACCCACAGCCTCGTGTATAATGAGCAACTTAGCTCACTTGTATCATAATATACTATTGATTACCATTTTAACGTCTGTTCAGTGTTGGGGAAATCAGGAGAACAAACTACATTATGGACTTGTGTTCATACTATTGTACCTCGTAATTGTGCTCTATTAACGAGTTGTAAATAGCGCAGCACTGGTGGCCCAGTGGTAAACGCCGCGGCTTACTCGGATGTAGTTCATGGGTTTTAACCCTGTCAGCGCTTTACTTTGGGTAAATTATTTAAGCACGAATGCTCCTAAAACAGTAAATATTAACATCGCGAGGAAACCGGCATGACCCAGAACCAAAAATTCAAAGACATGTGACATAATTATACCAACCCACACTGGCCCCGCGTGGTGGATTACGGTCCGCTTCCTGTCACAGTGAGGAGTGTGTCCCAGCAGTGGGAACATTATAGGCTCATTATGCTTTATGATTACCATCGTAGGTATATACAAAGAAACTTCAGCAGCTTGCGTCTTAAAGACGTTATTTAGGATTTTATTGTATTCCGTATTTGTAACGTTCGCGTCAGGGACTCGAGTCACGAGCCCGGAGTTTGTTTACTACAGCGAAGAGAATGTAGGCATGAGGAGTAGGTAGCACTTAGGTAATGAGTCATCTGGTGCGCACTGCGGCCCGTGCCAACTGCCCGTGCTCGACTAGGTTAGCGGCGTTTTAACTGAGTTATCTACACTTTTAGTAAAGCACATTTGAGCATCAATCATTTGCGAAGCCGTATAATTTCCTCCAATCATAAAAGCGCAACCCGTATATGTAGGATCACGCTAGCTGACCCGAGTACAGCTAGTACACACGGCTACACATAAAGCTATACAATTCCAGTTTACGCTGATTTCACACTGCACGGAAATCCTATAGAATGCGAGATCAGCTTATACAGGAAATGTATAGCTTGATGTGTAGCCGTGCGTACATGCAGCTCAAGCTCAACAAATCAGAAATAGAAGCTAAGAACGCTATCGCTATAGTGGATATATGGATGCCGGCCGGTGTTAGCGGGACTCTTCATGTAAACACTATTTCAATAACGCAATTAAGTATGTGCGTCTCCTACACAATGTGAGGCAATAAAATAAATATAATACAAAATGCGGATACTTTGAGATCCAGATTCATTTCAGCACAGTGTTCTAACAAGAAACTAGATTTTATTATTCCACAGAAATTATTCCACGGGGATGTACTACCGGGATAAAAAGTTTCCTAAGCTAGATCACAGTTACTGTGTACGTGTTTTTCATTCGGCGGTTCAAACAATTTCAGACAGACAATTTTTAATATTAGTATGGACAAAAAAATTGTACGTAAGTACAGTCACGATTAATAATAACATAGGATCGCCCTTAGAATTCAAATTCATGTAGCAACATGAAATCGCAAAAATAAGTATGCAAACTGTGTTCAATAATTATCATCATCATCTGCCTAGCCTTTTCCCAACTATGTCGGGGTCGGCTTCCAGTCTAACCGGATGCAGCTGAATACCAGTATTTTACATGGATCGACTGCCTATCTGACCTTCACAACCCAGTTACTGGGTAATACGATACCCCTTGGTAAAGACTGGTTGCCAAACTTTCGGGCTTCTGACGACCCGTAACGACTGTCAAAGATCCACAAATGACAGCCGGGACCAACGGCTTAACGTGCTCTCCGAGGCACGGAGGGGTCTTGGTATGTAAAGATGGTCACCCATCCACGGACCAACCGCGGCAAGCGCAGCTTAACCTGATCAATCGACCCGTGCAGCTATTTTTACTTAGCCACAAGCCCCTGTGTCCAATAATTTTGTAAATGTTAAATTGTGTCAAAACGTAATAATTTTTTTTATCAAATTTTCGCTACCTATCAATAGATTACCAATAATTTTATTCACTTTTGTTACTTAAAAATATTTACCCAAGGAAATTTCAACAACATATTTACGGTACAGTTTTGAAATTATGTATACAATTACAAAGCAGCAGCGAATTATTTCCGAGCTCAAGTCGCTGATTTTACCTAACTGAAAAAATCAGTGTACTCGTAAGTATATACACTGATTTTGTCACTTATTATATTATTTGTTTTTAGATTTTTAAGATAAATTTTTGCTATTGCATATTGTGTCGTGACAATGCTTTAATCAAAATATTACCTACCTGCAACTTCTACAGGTTTTTATTTTTGTCGGGGTATTTTTGAATTTTTAATTTAACCTAAATTTTTTGCTTTTTAAACTTAATATAGTAATAGTAAACACGCTATGATCGAGACACGTCTCGCATAAATCTGCGCAGCTTTACGTATGTTTCCCACAGTGAAGTTTGTTACTAATTTATCCTCATTCCTCGTTGCTATTCCATCATCAGACCCTGATCACTATTTATCTATAACTTCATTGAGACCTTTTCAATGAGCCCAAACCCGATACTTCTGTTGTTGGTGAGGTAGTTGGGTATACTGGAAATTGCAGGTGATCCTGCAGTATCAGTTCAAGGTTACCTACTTTGTTCGTCTAACATCATTGAAGTAGGTAACAGAATACCAAATTTCGCTTAATAAATAAAATAAATAAATGCTGATCAAACTAATCGAAAAACGCCTATCTGCTATTATGTTTTCAAGAGTGTACTAGTGTACTGAATATCCTGGCTGCAGCATCAGCTCATCGTGTTGCCATCATTGCATAGTATGTAGAACCACATTACTCATCAACACCAATTCAAACACGACTTATCTGCTATTATTTTTTCAAGAGTCTACTAGTGTGCTGGATATCCCGGTTGCAGCATCAGACCAAGAATTCAATAATCTTGCATAGTCGTATAGCATACATACCTAGGTTTTTAAAATTTCAGGTCACACGTACGAGTATGTTTGAAAGTAAAGTAAATACACATTGTGCTCCTAAGAACCCTACCGCAGCTAACACAGCAGCCTTCAAATGGCTGAATCGATTTTCATAAATAAAAAAACCACCGCTAGCAAACCTACTCTTAAACAAAAAAAAACGCAGCCAAGTCGGTTCCCCTTTTTAAGAGCTACGGTGCCACAGACAGACAGACACACAAGTGGTCAAACGTATAACACCCCTCTTTGTGGTTAAAAACAGGAAAAGTAGGTAGTATATGACAAAATGTATACCTACATGTTAGATATTGTCATGGATACTTCAAATTTACATTGGAAGTGTAAACAGTTTTGACACAGTTTGATGGTTAGGTAATTTACATAAAATTGGTCGAAGTTAAGATATTTTATAAAATATGACAATGTATACATATTATTGCTCGTGACTGTACATAATTTCAAGTTCCTTCAATTTCGTTCATTCAATCAATTTGTCAAAATCTGGTCCCCAACTGTCAAGTTACTGAATACAATTAAAAGTCGAATTATTTATTAAAATTTTAAGGAGGGAAGGACTGTAACCGGTACCGTAACGGCCCCTCTCAGTCCTGCTACCCCGAATACCAGTCGTAGCGCGCTAAATGTTTAAATATAAACAATCTGAAATATTTTGTTTTTACCCGGCCAAACCACACAGTGGGTGAAATAAAACGGGTGATAACTTTATTTAACCCACTAATAGGATTGAATCCGCGTGAATCAGCCGTAGCGATGATGGTAGCGTTAGCCGGAGCTGCACGCTGTATGTCGACGACAAGGTGGAAAATAAAAGGGTAAAAGAAAACTTTCAATGGGTATGTATTTTAAAACTCCAGATGTCAGCGTCGCCAACTTTTTATTTTTATTATAAGGCCAGCGCGTCGGACACGACACGCGCCTGCGCGTGGCTGCGTGCGCGCCGCGACAGGCTACACATCGCTCACACAGTGTTTACGCGCTCTGTCCAAATTTAATGAGTTCATTCACGCGAACGACGCCAATAAACGATTTGTTACCAACCGTTAATTAATTAGCATTACTTCCGTGTGGTGCCGGACGTAAAAGAATAGCACCATCCCATTTCTTCCCGTGGTGTCATAAAAGGCGACTAAGGGACTTACTAGAGAATGGGCAGCAGCGTTCTCTATGAATTTGACCACCATACTGCGATCGCCTACCCACCTGCCAAGCGTGGCGATTATGGCAAATCCCCCCCTTTTGGGGGAGGCTTATGTCCAGCAGTGGACGTCTTTCGGCTGATATAAAAATGATTATGACTTAACATAATTAATCGATTTTTGACATATGATGAGCGGTAACATAGTCGTAGGCCGTCGCTGAACCCTGCGCAAACTTGCACAGAGCTGCAAAATATTGCAACAGGTCCACTGTTCCAATCAATTTGCACAGATCGGTATTTTTATCAGGAGTCCATGCAGTACTCCGGTAGCGAGCGCGGAGGCGGGGCGCCCCTGAGCCATCGGTCAAGAAGTCAACACACGACATCTTACTTACCAACTTAACTTCGTGTTAAACTATCCACTTTACTATTTATAAGTGCAGCTAGTTCACTGCTATCTTTCAGTGCTTTTTCGAAAAAGTTTCAATGTTCACAACATAAACAGCAATCAATGAAAAATATGCTGAGTTAATATCAATAATAACGTTTAATACCCGCCCGGTGCAATACCAGGAACATTGTTCGTATGAAGAGGCCGAGCTGTGTGCCCAGTTGACTGCTTCACTGTCACGGAATTAGGACGATGTCACTAAATAGCAGACGCGCGAACAAACATCATAATAACTAATGGACGTTTCCTGTAACTACGTACATACACACAGCAAAAAAAGTTTGCGATCACTTAGAAAAATCTAAATATTTTTTTGATACAGTTGATTATATTAAGATTTCTTCTTCTTTTTGGATTCTATATTTAAAAATATAGATTTAGAATATAAAACAATACAACAGTTCAATTGTTTTTCCATATAAAAAGGCTTTCAGTCCTAGCTTACGCTCATTCAGAAATCTGTAATTGGCTTTCTGTCTAATATACTGTCCTTGATCTGTTTGATTAAGCTGTAAGTCTCCCATGTTATTTAAATAAATAAATCTGATTTAGTCAATTTTAATGGATTTAAAATACTTTTTCGCGGAAAGTTGTGATTGAAAACATGCCAAGAGGATTATCAGAAGTTTTACGAGCAAGAATTAACTTTGAGGAAAGAAGGATTCACCACGAGAGAAATAGCACGCAGAGTTGCTATATTCCAATCCTGTGTCGTGACCACGTTGCAGAGGTACCACGGGATGGGTAATTTTGCTGACCAACCCCGCAGTGGTCGCCCAACTGTTTTGACTGCTGCCCAAAAGCGCTAATTTAGATTGCTGGCAGCCCTACTAAAATAAAAGCAGAAGTTCGGGCCGCCTCTGGGCTTGAAGTTAGCACTCAGACCATTCGGAATTGCTTGCACCAGGCTGGATTACGAGCACAGAGGTCTTGGCAAGCTCCTCTGAATATCCGGCGACGACAACGACGGAGATAACAGTGAAGAAGAAGAAAACATTTGACAAAACTGTCTCTTCGTTGACGAATCGCGATTTAGTACTCATCCAGATAATCGACGTGTCCGTATCTGGAGAAAACCAGGAGAGCGTGAAAGGCAAAGAACTGCCACTGGAACAGTTCAGCGAGGCGAGACATCGGTGTCCTTTTGGGGTGGTATTATGATTGGAGCTAGAACGCCTTTGATCCCGTATCGAGGCTTCATGACAGCACACATGTGTAGAGCAGTTTGCTATTGGTGTAATTGTCAGACCATTCCGAGTAAATCATGGTCACCAATTTGTACTGGTCGATGATAATGCGGCCGCCCATCGAGTTCAACGAGTCAATGCTGCTCTCCGAGAATACGACCTCACAACGACTGGCCTGCCGGCTCGCCTGACTTAAACCCAATAGAGCACGCGTGGGATGCTCTTAAGCGAGCTGTTTGGAACCATCAGCCATATCCCCAGACAGTACCAGAGCTCAGGGAAGCCGCTATTCAAGAATGGGACAGGTTACCAAGAAATGCTGGATAATTTGCTTGACCGCATGTGTTTGAGTCAGGGGAGGAGTTATATTATATTGAATATAAAACCTTTTATTCTGTTTGTTTAAGTTTGGTTAAACAGTCTTTTTTTTTCTATCTAATTGCTGTTACAATTACATTATGATTAATTACTCATTTTTTTATCTACCTATATAATATATGTTACTAGCTGCTTTTTTACGTTCGACCGTTTTTCAGGTTATATGACACTCGCAATTATCGTGGCTTTCTATCGATAAAAGAATTTTCAAAAGATACCTAGTATGTTATGTGTGCTCCTACCGAGTTATGACAGCCTAGTACTTCGACTGTATAAAGCGTTTTCTAGCTGACACAATTACCTATATTAGGTGTGTTCCTACATAACTGTCATAACTCGGTAAGAGCATACCTAACATAGTTGTCATCTAGAGAGCGTTATATGCCGTCGAAGTACCAGGTTGTCATAACTGAATAGGAACACACCGATTATAGGTAATTGTGTTAGCTAGAAAACGATTTACACAGTCGAAGGACTAGGCTGTCATAACTCGGTAGGAGTACGAGCACACTTTATGCCTTCGAAGTACCAGATTGTCATACCTAACATAGTTGTGTCAGCTAGAAAACGCTTTATGCCGTTGAAGCACCAGGTTGGCATAACACGGTAGGAGCACACTTTTTTTAGAAAGAGTTTTCTCAAAACATTTTGTTAGTCAGCTTTTAATCGCTTTATGCGTTCGAAGTACCATAGAGACAAATGTCATAACTCGGTAAGAGCACACCTAACATAGTTGAACATAGTTTTGTCAGCTAGAGGCTGTCATCAGGAGCCTAACTAACACACTAGGTAGACGTGTCGGTTATAAAACACTTTATGCCTTCGAAGTACCTGGTTGTCATAACTCGGTAGGAATACCCATAGTTATGTCAGCTAGAAAGCGCTTACATTTTATATGTACTAACAAAATTAATACATAACGTAAAAAAACAATTCAAAATCCTAATAGAACCGTTTTTTAATTCTAAAAAAGGCAAAAGCTATTAAAAAATTAAAAAATAGTTTTAGTTTTTTCAATTTCAAACAGGGTATTTCTATTTAAAGAAAACACACAACAAAGCATTTTACTTGATAAGGTTCAATTTAAAAAAATAAATATCAGCTTATGCTAGTTGATCAAAATTTTTTTTTGATGTGTATAGTACTAGGTAGATACTAATTAATACATGCATACTTAGAAGGTTGTTAGTGGGACAGTAATATAATACATGGAGACGTGTTTGCAAGGCAGCGGTAGGATAGATACATTTCGGACTTTTAGGTTCAGAGCGCCTTGTATTTGTTCTAAACGTGTGTACATTTATTTTTATTTTACGTATTTTATTTTATTAGTAATACATTATAGAAAAATAAATATGATTATTTTCACATAAACACGTTGATCATTGCGACCTACTTTACATATCTAAAATTGTATCGAATTGCTCCGAAGCATTTAATTATAAATGCCGACCATTGTAATTGTTCCTATTTTGAATGAGAAACCTTGTGTGTTAATATTTGTGTTATTTTTTTTACATTTCCGTTTAAATAATTGATTTTAAGGTGTTATTTTGTTGGTTTTGAGAACTCTGAATGATTAATAGGAATAAGTGGGTGCATTCGTATTGCGACGGTAGAGGTGAAATGATTGGATCGTCGCAAGACGAACATCAGCGAAAGCATTTGTCTAAGGGTGTGTCCAGACCTGGCGAATGCGACACAAACGTAGGCTGCAACCGCACGCGAGCAACACGCGCGCAGTTCGCAAGCGATTCGCGAGCGTCGCATTCGCCAGGTCTGTACACACCCTAAGGTGTTTCGTCAAGCAAGGACATAGGTTAGAGGTTCTAAGGCCTGATTTTACCAAAGTCCGATATCTTTTATCCGTAGAATAAAATTTACGTCTGACAATTCTATTGTGGAAAATCTGTCAAAAATTCAAAATTTATTCTCAGAATAAGACTATCATAAGATAATCTAGGTTTAAAAGTTTGGTGAAATTCGCCCTAAGGCGATTAGATACCGTTGCTATGCAACCATGCAACGCTGGTCGTGTTTCTAGCTTTGAATAAAACGTACTTGTGCATAACGTTTAATTCTAGAATATAATTTATTTCAGGGTTGTTACAGAATTACCCCCATTTAGAATATAATATGACACAAAAACGTTTGTCTGTTTGGCCTCAGGTATATTGTGATAATTACTGATAAACAAAAGTAAAGTTGTTAAAAAATAATATATTTCAAACCAACCAACCTCCATGTGAAGTGGAACAGAGCGTGTCTTCCCTCCAGGTCATCAGAACGTGGAGCCAATTCAAGACAACAAGGGAATCATGTTCATTAACGCTGAACTTTGGCTTGCCCCAACGTACCACTGATCATAAAGAACAGCGGGCTATTTCCGTAACACACTTACAATGGCAATGCTTTTTTATTCTGATGGTTCTACAAAATAGCGCGCTGTTTACACTGTCGAACAGACGAATTTTTCAAACCCATATGTTTGAAAAATTTGTCTACAATAGATTCGCAATTTCCTTCTCCTACTCGTACCTATAGTTTTTGCAGTTAAAGCTGGATCTCTCCGAACGGCACCCTAATTGCGTAACTCACGATTGATCATAATTGGTTTCACAGTTAAACAATATTCATTGCATTATTTACGTTGTTGAGCAGATACATTTTTCGAACATATGAAGCAATGGTTTAACAATCCGTTTCAAAACGATACAGATTATGATGAATCGTGAGTTACGCAATTAGGGTGCGGGTCTCGGATGGGTTATTAGGAATCGCATGAATTTTTGACTTGGGAATTCAGTATAACTATATTGGAAAATAAATATATTATAAATAGGTTGACCAAAATGTTTGAAACAAGAGACCTGGAGCCAATTTCGGAGAAAACTAAAACTGCTATTCTTGTCGCCAGTACCTAGGTACTGCAACTTTATCCGAGAATCAAACCAAAGTTTTTCGAAAAAAATACATCTTTCTTAATATCCTATCCTGTATGATGATTGGAATATATTCATAGGTATTCCAGTTAAAGTTCCAGAACGAAAACTCTTTAAGTGCAAGCGCCACTTATACCTATAATATAATTGAATAAATGTTGTTACAGTGCTGAAGAAAATAAAACGTCTCGAATTACTTTCAGACTCAATATTTATAGTCAGCTGTAATCATCAGCCAAATGTGCGTAATCTTTGAAAGTTCTAATTGACACAGTACACGTGATCAGATGCGACCGGCGAGTGAGACGCGGCGCAGTGCGGACGAGCCCGGAGCCGTGCGTAGTACGCGTGGATTATAAACCAAACGTGCAATAATGCGATTGGTGATACATCTTAGTAAAATCAATCAGTTGAGACATGGCTGGCGCGCCGCCAACATGCCACATAAAAACTACGTGGAGAACGGCCCGTCTGGATGATTGTCGTGTACCGGCCTATTTTTCTTCGACGCTCGGCCCTCGGCATTCGGCGCTCAGCGGAATCGTATCTAGAGTGGCATTCACAAATAGAGCGGCGGACGAACCCACAGAAATGTATTCTTCCCGACGCCGACGTTAGGTTGTAAAACTACCATTATATTGATCGTACTAACGACACTGTGTGGACTGTGGCTAACGACGATTTAAAGTGAGCCGTCTGCGTCCCTCCGCGTACCTCGGCGTTCCTCGCGCCAATGTGTGACTGTAGCCAATGTTGGTAGCGCGACTCGCAGCACCATGAGCCGGTGACGAGATATGGCGCATTGTGTTCATTGACGTATTGCAATACCCGTATATCAATGAAAGCTGAGCATAGCGCGTCGCGTGTCTGAAGACGTCGTGACTTCATGAGACACGCGGCGTCGCGTTGCAGCGCGGTGGTAGAAGTGATGGCTGTTGTCCAACGCTGGTCAACCAGCGGCGACTTCAGCGGCCGCTGATCAATGGCTCGCCGAACTCAACTATAAATACGCCAGAGCGACGCGAGCGAGTCCCGTGACGGGCGCACCTCGCACCTCGCACATGCACTGCACGCGTCGGGGGAAACACCTCTCACATAATGTACAGTATGCCCGGGACGTACACACTGGTGCGCCTGGGGCGGTGAGCGGGAAGGGGGCGGGTCCACCACGTGCGTGCTCACTAAACCTCCACCTTAATACCAAACTCTTATAATACGCGAGTCAACATTTTATTTTTAGAATTTGCCTCGTAAAGATAATATTAGTTAGTAAACTTGGTTAGTTCCTACAAACGTTGCTGTTCCCATGGGATGTAGTCTGAACGTACGACAACGAGTAAGCAGTAATAAAGTAGCCACAGGCGAGAAGTGCTGGCGTGCTGGAGTGCTGTACTCGTACATCACCTGAATAATGTGTGTGCTCAACGTAGTGAGTTGGGCTCAGTTCAGTTTGAATGCCACTCACGTTTGGCAAAAACTGACAAAATATATTTACACATACCTATTCAGTTCTATTCAAACATGGCTATAATGGCAGCGTTTATGGTATCGAAAAAAGTTGTGCGTGCGGTAGCATTTGTGGAAATTCCATTTCGATTTTAAAAACCATAACGCGAATATGCTTTTTGTATGGCTTCCTGCGATTCAATATTTACCATCGACAAACAAAAGACGATTATTTTTTCCTACATGGAAATAGAAAAAGCTTTTAAAGCTATATCGCATTCATGGAACACAACAACCTGAGCTAAGGTGAAACAGCGTCATATAACAAAAAATAACTACTTAAAACTTATTTTCCAAAAAAAAAACAACAACCTACTCCTAAAAACACTAGAACATGAAAAAAAGAAATTAATAAAATGCATATCCACCGATATGTATTTTAGTAATTTCTTGTCACCGCCTTCCGAAATTAAAGTTATTTTTCACTTTCTAGTGTTTTTTAGAAGTCGGTTGTTTCAATTTTTTTTTTTTTTTAAAGTAGTTTTAATCTTTCACTTTTTAGCTAAAGTACCTACCCCAAAAAAAATCGAAATTTCATCATCCTTGGGGATAAAACAATGCATATTTATGCTATAGCAGCAATCTCGGTTAATTTGCTGTCATTTTTCGAACAGTTCAGTTTTCTGTCTCCGAAACGCATCATTAGATCTATATGAAATTTTAATGGGACCATTTCGAAATAAACCCTTTTCGAACAAAAAAAGAATTTTGCAAACCGGTGTTATGACGGAGTTATGCCCGAACCTCCACCGAACTCCTAACCGTTAAAGAGTTGTACCTTCCTTCATCAGGTCAGCGTCATGAGATGATGATGACCATACGTAAATGTCTCAATAGCTTTAGAAAATATATGAAAAACATTGTTAATATCTACAAAATTTCAGGGTTTTCCTCGTTTTCCCTGGGATTCCAGAATCAGATCCTGATTTGGTGCCAATGGGACCTTCTCAGGAGTATACTCTTTCAAATAAAAAAAGAATTTTGAGAATCGGTCCACAAATGGGGGAGAAATCGATGAACATACATAAAAAAATACACACAGTGGAACATGTAACCTCCTCCGTTTTTGGAAATCAGTAAAAAAATAGGAGTTAGTGCTTCATATGCAACGCCTAGGTATACAAACCGTTGCAAGGCTATCGGCATGCTTTGTTCGCGAAACGAATCAATACCTAGTGTAATGTGTGGCTCAGCTGCCTGGATACGCGATCAGATTGAATGTAACGATAGCTGGTCCGGGGTACCTACAAGTTCTTGTTCACGCCGCTTCGCTCCCGCGCGTACAGACCATTCTGACGTTGACGTGAGTCACCGCGCCCCTCAGTATGTACGTCTCGGCTGACGCGCTCAACTTACAGACATAATCATTACTTCCGACCACCGACGCCGTTTATAACTTCACATGGCAACTCCTCATTGGAGCCGCTTGCCGGTGGGATTTCTTATTTACTGCGTGACTTACAAATTGATCTCCAATGGTTGTACGTTATCTTTCAGACCATGATGCAACTTTCAGTCGTTACCTACCTGTATATTTGGATGACTAGTATCAAGATTTTACTATCTAACTCTTATCAAGTCAATTTAAAAAATAAATGTTATATGCTCATTACACAGTTACTTAAGAGATTGTTAATAAACATCATGTTTGGGTATCACGAAGAATACAGATTGCTAATTAATCTGTACAACAATTGATTGCATTATCCGTCAGTGAACATGAGCAGCGCATTTTTAAACGCCACAGAGCATCTGGTCAGCTGATAGGTTTTCTGCCCGTAGTAGCCTGTCGCCTGGCACAGCACTACTAATATCAACAGACAGACAGGAGGCCTGCGATAGTGTCCCGGCAGTACGAACACTATAGGCTGACTTTGCTAATGGTTACTATGGCCGTGGAACACGTTTGTGTACGAGCTAGCACTAGTTAGTGTTGTGGAGTCGCAGTAGTCTATTGGTGCTGAAATATACTTGTATGAATATATATAATATATGTACAAGATTTTAGAATATTAAAACTAGGTCCGTCTCACAATTTGATACTTGAGACTATTTTGTGAAAAGCAGCGCTTTGCAGGCTATGATCGATCACGACCTAATCTGCTTACACTCGGGCCACCGCGGTGCACCGCCAGCCGTCCCAGCCGACCAGTGTGCAGCACAGTCACCAAATAGAAACAAACCGATTCTTGCTAACTCTGCTTCATTAAAAGCGGATCAAACACAAGTTAATGACTCGCTACAGATAACTATAATGTCGTTCTCATATCGTTAGAGATAACGATACCGTTTTATTGTGACACACAAATCTAAACTGCGTAACATTATATTTTTATGCCGATAATTTATCTATAAATGATGGCCACAAAACAGATTACACTTTGGGTATTTAATTGTAGCTACACATTGGTGGCACGATGAGAGCAGTGATGGCTAAGTGGTAACGGCCGCGACTTACGAGTTGTAGGTTGTAGGTTCGAAGTGTTCGAATCCAAACAGGCGCTTCACTTTGTGTAAATTGTTTCATCACCACTGCTCTCAAAACGGTGAAGAAAAACATCGGCACATCCTAGAACCAAAAATTCGAAGACATTTGACGTCTACCAACCTGCAACTGGATCCGCGTAGTGGATTGCGGCCCATCCCTCTCACTGAGAGGAGGCCTGTGGCATGATTTCTTGTCGATTGATAATGTACATCTTTTTGATGCTGACTGTACCTGTATATGGAGTGAACTTTTCTGTACTGTAAATATATGTACGGCAGGTGAGGAAGCGTCAACATAATTTATTTTTCAACTTACAACTATCATTAAAGGGTTGCACCTAATGCGATAGTGTGCATCTAAATTCTTATTTTAACTTATTGCTAACTTAACTCATAATGCCTTTTTTGTGAACTCACTCAGAAAATAACCGAATACGTCCGAATCACTAGCTATTCGGTTGAGAGTGCGGAGTGCACGTGTCAGTGGCGCCTCACTCAGTAGATTGGTCCGAGCGCGCAGCTCGGCTATCAACCGTGGCTGTCGTCGTCGCCACACGTACCTGTCCGGAACACCCAAACCTTAATGCCCTAAAATCTCTCTAAGTATCTTGAATAGTACGAGACGATTGCGAGATTTCTCCTGACCCTCAGTTCGCTATATCCAACCATAACCAAAATAAATAAAGTTGGGTACATAAGTGGATAAAATGGGTATACACCATACAAGCGCTGGTACATGTACCTCACAAACTTGTTTTGTACTCTCTCCGGCATGGGTCTTTAGATTCGTGTGGAGCCTAAATGACTGCGTTACATTCTAATTGACTTCTGACTAAACTATTATATAAGGCAAAAACCGCTTTAATGTTTTTAAAGCCCTGCACCTTAAGAAGCATAAAACCCAAATTACGGTAGGCTTTTCTGCAGCAGCTTGTGATGTGATCAGGAAACGTTAGCCCCGTGTTGAATTTCACCCTTAAGTCCCTAACTTCCGTAGCCCTAGCCATTGGCAACCCATCTATATTATACGTGTATGAAAGAAGAGTACGCACGCGAGAGAAAGTGATTGTTACGCACTTCGATATGTTGAACTGTACGACGTTATCCTTGCTCCAGGTCACCACTCTATCTATGTCTCTCTGGAGCCTGTCACAGTCCCCCAAATTCTTTATCTCCCGCGACAGCTTGAGGTCATCAGCAAACAGCAACCATTTGGCGTCTTTAACAATTTCTGTAAGTAATTTACTATAAGAATGACTTGCAAAGGCCCAATATTACTGCCCTGACTCACCCCAGACCTGGTAAAAAATGGGTCTGACTTGTGCCCCGCGTATTCTATGTACTGTTACTTATCGCTCTAGTAACTTGCAGAAAACCTTGGCAGATGTGGAGTGAAACCAACAGCTGTTAACTTTTTAAGTAAAACATCATTATTTACCAGATCATATGCCTTAAAAAAAAAACGAAGTAAGCGGCAGCAGTTTGCCCCCCACTGTCCACTGTTAGCACAAGATTAGCCATGTAGCTCAGGAGGTTACTAGTAGTGCTTCTTGCTGGTCGAAACCCATGCTGAACGTCTTAAAGCTGGCCGCTGACCTGTTGGAAAACAGTGTAGCGATGCGCGCTCGGAAACGGACGCGTTTGCGCCACACAGCACGAATATTTTATTAATATTTTATTCGCGTTTTGCGCAGCGGTAACCGCTGCCCGATTTTGTACGCAATGGCAACGAAGCAGCTCATAGCTAACGAGCTTTTGGCATTCGTCAAGCATGCCATCGACTACATCAGGACGAGGTCAGCGTCTTGCAGATCTGCTAGTCCTTCCTTCAAAGAGGAAGAAGTGTGCAGTGCTAAGTTGCTGCTGTTTCAATCACTCGACCAAGTCGAACAGATGCCATCTCGCCGGAGGGATGGTGGCCAGAAGAGTCTGCAGGATATCATCGACCTGCTGAAGAAGCCCGATCCGAAGCGACGCACGTAATAGGTACATCGACCCCCAAGTGTGCCTTTTCGGCAACTGTCGCCACGATGAAACCTGCTGTGTCGCCAGCTTCACCTAAAGCAAATATACAAAACGGGGGAAAGCAGAGTCGCTCAGCATCGAGCGTGCCGAAATCTATTGTGATGGACCACGGACAGCAGGTTCCACCGAAAAACAAATCGATGAAGATGGAAGAAGAGGAAGCCTAGTTATCGCAACCAATGTGGGACGGCGCTGGCAGGTTCGGAAATGCTGCTACGTCCTACATCCAACTAGGGACACGGTATCGAACAGAAAGTATCGACACTGTACTCATGAGTAGTATCGAAAAAAAAAAATCGTACTCATAAATGTATCGAAACAAAAGTATCGATACTTCATAGTATCGAGTACTTTTCTTAGGGCCTAATGCGAATAGGGCATAGGTCAATATCAGTCAGGAAATTATGTCGGTTTAAATATTTATTTAAAAGTTGTTATGACATCGTTTTAGATAATATTTGCATCAAAGAGATCATAAAAACTGTTTTTTCGACAAAACATGCACGTAAACAAACCGATGTAAACAGTGTTCATTGTTATATGAATTTTGATTGTTTTGAGCGATTCACAGTGAATTATGTGAATCCTGGTGTATAAAATGGTATGTAAACAATGTATTTTCTTCTTGGGAAAAAAACTAGATTAGAATTAGATTGAAGAAAACTAGTTTTATAAATCCTTTGAATGTTCGAGTGCACAAAACGGGCCTCCGCGCGATATGAAGTTTGAGTTTAAATATTATGAAAATGTTAACGTCAGTAGAACAGGACATAAAAAAAGATAGTATTGGTACACAAATTTAATTGTTTTTCCTGCCGATTTTATGGTTCTGAAGCAAGTCTTGCATTTCACTTAGTTGTCGTTGTTGTTAATCTTGACAAAAAACTGCCAAAGTTCACTTTTAGCAAACGGTATTCTTCTAATGACTCAAATATCGATACACAACAAAGAATAATATTTAGTACTTTTAGATTACACTTAAATCATTCAAATAATAGTCAAGAAAAATAATGATTAACCGCATTAATATAGCAGAAAAACAAAGCGCGAAACGAACACAATAAATGACAACGGTGAACAAGTGGGTGATTGATTAGTGTAGTAAAATTAATGAAGGAAAGGTTTACATAATTGTGAACGGAAGGAATGATTTCAAGTAATGATCGATGGATTTTTTAGAAGGTTCAGAACGAGTGAACTAGATGGCGTTGCCATACCCATAAACATGAGCCGTAAGGTCGCAAGTTTTAAATGGGTAATTTCTAAGATTACCCATTTCAAAATTAATTTCTTATTCGATACCATACCTGTCAAAAAGTACTCACTGAGTAAAAGTATCGAATGAAAAGTATCGAGTACAAAAATATCGGTATCGAAAGGAAACGTACTCGATACCACAAAGTATCGATATTTTTGTCGTGTCCCTACATCCAACTCGGCCTGCTCTACTACAGGATAAATGTTTAATCAGTGCGCAAACTGTAACCATGGATTCAGCATATCTTTCTAGTCCTTTCCAGACCCTATCGTAGAAATTTTTCGTCGGTTATACAAAAAAAAACTGTTCCATATTGTACGTATGGTACAGTTTTCGCACTGGTTAAAAAATTACCCTATATACACTGAATCGAAGTACTAAGCAAACTCCTGAGCACCACTGTTCGTCAGCCAAAGCCTCGCCATTCTTCAAAATCTTTTGCTGACTTCTGCTACCTCTTCTAGAATTTGCAAAATTCCAAAACGACTTTGAGTCTTTCAGCATTTGATTTACAACACGGTGCTCATGCTGTTTCCGAGCTCCTAAAATCGAATTTTTAACTATTGTTTTACGAAGACGCTTCGTAATCATTGCTCAACCTACTTGTTTTATATCGTTTATGTAGCCTTTAATTTTATGTCGCGAATTATTTCAACAGTGTACCACTCAGGCTAAATATACCTTAAAGTTAATTCGCTTTTATTTGGGACGCAATTATCGAAAATCTAATTTACAGTTTTGTAGAAATAATTTAAATTAATTTGTAGATGAACCTAACTCATACATTGGAGCCCAATCTACGGCCGCAATTGATGAATGCCTGCAAGTTCATGTACATCCGCAGTAAGAGCTGCTGAGCCCGCGCGCAGGCGCTGGCGCACGCGCAGACTTATCATCACAAGCGGCGGGTGATACGCGTCCACCGGCACGAGCGGCGCCTCTGCCGCGCGTACGCTCAACTCCCTTGCTCCACGAATGTACTCAAAACTAGATCTAATTGTCGATCATTACAATTGTCTACTTTATTACTCTGAGTAAATCCACAAAAAGGTAGAAAACATTGAAAATACTTAATTAACAATGTTAACAGGACAAGAATACAAGTTAAAGTCACCTATTACACACATACACCTAAATTTACACAACTGAACTACAGCGTTATTTATTATGAACCTTATACATTATAATGAACTACTGCATTAATTTTTATGAACCTTATACATTATAATGAACTACTGCATTAATTATTATGAACCTTATACATTATAATGAACTTCTGCGTTAATAGAGACACTATTGTGTACTCGGACGCGGCAGGGCGCCGTGAGCAGCGTAGCGACATGCTGCGGACATGAGGTGGAATCAAGATGAGTGTGACGGAGGCTCTTTCGTCCCAATATTTTATCAGTGCCATCCAGCCTTTGCATAGTTGCAGGAATGAGAGCATTTTAATAAAATCTGTATTCGAAGATGAATCTCTCAAGTAAAAGTACCATCGAGTAATCGAACTGACCGCTACGCTGCTTCTTATACAAAACTTCAAGCCTCCCCTTCGCCATTAGATATATAATTCACTCAGTCTTGAACAATCCTTCCTCAGTGCACTTCTATAGCATTCAATATTTGTATCAGTCGTGTGTGGTTACTAGGAGCGAATTCTGAGAGTCAGTCTGTCAGTCAAGATACTTATATTTTGAAAGATCTCTAGATCAGTCTGGACTTTTTGCTTTCATAGAGCATCTTCAGAGTTCTGTAGTGAGCTAGCACCGAACATACCTACGCCCAGTTGTTGGGTTTGTGAAAAATATGGTTATCTCAAAGTATAATAATTTCTAAGAGGTTAGAGTTAGTAGTCAGTCGGGTTATATTTATGAAGGATTCTTGAGTTAACTTCGGTGTTTTAAGTCACGGAAAACTTTTTGCAGAGTTTTATGACACTATAACAGTGAACAGTTCAGCATGATGTTGCAAAATTATTTTTTCATATCCTAACACAAGCAAACTATTTGCTTATCATGATTCTGCCATTGTAACTAGAATATGTTATTGAAGTTGATGCAGTAAACGTTTATTTTAATTTTATTATTTAACAAAGTTCATAGGTCTGCTACTTACATACAAGCTTTTAACAAAATTAGACATCTCGATTTTTTTATTTTATTCGAAATATTATTGAGCATTTATTACAATGTATTCATAATGTACAACATGGATATGAATTTCTGAAGTATTTTTTTAATCAATCAAATTCAATTTTCTAGTCAAATATTGCTTGATGAGATTATCTAAGCTCATTTGTAAAATTGGTTAAAATTCAACATTTCTAAAGCGTCAACCACTTCTCAGCTACCTTTGATCATTTGCTCCGCGGAACGTATTCACAGCCTACAGCCACACACTGATCCAGTACGAGTCGCAGTCAATCAAAGAGGAACACGACACAATACACATGCCTCCTTCACTGGGCACTCTATTTCTTTGGTCCATGTACAGTTTTGGAATGAAAATGGTAAGTACCTCAAGGTTAATTATCTTTCTCCCTATCATTTTGAAATAACTTTGACATAACTGGTGTCAAAGTTAATTATGTAGATGATTAAGAAATAGTAGATTGTATACAATCTACTATATTTAATATTTTTACCGCCGTTAAAATACAAGAGAGCAAAATAATACTTTTAAACCAAGGGCACTTTTTTGAATCCTGAACGTAGCGCGGGATTCAAAGACGTCGCCCGAGCAAAAAATATATTTTGCGCCCGAGTTATACACTCTACTTTTCATCACCCTCTATGAGAAAATAAAAGGCGCCTCATATTTGATTGTAATATTATTATTTAATAAAACATAGAGTAACAACTACATTGAAATTAAATAGTATCTAATAATAAAACAACTGATAACTTATAATTTACATTTGAGACATTTTCGAAATTATGAAAATGTATTGTTACATTTTTATTAGGAATAGAGATTGTTGTTGATTTTATATGCTGCGTGTTTGAAATAATGTCCCAATCTGGCTCATTTTGAGGAAAATGTGACGGTAAATCTCGTTGTTTGGATGTAGATGGGCTCGGCGACATGGATGGATGTTTACCACAATGCGTTCACATGTTTTCGTCTTGTTCTCAATGAAATCTTCTATATACCCCTCTGCTACAGCACCCGATATCCATCATCCATGTCGCTTGAGAACAGTGAAGTCCGCTCCAGAATCTGCCAAAAAGGTAACCGAAGTACGACGAAAACAATGTCCTGTATACTTACAGTTTGATATCTGGTAACTTCAAATAAGTAGCGATTTCTTGTGGCATGTTAGAAATTTTATTTTTTCCCATAACTTGTTTGAAGCACTTGCCATTTTAGCATTGAGTAGGTACTCCAAGGAGTGAAAGGTTGTTTAGATTTGGCTAAGTACTGGAAATAGGCCAAAAACACAGATTCTGATAAATTATTAGCGCCTCTTGCATTTTTCCATTCAGTAAAATTACCATAGGCTTTCATATATTTCTCCCGCGATTTTGCAGGTAATAGATTATCCATCACATTTCTTGCGTCAGTTCTAATACTTTCAGGAGTTAATTCTATACTTTCATTGTCACTTAAAGAATTCATTTTTCAAAATAAAACCATGAATTTCTAACAATCCCTGAAAATTTACGAAAACGCGGGGTGTAGTTCGCGCGTTTTAATTTGATTTCTTTTTTTAATAGGTCTTTACCTATGAAATTGCCGTTTTGTATGAAAAAATTTAAACGAATTTTTTTCATGAATTTTTTATTTGTATTAATCGAAGTAATCACCCATGCAATCAATGCATCTTTGCCATCGCAGTGGCAGTTTATTGATGCCCTTCTTAAAGAAATCAGCTGGACGGGAGGCAACAAATTCTTCAAAGGCATTTTGTACTGCCTCTCGGGTATTAAATTTTTTTCCCGCCAAGAAGTTATCCAAATTCTGGAAAAAGTAGTAGTCTGTAGGCGCAAGGTCTGGTGAGTAGGGCGGATGACGGAGAGCTTCCAACCCCAGTTCTTGCAACTTGGAGACCGTCTGCTGTGCAGTATGAGGTCGCGCGTTGTCGTGCAGGAGCAGCGGAGACGAGCGATTGACCAATGCTGGTTGGAGATGCGCCAGCTTCTCCATCATTGTGTTCAGTTCTTCACAGTACACATCTGCAGTAATGCTCACCCCGTTTGGTAAGAAGCTGTGATGAATCACACCGGCGCTAGACCACCAAACAGTGACCATCACTTTTCTAGGGGTAAGTTTTCGTTTAGGACATTGTTTAGGTGCTGAACCAGGATCCAACCAACTTGCTGAGTGCTTACGGTTATCAAACAGAATCCATTTTTCATCGCAGGTAACAATGCGGTTCAAAATTCCTTCATTTGTGTGTCTGTTGAGCAGTGCAAGGCACGTCTCGACGCGTACTTCGCGCTGGCGATCATTGAGTTCGTGGGGCACCCATTTGTCAAGCTTTTTTACCTTGCCAATTTGACGCAAATGGACCAATATTGTTTTGACGCTAACGTCGAAAGCTGCTGCTAATTCAGCCGTAGATTGTGTATCATCAGCTTCCACAATCGCCTTTAATTCGTCATTGTCGACCAAAGTCTTCGGACGACCGCGAGGTTCATTTTTCAGGTCGAAATTTCCAGAACGGAAGCGAGCAAACCAATAACAGGTGGTGCGTTGGTTTGTAGTGTTAGCTCCGTAAACGTCGTTGATGTTGCGTGCCGCTTGTGCCGCGTTGCTGCCACGACGGTACTCATATTCCATAATTACTCGAATTTTTAACGTATCCATGATGACGAAAAAGATTGAAATGCGATGAAAATGTAACACTAATCAATAAAGAAATGACTACTTTTAGAAAAAAAAATCCATGTTTTTAAAATAAAATTAATTTGAAATTAGAATTCTTAGCCAAACAAAAATTATTTTGATTTGAAATGGCCAGTACTGCAGAACGGCAATTTCATAGGTAAAGACCTTATATAATCGACGTGCGCGGCGCCGCGACTATGGGCAGTCGTACCAGCCAGTCTTTATTTAAACAATATTTGCATTCGATTTCTTTGGCGCTGAACACTAAGATGTTCCACATTCAAAAAGTGCGCGGCAAAGATAAGCAGTTCATAATTTTCGTCTAGTCTTTGTAGGGTGCTTAATTATTGCAAATGGGACACACTATCAAGTCCTGGAAAGAATACGTTAAATTAGAAGTCACTCTGTATTATGTTCCTAACGCCATTATGGTCAATACGTGGTTTTTGCATACAGGCATAACGGAAATTGCAAGGTGATTATTTATTAAAAACTAGCTGACCTGACAGACGTTGTCCTGTCCATCCAATAGTCATTCATACAGAATCCCTACCCTACCTACCCTACCTACCCTACCTACCCTACCTACCCTACCTACCCTACCTACCCTACCTACCCTACCTACCCTACCTACCCTACCTACCCTACCTACCCTACCTACCCTACCTACCCTACCTACCCTACCTACCCTACCTACCCTACCTACCCTACCTACCCTACCTACCCTACCTACCCTACCTACCCTACCTACCCTACCTACCCTACCTACCCTACCTACCCTACCTACGCTATAAACCTCACGGAGCCCGAGACCTTTCCAACAAATGCAAAACCGTGGAAATCGGTTCGTGCGTTCTGGAGTTATAGCGTCAGGAAGGAAAACCCGACTTATTTTTATATAGTAGAGAATGATTAAAAACCACACATTAGTAATATGTTTTAACGTTGTACAAACGCCAGCAGGTCAACCTATCCTAAACTGACAATTTTTTTCAATTGAACATGAACCTTATTTGTTTGTGATAAAGTTGAAAAACTATAAAACAGATTGGGGTAGCTTGATGTGCTCGCCTCTGTACGTTATTTAAAATCAGGTGGTTTTTGTATCTATTAAATCAACAGATAACGAAAATGACATATTTCATAATTTAGCTTTTACCGAGATTTAGGAGTTGTCAGCCAATTAAAATTGGACTTGCTTGTTCCGTTATAGTATAATTAAATCGGCATTTGCTTGACATTTGCAACAAAAAGTGCACTTGGACAATTGAGTGCCCGACCGACCTAACTGAACAAATTCTAGCCTATATTACTTTATGATATACAGACAGAAAAATAAACCAATGAAGAAGAGAACAGTCCACGACTACCTTTTAATTTATAGTTTAATTCAGTTCTACAGACAGGCAACTGACAAGTTTACCTGAGTTGGACGGCCCCAGTGTATGTTTGCTGAATTTTGCCATTTTATGGTATGTGTTACACTGTGTGAGAAGGCGACTATAGTAAACTAGAAAAAAGCGTAGCAGATCAAATTACGAATGAAAGTAGAAGCCCAATATTAATATATTTATTGTGCGTTAGCGATTATCGCTCCGGGTAGTTTTCCGGCCTCCGTGTGTGAGTAGCGCTACTCATATTAATTATAATTAATTATAAACTCATATTAATATTGGGCTTCTACTTTCATTCGTAATTTGATCTGCTACGCTTTTTTCTAGTTTACTATAGTCGCCTTCTCACACAGTGTAACACATACCATAAAATGGCAAAATTCAGCAAACATACACTGGGGCCGTCCAACTCAGGTAAACTTGTCAGTTGCCTGTCTGTAGAACTGAATTAAACTATAAATTAAAAGGTAGTCGTGGACTGTTCTCTTCTTCGTTGGTTTATTATATATAAAAAGTAAAAAAACAAAATTGATCCCTAAGTCACTAAAATCATAGTTTCGACCCACTGTGCGGCGGGCGGACGTGTGTGATGGATGGCGCGTACGGTGCGTAGATACACGACGATACTCGTATAATGAACAAAGCCTCGTCGAAGAAATTCATCTTTATACTACACACACGAGCATGACGTGTATTCTCTCAGAGGTAATGTAATCCTTCAGAGATTGCGAGCTGAGGGCTAAAGCACTTCAAACATATAAAATCACATTGGAGGCTTTACAATATGTTTGTTTATAAATATGTCAGTTGGAAATATTCGAAATGGAATCAGTAACACAGCCACAAGCTTGTCATTCAAACACAACTTATTACGATGAGCTGCTGTATTAGCAACCGCCACGTGCGTGGTGGAATACGGCCCACTCTCTCTCGAAGAGAGGAGGGTTGTATCCCAGCAGGGGGACGTTATAGGCTGAGTATGGAACGTCATTGATAGTAGCAAATGATCCTGCAGCAGACAGCTGTATAGCGCAATATTAGGCGATCATCTACTAGATCAACACTGAATAAATTCCGTGCTCGCGTGGTGCTGCTCCCATTATACATAGATGGATATTAACATTCTGCTCAGCGGGGCGATCCATCGCATCTGTCTGACGATGTAAAATCAACGATGGTATCATTTTTAAGAGAGGATTATTGAATACAACTAACATCCTTATATTTAAAAAAAACTCGCTAATCACTGATTAGCCACTGTTTAGCTTATGAATTGGTTACCTCCTAATCATTGATGAAATTTTCTTTATTCATAAACGCTAGTTTGCAGGTGATTAATAGCGAAACGAAATAGAGATGAAATTATGCGCTCAGCACATATTATAATCATCGCCTAAAAACAGGATTTTAAGAAAAAGTTGCCTTTGCACGATTTTTAAACGCTTTTTTACACGCTTTTTATTAGCATGTTTGTAACCAACTACTTTGGGCGCGATTTTGACCCACTTTAAACGGCCAGATTTCGTTCAAACTTTGTAGATTTATCGAGGACCGATGACAATAATCTAATTTGATAAAATTATTCCATTTTTCAATTTGCAAAATATGATTTTTGTTAATTCAAGTCGATAAGGTAAGAAACATAATTTTAATTTTTTAATAATTTTTCTCTACAGTCGATAAGACAGGACTTGATGTTAATTTTAATTTCCAATAATTATCTTTAGCCGATTTCTCTGATATTGACAAATTTTCGAATACTAAGGAGAATTTTAATTAAACAAAAAAAAAATTGTTTAAAAAAACTAAAAAATCACGCTTTTATATATAAACCAAACTAAAAAGTAGAAAATAAATAATAACATAAAAAAAACTAAAAAACACGCCTTTTATAGAAAACCGAACTCAAAAATAGATAAAAAAAATATATATTCACACTATTAGTAATTTAAATTTATTGAAATTTTTAACCCTATTCTTTATTTAAATTTATTATCTATTTTTAGCTCGGTTTTCTATAAAAAGCGTGTTTTTTTGTTTTTTGTTAAACTATTATTTATTGTATCTGTCGTGACTTTGACAGACATAAGTCAAAAATGTCATTGATTTATTTGTATTTGATTAAATAATTTATTATGTTTATTTCATTATGTTTGCGATGGAAGCAAATTAATACGCTCCCATTATTGGAGTTAACAGGAAAAGGTATTGTATCTTTGAATCTACTTTCTAGTATAAAGTGACCAAATGAGTGATAACACAGTAGCCGATATTGCTATGTATTTACATGTTCTTTTAGCTTGTTAACATGGATATTCTCTGTGAGAAATATATGTAGGTACTTGTGCCTATTCTATATTTAACATACTATTGTTTTTGATACCGAAAAAACCGTCGAAAAGTTAATTCGCTAGGGATCTAGAATAATGGGCTACCAGTTCAGTTAGGTGTGCCTCAAGGCTCAATACTCGGCCCATTCTTGTTTTTAGTATATATCAATGACTTACCATTCTATTTAAAGGGTATTTGTGATGTTGTTCTGTTTGCAGATGACACTTCTCTTATTTTAAAAGTAGACAGGAATAGACAATGGTTACGGATTGGTTTACGGCAAATAACCTAGTACTTAATGCCAAGAAGACAAAGTGTGTAAAGTTCGCCTTCCCGAATGTTAGAAATCTTGGTCCAAACATCGTCTTAGATAAAGAGGTGCTTGAAACCGTAGACTCGACAGTTTTTTAGGGCATAACAGTAGATGCTAAACTTCAGTGGGGCTCACACATATCAAGCCTAGCGGGAAGGCTCAGTTCGGCCGCCTATGCCGTCAGAAAAGTAAGACAATACACTGACGTTGAAACAGCTCGGTTAGTTTATTTTAGTTATTTTCATAGCGTTATGTCCTACGGCATTCTGTTGTGGGGCAAAGCCGCTGATATTCAAAATATTTTTGTTCTTCAAAAGCGAGCAGTTCGAGCAATTTACCAACTGGGTGCTAGAGTGTCTATAAGAGATTTTTTTAAAGATATCGGTATTCTCACGGTGGCATCGCAATTCATATTCGCTAACATCTTATATATTAGGCAAAATATACACTTATACACTAAAAACAGTGATATTCATAATATTAATATACTAGAAATAAGGATAAACTACGTGCTCCCTTTTACCGGCTTCATAAGGTTCATAACTCATTTGTTGGGCTTGGTATAACCTTTTTTAACAAGCTTCCCTCTTCTTTGATAGATTTACATTTTAGTGCGTTTAAAGCCAAAGTAAAATGCAATCTTTGTTCTAAGGCATACTATTCTATTAACGCCCACTTAAACGATAAGAATAGTTGGTCGCTGTGATTAACTCAGGACAAAGTTTGTGTTCTTTCACCAGAATTAGCTTACCTACTGACAGGTTGTATGAATTACATTCATATACTTAATTGTTTATTTTATTAGACTCTTTAAATCATTTTATTTTTACTATTGTATTGTACAGAATCAAGTTCTTCTAACTTAACAGACAGCTGTGCTGCTGGGGAGTTTGTTGCGCCACTTCTTCTTCCCAGCTAAAGCACTAGGAAGTGTCGAAGGGTGGGCGTTTTGGGGGGACTGTCTTAAGATTATTTTTTTTTTACTTTCGAAAAGTGCTGACTCTCTGCCTAGTTTCAATAAATGACTTTTGATTTTGATTTTGTGCTGAACTAATGATTTCAGTTTGTGCGTCTTGGTGGGCTCCTACCGTATTGAGCTTATAGTACGATCATTTTTTTATGAGTGTTGGCACGACATAGTACCTACGTACCAATATAAGAACTGCTTGAGTGGTACAATTTATCACAGTTTGGGAAAGGTTTTAATATGAATATTGTGACTCACGCCATGTCCCAGTGGGCCGTGCTCACTCCACTGGTGTACTTTTTCTTCGACGCACTGTACCGCGCCCTCCCATTCGCGACATGGAGACACGGAGCGTCTCATAAAGTCACAAGCCAACCGAACAATCGGAGCTCAACCGTTATCTCTTCATATTTATGAAACCACTGATTAATTGGTAATTGTTAATATTTTCAGGGGACCGTTTGTTAACCAAAATGTCATATCTAATTATCACTACTAGCCTGTCAGTGAGCCATGTAAGTAGGTACACGTTTCAGAAGTTTTCTCCTGAAAATTTACATTTGGAATCCAAACCAGCAGATCAGTCGATTTAGGACTAAATGTACTTACTTTCCTTTAACAATCAGTCCATCTAACGACCAAATAAAGTATCAGGATTCTATGTAACAATTTTTGTGTAAAATAAAAAACGTTATATCTAAATATCTGACAGAATGGCAACAATAGGACTGTTTTCAGTTTTCAAAGTGTTTTAAAATATTATCATAAGAGAGTGTGAATGAGTCACGAGATTATTCGCGGTAACGTGTGTGCGACAGTTCTGCTCACTCCGTTCCGAGTGCCGTCATGGCATCGCCAGCAACTTACCTTGACGCAGCCATTTCTATTCAGATAATGGATGATGCTCACCTGAAAAAGAACATAATATTTCGTTATTTGATTGATTACCAGAACATTTAAAAATTAATAAAATAAAATAGTTTATTCCTCACCACCACAAGTTAAAATGTTTACAATAGGTACAATAAAAGTATTTCAACGTTTTTATGGTGATCATAATAAGATGCACAGAGTATTGCTACTAGCTCCTGAACTAGGCGGGAACCTGTATCTCAGGGGATAGAATTCAACTATTGAATATTTAAAAAATTATCTAAGGTAATTTGTGTGTCACTACTATTGTATAAAATTCGTCTCAGTAAGTACCATTAGAGAGTGCTAGGTTTTTGGTGAGTTTGCTGTCATCATCAAACCTCATGTCTTCACATGAGGTATGGATGAGGGTATATGTGTTAATATGAGAGTTGAAATAGAGGAATGAGTGTAAATGATGTCGTGAAGGAGTAAATGAGGAAAGTGTATGTGTTTGTGTGTGTAGGATTACACATGAAGGGACATTAGATCTTCAGTGTCTTCGTAATCCAATTTCAGTAAGTACATTTTCATCTTATTTTTGGCTTCTTAAAGTCAAAGTCAAAGCATTTATTTTAATTAGGCACTTAAAAGGCACTTTTGAACGTCAACATTTACATTAAAACAGAATTGATTCTAGCCGCCCATTCCAAAATGTAGTTTCGTATTGAGAAGAACGGGCAAGAAACTCCACCGTTACTCTTTTTAAAATGTTTTAAATACAATTTAACATAGTACATTCATTTTATAATTATATGTGAAAACGATGCACCCAGAATAAAATTACTGTACCAAAATAGGTAACAAAATGCAACTGAAGCAATAAAGATAAATTCATTCTATGATACATACATGGTGTTCACATATTTACAAACATTGTAAGAGTAAGTATACGATTTTCCTAGAGTTTTAACAAGAAATAAGTCAGTGTATGAGTGTAAATCAATGTCATAAATATAATTATTTACATAATTCAATTAGCAACCAGTTTGATTTTGTCTAGAATCTAGATTGTCCTATGGAGCCCTGCTCCATGACCAGCTTGTTTCCAAGCATTCTTATCTTGGATATAATCCTCTAATTTATAATACGCTTGTTTACAAAGTGTACTTTTAATATGAGTTTTAAATTTCATTTCATTTAATTGCAATACATCACAAAGTATTTTGTTATAACATTTAACACAATACCCCATAAAAGATGAATGTACTTTAGCTAATCTGAAATATAATGATCTATTTTGTCTTTGTTTCTAGTATCAAAATTATGTCTATCACTTATTTTATTAAAAAGATGTAGATTTTTTCTTACATACATGATATTTTCATAAATGTACTGGCAAGGTACCTTAGGTTCATGATAAGTCATAAGTCATAAGTCATAAGTCATAAGTAATTTATTTCATAACAATATAGGTACATTGTGTTGAAAATTTAAAAAATAACATTATAAAATTGCAACTAAAATTAAATTGTTAAAATACATTTAGAAAAGTCAATAAAAACAATAAAGGTCAATTAAGAATTAAAGTACAATATATCATAAATAATAAATGTCAGAGTAATAAAATCAATCATAAGTTACAATGTCATAGGATTCATAGGTCATCTAGGAATTCATTGATGCTGTAATAGCCTTTCCCCAATAAATAGGTCCTCAATTTGTTTTTAAATAAGTTAACACTGTAAATGGTTTTGAATTCTATAGGTAACCTGTTGTACAAAAATACAGACTGGTACCTCGGGCTATGTTTGACAACTTTTAATTTCGGTTGAATAGTGTTGGGCAAATCTTTCCTACGTGTGCTAGCTCTAGTTTGTCTTTGCTCATCAGTCTCCATTTTATGCAAATTTTTAACTAAGCTGGTTAGCAACACTAAAATGTAAAGGCATGGCACTGTCAAGATTTTTTGTCTAATAAAATGGTCTTTACATGATTCCGCCTGTTTCATGCGGAGCATAGTCCTTAGAGCTCTTTTCTGAATAACGAATGCCATTTGTATGTTGTACTTATAGCTATTGCCCCAGAACTCAATGCTGTATCTTAGCTTGGACTCCACCAAGGCAAAGTACACATTTCTAAGTTGAGGTAAACTCAATTGTTCCCTCAGTGTTCTAATCGCATAGCATGCCGAGCTAATAGACTTCGTTATAGACAATGTCTCGACCTTCCAATTCAACAATGCATCAATATGCACACCTAAGAACTTGACACTGTCAACTATTTCGACCTTGTTCCCACAAGATACAATGTCCAACTTGACGTTATTTCGTATCGTGGGCTTAAATAGGACACACTTTGTTTTATTTACATTAAGTTGCAAATTATTAGTACTGAACCAGTGTTCAAAAGCTTTCAAGAGACTATTGATCTTAGATTCTAATTCCGGTATATCATCTGCAGTAACTATCGCATTTGTGTCGTCCGCAAATACTATTAGTTTTGTGTCCTTTACACGTTTTTTGATATACGCTATCAAATCATTTAAAAATATGATAAAAAAGATTGGACCAAGAACGGATCCCTGAGGAACACCACGGCATACCGTAACTAGATTAGATCTGTAAGTTTTTTCTTCTCCATCTATCACCGATTTTATCTCTACATACTGCCGTCTGTTATGCAGATAAGAGCCAAATAACTTCAACACATTTTCCCGTATGCCATAATGTTCTAACTTGGCTAGTAGAATACCATGGTCTACCGTGTCGAAGGCGGAACTGAGGTCTAGGAATATACCAGCTACCCTATGTTTATCATTCAAGTTACAGATAACTTCGTCTACCAACGCCTCAATAGCATCGGTGGTTCCTAATGATGTTTGGTAACCAAATTGTTGGTCATTTAGGATACCGTACATCATTAAATGTTTAATGAGCCTATCCTTCATTATCTTTTCAAATATTTTTGATAATATAGGCAAGACAGAAATTGGCCTGTAGTTGCCAGGGTCCGTTTTTGATCCTTTTTTGAAAACTGGAAGCACGCGTGCGATTTTAAACTGATCGGGGAACAGACTTTCCTCGATGCATTCATTGAAAAGAGATGCTAGAGGAGTCGCTAATAAGTCTATGTTATCTTTTATTATGGTTAAGGGAATTTCATCGTAACCCGCAGAGGTCTTGTTGACCATTTTATTTACCATTTTAAAAATGTCTATAGGTGTGACTGCATCAAAACTCATATTCAATTCTACCCGACTTATACTTTCAGTTAAGAATGTCAGTGCCATTTCCTTGTCACAAGCGTCTAAGTGAACTGTGTTGTTAAACCTTTCGGAAAATATATTAGCCACTTCTAAGGCATTATTAGTTGCTGCGTTATCTATCTTGAGTATAATTGGTTCATTATTGATGTCTTTGGTAGCGTTGCGCTGTTGATTTACTATTTGCCATATCATTTTACTAGAATTTGATGCCATGTGTATTTGTTTTCTGACATCATTCCTTTTTGCGCAGCTCACCACTTTCCTAAACGTTCGAATATAATTATTCCGATATTTCAGAACTGAATTATCGCATTGTGTCCTATCTAAAGTGTTAAGGAAACGTTTCACTTTGCTGGCTATCCTTATTCCGCTTGTTATCCATTTCGAACATATATTCCTTTTGATATTAATTTTTACCTTAGCCTTTTTAAAGACAGAAGAATGATTTTCTTTGAATTTTGTGATGAATGTATTTATGCCTGTGCTCCAGTCAGTCTCAGACAACTTTTGTCTGTAGTAACTTTTGTTTTCATCATTATATTTTCTTTTGCAAATACGTACATAACTTGATCGGTTCTTAAACGTAGCTTTTTCTAAACGCAAAGTACAGAATATACCAGCGTGTCCATCCGATAAGCCATTGTGATCGATATCCGTGTGTTCTATAAGACAGTCTGGTAAGTTGGTTAAAAAGTTATCTAAACACGATTCGGACTTATTTCTTCGAAAGGTAGGATCATTTATCAGGTATCTAAAGTTATAACAAGTCAATAAGGATAAAAAATAATCATGTTTCAGGTCATCTTTCAATATGTCAATGTTAAAGTCGCCACAAATTATACACAGTTTATTGAGGAAATGCTGCAACAGTTTTTCAAGCTCATTCATAAATTTGTCAAAATTATTGTTTGAAGGAGTTCGGTAACAACAAATAACACACAAGTTGGTTCCAATATCTCTAACTCCACAAACTTCAAAACAATCGATTTTATATAATTGCTTACACACTTGCAGTTCATCTACGTTACTATCGCTATGAGTTAATATCATCGAACCTCCCCTTTTCTTATTGAGTCTAGCATTGTAAGACCCCATATTATAATTAGTAAAATTAAATTGTGTAGCTAGGGTATCATTCAGAAAATGTTCAGTTATACATAAGAAGTTGAGTTCCTTAGAAATTTCGCTTACATATATTTCCAGATCATCCCTTTTATTGGTAATGCCACATAGATTTTGGTGGAAAATATGAATGACTGAATATTTGCTGTCATTATTTTCAAGCCTACTATTAGGTTCTCTGTCACTCGCTATATTAGGAACGAAAAAGCTTTTCCTTCATTAACTCAGTAACAGTTCCTTTAAATGGTTCCTCAATGTCTGTAAGGAAAGGCTCCGTAAAATTGTCAAGATAGCACTTCAGGTGGTCAAATATATTCTTCATGCCATAGTTGTTCAGAATTCCTCGTCGTTTATAAAACATTGTGTCATCATATGTCAAATTTAAATTAGAATCAAATATTATTGCATAATTGTAAGAACAAATATCTTGGTAAATTAAATTATTAAATGTCTCTATTCTGGAATTGAACATAGAACAAAAACCATCAAATTTATAGGTTGGTAAACAAAGTAAGATGTTCGTATGTTGTATTGACATTAATATGTTTCTCATACCATTAATCAATTCCAAATAATTGATATTAATCCTTTTAAACAGTTCCCTGAGGGATTCGCGGCGACGTAGATTATAAATGGCTCTGACAGCTCTCTTTTGCAAAATAAATATGGATTCAATGTCAGCAGCCCGACCCCACAGTAAAATGCCATACGACATAATGCTGTGGAAGTAGCTAAAATAGGCCAAACGTGCGGTTTCTACATCTGTTAACTGTCTGTGATGTTTCTAACAGCATAAGCGGCCGCCCCGCAAGAGATGTTATATGAGGTCCCCATCCCCATTGTAATTTATCGTCTAGCGTGATTCCCAGGAATACCGTTTGATTAACAAATTCCAGTTTTTCTCCATTCAATATGATGTCACATTCGCTACTTGTAACATTTGGTAATTGAAATCGAATGCATTTCGTTTTTGTGCCATTTAGTACCAAATTATTTACCGTAAACCAATCTTGGACCTGAAGAATTACTACTATTCACGTCGTCAAGATTTTGTGTACGTCGGTCTATTTTAAATATCAATGATGTGTCATCTGCAAATAACACCATCTTCGGTTGATTTAGAAGTAAATACGGTAAATCATTAATGTAAACTAAAAAGAGGAATGGACCCAATATTGAACCTTGGGGAACGCCCATTGCCATTTCAGCCCCTAGTGAGTTTATGTCGTTTACTTGAACTTTAAATTTTCTGTCTTTCAGGTATGATCTTAGTAAATCTAGAGCTGTATTTCTAATCCCATAGTGCTCCAGTTTCAGCAGAAGTGTCTCATGGTTTACACAATCGAACGCCTTGGAGAGGTCGCAAAAGATTCCAATAGCATCTTTTGTTTCTTCCCAGCGTACAATGCCCTTGGTAAAACCGTACTGCTGTTCATGAAATATGGCATTTTTATTAAAGTGACGTAACATTTGATTGAGAATCAACTTTTCAAACACTTTACTGAGGACTGGCAGAATTGACACGGGCCTATAATTCTTGGGTTCTTTACTATCACCGGATTTGAACAGCGGAACTACTTTACTGTGTTTCATAAGATCCGGGAAGACTCCTTGGTCTTTACTGGTGTTAAATTTTAATATGAAAGCTAAATAGGGCGCAATGGTTTCGATAATAGCACTACATACTTTTAGAGATATTCCCCAAAGATCTTCTGTTGATTTAATTTTAAGATCTTTAAAAGCTTTTATAACAGCTTGGGGGTTGGTATGCTGAAACCTTAACTCCAAAGGGCATGCCCTTACATTCTTTCTGAGTAAAGCAGCAGAACGCGCGGGTGAAGAATTTAAAGCTTCAGTAGTTTTAACAGGACTATTAGCAAAAAAGTTCTCAAATTCCTGAGCTATTTCTACATCTGAGTTGATGGAGCCATTTGCAGTCTCTAAATTAAATTCAGTATTACGCTGTTTTTTTTTCTACCTGTTTCATTATTTATTATTTGCCAAAGCTCATTTCAGGCTACGCTATACTATTCTGCTCTATAGTACAACATTAAAAGCGATATAGCTATAATATATATAAAGCATTGCGTTTACATTATGCGGCATAATCGCAAGCAAATATGCGTTATGGCAAGCTCAAGTTGACCGCGATCTGTGTGTGTTCCATAGACATGGTTATCTTCGTACGGTTTGTAAGTGTTCCATGTTGCAGTCATAGGTCTATCATAGAAAAAAATACACTAAACAAAACACAAAACAGGACAACAATAATTCCCTGTCGCTCGTATCCACAGGCTCGTGTCCAGACGTGTCATTTCGTTCGTCCCGATTGCGGTGCGTGCGGGGAGGAGAGCGCCGCGCGATCATAGCATAGTGTATCGCTCAATTTTTAACCGACTTCAAAAAAAGGAGGAGGTTATATGTTCCACAGAACGTATTTTTTTTAATGTATATTCTCCGATTTCTCCCTCATTTGTGGACCGATTCTCAAATTTTTTATTTTATTTGAAAGAGTATACTACTGAGGTGGTCCCATTGGCACCAAATCAGGATCTGATGATGGAATCCCAGGGAAATCGAGAGCAACCCTCAAAATTTGTAGGTATTAACAATGTCTTTCATGTGTTTTCTAAAGCTATTGAGACGTTTGAGTATGGTCATCATCATTTCATGACGCTGAGCTGATGAAGGAAGGTACAACTCTTTAACGGTTAGGAGTTAGGTGGAGGTTCGGGCATAACTTGACAGAGTTTAGACCGATTTCCTTTTTTTTTTAGGAAGTAGTTTATCCCGAAATGGTCCCATTAAAATTTCATATAGATCTGATGATGCGTTTCGGACACAGACAACGGAACTCTTCGAAAAAAGACAGCAAATTAACCGCGATTGCTGCTATCGCATAAATATGCATTGTTTTGACCCTAAGGATGATGAAATTTCGAATTGGTGTGGGGTAGGTACTATGACTATAAAAGTAAAAAAAAAAAAAACTTAAAAAAACAACAGTCATTTTTCACTTTCTAGTGTTTTTTGGGAAGTCGGTTGTTTTTTTTTTTGTTTTTATATAGCGTATAGTAAGCCAATAATATATAGTATAGTAAAGTGTGAACGTGTTCAAAATAAATGTATGGAGAACGATATTGTTGTGCTATGAACGGCCACGCTTCTGCAGTGCGTCGACGATGTTTGCCGACGCGCGCACTGACAGCTTTGACGCAGTATGGCGTAAGAAATCTGCCTCGTTACTTCGCAGGTTGCGGGACAGTCCCAACATCATTCTGCACTCGATAGCCGCCCGGGCAGATAGTCCGCTTGTGTGGGCGTTAGCCGACCGAACAAGATCTGTTTTAGCTATTAAGTACTAACATAGGCTAAGTAAAATTGTTACTAACACAATGGACCTCATGTAGTCTGAATAAATAAATAAATGTATGTATGAAGTAAATGCTTTATGCTATTATATTATGGCCTAGTCTGAAATGAGCTTAACTGCTTAGTTTTATTATATCCATTTTTTTCGTTTAATGGGTTACAGTATTATTTAGAACTTAAGACATGACGTTGTCGCCATCAAAATTTTGTGTTATGTGGGACACTAGGACAAGGGGTTGGATTTCTGTGTCTGCAAGTATCATCAGGCGGAAGAACTGTGTTCGATGCTTTCTTCGAGAGTGGATGCGAGTACAAAAACCTGTTGTATAGTTAGCACCTGACATTCTGAGTACACTTGTCTAGTTGAATGTCTAAAGGTTTCCTATTTATAACCTTCAGAACAGCTCTGTGTGCTCGCTCCAGGGCTAGAAATATCGTCTTTGAGGCACCACCCCACACTGGGATCTGTATCCCAGTGTGGGTAGTTTATGATAGATTGACACAGTGCGATGTATATTTTTGTAAGAAGCTCTTGTGATGCAGATGCTCTGAGAGTTTTAAATAAAAATATCTTATTTCTCAACCTTGTTATTATTATTTTTAAGTTGATTCTCCCATCTTGGGTCCTCATTGATTTGTACTCCCAAATATCTGACAGCACTAGCAGGTGTAATAGTCTTACAATGACCGTTTTGTGCTTTATCTAGACAAGTGTGTGCAATTATATTAAAGTCATCAGGTTGTTTATTATTATTTCTTATTTTGGAGGCTACATAATTAGTTTTGTCAAGATTAAGTGTTAGTAGAGCAGTGGTGGCCCAGTGGTAACGGCCGTGACTTTCGAGTTGTAGGTCGTGAGTTCGAACCCAGACAGGCGCTTTACTTTGTGTAAATTATTTCATCACCACTTCTCTCAAAATGGTGAAGGAAAACATCGTGAGGAAACCGGCATGTCCTAGAACCAAAAATTCGAAGACATGTGACATCTAGCAACCCGCACTGGGCCCGCGTGGTGGATTACGGCCCACTCCCTCTCACAGAGAGGAGGCCTGTGTCCCAGCAGTGGGAAAATTATAGGCTCATGATGATGATGAGGTTGCAGTTGAGCCAGCACATTACTATTACTCGTGAGGCAATCTTCAGCCATTTGCTTTACAAGAACATAACTAGAACCACATCTGCGTATATTTACATTTTTGCATTTGGTGTGGATATTTTTCGCAACCGTCCTTAACCGAGTGTGGTATTTAATTCCATCTGGTCCTTGGGTAGATTTTGGAGGAAGTCAGGCCATAGTGCTACGAACTTCAGATTCGTGAACGTAAACAGTATTAACAAGATGAAACAAATTATTGGAGACGCATTCGCAGTAAGCGATAGCATGCTGGGGATCTAATGATGGTAAACACTTTTATGGATTTATAAGGCGGACCTGCAACTTATTCAAAAAACCTTCCACATTTCTACTACTATACAAGTCACTCATAAGATCTCAACTGGAATATGCCACGTGTGAAATCCGGAATCCACTATATAATAAATACAGTGACCAGCACCCTAATTGCGTAACTCACGATTAATCATAATCGGTTTCGTTTTGACAGTTCAACAATATTCATTGCGTTATTTACGATGTTGAAGAGAGACATTTTTCGAAGATATGAAGCAATGGTTTAGCAATCCGTTTCAAAACGAAACAGATTATGATTAATCGTGAGTTACGCATTTAGGGTGCAGCTTGAATCAGTACAACGTAAATATCGTCGTTTTCTAAACTACATTTTTTTTAAGAAAAGGACTTCATATCACACTCTCCTAGAAAAGTTCTTTGTCAACTCTTAAATCAAGGAGACTATACCTTGATCAATCATTCTTATATAAAGTCTGTCGAAACGAATTTGATTGCATTAACCTCATAAACCAAATTTATATTCGCATACCTAGTCGTTCCCAACGTATTCGCGATACTTATACTCATAGTCTATTTGCCCCTAAGCCGTGCAGGACTAACGCAGGCGAACGAGCTCCTTTACGGCGCATTATGAAAAGTTACAACGATGATTTCGCTGATGTTGACTTGTTTGTTTTGTCACTTGCACAATTCAACAAACATTATCTATGAATAAATTGAATAAATGAAATAAACGTAATAGAAAAACCCTTCTAACATATTTTGAGAACGCGTCAGTCACTTATTGCATTGGCGACATGTCATCAAAGGTAGCCTGCTCATTATTTTGTCGGTTACTTTTCACATAGGCCCAGAAGGCTTTAGGGTCACATTTTATTTTTGACTGAATACAATTAGCATAAGTAGCAAAATCTACATCCATACTTCTCCTTAAAAAGCGCTTGTAGTAGGTTAAGAATGCATACTGCAGTTGGTTATTATTATTCTGTTTGTAGAGCTTATGATAATGGTCTGGAAGATGTTGTAAGGTTAGCTAATTAGAATAGAATATAATATTTCTTTGTTTTGAAAAAACATACAAATGATTATGTAATAACTTAAGACAGAAGGACCCTTATGTAGGGACTGAATAAATTAACTGACTTGGTATTATATGGATCTCACAACTTTTTACGGTAGAAGAACCGAGTTGCGAGACTTGTTTTTTTTTACAATTTATGTTTTTGATGGCATCCAATTGTATCTATTATTACCTACTTTTACATTATTTTGACCAATTTTGTTCAATCGTATAATCTCTTGTATTTTGTCTAGTTTTATTAGTAATTTATCCCTGTTCTATGTTTCTATGATTGTATGTGTAATAACATGTATTGACCGATAACTTGTATGTGTGGTGAAAACTGTTAATATAAGTTGGTTATGAATAAATAAAACTTAAACTTGTCAACCGAGGCTACTTGTCAACTCGGGGTACTTGTCAACCAAGGCTACTTATCAACTCGAGCTTCTTGGCCACCGAGGTTTCTAATCAACTCGGACTACTTGTCAACTCGGGCTACTTGTCAACCTCCTCCACCGTGCTGCCGGGAGCACGGCGGGTCACCACATGCACCATCATCACCATTCTCCTCCACCGTGCTGCTGGGAGCACGGCGGGTCACCACATGCACCATCATCATCATAATTCTCCTCCACTTCTGCCAATTTGTTTGGGGTCACCGCAACATGTCTTATTCTTCTATACTTTGCTATTAGTTCCTGTAAACAGAGTAAGTTTTTATCCAGTGCGCAAATTCTAACTATGAATTCAGCATATCATTCTAGAACCCCTAGCACAGAAATTTTTCGCCGGTTATGCAAAAAAAAAATCTGTGGTTTCATAGAAAACTGCAATACCTACGCGGTCAAAATATATGGAACAGCAGATTTTTTTTATTGTATATTCGGCGAAAAATTTCTGCGCTATGGGTTCTAGAATGATATGCTGAATTCATGGTAACAATTTACGCCCTGGATAAAAACTTCTCCTGTATACTACCTGATGGCATTACATTATATACTGACCGATGCATTCTTAAAGATTATTCCTGACGAACGGCTATCACGAAAATAATAAATTAATAGATTATGAACTGGTCTTATTAAAAGTCACCCTCAAGATATTTATTATCACTAATGCTCGCCCAGTGGCCGACATTCGACAACAATTCATTAAAATTTTAATCAACAATAAATAATAAAAATATTAACTGTCTGGACTCCTTCTCCACTTAAACTTTAACTGTGCCAAATTCCAGAGTCCCACGTCCGCGCACTTTTCGTAAAAAGGGGTACATGGTTTTTGCGTCACGCATTAAATAGGTAGGTAGGTAGGTAGGTAGTACATCACTATCACTAGATATTACAAAACGAAGCCCCCCGCCGCGCCTGGCTGTCTGTTTGCGATGAACTCAATAAGTACTGAACGTATTTTTACACGGTTTTCACCAATAGGGAGAGTGGTTCATGAAGAAGGTTTAGGTAATATAAGTCAACGCGGGCGAACCCGCTGGCTAAAGCTGGTAAAATATATATAGATTATATCCACAGAAGAAGGCCAAAACTTGTTTCATGTGAATCCTGTTTTCCTGTGTATGTTCTACGAACTATCATGGGTAGATAGTAGTAACCACAACAATATAAACAAATAAAGAATCTCAAGAAAGATCAAATTCGATCTTACTACCACATGTTTCTTTCCGCGATTTCTGACTTTTCTTGCACTCAAATCTCAATTCGTCCCAGTGACTTTTATGATCCTGATAAGAATCAGGATCGATTGGCATCAAAAAGAGTTTTTGTAAATGTTTCTTCTAAATTTTAGAAAGCCGTTCATATTTTCTCAAAAATTTTAGGACAGTGTCCTTAGACCGTTTTTCTGTTGGTTGGTACAACGCTTACTGTACCTAGCCTCACTGCCTGTATCATAAATCCATCTTGTATATCATGATTGATTGCATATCACCAGTTCACCATAAAGGTGTAGCGTGAAAATAAGCATTTAAAAGGTTCAATCTGTCACTACCTGCAATATTATAATTCTTTTGCCTCGTCTTTTTACAATTTGTGGTAATCTATGGAAGAATGAAAATATAGTGTATTAGCGTGATAATTGTTACCCTACCGACTGAGCAGACTTATATGGAATATCACAAAATTTTAACTGAGTCTATCCGGAAGTATTCGTGTGACGCTGGAACATATACTTACATATATTCAGAAAAACAGACGAAAATTCCAAAAACGATCCTATATAGATACGAATCGTTCCCAAACCTCATAACAGTTACTTTTCAATAACATTAAATTTAGTTTTGACTCCCCTATGATTTTACTAAATGTATAAATTATACGTGGCACTATTATGAGAAAAGGTTTGCATTCAATAATTTGTTCAAAATACAACTCTGTAAGCTCACAAACTTGCAACAGAGACCTCATATACTCGTATATGTCCATTTTCGATCATCATTCCCAGATGTTACCAATTCGTTATTTAACTATGACGTGTTACATTCGTCTGAGGTTTTTATATTAATCATTGACGACATGAGCAGCAGGTAAGTAGTGTAAGTAAGTATGTATGTCTCTATGTAACTTATGCTAAATAATTCCATTAAGTTTCATTATCAGTTCTCTCATCTCGCGTATCTCGTTCTGTGGCGCCGTCCCCGCTTCCTAACCCGGGTCGCCGCCCGCGCCCCGCTGACACCCGCAGCGCGTCGTCAATCGGTTCTCATCCTGGCTCGGTATAGAATACATTCGTAATTGCCGTCGTAAAGGCCTCCGCGCACTGTCTCGGGGACTCACGACAAATTGCGCTTCACGGATGAATTAGTAAGGCGCTGTTTCCGTACCCCAGCCAAACGTTCCGGGAAATATTTATGAAGCAAACCCATAGGTGCACACAGTGCACACCGTGCATGCGGTAAAGACGCGTATGCGCTGTATCCGCGCGACACGCTGCGTCACCGGGTACTTCCTACCAACAGATCTGTAGACATATTGCCAAAAACAGAATAGGAAAGACAATAAAACCAGCCATTTATCTACACACGAATATTTAAATCAGGTATTAGCATAATATGAGGCAGTGGAGGCAGTGAGGGGCGGGCCGAGAGCCTCGCGATACAGCGGCGGGGCAAGCTAAGCCTTCTCCTAATACAATTAAGCCGGCGATTCGTTCAACACCGGCCGCTGTAAGGGCGCTGCCCGCCCGGCCCAGCAGTTACTGTCCTGTTAACCGAAACATTATTACCCTCACTTTGGAGCGATCCCACGCACAGTTCTGCTGACTACACGCATTTTCAGTTCTACACTCTACCGCTTTTGACTAATCAGAGTAATGTTTCGTAACGGGGTGTTAGCAATTAAGTTATAAAAAAGTTTGCCTAACACTTATAAGTAATAATTTTAGCAAAATGCTTTCGTTATTGTGTAACTAAATAATTATAAAAGAAGGTTTACATGAGAGCTAGGAACACCTGCAATTCCGGCATGGTGTGGCGCGAGCCATGTGCGCGGTATGTGGCCGCTGTTACATGTGCTCCGTGTGAGCGCGCTGTTATTGCCTAGCGCACGCTACGCTGGGCCGCGACATAACCTCCACCACGAAGCCTGTGCCGGCAACTACGAGTATTACAAGTTTACAGAACTGAGAATCACGATTTGAAATGCATTCCATTGATTTTAAATTAATATTGAGCGTTTTCATTCATGGCACAGTTGATATGAAATAGAATAGAACATCGCATTCAAGCCCTTACTTTCTAAAATTTGTTGTACAACTTATTAAAAATTGCCATCAAATGGGTTTGATGTAGAATTCGATTAGTAATGGCTTGGATCTGGTACGTTTTAGGGGCTTTCACCGCCCACCTCCCCCTCCGGGGACCTAGGGCCCTGGGGCGGCGCGGGTCTGTGGCGGGCAACACGCGACCTACATACACACTCGTTACAATAAGACGATGCTCATCAATGAAGGTCGTTCACCTGCTGAGCCGGATGTTTGAGGTTCAGGAGACTATTGGGCGACCTACTCATAGTGAACGCAAGAGTTACATGCACAGGGAGTCAGGCAGAAGTTAGTCAATAGGTTAATTTATGTTCCGCGAGGCGCGTGACCGAATACTGTCGCGCTTGGTGCGCGCAGTGGCTAGCAGTGCACTTTGCTGCCAGGCTCCCGGCCTGCTCACTGCGCTCACCTCGCTCGCCGTACTCATGCCGCAGCAGCTCAGTGCTCCACTGTCTCACTCTAGCTATCGACCCGTACTAGAGACAATTGGCGTTATCGTAACACATTTTGCTCAGCTCGGGATTCGTACGTACGTGCTTCCTTTTAATTTTTGTGAACAACTGGGACGAGCTCCGTTGACAACTTCTTGCTTTCTATATGTAAGAAAATGTTTGTTCGTGTGAACACTAGCGTAATGTACCTAACGAGGTAGACTTTTCTAGGCTTCTTTACTTTTATAAACACGGAATCCACCCGTCTGTCCACACCAATTTAGTCGAATTGTTATGACATTATTCATGACAATTTGACTCCCAAAACCACCCCTTGTGAGAGAATCACAGGGGGTTCCTGAATTTCACAGCTGTTTTCTCTGATATTCAACGTGATATGACTTGAATGTCACCATCGACCCGTCGTTAGCCGCCAGCCCTAATCTTCGCTTGTTATGTATAGTAACGTAGGGACTCCCAGCGCGCTCACGTTGATGATCGCTTCTTATTTTCCGAATAAATCTATCTGACATTTCGATTAAGGAAGGGAACTTGCGAACACAGGAGGCGCTGTGAGTGTTGTGTATGTAGGTAGTATTGAATCCAAATCCAGTGCAAATAGTTCGGTAGCAAGGGATGACGGTTCGTGTGAGGGATTACTTCGACGGGAGTAATTAACGGCTGAGGCGGCGTGCTCGAGGCCACACGCCACGTCACCGCCACGCCACCGCCATGCCACTGCCACGCCACGCTCGTACTGCGTCCCCGCGAGGGCTGCGGCTGCGGGGCGCGCTCTTCCATCACGCCGCATCGCTCACGCGTCACGTCTCTCTGCTGCCGCTAATGGACGAATTTATTACTGAGCACTTGTCGCTGATGTATCGCTCAACATCGGTTGTATTGAGGTCTCGTAACCCACGTGTATAGTATTTAGATTGCGATCAGTGCGCGAGTGACGTCACGCGCGCTCGTTTAGTTTACGAGCGGCGCGGGCGCGGGCGCGGGCCGCTTTACATATAAACAGGATGCCGCTAACGAGCCACTACGTACAAATAATAAATTAAAAGTGCATGTTGTTGCAGTAATCGCCGCAGCCATGCGCACACGCATTGTATTGAATCACTTCCGCAGTTTTAACTTCACACGTCACGGGGATGAACTACTGAGTACGTCACAGTTACGAACGCCCACGAACAATCACGACTATACACGGCCCAATCTGTTGAATAATAGTATTAGAGTAAAGATGGGCAGTTACTGGTTTGAGTATAGTCTGTGACGGTAACTTGTCATCAACTTCATTTCAAAGCCTAGTTTTTGTATACCTAGCGAAGTATTTTATGTTTATAACAGAAAAATGTCATTCAGAAATAGCTCGACCCTCAATGTGTGAATTATCACAACATTTCACGTAGACGGTCGCTCTCGGCGACAACTCGACGGCGGAAACTTCATCATTGACAGCCTTAAAATATATCTCGGTGGTTTTAAAATAGCCGTATGACAAAGAGTAGCTTCCACGTAGCAACGATGCCAAAAGCGGCGAGCGCACAGCCACACAGACTCACCGCGCTCCGCCTGCCGCCGCCGGGACAAGCACAGGCTTCACACATCACATGCACAGGAAAATTATTGTCCTTCAATTCAAGTCACAACTGTAATTCTATATCGGTTGAATAAATTGGTTCAGTTGGCTCAATGTGCAAAACAATTAACTTCGCAAAGACGTTATTTTCTTCTTCCAACGCACATGTTCAACGCAAGCCCTAGGTATCATTGATATTAATCCATTCTTCATATTTAGCAAGGTAAATACTACCTAAATAGTGTAGATATCTACCTAAATAGTGTAGATATCACATCTATACTATTTAGTTAGAACATATTTAGTGAACACAGACGTCACATTGTATGGGTGCTTACTCCTTACCATGTTTTTATGTAAGAAAATTAACTCATTTGTTCCTGAATGCTGATGTACAGTGCTGGAAGCCGTGCACCAAGCTCAGCCAAGTTCAAGTAAACACTCACTGTGCTCAATACTAGCGATGTTATTCAGGCTTGAGTACCGTTTTGTGATGAGTCAGCGACAAGTGAACCGAGAGAACACTGAGCTGAGGCTTCACCGTCCAAATCCCTCGCACTTTATGTTAATCAGCGAATTCCGAACAAAATAAAACAATTCACTCATAGATGTTATACACGATATTATAATACCTCAAAAGATTGGGACGATAGAAAAAGCTTGTAAAACTAGGAGTTCAGTTTTCAGTATCGGTCCATCCAGCAATCAAGTAAATCCATCGGAACGAGTTCATCGCTAGCTATTGTGGAATAAACTCGTAGAAAAAGAATATCAAAAACGAATATCGCGGCAACATCCGAGTGCTCAACAATCCTTGTTGCTCAATTCGCTCAACATGCTCGCCGCACGCCGCGGGCTGTATCGCGTTTTCTTCAAAGTTCGATGCACATGTCCCTTACTAAGATCGCGTGACCCCATTTTAGCAATTTGCTAAAATGGGGTCACGCGATCGCGAGCTGCTCATTTTTAATCTCACTTTTAGTTTGTGCTTTTCAAAGTTCTAGTACGTTCCCAGGCGCGCCGCCACCGCCACGAGCGCGACTACTGAGCATGGGTTTCTGGGTTTGATCTTTCTGATTTTTTTTGTATCAGCCCAGAGTTTAGAAGATGGCGGTTTGACACCCCTGTGCCTCGGAAAGCACGTTACTCCTTTGGTCCAGAGCCTGATCTAGAACCAGTCGTGTCGGATCGCCGTCCCATCAGTCGGAGACTAGCCTAGTCGGCGTCATATGTGGCGCCAAACGCTAGGATTGGCCGCCATGGTCGTAATTCGGTCTGGAGAACTATAAGGAAACTACAGAAAAAGCTTTCGTAAGATTAATGGTGACGACAACCTTTAATGTTTTCAAATTTGATAGGTATGCACATAATCTCGAGAGTTGTGACATCAGTCATTTCACAAGCAATGTCCGCCAACGTTCCGCACAGCGGCATCACGTCGGGGTGCGCACGTGGCCCGCATGCCAACGGCTGCACATGCTGTCACGAGGCGCGGACATAGCCAGCGAGAACTCGCCGTGATGAACAACCGCCGCGGAATATTGATAAGCCCACATTCCTGCAACTGTAATGACGCGGTCGTCACTCTGGGGCGTGTAGTATGAGCACAGGAGTATGTTGTGGACGCGAACTGTGTGGCAGTGAGATGGCTGAAGTCTGGTAAGCAGATGCCGGCGGATAGAACTCATGCCCCTACGGCTGCGGCGTGAGTGTGGCCATCGGATAGTTAACTATGAGCAAACCTTCTATATTGTTTCTTATTTCGTGTATATCGAGTGCTTGGGTTCGCGGCGCGTGCGCAGTGTTCTGACAGTTGCTAATTGAGTTAGTGCGGCGCTGAGCTGTGTTGGCACGGCGCGGCCTGCATGTAGGTCACAGCAACATTGTGCTGATCGCGTGTCATTGCCACCGCCGCACGTGCCGCACACCGCCACACTGCCACCTGCCGCTGCGCCACACAGCACAGACAGCGTCTAGACTACATCATCCACCCTCCCCTCCCCTGTTAGTCATCATTAAAACACTTAAAGTGAAGTAATGGTATTGTCTGGGACCCAATATTGTGTTTTGTCTAGACAAGTCTTGTTGCCAAAACCAAGTCGTTCCCTTCGTCGTGGACTGTATTGGATGTACAATTTTTGCGCGTATTATCGATAGACCGAACAAAGCGTGAATCACCAATTTGTCATATTAGCACGATAAGTCCTGAGCCAGTAGTACGCCTGTTGGCCGTAGCTCGGGGTGTCAAAACGCGCGCGTCCGCCAGACGAGGCGTGTTCCACACCTCGCACCCGACGCGCTGCGACTGTGACCAAACCGCAATGCTTTACGAACAGAGAGACCTGACACCACATATAACACATATGTACCTACTGCTTATCCTCGAACGCTCATACAGCCCGCTGACAGATAGACGGACGCTCGGACAGGAAAAGCTTAGGAATAAATAGTGTGCCATTGCCAGCCTCCAATCTTAGTTTTTTTACAAAGATAATCTACCACTCAAAGGTTAAATTTTGTATCCAGCTAATGTTTTCGAGTGCATTCATAATAAAAAGTTGTTGTTCATTTATTTTTTAGGGTTCCGTAGCCAAATGGCAAAAAATGAAACACTTATGGATTCATCATGTCTGTCTGTCCGTCTGTTTGTGACAGCCACTTTTTCCGAAACTATAAGAACTATGTTGTTGAAACTTGGTAAGTAGATGTATTCTGTGAACCGCATTAAGATTTTCACACAAATATAGAAAAAAAAAAACAATAAATTTCGGGGGTTCCCCATACTTAGAACTAAAACTAAAATTCTTTTTTTTTTCATCAAACCCATACGTGTTCTATGGATAGGTACTTCATATTGAGGTTTCTAATATGATTTTTTCTAAGCTGAATAGTTTGCGCGAGCGACACTTCCAAAGTGGTAAAATGTCCCGCTCCCCCTGTGACTTCAAAAATAAGAGAATGATAAAACTAAAAAAAAAATATGTACAATTACAATGTAAACTTCCACCGAAAACACCTTTAGTTACATTATTTATTAAAAATATTTTTAATATTTAATAAGTTAAGTAATATATAATAGGTTTGTACGGAACCCTCGGTGCGCGAGTCCGACTCGCACTTGGCCGGGTTTTTTTTAAACTTACAACGCAAGCGAACTATTGATCTCGCTAAGGTGTGCACATCGGCGGATGGCGGAGCAAGATTTTATTTTACCAACACAAATTCGTTTGTCTTATGGTAACAAGATATGGATTTGCAAAGCTCAGAGACCAGCCACGGAGCATCAAAGGGAATGTCTTTCTAGGTATTGTATGGCGCGCTGGAGGTTACCTCGGCGGGACGCGACGACATGCGCCGGATCGAGATAACAGAAAATTACTTCTATAAGTATATTTTATTTTTATTTTACTTTATTGGGACATAAAACAGTTACACATTACAATTGAGTGTGACAGACTAAATTAAAAACTAGGTAAACGTGTAACCCACACCAATGTCCGCGAAATAATGGTTTGTACTTGAATAGTTTAAATCGTGCATTGATTTTACAAAACAGTAATAAAGACAACTTCTACGTATTTTAGAATAATTGGAAAAGATGACTATTTTAAAGATTCAATAGCCAATTTCTTGATCTTAAAGTGTGTAAGCGCGAAAATATCAAGATCGATGAAGTGTGTGTTATACGTATGACAATGCGACGGAGAGGCGCCCGTGCAACGGCGTTTTTTTTTTTTTTTTTTTTGGCTGGGAAATCATCAAATAACTTCTCCCGCTCTGGGTGGAGCAGGAGGGCGTGTCAGACTTTTACTGACTAAAACCCACCCGTGTTCCTTCAGTATAGCCCTTAAGCCAGGGGCTGTGGTGTCTCTTTCGAACAAACCCGCACCCCTGGCAGGCCTCGACCCTTGCGGCTCCCATCACTTTTTGTGCTGACATCTCTTTGAGGCGCGCGTGGAACACAAAGCGCCGTCGACTTGGGCTTGGTCCTTACCGGACAGCGAGCTATCCATTACTCGCCGTCCGCAAGCCCATGCCTACGGTGGCCGGAAATCGGCCTGGGATTCCCGACGCCCAGGGCGTCTCCGTATCCTGCGGCGGCTGGGGTCGCGAGGGCGCATATGCTGCCTCTCCCTCACGTGCGCCGCCTCCCTCTTCGCGAGCATCACTGCTTCGCTGAAGGAGGTGACGGCTCCCCATGCCCTCTCGCTCCGTACCATGGCCTGGACCAGGGCCGGACGCGAGAGATCGCCGCCGCCGAATATTTTTTTTGAACAATTTCTATTTTTTTAATATAAATATCAAAAATGAGACTCCAGATGGGTACTGCAAATTCCAATTGAGAACGGACCAAAGCTTTAAATAGAAGTAAAAAAGTAGACGGTCTTTTAAAGGTCATTTGAAGAACGCATGACGAAACCAAACATTCGATATATATATAACATACATGGAAACGGAACTCTCGAATGAAACTGCTGTCTAACATGTGGTGACAGGTAACCCAACTTGCGGTTTACTTAAATATCAGAAGGAGACGGGCTTGTAACTAGCAAGTGCAGGCTCATAGCTATACACCGAGTTATGTTTGTAGGTTCCAGCGACCATAATTATATTTCAATAGTCTGTTTTCCATTTACCAATATTTACAAAAAGAGTCAACGGTCAGTAATTGATCCATCAGCGCGCGCCAACATCGGCCACTCTGTATACAAGGACCAGCTAAACTTAAAACAATATTATGACGCGGCCACACACTAGCCACACGCGCCACGCGGCCGCCAACAGTTGCAATTACACAGGTGTAGCCGCGTTATAACATTGTGTCAGAACTTCAGGAATGAACTCTTTGTTTGAAGAGTTTGGCGGTTTTATAAATATTGTTCATCTTGTTTTAGTAGTGAATGAAGTTGGCTGCTCTAGGTCTATCTCCCAGGGTGAGGTGGACGTTGAGGGGCACGCACGCGTCTTGCGGACATGCGCAGCGCGACGCGACTGCAGCGTGTGTGCAGGGTGCGTGCGGTGCGGGGCGGCAGCGTGAGAGCATATCCTCTCCGAAGTAAACGATTCTAATATAAAGTGCATAAGAATAGCCGCAACGCGGGCGCAGCCGCCTCCCACGCGTGTTCACATCACTACACAAATATTAGTGTTTAATAGCACCGCAGCATTCTTACTAACTGTGTCAGTGTCAACCGCTATTTAATAAATATTATTGTTGTTATGGCACTGCATGAAACTCCGCGAAGTGGTCGCGCCCCCAACTATCCCCAATCCGGACCATAGGGCGCTGGGCTCCCGCCGCCACCGCTCAACTTATTTCACACATTATTTCGTTCTAAGTAACGTCTAACAAACAAGCGACCTCTGAATATTATGTCACCCATTTTACTTAATTATTAATTCATTCAAACAAAAGACTGAATTGACTTATCCGCACATTATGGTGCTGGTATTGTGACAAGACTTTATAATCCTTAATAAACATTGATCCGTCTATTTTGAAAATATAACGTTTCACAAGCCTGCGCCGCTGGGTGCTACACCCCTCTACGGCGTAGACCCGCGCGTAGCGCGCTCTACGAAATATTTTCAACTTTATTGGTTGTGTAACGTTCCTTTTCAATATAAAGTTGCATTTCTTTGGGTTTGATAGTCCATGAAAGGAAATTGCAAAGAAACCTATTAAAAGGTGTTTATATATGATGCCACTGACATTTATAGTTTCATTAAATCTTAAAGTTTGGATTGCCGAACCATAAGAATAAAAATTCCACTAGAGTTTATGACGAGTTGGAGGAGTTTGTTGCGCCACTTCTTCCCAGCTAAAGCACTAGGAAGTGTCGAAGGGTGGGCGTTTTTGGAGGACTGTCTTATGTATTTTGACGTTCGAAAAGTGCTGATTCTCAGCCTAATTTGAATAAATGACTTTTGATTTGACAATGACAAGATGAGTGGCCAAGGAGGGACAGTTGTTGTACTTTGCAAATGTAAAATTTTAATGAACCAACTTATTTTATTGTTTCGTTTTTATTTTTAAAAGAGATAAGTAATCTGAGTTGGGACTTATAAATCGTCTATCGTTCCGAAAGGGTCCAAGCACCGCGCTTCAGTTACACCTCGGTGGTTCCATATTAATCTTGTTATTCATGGAGTGTTCATTAAGGACTGCTGCGCTCATTGGCCAAGTGACGTCGGCCCACGATTTATAGAGAAGATCCGATGACGCTGTATCTAAAAGAAAAGTTGACTTCCTTGTAGAACGAGTGCCTTTTTACGAGAACAAACATTTTCATCGAAATCCCCGTCAAATGTTTGTTAGTCAAGTCTAGCAACAAAATATTTCCTTGGCAAGGGTGGAGACATGATCTCCAAACGTCAGACCAGTGTCAAAGATCACGCCCAAGCGATGATTACGAGTGAGACACGGGGTCATCTGTAATCTGGTAACTTAATGACAACCGACACTTTCTGGTTCCGAGCTGGCCCGTAGGAGTTCTAGCTGTCCCAATTTTAACAACAATTTAAAGATGACTTGTCAGCAGACCTAGACAAAATACATTTCTGTTAGCATTCACGCCAAACGCTACACCAAAATGTATAGGAATGCGGAATTACCTGCGGAAAGATTACGTCGTGTCCTTTTTCAAAAAGTGCAGCCTAGTTTGAATAAATGACTTTTGATTTTGTCGAAATACTCTACCATACGTGCAAATTTTTAACAACTCTAGGTTTTACGAGGATGCGGTTTAATACGTTACTGACTGCAGCCATAATACACATTGGTAATGGTTGTCATAACTGTATGCGATAAATCTCAAAGTTATTTGACATAATTCCCGCCGGTTCGCCATGACACTTGGTATTCGTAAGCTCGCCGATTCAGAACTGAGAAAACGGAAAACTTTTCTTTGTATTGTTGTCGCCGCCTTTTGCCAGACCGTGCGTGGAGGGTGCGTGGACCCTCTGACAAAATCCTTTATGGTTTATAATAACAGAACTGGAAGAGCCGGAAGCTACAATAGGTACAGCAGACAAGCAAACACCAATGCTGACAATGTTAATTAATAACATGGAAATACTTTAAGCTCATAATCCCTTATCGCAAGGAACATTCCGGCGGACCGGCGCGGCGGTCGAATAAAGTAAATCGTACGCTGCCCCTTAATCCACATTATCCATGTAGGTCAAATACCCGTCGTCGTCGGCTAAAGTCGGCCGGCTGGCGACACTGGTGACCACAGCCGACCAATGATGAGAACCGGCGACCACTGGCGACCACTGGCGGCTACTGGCCCGCTGTGAGTCCCATGATGTTTGACGTCGCAACAATGGTTAAGTCAGTGCGCCCCACTAAATGAAAAGCCGGGCGGATCCCTGATAACTCGCACTGTTTCATAAAACGCAAACCAGGGATAAACCAACTGGATACAGCTTTTGTGTTCTGTGGAACACGATAAACTGGCGATTCAGTTTTTTTTTTTTTGCTCTTCATGTCCACCAATTTTTTTCCTAAAAATCGTATGAAAGTTTTATGCGGGCTGTAAACCTTCCCTCTGCTCTGGTGTAACACGGAATGTCGGTAGTATTGCTCGTTTTAGTTTTCATTTGTTTTCTCTCACGGCTTTCTTTTTGCAGCTTAGTCTGTGGGTAATAAACATGATGTTTGTTATGACTTTAGTACTAGTTATAATAATACAGATACAGCGTAGGTTTCTGCGTGATAACAAATTAATGTGATTCAGTATCTACGCGAGTTTTAGTGCTAATCAGTAGGTAAGCAATCTATCATTGATAAAAGAGGATCGTTTGAGAAACCGGGTCAGTACTTTGTAAGTGCGCAGAAAGGCGCAAGTCCCCGATAGATGGCGCCACGCTGGCCGCACGACCTTCTTCCCAAATGCTCTGTTGTTTCCTCAACAGTAAGGACACAAAGGAGTTCCCCTCACGCAGGCAAATTGCTATACTATTGCCAAGTGGAACATTGATTTTTTAAATGATGCGCATGTATACGTCATGGAGTTCCATTGTTAGATGACGGCCGAGGCAAAAACAAAGCAGTTATTGTTTTTACTTGGAGGTGATATAGCTATTCGAAATAAAAAAAGAGAAAACTAGTTATACGCTAGTTGAACTTATGCCATTCGTTTGAATAAAATGCTTTCGTTAATTCAATATCACACTAACTAAAAGTGATTATTTTAATTTTCTTCACAACAAGAGTTTAAAAAAGCGAATAGTTAAATAAAAATTGCAGCGAAACACTCCATGAAGTGGCTGTGGGAGAATTTGTCTCTTGAGAGAGCGGAGCGGAGCAGTGCGGAGGTGTGCGTTGCGGAGTGGTCAGCGCTAGCGGGAGCCGCGAGCCGCAATCATCTCAATAGGAGCTGTGGGTCAGTGGCGCCGAGCTCGTCCCCGCGGACCTATTACTGACACTTACGCCTACCGCCTGCCTGTGCTACTACTGGACATTTCTACATTATTCATATTATAATATTTTTACTCTCTATTATTGTACGTTTTGAGAGTGCGAAAATTCATTTGCGTATTTCTCGTTGCTGTTTTGTTGTATTCGTTAATATTACTCACATTAATCATCAGTGGAAGCTTTTAATTGGCCACCGTTTACACATTGTACTAGATATTGAAATTAGCTGTAAGCTTTCCTAAAATGAATAACAAATAAAAATATATGTTTGAGTCGACTCCGCCTAAGAAAGTCAGATATGCTCTCCGAGCCTTACTATCGGTATGAGTCGGAAGTGTTGCACGACTGACGAAGCTTCTTTATCATAACTTAATTTAACAAGTTTTCCACAACACTACATGTCGCTTCAAGAAGAGTAGTAGGTAAGATATCAGCAGGAGTGGTAAAGTTAACAGAAGATCAAATTGTTCCGGGAACGCTAGGACAGCTCTCCGGAGTAGGAATCTTCTAAACTCGGTAAACTTTCACGTGAATCATTCGATAGTTTTCCACAATTTGTCCTCTGAGAAATGTATATAAAAGCTAGTTTTGGAACGTATTGATGAATGAAAAGTGGACGAAAAAACCGAATGCGTGAGCTGTTCAATTAAAACAATAATATATCACATTATCAGACGTTATATTTATTGGTTGAAACACAGACACTGATTGAATGAAAATATTGACTGTGCTAGTCACGTTAGGTAATTAATGTAGAGCTTGAATTAATAACGTATCCGGTGCGGCTACAAAGAAGTCGGCTCATATTGTGCCTTATAAAATCTTAGTAGGGGATCCGTAAGGGTCGGGAGTGCCCCCTCGGTCGAGGCGAAGGCCGCGCCACACGGACACCCGCACGTACACAAGCGCGCCCGCGTACACCCGCACGCACCCGCACGCACACCCACGCACCACAGCTGTGATACAGCCCCGCCACGCACACCGGGATCACTTTGTTTGTCACTCGCAGTTTGCCTACCTTCGGCCACTTTCGGCAAGATTCGGCCAGATTCGGCCAGCAACCTCATGTGCGCCCACTTGACAACAACGGCGAACTCAACGAAATACAGATTTATTAGTTATTGTTTGATTGGTAAATGGCGTCTAACAATAAAAGTGAACCGATGTGTCTCGCAATGTTAGCAGGGAGATCGTCTACGATTTTTAAATCAACATTGATATCGAGCAAAGTGAAGCGAGTCCAAGGCGGCGCCGATGGAAATGTGTGCTATCAGCTCGTAAAATCAATAAAAAACTGATACGCCTCAAAGGAAATAATTCTTGAAGGGGTTTCTGTACTAACATTGAAAGTAACAACCAGGCAATCAGGTTCAAAACCTGTCTAGCTCAAGAGACAGACCACTCAATAGGATGCCTGAAAAAACCAGATAACACGTAAACAACAAATGACGCTGAGACAAGCGAACTACTCCTAACCACCCACTTCCTAGGATGCCAGATTTCCACCCAGCAAAGTTGGGAACCACATAGGGAGAGAGGCACGAGCAGCTCAGATTGGGAAGTGGCATTAGAAGTGATAAATAAAGACAATATAACACGGGCAATCAACATCTTCTTACCTTTCAAGGCAGCAGGACTGGTTAGTATATTCCCAGCTCTGCTAAGGTGGAGCCGTGATCTAATGGCTGATTACCTCGTCAAGGTGTTTCGAGCCTGCCTAGCCCACCGCTACATCCCCTTGAAATGGCGAGAAGTAAAAATAATCTTTATACCGAAGCCAGGTAGGGGCGACTACACCCAGCCCAAATCTTTTAGACCCACAAGCCTCTCCTCGTTTTTCTTGAAGACACTGGAGTGGCTGAGAGATAGGAAGATTAGATCCCAATATTCGGTACAGAGACCTTTACATCCTAATCAACACGCCTACTGTGTAGGCAAATAAACTGAATCAGCAGTCCATGGCGTAGTTCCACGCATAGGAAATGCTCTCAAAGCCAAAAATCCAACCCTAGGCACCTTCATTGATATAGAGGGAAAAGTGACTTCGCCAGCATCGAACAGGCACTTGCCACGCACGGTGTTGCGCGAACGCTCATAGAATTGATTAGTGACATGTTAAACTAGCGATCTCATGAGAAGAGCCTTCAAAATAATCGAGAGTTGGTGCACGAAACACGAACTATCGGTGAACCCCTCGAAAACAGAACGTATAATGTTCACCAACAAAAGAACTCTTGGAACACTTCAGACAGAACTAACACTTAAAGACGAAGTCAAGTACTTGGGGGTGATCCTTGATAGCAAACTGCTCTGAAACAAGCATCTTGTCTACAAACTTAATAAAAGCACAAGTGCACTCTACTAATGTAAAACATGTTAGGGAAAACATGGAGGCTTTCTCCGAAGATCACTCTGTGATAATACAAATTGGTCATCAGGCCAATGTTGGCTTATGGCGCTCTGGTTTGGTGGACGAGGACCGAACTCTCGACCATCATTTCTAGACTACAACGCTTCCAATGACTGGCCTGTTCAGCTACCACAGGCTGCATGAGAACTTCCCCAACAGCAGCCATGAAGATAGCCCTTCAACTAACTCCCCTTGACCTGTACATGTACCTGCATCTAGGCATATGGGGCAAGAATCTTACTAGTCCACACGCTAACATCCTGGACCGGGCAATTGAGTACCAGCCTCTCATCGCTGCCCCGTGTGATAGAACACCAAACCAACCTATGTTCAACAAAAACTATCATACAAACAGTAGAGGAAGAAAGGGATCAGTCAGGAGCCAATGAAGTGCGCATCTACACTGACGGCTCAAAAACACAAGACGCTTCAGGTGCTGGCGCACACTTCCTTGACCTCAAAATCAACTTTCACATACCGCTAGGCACACACAGTTCGATCTGTCAATGTGAATGTGTTGTCTTAACACAAGCCGCAACAGCATTAAACCGCTTAGGCATCCGGGCCTACGACATTAAATTCCTATCCGACATCCTATTTGTGCTCAAAGCTTTAGAAATAAACAAACTAACAACTAACTAATTTTTGAGTGCTATCTAGCCCTGGAGAGTTTATCGACGTCCAATCGTATTACCCTCCAGTGGATCAAGGGCACAGTGGATCTTTAGGCAATGATGCTGCAGATGGACTTCCGAAGAGAGGCTCTGATATTAAAGTGCTAGGCCCATACCCACTTCTCCCCCTGCTTTTCTCACAATTTCGTGCGTGGTTTAGCCAAAAGTCGACCGAACTCCATAACAACAGATGTTCACAGGCAACAGACTGTAAACAATCAAAATTGGCTTTACCAATTGTACACCCGACCGAAAACTTCTCAGCCTTAGTAGAAATAACCTTAGAATAATAATAGGAACAATTACGGGACATAACCACCTTAACAAACACCTTTTTAGCATAGGCGCCACATACAGCCAGCTTTGCAGGGGCTGCCTTGACGCCGAGGAATCAGCCGCCCACGTCATCCTGGAATGCGAGGCCGTGACTTCTCAACGTGAAGAAATCGTCGGAACAGTGAGGTCGCTCCGCGAAGCCTGTGCAGCTCCCAGGAAGCTTCTGTGCTTTTGGGCGGCTTTATTAGCCAATATCCCCACGCACAACGGACCGAACGGGAGTCTACGTGCGGAAAAGGGAGTCCCATCATCATCATCATCATCATAGGGTAATATGAACTTATGGAGAATATGAATTGATGATTTGTATGATTATGATTCTATAAATAAATTATTTAGCTCGGCTGTTCTAATATGTAGACCAACATACAACCCAAAAAAGTCTATAAATTGCAAAAAACTAAAGATACTTTTTTTACAGGAAAAAGTACGAGATTTTTATTACAGCATCTACAGGAATACGTATATCACAAACTCATAATCAGCTTTTAACTGTAAAAATATTTTAAAAGTTCATAGACGTTACCCCACCAGCCCGAGGGGCAGAGGTACAAGTACTGGAAAAAATAAAACAAAAATAAGAAAGAGATCTCGTCCCCAAATAGATTCAGTTTAGAGAGCGCGGTCGGCGCCCATCGCCGCACATGCGCCATGCACCTTCCCAACTCGCTCCTTTCATATGTCAACTTCTTGAATAGTATAATATATTCGTACCGAATTCTGTAAAACGATAGTGTTCTAAGAACGACCTACTTTCAAGTTGACAATTAACATATTTCCACCAGTAACAGATAAGTATTGAACGAGTTTAGATTATTTGTATACTTACTATAGGTTTGTATAAACAGAGTCACTACCAGAAACTACTAATACGTATCAAAGTGATGGATATGTTTACAATAAAAAATTAAATTGCACTTTGTAGTGAGAAGCTGTCAAAACATTACATTACGTAGCGAAGCTATTTAGACAGTTATAACCATGAGTTGTCATCAATGTAATGAATGATCTTTTTTTTTATCGTTTTAAATTTCTTAGTGCATTAAGTATTGGGCTAAGTGCAGAGAGTGAGTACACCTCTCTGAACTTATTATAAATGACTCGTCGGTGCACAATGCCGGGGCAGAGCCCTGCATTATGGATGAGATGTCCCGCAGGACAGTAGCCGGTTCGGCGCCCGCCGGACCCCGACTTACCTACTTAACGTTATTTTATTTTATTTTCTACTACCAGCATTGAATATAAGTTCCGAAGTCTTACTCCTGCAATAGCTTTACAAGACTTTCTCCACTGAAGAGGTGCTTAATTACGTAAGTAGACTTTTAAAAACAAGAACCAGGCGAGCTAATATCATGCAAAATATGAGTGTGTTTATGTTAATAAACACACTCATATTTTGCATGATATTATTGTTCCATGGGCATTGTTTGGTACTTAACATATTAATTCCTGAATATTACTGTAGCACCTCCTGGCTGGCACTGACCAGACAAGTCTGGTTCGCAACAAAACGAATACGATACTGCCCGCGGGAGCTCGTAGTGACATCCTTGAAATTAAATCTAAGATACTGATCGGCGCTCCTGCGAGTCAGCAGCGTATATATACTACTGAATATTACATACATGTTATATGTGTAGAATAAACACATATATGTAGTACTTGACTAAATACCAGTAAATTAACGGATGAACGAAAACGACGGAAATAAAGTAAAACCTGTCCGGTGCAGAACTTAGTAGGTATGAGTACTTATTGAGAGTTGTATGTTCGAGCTGATTGGGATTCAATCAATACCAGGTTCGAGTGCTTCAAGTGCTTGCCTAGTTTTTCGAGACATCGTCAAGCGGCTGGTTGACTCTTTACGTGTTCAGAGAGTTGGCTTTTATGGCCAAGGAATCAGTATAGCCGTTCAACTTTTTAGGCACTTTTGTTATTGCGATGCGTACCAATTTTTTATGGGGCAGCGCGCTCCGAACTGAAGGTCTGTGCCAGTAAAGTTTACTTTGAAGGAACAGGTCTAGGGTGAGGAACCAGATCAAGAGAGATACAGATACCCGCAGGGCAACATGAGGCCAGCTGTTGGGCATTAGCGAACCCACTGATCCTATCTTCCGGGAGTGATCTTTTTGCCTCACCTCTGACTTGCGTTTATTGACCGGCTGGAGTGGAAATTCGCAAGAACAAACGTGCTTGGAGGAAGAAGTATTCCAGTAAGTGCTGGTAGGGATCTTGACCGTCTTCCGAGTCCTGGGATTGTTCGGTTATCCGTGGAATACTTCTCCAGTTATCAAGTACCTCAGGATATATTGGCCCTTATTGTTACGTCCGCGTCAGTATGTGCTAACGACATTTATCGAACAGGCCCAAATTTGAGTGTGCAAGTCACCCCCTGTCATTTTATCCTTTTAATTTATATAAAACATTGTTTAGACATGGCAGCGAATGGTCACTGAGGCATGGTTTTTCCATAGTCCCAGATAACTAGTTCACTTTAGCCATCCAAACCTGTAATCCAATATCTTCGTTTCCATATCCTGCAATAGTTTCCTTGTGTCCATTGTATAGTGCGAACAGGGATAATCGTCCGTTGGTGCCTTAAATAAGGCATGTAACGTCTAACAGCACCCCCCCCCCCAGTGAGTTCCCGCACTGCCGTCGCGGGGGGCTCAGTAGCCATGGTCTCCCAGCCACGGTGAAGCGAAGAGGAACCCCAAAGTGGGGCTGCTCGTCAGGGCTTTTGCCAAAAAAAGAAGGTTGCTCCCTTCCGTGGCCTGGACGGGGCCACTATGCCAACCCATCGCAGGGTGACCAAGGGGTCAAGGGCAGGGGGGCAAGGGGACAAGGGCCGATGCCTGCCAGAGGTGCTGGTTGTTCGAAAGAGATACCGCCGCACCTGGTACACGGGCAACTGAGGGAACACGGGTGGGTTTTAGTCACTAAAAGTCTGACACGCACTCTTGCTCCACCCAGAGCGGGAGAAGTCATTTGACAAACCCAAAAAAAAATTGTTACTACGTACTATTTCAAAGCTGTAAAAGGCAGGATAACAAATGTATTTACTAGGGCTGGGCCAAAATTCGGTTCACATTCGGTTCAACCGAATTACGGCAGCTTGAACCCAACTTCGGCATTCGGCCGAAATTCGGTTCAGATGCAGAACATTCGGCACAAGAAAAATAATACCAAAATTTCAGTCAAAATAGTGCAAGTAGCACTATTTTGACTGAAATTTATTAAAAATAGAATAGTATTACTGTGTGTGTCTTTTACTCACTCTTGGTCATTTAGTTTAGTTAGGAATATTTATAAAATATAAACCTTAAATTGAATCAGTTCTTCTTGTTAGTCTTGAAAATCTCTGTTTAATTAATTAGACATACTGTTACAAAAATGAAATAAATAAGCTTAGCGTTCGTAAATTTTCACCTAAAACCTCGTCAATGCAATTAAAACAATTATTTTTGTTGAATGTAAACAATCGCACGCGACACGCCGATGACGTATTTGCCAATGACCAGCCGGCTCCGGGCCACGCGGTGGGAGCGCGCATCTAGCAATAATTGAAGTAAATGCGTAAATAAGTCACGACGCACGTGTCGCTCTCGAGAAAGCCCGCGAAATTGAACCGACGTTCGGCCGAACTACGGCCGAACTTTTCATTTTAACCGAATGTTCGGCCGAATTTCGGATTCGGTTCAAACCACATTCGGCCCATTAACAACACACACACATTAGCAACACTTTATTACCATGTTTGGATTTTTTATAGTATTCAATATTTTTTTGTTGCCAAGGATTTATGTAAAAACGGCTTATAGGGATCTAAGAGTCTGCTTCTTAATGTTTTGGCTCAATCATTATATTAATTGCTTCAAATAAACGTCCAAAAGGATTACTGCTTAGTTCAACAATTTTATTTTACCGTACATGAGAGAAGATTTTGAAAGTGAATTAATTAAACTTGATAACATTTGACGCGGTGTAACCAGGAGTCGCCGAAGTAAGAGGAACATACCAAGCAAGCCATTTCTATTAATACTACTGTATTGAAACATAATATAGCGGCTCAGCGTATGACAGACGACGCTAAATATACGCTGTTCTGTCAACGGCGCCGGTGCTAATGATAACGACAGAACTTTCTACCGTCCAGCACGGCGTGCTGGACCGCGGCCTTCACTCTCAACGTCGACCTTCTCTGAGTACGTCGGGGGTACGTGTCGGGCTCCAAAGCTGCCGATGCTCATAACCCATGGGTACACGGACAGTTTTGAAAAGGATCATGGAGGTTAAAGCTGTTACTGATGCTGCAAGCACTACGGGTCTATCACAAGATTGCTCTTTGGAACAATTCCATTATAACTCAATCAGTTACCATTGTATGAGTGGTTTAGTAGCAGTAACAGATCTCAGACCGTATGACAGTCTGTGTACGTGTCTGTCCGGCACTGATACCAGCTTCAGAATGATGTGATCCTCGTCACACGTGTCAGTACTCTGCGTCCCTGATGCTCGTACATTAGTCAACATATATGCACATCTGGTTGAATTTGCCGCTGTCTAGGCCCTTTGGTCTTATGACAAGACATCTATTTGTGTCGCGGCATGTGCCGCGCACCGCACGCATCGCACCGCGCCGCGTTGCTGCGTCTCCGTCGCAACATTTTGTCTTGACGCCTTTTGACTAGTTGGTGCTAAATCGGTCATGATCCACATTCGACGTACAGTACGATGCCTACAATACGGACACAAATAAACTTTAAACTTTCGCAATCAAATGCAGTCAGATGTTCAAACAACGAAAAACTCTGACATGTATGTACATAACCAGAGAGAAATTATACAAATAACATTCAACTGGTCACAATTAATAAGCAATTAGCAGTTACAGTGAAGGAAACACCGAACTGTTAAAAATTCTACGTTTCTACAGCTGAAACCAAAATCAAAAGAATGAATTCAAAAAGTTTGTAAGCGCCGCTCAACCTGCGCACAAAGTAATTACCGATCTTCAAATGGATTTCATGTTTGGGAAGGCTTTTGGGAAGGCTTATGTCTAGCAGTGGACGTCTTTCGGCTGATATGATGATGATGGATTTCATGTTTGGACGGCAAAGATACTAAAAAAAAAGTTTTTAATGAAATAAAGTGTCCAAAGGAGTTTGTGGGCACTACGGCATGCCAGCACTGAAACATTCATAGTTTTATATTCAAACAAGTTTTAATCTTTACCAAATAAACCAATCCTTGGTGACGTTATTTTGGTAAAGTAGAACAAAACATTAAGGGGAACCTAGTCGCGGGCTCTAACTCACTGGTGCGCCTGGCTAAAAAGCAAGCTGTTTCACCAGGCATTGTGTCTGGCAGAGATGTTACCCGTGATGAGCACTTAGACGCTAGTCTACACAACGTTATTCAGTGACATGCTGGTAAAAAATTAAGAAATTCCTTCGAAAGATCGGGTTTTATGAAAAAACCGCTGCATAAATCAATTACCAACAAAGTTTATTGAACTTTTCGATATTTGATCGTCGTCGATACCGACTTGGTTTTGGAGATTTTACACTTCTTTTATTACATAAATACGCCTAAAATTAGTTTTAATTAGCAAGAAAAACGAATCTTTGTTGGCTCTTAACTTTTTAATGGCTTTTTATTTTAGTATTCTGTTTCCGTACAGACAAAATTAATAATGAAACAAAACCATATCATGTTTAATTTTTAATGCGCATTGTCGAACAGTGCAGTGGATTGTCGACTTGTGAAGTTTGTATGGAAAAATTGTCGACAGATTCTCCATAAAGATCACGGCTTAAAATATGTACTTACTGATAGCTAAGGTCAGGCCCGTGTTCATAGAAGAAACAATGAGCATATTGCTATAGATATAGAATATATAGGTTAATAGTTACGACTGTGCAGGTAAGGCAGGTAACAAATTCAATTCAAGCCATGGGTTCAGCAGTTGGACACAGCTTTATGCAGCGTGAGCACGGGGATCACGAGCTCTCCTTTATTTAAGTTTTCAAACGCTCCAGGCGGCGGGCGCGGCGGCCAGTGTGCCACTATGTCCCAAGCAACGCGCTCGCTGTGCGGAACGCATTTTTTACTGTGAAATATTTACATGTTCGAACAGAGGATTAACGTTTATAAGATCGCCGCGTATCATTGTGTTAGTCGCGGCGTGCGAGTGTGACGACTGACGACTCATGTGACTTTTATATTTATACAAGTATTTAAGCGCAGCTTCTGTCGTTTTATGTTAGTATCGCCTAACACTCAATATTTACTGGTGTGCCCCGCACGACTACTATCTGAGCGTCAACTCCGTCTCCGGCCACGTGTGTGTCATATTATATTTCGTGTAGATTCTGGATGGTTTGTCTGCAAAAGGGAACCTTATGTCATGCTAGCTGCTAGACGATGATTCTGGTTGCATTCGATCACACGAACGAATTTAGAATTCGTTTCAAAATTGATTGCGCGATTGTTTTCTCACAACCAGTTATTTGATAGTCCACGTCCTCTTAAAATAATTAGCAAAAATTGTCATTTCGATGCCGGTACTGTTAACGCCCAGCTCTATCAGATCCTATCTTGTGTTCCATTAGGTGTTGTGGGGCGGTCGAGCAGCAGGGTTAGCATGACGCTATCTACTTCTACCAACAATAGACACTGCTATTTCAATAGAAAGTGACATTTCGTTTCTCCATTTTTGACATCGTACCGTACTCGTATATATCCTTCTACAATCTGCCATTTTTTCTTTCGTTTGTAACGATCTTTGTCTAGGTCCATAAAAATGTAGACTATTTCAGAAGAATATTTCTTCCCAAACTGTCAAAATCATACTGACAACAAACTTTCTTCTCGATGACCATAAAGTATACATGATTATCTACAAAATCATGATACATTTAGTACGCATAACTGTGATAATTAATAGAAAAACATAGCTATCTTCTCCTATTGTACATCATTTAGTTAATAGTTATGTCTATTCTTCCGTCGACAAATCGGTGCTCGTGCTAAGCCTGCAGTAACTGGCTGGATAACACATCTAAAACGATCTAGCCAACCGAGCAACACTACCGGAGAGGCGTTCTGTTCAGGAGATGAGTTCGGAGTCTTCAGGCAAGCGGCGCGTCGTCGCGGCGCTAGACCGCGTGGCGCAACTTTTGCGCAACATCGCAACATCCTACTGTCACATTAATTGAAAGCCGTGTATCGCTGCGGCTAAACTGTCTAACAATTTACGCTATGAGTAGGTAGGTATCACAGCGACCGTGATTGATAACAGCGTAAAAATATCTTTCTTATCATTTTTATTCAAATCGCTATCCGGAAAAGCAGTAGTCAATATTGAAACTGATAAAACTTCCTTGACGGCTTATGTATGTACATAGGTACTTATACATTAGATACGTTGCGCACAATTCTAGCGCAAATAGATATGCTTATGAACATCAAAGCTCCGACTGCGACTGCAGTGCAATATGCACGATAAAAAGCGTTACAGACGTTGCAGTGCCAATGTACCGCACAATGGCGCTTCCACGCCGCATCCACGCCACGTTACATTTCACGTCAGTCTATACTAATATTAAATAGAGGTAAAGTTTGTTTGTTTGTAAGTTTGTACGTAGGGGGTAATCTCTGGAACAACCAGTCGGATTTGATAGCCCAATTCTTGAAGAAGGTTATATTATAGGCTATTTAACCACGCGCTACGACCCAAAGGAGAAGATTAAAAAGTATTATTTTATTTAACTTTTATTTCCTGCTTTTTAAAATTAATGTCTCGCTTAAATCTGCGCAGCGTTTCGTATGTTTCCCACAGTGAAGTCTTTTACCTTTTACTAATTTATCCTCATTCCTCGTCCGGATCACCATTTATCTACAACCTATTCACATTCATTGAGACCTTTCCAATGAGCCCAAACACGATACTTCTGCTGTTTGTTGGTGAGTAACTTGGGTATCCTGGAAATTCCAGGTGTTGCTCCAGCATCAGTTCAAGGTTACTTTGTTCGTCTAACTTGGTCATTGAACTAATAGAATAACAAATTTCGACTTGATCAGACCCGTGGAAGATGATCAAATCCCATCATCACCCAGAAAAGGGCTGATAATCTTCAAACGGCTAAACCGATTTTGATGAAACATGTCTAAGAACACTCCCGACTAATTCACCTTTCAAAAAATAACAAAATCGGTTCATCCATTCGGGAGCTACGATGCCACAGACACACACACACACACAAACACGTCAAATTTATAACACCCCCATCGTTTTTGCGTCGGGGGTTAAAGAGAAGTAGAAAAACGTTAACAGAAAACGAAGTAGGTACCTAGGCAATATCGCGGGCGTGTGATGGGATGCTATACGATTTTGTATGTTAAAACAAGAAACTCCAAGAGGCCGAAGTCAATTCAAAAATTGTTAAGAATAATGTCGTTAGTGAATAAAAATTCCTTCCAATTAATTTTTTTGAAACTTAAGTGTATGCTATTATCGTGATAAATGGGGCGCCCCCGGTTTTGGTCATTAGGTGTCAGTTGAATCTGCTCACTCTTATAAATAATGCTTAAATGATTATATTTCTGTAATTAGTACCAACACTTTTACAGGCCAATCACATTTTTAAAACTAGTCGATATTGGCGTTTCCTGTCTGAAGAAAGGCCGAAACAAACTCAGAGGTTACAGTCTCTTATAAACTTGGTCAGATCATGTGAGACCACACAGATTGAGTGGAGCTGTCCAGTCAATGCACGCATAGTTATTGTCACTTATCATACAGCTCACCTCAGAACTGAAGGAGCTCAACGATTCGACGAATAATACCAAAGAAAGGACATTTGGTTGGCCGCATAGACTAAGTAGTCAAACTGCCAGATCATGATTGCAACTAATTGAGAAAAAAGAGCCTCAACCAATTACAATAATTGATTGGATTTGCTGTCAGTCATACCAAATACCTAGGTATTCTGACTGCCTGACATTTTCAATAACCTGTTGTGATTTAGTGCCTCCAGCTTATGAGAGCCCCGGATCTCAAGGTAAATATCTATTTAGGAAGTTGTAAGGCGAGGCGAGGCGCATTTAGATTCGTCCTCAACTATTCAGCTTTGGTAAATATAAGAACTTTATTACAAAAAAAAACCGATTCCCAAAAAACACTAAACCCGAAAATACATCAAAGTCAAAGCATTTATTTCAATTAGGCACTTAAGGTGACACCTGTCCACATTTTTTCCATACAAACTTCGGGAGGGTTTTACTCCACTGTTTGACTATGTACAACATCAAAAATTAAACATGGTATGATTTTGTCTCATTAATAATATTGTCTGTACGGAAACAAAATACTAAAATAAAAAGCCATTAAAAAAGTTATGAGCCAACAAAGATTAATTTTTCTTGCTAATTTAACCTAATTTTGGGCGTGTTTAAGTAATAAAAGGAGTGTAAAATCTCGAAAACCAAGTCGGTACCGACAAAGCTCAATTATCAAAAAGTTCAATAAACTTAATTGGTTATTGATTTATGTAGTGGTTTTTTCAGAAAACTCGATCTTTTGAAGGACTTTTCTTAATTTTTTACGCGCCTGTTTTACTATAACTGATCCTGCAGCTCACTCAATAATGTTGTGCATGTAGACTAGCGTCTAACTGCTCATCACTGATACTGCCTCTGTCGGACACGAAGCCTGGTGAGACAGCGTGCTTTTTAGCCAGGCCCACCAGTGAGTTCGACCCCGCGACTAGTGTACCATTTTTTTTTTTTTTTTTGGATGGGAAATCATCAAATAACTTATCTCGCTCTAGGTGGAGCAGGAGGGCGTGTCAGACTTCTACTGACTAAAACCCACCCATGTTCCTTCAGTAGCCCGTATGCCAGGGGCTGTGGTATCTCATTCAAACAAACCCGCACCCCTGGCAGGCATCGGCCCTTGCGGGCCCCATCATTTTTTGTGCTGACATCTCATTGCGGCGCGCGTGGAACACAACGCGCCGTCGACTTGGGCTTGGTCCCTACCGGACAGCGAGCTACCCATTATTCGCCGTCCGCAAGCTCATGCCCACGGTGGCCGGAAATCGGCCTGGGATTCCCGACGCCCAGGGCGTCTCCGTATCCTGCGGCGGCTAGATCCCTCACGTGCGCCGCCTCCCTCTTCGCGAGCATCACTGCTTCGCTGAAGGAGGTGACGGCTCCCCATGCCCTCTCGCTCCGTACCATGGCCTGGACCAGGGCCGGACGCAAGAGATCGCCGCCGCCGATTGCCTCCACGAGGACACGGCGGTGCTCCACCCAAGCTGGGCAGACCGCCACCGTGTGCTCCACCGTGTCTTGGCGATCTTCGCAGTGGAAACACCCGGGCGTTTCCTCCCGCCCTATCCGAAACAGGAACCTCCCGAAACAACTAGTGTACCCTTAAAAGGCACTTTTGGACGCCAACATTTACATTAAAATATAATTGATTCTAGTCGCCCATTCCAAACATTGAGGTAATATGTACTAACGTTAGTACATATTACTTCAATGATTCCAAAACGTAGTTTCGTATGGAGAAGAATGGGCAAGAAACTCCACCGTTACTTTTTTAACATGTTTTAAATACAATTTAACAAAGTACTTTCATTATATAATTCTGTATGATGACGATGCACCCAGAATAAAATTACCATACCAAAATAGGTAAAAAAATACAATTGAAGCAATACAGATAAATTAGTTTTATGAAATACATGGTGCTTGCATATTTACAAATATTGTAAGAGTAAATAACGATTTTCCTAGAATATTAACAAGTCAGTGTGTGAGTTAAGATTAAGCAAAAAATAAGTAGTTTGAAGCTGTCCCCAAGCGAAGTTAATACAATTTTGTGACTAAAACAAACCCGAGGATCCACAATTATCGCCGAAGTTATTGCGTAACATGTAAAACTAAAAAAAGTACAGTTATGAACCTTCTCCTTTTTCGGTCGGTTGATTTTTTTAAAATTTATTGTAAATATTTTTATTTTACAAAAATAAATTAGGAATAAATTAAAAAGTTTTCGCTGCATAAGGCACCGGAAATTGATATTTTTGCGATTTATATTTTACGGATAGAAGCATGTCCCGTGCAAGCAATAATTATTTGCATCAGCACGGTGTGCGGCAGCGCGGCGCAGGCGCGGTCTCGGACAGAGTGGACAGCCAAATCCTACGTACGGCATTGGTCGCTCATGCATGTCCAAAATAATAATAATTTTAAATTTAACTAACGTAGCTTTATGTGTCTACCTACTAACATAATATGGACTTGTATACTACTGTGTGCCTGGTCTGAAATAAATAATTTCATTTAATTTTAAACACTAATTTATTTATTAACCATACAACTTTCATATCATGGTTTTTTGTGAACTGGTGGTCGCTCAGTGGCCAAATAACCATAATTCATTAAAAACTCAACGTATTTCTAATGCATTATTTTATAAAAATATTAGCTTTTTGCACTCCTCCGTATAAACTGTAACGAGGCATGCCAAATTTTATACTCCTCGGTCCGCGTAATTTTCGTAAAAGGGTTACAAAGTTTGATACATTGTTACTTTATATATTTATAAATGTCATATTCTATCTGTCTTACTGAAAGCGCTTATAAAAATAAAAGGATTAGTAAAAGTATTGATTTAAAGTATTAAGACTAGCTCTATACTTATCTGCGAAAGTATGATGGGGGAGTTGCGGCGGTAGGTGCAAGTAACTACGGGCACAGGAACCAGGCAGCGAATGGACCAACATGTGTTGCGGCGGTAGGTGCAAGTTACTATGGACACAGGAACCAGGCAGCAAATGAGTCACAATGTGTTACGGCGGTAGGTGCAAGTAACTACGGATACAGGAAACAGGCAGCGAATGGGCCAACATGTGTTGCGGCGGTAGGTGCAAGTTACTATGGACACAGGAACCAGGCAGTGAATGGGCCAACATGTGGTGCGGCGGTAGGTGCAAGTAACTACGGACACAGGAACCAGGCAACGAATGGGTCAACATGTCGATTTTTCTACGTAATGTTAAAGGTCTACCGTTAAACTACGCACGACCATTTCCGATTGAGTTTAAAAACTCGTCGCGAACCTTAAATTTATGAGGGGATCGTAAATTAGCCAAGCTATTAATACGAATTTTGGTCGTTTAATTAGGTATATTGATAGGAGTTTTCAGTGGCGTCGACTGAATGTTATTACTATTTTCCAATGACTTTATAGCCTCCTCTTTGCTATTTTTGGTATTCGAAGTTCTGAAATGCATGAAGTGTCGCTGATGACGTCGCCATCGCTAAAAGTAACATGTGCGTGTTAACCGGCGCGCGGTTGGTTGCACAAGCAGCGCTGCTAGGTCGCACTCCTTACAGCACCTCATCGTCATCGCCTCATGTAAACTCATGTTACCGGAGAGAATGCGAGACCCTCACTAAGTAATGCCTCACAGAGAGAACACGAGACCCTCACAAATGCCTCACTAGCTATAAGTCATAGCAAATGTTACGCCGTAGTTACTTATGTTGCAAAATGGAAATTTGTAGCAAAGTGCATCTTTGTGTTAGCTTTTTGATGTTACCTGAACTTCAGATACGAACTTCAGCCCCTCATCACATCAAACTAAGGGGTATGATTACAAAAATCCTTCATAGCGCAGCTCTACGTCCGCGTGCTTGTATCTCATGTGATCTCATCTCACAAAGAATATAAATTTTACTATAGAAAATGAGCGTTATTTTGTTTATAAAAAGAAGTTGCGCTTGGAAACTTTTCTACAATCTGTCATGTTATGTTTCGTTTCTTCCTTTTCTACCTGTTTCCACGGTGGCCATGACTAAAAGATCTTTCCGCGGCACGGAGGCGTCATAGCAATAGTTTCCGAAATCCGAACTGTTAATGTGACATTCCGCTCGATATAAGAATGGATTTCGGGACTTCGATCTACCTACGACCTCGCGGTCGTGAGTACCTTTAATTTAAAGTAGTACTCTATCAATATAATAATATTTAGTCACTGCCTCGTCGCCAACGTTCTCATGATCAACGGGGCAGTGAACAAATATTGTTAGGCTGATAAAAGATTATACAGATTGTTAATTGCGGACGATATTGAATCAATGCGGACTACAACTAACGCGATTTAAACATATTTAAAATGTGAGCGGTATCGATTGTGAGTTGTGAATCAAGCGGAATGGCCGGGAGCGAAGTGCTCCCGCGGCTCACTCGGACCGGCAAAAAGGCTTTTCTGCCCGGTTTCCACTTCACGTCAGCACAAACTTCATAGTAGGTATCTGACGGATGAACTGACAGATTCGTCATCAGCGCGCAGGCCGTAGATACTCCGGTGACGAACATTAGGTAAATAGGATTGTCTCGCCGCAGTCTTGGTGCCAAATTGAATAGTGTGCATTGGAAATATTTTCAGTTTTGATAAACTTTTAAATGTGCATTTTTATCAGAGTGGAAATGAATTTACACGAGACGTATATAGATAACCGATAAAATGTGGGTGTACTATACAAGGAGTTCTTGCTCATTCTTCGGCAATACAACTGATACAAGTGTGACGATATGTTAAGTAGAGGTGAAACTGTTGACACTTTAGAAACATCTTAAAATAATTATCTATGTTTAGTTGCATGGATTTTTAATTAAACGGAGGGAAAAGCTATTCTGGAAAAAGACAAAAACGCCAACGTTACTAAATAAAACGTCAAGAGGTTGAAGAGGTCTTCGTGAGAAAAACTTAGCAAACATCTATTACTAACGAAGGTAAACAAGCAAATGAATTGGTGACGCCGGCGTCGTTGCGGCGTAGATAATGTTAGCAATAAATCGCTCACAGAAGTGGCTGCAACTGACCGCCGCGCCGCACCGTGAGCTGCCTGCCGCAGCGTACCACCCCGCGCAGGATACGGAGACGCCCTGGGCGTCGGGAATCCCAGGCCGATTTCCGGCCACCGTAGGCATGGGCTTGCGGACGGCGAGTAATGGGTAGCTCGCTGTCCGGTAAGGACCAAGCCCAAGTCGACGGCGCGTTGTGTTCCACGCGCGCCTCAAAGAGATGTCAGCACAAAAATGATGGGGCCCGCAAGGGCCGATGCCTGTCAGGGGTGCGGGTTCGTTTGAAAGAGATACCACAGCCCCTGGCATACGGGCTAATGAAGGAACACGGGTGGGTTTTAGTCAGTAAAAGTCTGGCACGCCCTCCTGCTCCACCCAGAGCGGGAGAAGTTATTTGATGACTTCCCACACAAAAAAAAAAAAAAAAAAGCGTACACCGCACCAAGCTTCAACTAATAAGAGACGTAACGAACGAGCAGCCACTTGAAATTATTGTAGGCTTCTTTTCTTTCAAAAGTTTGCAAACTGGAGCGATTCGTAACTTATGTATTCCAGACGGGATGAGAGTAGCTACCTATTGAGGTTTCATGCAAGAATTGATCGAGACAGGCCTTGGATATGAGAAAATGAGTTAGTTCAACAAACGGAAATTGTGATCGGCAGTGCGAGTACTCTTATTTTTCAATGTTTTCTAAGAAAGTCGTATTAAAGTTTGTAAACAACGAATTTGCTTTGTAACTACATTGGAAATAGTAAGAAGTTCACAAGCGTCGTCGTCACCGTTTGCCATCATAGATTGAGGACGAATTAACCCAGCAATTCGTTAGGCAGTTTGACGAACTAGCCAGCGAGCACACATGAATTGCGATGAAATTGTTATCGACTATCTTCCGAGTCACTTCATCTTTAGGTCTCTATTTAATTGATAGACTATGTTATTTGAGGGTATCCATTAATTTAACTTATTTCGTTTTCTTTATAAAATTAATCCCTACCCTCGAGTTATAACTATAATGTTTGACGTATACGATCACTTAAACGTCTGTATACGGAAAGGACATGACAGATCACGTGACATTTCGTTAGTTTATGTCAATCTAAAATATTTCTAGAGCTTCCTATTTTATCGTTTGCGTTAAAAGGATATAATATTCCTATTAGACATTACATATTCCGAGTCAGTTGGTAAAAAAAAATATGTATGATAAGATTGATAAGTTATCTATAAATTATCCAAGCAAATTGTAAAATCTTTGTAGTAAAATAAGATCTAAGTTTTGTTAAATAATAGCAATAATGAATTTTATGAAATGATTATGAAAGTATTTAATTTTTCTTGATTTTTTAATTATTTATAAATATTGCTAAGATAAAATAGAAAAATACTTTATATTAAATAAATAAAAAATACTTTCCACATTTCGTGGCCAGGATTACAACCTCCAGTCTTATGCACGACAAGCGGTCTTGTAACCTCCAGACTAATTAGACGTTGAGTAATTCCTCTTAAATGTTAACCTTTCACTAAAACAATAAAAACGGTAATTTTAATAAAACGTTTTTGCAAAATACAAAAAGTAACTTGGACCTAGCACGGATTTGAACGCACATGTCTTTTGGAGGGGTAACCACTTACTGGAGCTGCGTGTACCAGTACTACCAGTAAAAGATAACGTTGTGCCTTCATATAATGGGTATGTTCCGATAAAAGCTTGCAAATATTTAAGTGAGCAATAGCGCCTCTTTATCAGACTGCAGAAATAAAGCATTCCGTCAAGTTGCTGTGCGCGGGACATAGGATTGGGAATTTCCCATCGTTAGCGACGTCGGCGACCGAACCTGCCCAACCGAATGTCTGCTCTGCTCAACCTACTCTATACTATAACTAGGTATACCGTATACCACTCAGTCCTGCGACTAGACTGTTTTCAATTTTATCAGTTCTCCTGTCAGTGTGTAACTGGCTTCCAATAAACGAATTGAGAAAGTTGGAACTAGCTCTAACCACTGCAAGCACAGCCAGATGTGCGCGTGAGTAAGGGGTGCTCCTCTGCGAGAGTCTCGTTGTTGCGCTACAATTTCAACACTACAACAGTTATTAGCGACCATCACTTTGTACTGATCCGAATAAGCAATCGACAATTTAAAATACTCCAGTGATTTAAGATTCGTTGAATATTTAGAATAGTTTCGAATTAAACGTTTCGATGCAGCTCGTCTCAATGTTCACAACGCCCGGAATTTTATCCCGTCTGATGTAGGTGACCAGTTTAGCGTTTCCTTTTGTATTTCCTCGATTAAATTACATATGGTATAGTTTTTCACTTGTGCTATTGGACTGATTGTTTGGAGAACTGCCTAAAAAGTGTTATCCGTGTCATGGACAGGGATAAGCACACGCACACAGGCGCGAAGTGTGTCGGTGTATGGTGCCGAGCACGCGGGCCTTGGGGGGCGGGTGTTGAAGGGGGGGCGCGCGGCTCTTGGGGTGTGCTTATTATTCCTGAGGTACCGCCACGCGACAGAAAATGGCATCGCTGGTTCAACACCGTTTTATGCGAAAAGTTGAAAACTGCGGGCAGATGATTATCATTGGGCACGTACGACATAGATACATACATGCGCAGACCAAGCCGGCCGTCGTAACAAGTATGTGGAGAAATGTTTCAGCAGTTCGACCATATAAAAAGGAAATATTTATCAACCTCGACTTACGGTCCCCGAAAAAATTTGACCGAGGCGTTTCTTTTTGTTTTCTCGAGATAATGTCATATTTATAGGCGCTGCTTAATTTTGTTGAGTCTACAAGAAGTTAGGCCAAAATGTTATGTGGACTATCCGACAATATTACAATAAGTTACCTGCCGTAACTACAACGCAAGTTTAACAGATATTCCATTCAGTGTGTTCTCATACTGTGGAAGTGCGGTTCTTAGGAGATATGTTTGTGTTATTGTATTATCGGATGGAAAGTGCGAGCGCACTGGTGGAGCTGGCCAGTGGTAGTTAGTGGGCTACACTCAGGCAACTAGAAGTACACTGCACCACAAATAACAATAGCCCTGTCCCCGATTGTCAGTAGACACGAGCCTATATTAGCGTCAAGTCTGCGCTTGACATCGTTCCTAGAAACCGCCAGCACTTCCAGTTTGATGAGCGACTGCTGGCTATCAGCATCGATTGCTTGCACCCGGAACAGTTCTCTTTGTGTTTAAGAACATAGATTTCCTGGACGGAATATGTCTGTTGACCGTGCTTAGTGGCTTTGTCGTAACATATGTATGTAGGTATGTCCACAACACAAATACCTACAGTTAGGTAGCAAAAACACATTTGTATTTTTATTTCGTTTACTGGTTTGTTGATTGACGTAAAATAATTTAAAGTTAACCACAGCTTTTTCTGTAAGTGTAGTTACCAAATCGTTATCACCGTCATAGATAGATCAGGTTTTCGGAGTGCAGGCAGACCACCGGTGTCGGCTCTGTGACACCGTGACACCGCTTTACAAGTGTACAACTAATAACTGGGACGCTTAGTTAATAGGGTAAGTACCTGAATTAGATAGGCGTTACTTTTGGGAAATGTTCGCACAGGCTGCAATTCTTATCACGTAATGCACAAAAACTGCAAAGTCCACACACAAACTACGAAGTCTTCGCCCAGTCTACAAACAGGCCGCACACTCCGAATACAGACTCGCGCTTCGTTGCTGCTTACACCTTTACAAATATAGTGAGTAGGTATATAAACAAATATTTTCATCAATATATTGTATGTAGGTACCTCCTAAGTTTCTGCCCGGTCTTTGTTCGTAAATACGTTAGCTCTTGCCGGCTCTCGAGTCAACCATCAAAATTCCTCCACCTCCACAATATAAAGACTACCTAATACTTGGACTGTTTCAGTGAATGTCGAGCACCTGTGATAGGTCGTAGGTTCGAACCAAAACGTAAAAACGTTTATGAGATAACTAAACAATTATTAAATGACCGATTTCACGCTTTAAAAGAATTACTGAACTAAAAATTAAATTACGCTGGACTGAATAAAGTAGAAAATGTAAGCAATAGGTTGGTACTGTTCATATTATAATTAAAGTTTACGGTTTTATTTAAGACCAGTGACGTCATTATTGCAATATTTGAATGGAACGAACAAACTTTTAGCGATTTATTATAATCCAACAATGTTTACCATTCATTCTTTTCGCAAATTCGTTCACTACCCCGACACACAGTAGTAACATAATATATCCATTATATGATAACATTATTTTGCTTCGAACTGTCAAGTGACTGAAAACTATTAAACATCCAAGTTACACGAGCAACAAACCTTAAAACGTTCTCGGATAGTTTAAAGCAACTTATGTGATGGGAGCAGTGATGTAGGTACCGAGTAGTCGGGAAAGCCGACTAGTCGGCTATATTTGTAGACGGCGACTAGTCGGCTAAAACCGCCGACTAGTCGGCCCATTATTTACTATGCTAAACAAAATAAAGACGGGGAAATCAGTTTAATAGTTTACTTTCAGTGTAATCTTGAATAGGATAGGAAGGAAAAGGAACCTTTCGTTTGGTCCATTAATTAATTGAACTTAGATCCAGAAATTAAATTGATGGGGGGCCGCAGGGGAGGAGGAGTGTTGGTATAGCGTTGCCCGCTCTCCCTATCCCCAGCGGCCGAAAAGTGGTAGGTGGTGGGGCCACTGTGCTGACCTATCGCAGGGGGACCAAGGGTGCCAGAGACGGAGTCGTCTGGGGCCCTTATGTTATTTGGTTCCTGGGGTGGTCACGGCGTGCCATGTGTCCTGGTGTGCCGGTGATAGGGGTTATTCCCCTCTGAGGAGGGTCCCGTCACGGACAGCCGCGGCGGGTTCGCAGATGGCTTGCGCGTTTTCGTGTTCCCGCCTCAAGCGGCACTGGAGAACACCGTGGAGTTTTAGTGGGTTACAGTTCCACATAACTGCGATATCTCCCCGTGGTAGCGCAGTAGGCATTTCTCCAGGTGCCCGCAAAAAAATGCCCGGGTCGATGGCGCGTTGTGTTCCACGCCCGCCGTCAGAGATGTCAGCAACATCTGGTGGGGTCCGCAAGGGCCAATGCCGATGCCGATGGGGCGATGCCAGGGGTGCGGGTTGTTCGAAAGAGATACGGTCGCCCCTGGCACACGGGCAACTGAGGGCACACGGGCAACTGAGGGAACACGGGTTGGGTTTAGTCAGTGAAAGTCTGACACCCAGAGCGGGAGAAGTCATTTGATGATTTCACACGTCAAAAAAAAACAACGAAAACAATGATCGGGTTGACCAACTAGTCGGCCATTTTGCAGCCGGCTAGTCGACTTGTCGGCCAAAGTCATAGTCGACCCATCTCTAGATAGGAGTAAGTTATAATTACGAGTTAAATGAGCCGATGGTAAAGGTCTGTCACACACCACAGACATATCGCACGTCGGGAAGAAAAGTGTCATAACACATAAAAATACGAAATTGAGATAAGTATATGCCATGAGAAAGACAATCACAAACTTTATCTGATAGTATCTCTGTATGGTTGTCTCTTATTTGTGAATAAAGATTATTATGAATAAAACCTCATAATTATCGTGTGATTCCTCGCTGAGAGATGGCATTTAATACCCTTTTTTATCGAGCCACTTTCGGACATCTTGTAGGGTAAACAGTGTCACATTACACATAATACAGAACCAATGTGTAGTCCGGTCATAACCTGTGTAACACTAACAAACCCAATTAGGTACTAAAAAAAAAAATTGCTTTGATTTTGGCAATATGACAGCCACATCATCACGTGAAATGGCCATATTTTTGAGTTGTTCTCAGGTCTCACTATTAAGTATAAAATACTTAATGAGAAATTAGAGAATCGAAACTAATATTACCAAATTACCTATGACTTATATAAAAACAAATAAGGTATCACTACATTCAAAAAATGTTTAATATTACTCGACTAGCTTTTGCCAGCGGCTTCGCCCGCGCGGATCTTTCATCCCCTATTTAGTTAAATAGGGGATGGAAGATCCGAAATTAAAATTAAAATTTTCGAAATTCAACCTCTAAGGTAGTTTAGCAACCTTAGAGGTTGAATTTCGAAAATTCCTTTCTTATTCCTTGTCTACATTATAAAGTAAACCTCTGTGAAAAATGTCAGCTTTCTAGGCCCAAGGGTTTGGGCTGGGCGTTGATGAGTCAGTCAGTCCGTCAGGACTTCTCTTTTTATTTATATAGATTTCTTTAAAAAACAATACATTTTATAAACTGGTAAAAGTGTATGAGGAAATCTTTGATAACTTTGGCCAAAAAGTGACACTTTAGAGGAATTTAAAAGTAAAAAAATAATATAAAATCGAAAAAAATATTTAAGCTTTACAATTTCCATTAAAATATAAAAGAGCATTAAAAAGTATTCTTCAGTTTAATCTAGGTTCTCCGAAATGCTCTATCAGATTTTTTTAAATGGAATAATATAAAAACTATTATTTAATATAAATGGATAATATATTATATAACATAAAAATATATTAATATAAAAACAAAATAGTGAATTCTCAAAAACTACTACCTATTATTGTGTTGTGACACTCTAATTGCCGACGTATTCTCAATTATCAATTCTGTATTGCGTACCATAATGTATACAGGTTGGTAGGGAAATAAAATTAGTCACAATTATGGACCCTGTCGGGCACAGTATAGATCAAGTAGGAGAGAGGAGGAAGAACATTGCGTGTTTAATGAGATAAGTAGTTAAGTTGTTAGTAATTTACCTATTATTAGTGTTTTATTATCACAGATTTAAATTGAAGAATTATGATTATTATTTTATAAATTATACACATTTATTTGTTATTTTATTTATTTATTATTTTATTTACTTGTTATTATTATTTATTACGTAATTAAAATTTGTTATTTATTATCTCTAATGTAAGTTGTTTATTGGATGCGTCATAATTATATAAAGGGGATTTTTCGTCTTATGAGTAAGTAGAGTATCTATAATGCTGAGTATTTGTAGATACAAGTAGATATCAGATCAAATCTGGCGACAACAAAGATATGAATAATTATAGACCCGTATCGGTTTTGCCAGTTTTCAGCAAGGTGTTTGAAAAAGTTATGTTAAATCAAATGCTCAATCATTTTAATCGTAATTTAACATCCTACACGATCAACAGTATGGTTTCACCAGAGGACGTTGCACAACTGACGCCGGTGTCACCTTATTAAAACACATCTTTACCGCATGGGAAGAGGCGCAAGATGCAATAGGTATCTTTTGCGACCTATCCAAGGCGTTTGATTGCGTGAATCACGAAACACTTCTCTTGAAACTTGAGCATTACGGACTGGGTGAACTTGCGCTTAGCTTGGTAAAATCGTACTTGAATGATAGACTGCAGCAAGTTCAAATAAACGGTGTGAATTCCTTGGGCTTAAAAGTCAAAATGGGAGTACCGCAAGGTTCAATATTGGGTCCGTTCCTCTTTTTAGTATATTTAAATGATTTACCTCATTTACTAAAAAATCAACCACAAATGGTGTTATTTGCTGATGACACATCACTGATGTTCAAAGTTAAGAGACACGTACAGGAGCTTGACGAGGTAAATAACGCTATAGTTAAGGTCCATAACTGGTTTACTGTAAATAATTTGGTATTAAATGAAATGATGAAATGGTATGAAAGAAAACTAAATGCATCAGATTCACGTTACCGAATGTCAGAAGTAGTGAATGTCACGTTGTATTGAACAAGGAGATACTAGAATTCGTCGAACAGACGGTTTTCCTGGGGAGCACGCTTGACTCAAAGCTACAGTGGGGTCCTCACTTAACATCACTTGCAGGGCGGCTAAGTTCTGCCACTTACGCTGTTTGGAAGATCCGCCAATTATCAGACGTGGATACCGCGCGACTTGTTTATTTTACTTACTTTCATGTCTTACAGTATTTTGCTATGGGGACGGGCTGTGGATGTTGAGTCGATCTTTATTCTGCAAAAGAGGGCTGTCAGAGCCATTTACAACATCCGCAGACGCGAATCTCTAAGGGAACTGTTCAAAACAATTAACATCATGACGGTACCTTGTCAATATATTTATGAAAACATTATGTATGTTCGGAAAATCTACATCTTTTTAGTAAGATAAGTGACAGGCATAATTTTAACACTAGAAATAGGAACAAATTAGATCAACCACGTTTCAGATTGTCTTAAGTACATATTTCTTTTATGGGATACTGTGTAAAATGTTATGAGATAAAAATGCCTGGCTTAATGCTGGTCCTTCTCCACAGCCACCTGGGCTTACTAATTAACATTTTAATTTTTGGAAGAGATGCTTCCCCTTTTTTATGTTTTTCTGACATTACGAACACTTCTGTTCCTATTATTATTATTTTTCTGACATTGCGAACATTTCTGTTCCTATTGTTATTAATTTTCTAACATTACGAATTTGTTTTTGATTTTACTGAACCAAGTATTATTTATTAAAATTTCAATAGATATTAAATATTTTTCTTTCTTTTTGGAAGTAAAATTTTATGAATTTCTCAAATAGGATTGAAACTATAGTTTTGTATAATTTAGAAGCATTTTGTCAAAATTTTGTAAATGTGAGTACCATGCATCCTTATAATATGTTGTTTTGATGAACGTCGACTTGAAAAAACGTGGTAGTTGAGAGTATGTCATGCTCACTTAAATGTCTCACTGATGGTGGCACGTGTGTTGGATCATTCGGTTCCCTAGAAAATGGTTGAGCTGGATGGTGCTGATCCATGCGTCAAGTTCGTGAACGGGCGCCGTCGGTTGAGACTGGTCGTCTCCCAACTGCCATGGCTTATTTTGAATCTTAATTTTTTTATTTATTTTTTACATTGTTCTCACATATAGAAGCACCAAGAATAATGTTCCCAAAATTATGTAATACCCATGATTTAAAAGAGTGTCCTTGGAGTTTCTTGCCCGTTCTTCTCCATAGAGATCTACGTTTTGGAAAGGGCACCTAGCTTCAACTTCGATTTTTGTTTGACAATTCAAAAGTGCCTGTAAAAGGTTTAATTGAAATAAATGCTTTGAGTTTGAGTTTGAATAGGAAGTTACACTATAGTAGCATTTGCTTGCAAGGAAAAGCTTCAATTTATTGATGAAGATGTTATATTTATCTAAGTTCTTTATTATTTCTGGTAACTTATTTTAATTTTTTATGGACATGACAAAGTTACTGTTGGAGTACATTTTTAGTCGCGATGTTGGTAAGTTTAATCTGTTTTTATGTCTTAAAGTAATTTTCGTTTGTATATCTTCTCTTTTCGTGAATAAATCTGGGTATTTACGCACGAACTTACATACTTCAAATATATAGATACAGGGTAGGGATAAAATCTTGTACGATATATAACGCTAAGATATATAGCCGCGCAGACAGAATTAAGTGGAAAAGGGTGGTGTGTTTTAGCAACAACCAGTCATATGCACTCCTGAGTTTGAACTACTTAACATTTACATATGTTACATGGATTTAACAGATCAGGTAGGTACTCTTTAACTATACATATAGTTTTTTTTTGTGTTTACACGTCTGCATGTCAATGTTGAAGACTTTGCTGTTATCAGAATAGACAACATATTATTAGATTTTTATGCTAATGAATGTAGCATGCTGCATTAAAACATATTAAATAAGGTAAAACCAGAAACTGTTTCATTGGAACCTACAGTAGGGCCACGCTAGTAGTAACAAAATCAGTCGAAGATGGCCTCGTATTATATTGGAACTCCGTACTACGCAAGGCCAGCAGTGTTAACAGTGACGTGCGGTCGTCTGTACTTGTGGTTAACCCATGAATACAACAGTTAAGCTTCAGTTGAATCAGTTTGCCTCTGTACCGCTAATGAGTAGGTGGGATACACACACAACGCGCGACGTGTGTATCTCAAGCAGCCCGTCATAAACAGTTGTACACGTCACGTGAATATGTAAATCCCGCTCGCCAAACAGCGCGGAACATAACTTTGCATGCGCCCACGCCACGCCGCGCGGACGCACGGCGACTCCGAGTGTTTACCGATTCGTGTGACGTCACGCCACATCAAAACATGCCGATATGCAACCGAGGCCGGGTCACCACACGTACAGGTAAGAAGATCCGCTACATTCTCTGACTGATATAAACGATAATGACGCTCACAAAGCACGGACTCCATAAAAATGTCGTTCTAAAGGCATTTTTTTAAACAATACCATATTTCCTCTTTCATTTTGTTTTTCAAAGCTCTTTATTACAAGTTTGCCTTCTGCGTGTGGTTATCTCCACCGAGTGGCGCGTGCGCCTCTACTCCCGCCTGCGCACCTTGAACCTCGACCGCTCATTACTTCACACTCACACGCATACATACATACACTTGCTTACAACTAGTTACAAGCACTATTTCAAGTATCGTTAGAAAACGAATTTTGCAGCTGCAAACCTCAACAGATGGATGCAGATGGAGAAGCACAGGACCGGTCGAAGTGGCGTAGCTTGGGGGAGGCCTATGTCCAGCAGTGGACGTCTTTCGGCTGAAATGATGATGTTGATGATGATGAAGATGAAACCTCAAAATTTGTTTGAAAAATAAAACCTGCATATTTAACATTCACAAAGATGCAGCGCAGAGCATACATAATGACAAATTTTGGCTAATGAATATGTTCTAAATATCGATTAATTACGTGAAGCGAGGTTGCTATTTGCCTAGTTACCTATGTACAAAAACCTCGCCAGAAAAGAGCATACAGGCGAATTCACGTGTGTACCACCGCATTCGGAACGAGAGTGCTAAATCATGGTGCGAGTCTTGCAAGACAGGAGTGACGACGACGCAGCAAAAGTCAAATATCAGGATTCAAACTTTTTGTACATAATACCTAGCATGATACACTAACATGAGTGGACACAACAACATAACATGACATCACGCCTTGTTTCCCCGGAGCGTTTTTTTCAGCTGTCGGGTTTTTTTTTTTTTTTTTTTTTTTACTGTTTTCGTTTACCTATTTATGAAGCCTTTTATTTTGATCCTCAACTCAATAGGGTTTGAGAAAAAATATTTTTTTAGAAGCGACAAACATTGACCATGTTTTTTTTCAATTTTGATACCCAGTGTCACTCTCACAATTAAGACTAATCAAACGGCACCCCTCAAGCTGAAATCGATCAAACCGTTTAGGCTACAGAGCGTGCCAAAGAAATATACATACATACACTCGAAAACCATAACCCTCCTTCTGGCGCAGTCGGCTAAATAGCGTTAAGGGCGGGTAACTGCAAATCTGTTATGGTTATCACAGAAACTGTTATTTAAATACTTAACTACAAAGTAGTTACAGTCCTTTTGCGTCTCTATAGTCAAGAATAGTCAAATAACGTACTTGTAGTTAAGTAGAAGACAAGATAATAATCATTTCATGCGGCAGTTAAAGTATTTTAAAGTACAGAGGCAAGCACATCAAGCTAATCCAATTTGTCAAATTACTTTAATATATTTTCAACTTTATTCCGAATACGTAAGGTTCATGTTCAAATAGGAAAATTTGTCAGTTTGGGGTAGCTTTATGTGCTGGCGGTCTGTACTTTTTGCTAAGAAGTGTAGGTTAGACACTTTCAAGTGATGGAATCATCCAAAATTATGTTACTTAACGGCCTGCAAACTTTTCACATCTTGGCAACTATTTGTATTGTAAAACGTTTGTTAGACAGAAAGATAGAGAATTGTGAACTCTCTTAGATTCTATTAAAAAGTAAAGATTGACCAAGTTAGAGTTAACGCCTTTCTAGTTTAAGGAAAGCAGAATAACTAAGGAACACCAACTCGAAGAGATTTGTTTACAGATATCATTCAAGAAGCGAAGTGCAGACCCACTCACAGACTCACAGCCACCGCGAGTTGCGAGCCCGACCAAAAAACACAGTATGATATTGAACACAGATCGTTTTGTAAGTAACATGAGAAAATTCTTTCATTTCCCCTCAGTATGTCGATATAAATAATATTGCCTCCATCCTTTACAGTGAAATCCATTTGTTACGATCGCTAGAGAAGAGGAACACATAGGTATCAATCAGAGCCATCGGCGGCGCAGCGGTGGTGTGACCTGGCGTGGCGTGGAGTGGTGCTCACGGGCATTTCACACTGACTTTGAACTGGAGTTTGTTGCGCCACTTCTTCTTCCCAGATAGAGCACTAGGAAGTGTCGAAGGGTGGGCGTTTTTGGGGGACTGTCTTATGTATTTTGACGTTCGAAAAGTGCTGATTCTCAGCCTAATTTGAATAAATGACTTTTGATTTTAATTTTGACGCTAAAACACGCACCTTCAAGTTTCACGTGTACTGAGTTAATACTTCTTAAACATATCCGACGCGACACTCGGAAAACAATTTACAGTTGTGTTACTATTAATTTAATGTTAACATTATTATTTGATTAAATAAATAGACGACTTTTTCCGGTTAGACTGGAAGCCGACCCCAACGTGATTGGGAAAAGGCTAGGCAGATGATGATGATGATGATGAAATAGACGATTTTAAAAAAATCTACGAGATCTTCATGGAATATTTCCTACGAGCGTCGCGTCGCACTTGAGAAGAAGCCTAGGAACTTGTGCCCCAGTTACAAGCCATAGACATCACCGCAGGCTTCAGCATGCTTTGTAATTTGGATACTTAGGTACATGCAATCATTCTGTGTGAATGTCATGTATGTTGTGAGTTTAATAAACAATAGGGATAGTGATAAAAGCGAGTTTCTTGATCGGGGGTGTCCGCAGTAATCCCGACTCCCCGAGAAATGTAATACGCAACGTTACGGTTCGTCCACAAACGAGCCAAGAGCCGGCCGTTAATATTGTGATCCCTAACGGCAACAACTGTATCGCACCACATACAAACACCAGGAATACACACAGTTTGTTTAGTCCACATAAAATATTTGTATTGGCAACCCAACTAAAATTGAGATAGAATTCGAAACTTTCACAATTTGTGAAAACACTGCGTGTATTTAGAACAGCGCGTTTATTTTTAAATACTGAATCTGTGAAAGTTTTAGGACTATTTTCGTTTTCTACTAACTAAATGACTTTCCTTTACTTACTTCTTTGCGTTATAAATTTATAATATTATTAACCAGTCTTACTTTAGCCGTACCAAGAAGGATACAAAAACCGATGACCTTCATTTTCGGGTGGCCTTCACGAGTTGACCTTCGCTTAGACAGTAGCGGTAGTAGCGGCATGTCCACACAGTACCGAGCGGAGAGCGAGTGAGCGACGCTACTATGTAGTTGACATTGTTTTCTGGCTTCATCACAAATCTAATTGTCAAAGCCGGCTTTCTAATAAAAAGATGGCAAAGTTTATGAGCAGTGAGCTGAAAGCGTGTTCTAAATGTCTGAGTATCGGTTGAATTCCACTGCTTTACTGAGTCAGAATTGAAACAAACTAGAAGCTTTTCTGAAGCCGTCGGAATCAAAGCTAATCTGTCGGAGGCAAGCTCCCCTCGTCGCTGGGACAGGCTCGAGTGAGCCGGGAGGTGTGAGTTGGTGGAGCGTGTGCGTTTCAATGGCACGTGGCCGCGCCATTGAAATGCAGAGAACCGCGCGGCCTCGGAGATCTTTAAAACTAAGCGTTACAGAGGCCTTAGTGCGACTTTCATTTAACCATATCGACCAAACGCACCGAGCGCGTTTGGCGCTCCGAGTGGCACTGGATTGGTGAAGAACCAATCGGAGCGCCGAACACGCTCGATGCGTTTGATCGAGTTGATCTAATGAAACTCACAGAGACCTAAAATTTAGGTTTTTTTTTAATGCAAAAATTTAGAAACAAATGTTAAGTTTACATTTTAGGAGCTGTAAGACTAAAACCAATTGAAACGGTGACAAAACACATTATCGCCGATATCTCGCCGAAAAAGCATCGCAGAGGTGAAGTTTCTCATAAAACCTAGATTTGAATTCTTCAACATTTTTAAAAATACACAAAAACATCCTAATTTTATATTTCAGGAGCTGTAGTACGGTATTGCGTTGAAATAAGTCGTGATTATTTATCGAAGGAAGTAAGAATAAGCGACTTGTTTTTTGTAAACAACAACCGCTAAAAGGTTTAAAAAAAAATCGTTACATAGGCCTCATCCAGTCTCCTCCACTTCGACCAGTCTTTTGCTTCCCACATCCAGCCGATTCCCGCGACCTTCACAAGGTCATCAGTCCACCTTGTTGGAGACCTTCCCACTCTACGTCTTCCGCTACGCGGTCGCCACTCCAGAACCTTTCGGCGCCGTCGACCATCTGTTCTGCGAGCAATGTCCGTGCCGACTACCACTTAAGTTTGGCAATTCTTCGGACTATGTCGGTTACCTTGGTTCTCCTGCGGATCTCTTCATTCCTGATTCGACCACGTAGGGAAACTCCAAGCATAGCTCTCTCCATTGCCCTTTGGGTGACTTTAAGCCTTCTTATGAGGCCCATTGTGAGCGACCACGTTTCAGTTCCATATGTCATCACTGGCAACACGCACTGGTCAGAGGCTTTCGTCTTGAGACACTGCGGTATGTGGGACGATTGACCTCTTTCTCGAAGTTGGACCTACTAACAGGGTGCTTACTCTGGAATATAATTTCGATTAAGATCGACATTGGTCAAAGTCAGGTGGTTGAGTTAACGTCAGGGATTGGCTGGACTCACTGAGTCCAGCCAATCTCAGACGTTTGACTGACAATTCCAATGTCGATCTATCGGAATTATATTCGAGAGTAAGCACCCTGGACAGTTTGTTCTAGTTAAAAGTACTTGTCCACAACTTCGAGTGTAGCGCCTCCGATCGTCATGAAAGTGGGTGTTACATTTGACATTTGTTAGAAATAATATTTCAAGGATTCTAAATTAAATTAAAATGAAACGATGAGTTGTAAAAACATGATAATATTTATTACTTACACTACGAAATTATGTTTCTTCCATAATCACAAATTACAGATTAATTACCTAGGTACACTAAGATATTTTTTATTAACACGATTTGACTCGAAAAGAAATATATTTCAAACACAATAAGGTGGACAGTTTTCTGTGAACAATAAATAAGTCATGAACAGTGCTCACCCTATCGAAAAATTCAAAACGTATTTTGAGGCAGACTTATTTTCAGATAACGAAGTGTTTTTTTTTTACCTATTATTGTTAGTTCTACATATTAATGGTTGTTTACAAAAAAAAAAAAAACTCTTAAACTTAGGATACGATAGTTAGATAATCACAAAGTATTTCAACGCAATATTGATATTACCATACTACAGCTCCTCAAATATAAACCTAGGATATTTTTGTGTATTTAAAAATGCTTACCAATTCAAATCTAGGTTTTACCAAAAACTTCAGACCTCTGTGATAGTTTTTCAGCGAGATATCGGCGATATTGTGTTTTTCACCGTTTCAATGGCGCGCCCATGGGCTTTTAGTATTACAGCTCCTAAAATATGAATGTAGGACTTTTTTGTTTTTACAAATTCATTCTATGATTTACCTAAATTTCAGGTCTCTGCAACGCTTAGTTTTAAAGATCTCCGTGGCGACGCGGTTCTCCGCGTTTCAATGGCGCGTCCATGTTCAAACCCTTATAACTTTTTGACCCATAACTTTCACAAACTCCTACAAATTCTTACAAAATCTTAGTAGAGATTTTTTTTTTATAGTCGAGGCCATGCCATTGAAACGCACATGCGTGAGCACGTGCTCCACCATGAGTCGGTCACGTCCACGCGGCCCCACACTACCTCCAACCCCTCCCCACACGCACAGGACAGCTACAAGTTCAGGCACACACACACATTCGTTAATTTTAATTCAGTCACTGCAACTGCTAAGTGTACGAGGGGTGTTCAATAAAAAGTTATAATGGTATATTAACTCCTTGAACAACAAAAAAGTAAATACTGGCAGGTACCGGGCAGGTGCCCCATATTTTAAGCCCATTTAAGAAAATAAAAATAGCCTAGTGATTTCTACCTGTTCCCGCAGTTAAAAGAACAACTAAGAGGTCACAAATATGGCAATGATGAGGAAGTGATTGCCGCCGTACCTACATAATTTTTTAAGCGATCAAAATGAAGATTTTTTCAAGAAGGGTACCTTAGGATTAGAAAAACCATAAGGTACCCTTCTTGAAAAAATCTTATAGAAAGGATTAGAAAAACCATATAATGTGTATAAAACTCAAAGATTACGACGAAAAATAAAATAATAATAAATAATATACAACTGTTTTATACTCATTCTCACTTTTTATTGAACACCCCTAGTAGTTACAAATTGATCACGTGGCTCACGGTCACGAGTCGCACACCATTGTTGGGCTTAACAGTTTAGTCCTCATTATACAATCTATTATCGAATACCTTTAAACGAGCAATTCTTGTACATATGTATAATATCTGGATGACCGAGCGTTGCTCGGATTGTTTTTTTTTTTTGTTTGACGTTTTATAAAAATGAAACCTAGCTAGATCGAGTTATCGTCCCCGAAACCCCATGCATACTAAATTTCATGAGAATTCGTTGAAGCCGTTTCCGAGATCCATATATATATATGTTATAGTCAAACTTTGAAGCTCCGGCGCTCCTAGGTTTGACTAGTCAATCCTCGAAGCTCCGGCGCTCCTAGGTTTGACTAGTCAATCCTCGAAGCTCAGGCGCTCCTAGATTTGACTAGTCAATCCTCGAAGCTCCGGCGCTCCTAGGTTTGACTAGTCAATCCTCAGGACTGACTTGAAGTCGTAGTCAAAGCCCAACCAAATTAAGTTTTTTTACTAAATCTTCCTCGATTTTTGTTAATTGAAGAAAGGATCACTCAATCCACATGCACATAAAACGTTTGTAGCACAACATGGCGATAGCGTCCCTGGCAGCACTGGCAGTACCATGACTGGTACACAGGAATATTACTCGGAGAACTAAAGTGTTTGCTGCAGTCCACAATCGCGTCACCAGAGACGCGCACTGGGCTCCATGCTGTATACCGTATATTTAGTGTCGAATGCGCACCTCGGAACACACCAGTCGCATTATCAGCACTGGAATAGTTGCCGCCTGCACTACATATAAATTATATGTTATGTTAATAGCACTGTCAGCCACACACCCGCCACCGCCGCGCTGCCGCTTGCTGGTCCGGCGTAGAACGTGCGTTACCTACCAATGTCTACGGTGTTACTTGATTACTAAGTACTCAGAAGTGTTAATCCTCTAGTAAAGCTGACCAAGTAGGTAAATGACACACAGACGCGCAGAAGAATTTACCGCGACTCGTGCTTCGCGTACACGTGACATCCTTTAAGTAAAGTAATCGTTCTCGAACGAATCGCACCACACAATATGCAAATCCAACAACAGAACAAAAAGACAAACGCAACGCTATGTAAATGAGCGACAGAACCAAAAGCGTTAGCTGCGTTAGTTACAAGCAGTTACTGTCGGGGCACTCGCAGCGCCAGGCATGTGCGCCGCGCGCGCGACGCTGCGTGCGAGTGCCGCGCGCTTATCACTTATCACTCGCATTAAAACAAGTCCACAAATACACGTCGCTCATTACCGCCGCACGTTGTGTTTCTATCTATTATTCTGATATTCGGCATTGAAGTCAAATCTCAATGAATCCGTAGTCGTATTATCTCCGCGTAGTTTAACATGAAACTAACTTACGAGCAACTAACTTCTTTTAGATATTTGTTGGAATATTACCGAGCGCTTCATATCGACGCCGACGGTCGCATTTTCTTTCTTTCTTTTTTTACTTTTATAGCTTTACAGCAGCTATGAAGGTAAAGAAAGAAAATGCGGACGTCGTCAATGCGCTGTAAATAAAAAGATGCGGATTATTGATTTATTTATTATTTATTGATTTCGAATATTTATTCATTTGATTTGATATAACGCCTCTCTTTATACGTATAATTAAGAACACATGTAGAAGAGCTCTATGCAGTTATTTGCCCTCAAAGTAGCTATCCGAGTGAGCTCGAAATTCAGTCTGATATGCAGTTTCGGCCAAAAACATGAAACGGAAAAAATAATTTCATGTTCGTCAGTACGTTTTTATTTGCTAAAAACTTTTTACAAAAAAAACAACCGTCTTCCGGAAAACACTACAAAGTGAAAAATAACTTCGGAAGGCGGTGACAAGAAATTAATGAAATACATATCCAGTCAACGACTTCCGATATTAAAGTTTATATTTCACTTTGTAATGTTTTTCCGGAAGTCAGTTCTTTTTTTTTAATTTTTTTTTTTTAATTTGAAGATTATGACGAAATTTGTAACAGACCATTTTCTCAATTAAAAACGTTTCGAACCAAATTTACTTTTCTTTTATGACTCGCTATTACGCTTACGATGACTTTTTATCACGTGACCACACTTTCATTTAATTTTAATGTTTTTTTTTAAATCTCGTATTATTTTTTTGTTTTTGTTATGTTTGTGAAGTAGCTCAATTTTGTATAATGTTTAATTTAATAGCTCAGTTTTTTTATATTATTCATTTTACTAACATAGTTTTAAGTATTTTTACTAACAAGTTATGGAATGCAATGAGTTCTGAATTAATTTGATTAATAATAATATTGATATGTTTTATCCTTTTATTTTTTGTTTCCCTTGGACTTGCCCTTTTTTCCGACTTGCCCGACTGGATTATTGTGTAATGTGTGTCCTATTTTCTACATATATGCACATCACTTTGAAGGGACACTGGCTTCTAAGATACAGCTACATAAACCTAATTTAGAATTCCGGGGTTTTCTCTCTGGAACACTTACTTAAGCCATTTAAGATCAAAGTATTATTAAATGCATTTACTGTTTGTTTTTGAGCTCAGTATGAAAGCTTTTATGAACTAGTGAAAACAAAAAGTTCAGTGAAGTTATATTTTACTTGTAACAAATCGTGTTAATTTATTAATGTGTGATTTACAACACGTTTCCTTCCAGAAATAAAATATTCTAAGGTGCCAACCCTAGTGGGGCAGAATACAACAAGATTTAAGAGTAGTGGAATCTGCCCCACCAAATCGAATTAGTAGGGCAGATTCCACTACAAAATTTAAGGCATTCAACTTTGCCCCACCAGTGGGGGGCGGCCCGGTGGGGCAAAATGGAATGATTCACAAAGTTGGGGAAAGGGTAGAGAAAGACTAAAGGTGGTGTCTAACTTTAATGTCACCCTACACGGCGCTAAGAGTATAGTATATGTATACGAAGAGGTACAAGCCGATGACATCGTGATATTTACAGGACTAACAGGTAAATTAAAACATCAAAAAAGGCAAAATGTATGCCTAATCATAAGTCCGCATGAGGCATCGACCTTAATGAATCCTACGAGTTATGAGACATAACTCATTAGTCGCTGTGGGTTTAAAAACGCTATCATCCATTCAGCCGATCCCGGCGATGATCCTGTTAGAACTGGAGGCTAATTTAGTTTGAACGCATTGTGCGCGGTGGCAGCCGCCGGCGGCGGGCCGGGGCGGGTGCTAGCCGGACAGTTCGCCTTACTGCAACACCTCTGCAGGACGCGGACGGGCCGATAAAACCACATTTTAGAATATCACACCTTTTATCCATTGTACTTTATTTACGGTTTAGGTACACTGGCAACTAGTGGCAACTGTCGTGTGTGTACACAGACATACATGATACGTTGACGAGGTTCGTTCGGTTAATCTAATCTTATCTAAATAGGTAACATAATCTTCTACCGACGCCTGAGATTGATTGAAGAATGCGCGGTGGAACTGAAAATGTTCCATCTTATAAATAAAGAAGTAAATTAAAATCAAATACTATTCGTTGCTAAGCGCGTCACTTGAGAACAGCTGGACAGACTTGGATACCGTTTGTTTTAATGTTTTGTGATATTCAGAATTTGGTTAGATTCTTAGGAAAGAAAAATTGAAAAAGTCTCCCGAAAAATATTGGAATTAGGGAAAAACAAACGATATTTGAGGAAACCGGTATGTTCTACAGGCACCGATTTGTCGACGGAAGAATAGACATTACTATCTTTTAACTAAATTACATACAATAGAATAAGATAGCTTGTTTTTCCATTAATTATCACAGTTATGCCTTCTAAACGAATCATGATTTTGTAGATAATCGTATATACTTTGTGGCCGTCGAGTAGAAAGTTTGTTGTCAGTGATTTTGACAGTTTGGGAAGAAATATTCTTCTGAAATAGTCTACATTTATAAGGCCCTACACAAAGATCGTTAGAAACGAAAGACAAAATTACAGATTGTGGAAGGATATATACGATGCGATGTCAAAAATGGAGCAACGAAATGTCACTTTGTATTGAAAAAGCACTGTCTATTCTTAGTAGAAATACAAAGCGTCACGCTAAGCCTGTTAGAACCAAAAATTCGAAGACATGTGACATCTACCAGCCCGCACTGGGCCCGCGTGGTAGATTACGGCCCACTCCCACTCACAGAGAGGAGGCCTGTGTCCCAGTAGTGGGAACGTTATAGGCTGAGTATCTATGTATGTATGCATGAAAACGATATTTTTGTACTTATTTCCGCATGAATTATTGAAATTGCACAGTACGACGCCTGTCGGGAAAACTACTCTACCCTTTATACATATATTAGCTTCCGCCCGCGGCTTCGCCCGCGTGGACGTCGGAAATTATCCCGCGGGAACGTACTACCGGGATAAAAGTATTCTATGTGTTAATCTAGTTTATAATCTATCTGTGTCCCAAATCTCATCCAAATCCGTTCAGTCGTTTTTCCGTGATTGAGTAACAAACATCCAAACATTTTCACAAACTTTCACATTTATAATAATATAGTAGGATCAATATTTATCTTGTGACGTCCACAATATAAAGTGATGTGATCACTATCTTTCACACAGAACCACCTCAGCAAGTTTCAGGTTTATAATTATATGGCTCAGGTATATATGTTTATTATTTACTTCTCCATAGAAAACTGTTCATACAAAGTATATCCCCCTTTTCACCCTCAAAGGGGTTAATTTTTGAAACGTCTTTTGTTTCTTTTACATTATTTGACTTATAGGTTATTTATACCAATTTTCGAATTAATCAAGACACGCAGTAAAATCATCGCTTGTAAAATTAACTACCTTTTTTTACCCCTTTGGGAGTAGATTTAAAAAAAAACCCTGATACACGTTATTCTTTATTTTTGGTTTTAGGTATAAATACTGAGTTTCGAGTTAATCAGACCGCGCGTTAAAATTTTTCCATACAAACTTTGACACCCCCAATCCCCCTTTAGGGGGTAGTTTAGAAAAACAATAAATAAACAACTTTATAATTTACTTAGATAAGTATTTGTGCCTAGTTTCAAGTTTATTAACTCAAGGAACAAGATTTTTCGTACAAACAATATCCCACTTTTCACCCCCTTAAAGGTCGAATTTCCAAAAACCCCTTCTTAGTGCTCCCCTACATTATTGAAGCCGTGTGCAAAATTTCACGTTCCTAGTCCTAGTAGTTTCGGCTGTGCGTTGATTTGTCAGTCAGTCAGTTTCTCCTTTTATATATAGATAGAAGATAGATAGATGTATATAATACTAGCTGACCAGACGCCCGAGAGGCGAGATTTAATAAAAATGTTTCAATATTTAAAATGTTTAAAAATTTGATTGTTTGTAATGGATAAAGTAAAAACGAATTAACCGATTTTAAACAATCTTTCCCCCATGATTATTGACATTATTCCGGAGTGACATGAGCTGTATTTTTTTAAATCCCTACGAATATAGCAATAATCCTTCAGCAGCGAGGTGTTAGACAGGGAGACGTTATCTCTCCAAAACTCTTTACCGCTGCACTGGAGGATGTTTTCAAGTTTCTGGATTGGAAAGAGGCTGGCATCAACATCAATGGCGAGTACATCACTCACCAGCGGTTTGCCGATGATATCCTAGTTGTCATTGCTGAGACCATGGGGGACCTCAGTACCTAGATGCTCGATGACCTCAGTAGAGCTTCCGAAACAGTAAGTCTTAAAATGAATATGGACAAGACAAAGGTCATGTGAGTCATGTCCATTGCCCCTGTGTGGACGAGTATGTTTACCTAGGATAAACTGTCCAGTTGAGTAGCTCCAACTTCAAGAAAGAGGTCAATCGTTGAATCCGATTCGGCTGGGCAGCGTTCGGGAAGTTTCGCAATATCTTCTCGTCCCACCCACATACCGCAGTGTCTCAAGACGAAAGTCTGACCAGTGCGTGTTGCCAGTGATGACATATGGAACCGAAACGTGGTCGCTCACAATGGGCCTCATAAGAAGGCTTAAAGTCACCCAAAGGGCAATGGAGAGGGCTATGCTTAGAGTTTCCCTACGTGATCGAATCAGGAATGAACAGATCCGCATTAAAACCAAGGTAACCAACATAGCCCGAAGAATTGCCAAACTTAAGTGGCAGTGAGCAGGGCAAATTGCTCGCAGAACAGGTGGCCGATGGGGCTGAAAAGATTTGGAGTGACGACCGCGTACTGGAAGTCGTAAAGTTGGAAGGCCTCCCACAAGGTGGATCGATGACCTTGTGAGGGCCACAGGACTCCGCTGAAAGTGGCGGAGCTTAGGGCTGTCATTTGTGGATCTTTGACTGTCGTTACGGAGAAGCTCGAAAGTTTGACAACCCTCCTGATATTTACTAACTTTTGCAACTTTTAACTGTGTTACGTTTAAAAGCACAAATTAGTACACTATCATTTTTCTTTCTTTTTTTGCAGGAACTTTTATGCAGCTACATAAAAATATGCAATTTTTTACCGATGAATTTCTACAGTAAAAGAGTGATTTTTTAGGTAACGGTGCCTCAATAACAAATATTGATTTTTTCAATATTTTGTCATTACAGCGACCAGTGAACTCGCTATCAAAGGACAATAAAGATAAACTAAGTAGTTATATTTTGGAGACATTAAAAGTATCGTAACTGGCTACTACATGCAGGGACAGTCTTAAAAATGTTATTAAAAGCTTTTACAGGGACTTCAAGAATCCCTTAGATTACGGAATCAAAATGAGAAATGGCTTGAACAAGTAGTTATCACCACTGGCGGGCAAGAATGTGCACCCACTACATCTACGTCTAGAGAAGCAAGTCGTCCGAAAAGCAGCTTTTGTGACCTATCTGCCAAAACTAAAAGTGGAAGGTTAAATAAAGAGGTGGAATAAAAAGTAAAGAAGAACTCAGTATTGCTGCTTCGATGAACTGACACTCAGAAGAAAACTGAAGTGCAACTTCACTTGTCCTAGATGTAATTATCTATCATACCTGATAAAGGTCAGATTTATTTTATTGGTATGCTTGGAGAAGACGCACAGGAAAGTCGCAACAAAGATGTTGGATATTACAGAGAGCATAATACCAGGTTGATGACTAGAAATCAAACTAATAAAGATCGAATGTACCTAAATTTTGCTCATATCTTCAGATCCGGAACATCAGAAAGAAGGATATTACTTACATAATACTCAAGTTTTTTAAAGAACCAGAAGTTGTGTTAGATGAGCAGCAGTGATAGGAATAGGTAGTGCCTATTTGCCTAAACTTCGAAGAACAGAGACAAGAAACGGAGACTTCCTTAGGACAATTTTTTTTCCCCGGGATTCAGGAAAAATCTTCAGTAAGTTGAAAATAAGCTTTATTTAAGATGTGTAAAAGCTATCCCGAAAATTTGGTAATTGCAAGTTTAGTTAAAAATAGCTTTTACACATCTTATACAGGATAAGTTTTTATCCAGTGCGAAAATTGTAACTTATTGAAGATTTTTCCCGAGACCCGGGAAAAAGAAATTGTCCTAAGGAAGTCTCCGTTACTTGTCTCTGTTCTTCCAAGTTTAGGCAAATAGGCACTACCTATTCCTATCACTGATGAGCAGTGATGTAACAAAATACCTACATAATATACTAATTACCTAGACAAATTATATAAAAACGATTTTTAGATACTATTTATTTAATTTAAAAAATATACCTACCTTAAATTCACGATTTCAGTATTTCATAATTTCGTCTCCCAAACTTTTGGAAATTGATCACGGTACGGCGGGTCGGGTCCAAAATATCACGCGAAGTGTTAGTAGCTAGTAATGCTGAAGGAGCGTGTGAATTTAAGATGCAGCAACTTTCAGAAGAAGTTACTACTACAAATGTGTGAGTGTCGCGAGTACTTACTGCAACTTGCTTTAGGTTCGCGTCGATGCTGTGGTGTGTGCTTGTCGCGATATCACTTTATAGTTGTTGTTATGAGCTTTATATTAACTTGCTTCGTTCGTATGTGTTTCCAGTTACTCGCTTTGTCATACATTTTTTTTAACTTTGTCGCCTCAGATTGTTACTTTTACTTCTAGTTCGGCATAAATGTTACTCAGTTGATGTCACGCTTTAGTCAAAATAGAAATATTAGGATCCGCGGAGTGTACACAATGCGTGTGTTGGAGCATTGTACTGTTCGTAAAGAGCATCGAGTGCTTCGCGTGGTTGCTGGTGGTGTTGGTGGGGCCGGTGGTGATCACTGACCACTGTCACCACCCTCTGCCTGCAGCTCAGAGACTGCGGCCGCTTCTGTAGGACTGTACCCTGTACATCTCTACATTGACTTCACAAATATTACCCTTCTCTCAAGAAATAACTAAATTGGTATCACTTATTACCAGTGATCGGAATAGGCTGACTATATTTGCCTAAACTTCGGAGAACAGAGAAAGAAAGTGGAGACTTCCTTACGACTATATTTTTTTTCCCGGGATCCGAGAAAAATCTTCAATAAGTTGAAAATAAGCTTTATTCAAGATGTGTAAAGGCTATTTTTAACTAAACTTGGAATTACTAAATTTTCGGAATTTTCACGTAAAATCCCGAAAAAAATAATATAACTTTAATTCATGTATTCGAATTACACTTACGATCCAACTAACTGTTGTATCAAATCACATTACGTTTTGTCAATAAGTATTTTCGGGATTTAACGTGAAAATCCCGAAAATTTGCTAATTTGGAAGTTTGGTTAGAAATAGCCTTCATAAAGTTTATTTTCAACTTACTGAAGATTTGTCCCCAATCCCGGAAAAAAAATATAGTCGTAAGGAAGTCCCCACTTTCTGTATCTGTTCTCCGAAGTTTAAGCAAATATAGTCAGCCTATTCCGATCACTGCTTATTACACTGTATGAAACTGTTTTTTTTTGCGTAGTATGACGTCATCTATGTTTGTGATCACATCAGTAGAGATTCGTAGTGGCGCATCGCATGGTTATCAGTAAGGCGCGGAGATAAGTGCCGATAATTATTGCGCACGCACCGGCTACAAGGCCGGCCACGTGGCCGGCTGCGCCACTGTCGCGCCACTGTTGCGCTTCTCTTATCTTAAATAGGTGCATAGTGCACACTATACTCAAAACGTGGCAAATTGACCATTCTCCTGGTTCATCTGCTACCAGGTATTCATACAGTACAAAATGATGAACCATTCATGTAATTGAAGTAACACTATAGAGTGTCAGCTTGAAGTTGGCTGTTAGCAGACGCACATATCAGGTGCTCCGATGTTGAGTAGGTAATGTGCGTTGTGTTGTGTGTTGACCCTTAGTTTATCAGCGGGTTGATTATCGTCACAACTGTTATTTGTCTGACTTGTACATATTTTCATACTATGTTTAAGAAATAGAGAAAATGAACAAACTTGTCGTCATATAAAATCATAATGTATATCGGTCAAGGTCAGTGTTCGGCGCTCGCCCTCGCGCCGTGCACGCAGCTATTCATATCGCGAGCCTTAGGCGCTGCTCACAGATGTAGACATGTGCCACCACGCCGCGCCGCGCGGCTGCGGGGTGAGCAGCGCCCGCACGTCAGCCACTGAACACTACACTCCAGTCGGAAATTCCATATTATTCTCAATGTGTTTTACCCGTTACTGTATATTTAGTCAACCAGCGTAGTAATTTGATATTTCGTGTATTGGAAATAACTGGCAATGTTGTGCTTAGTCGTTCAGATCTTTCAAATATAAAAGTACCTACTTACACGTTTACCTGTATTAGCAGGAAAATAATTCACAAAAGCAAGTCTGAGTCAAAAACAATGTCGTTGTCCTTAAACATAAAATATAAAACGTATGCCTACTAACATAAACACAAAAAATAGGTACCGAATACTGAAGGCTAATTCAATAAATTGTGCTCGATAATTTTAGTTCTGTTTACAGTAACTTGGAGCAAGTGATTCTATTCAACTAATTTATAAGTCACGCAGACGTAATTCTGTTTTGAATTTTTTAAATTGTAATATCAGCCGACACTGAAATGTTCCGCAACGATACTTATATTTTGTCAGTTCCACTCAGAACCGTGTGCTGTGTGTGGGCTGACGACTTTCACTGATGTGCGGAAGTGTCGCAGTGTGCTTCTCGCCACCCTTCCCAACAATCAGCTGTCAGAGCTAAGGGCACGGTATCGACCCGCGCCAGCTGGCGACCGCCCCGCGGCACCTCCGCACTCAGCACGACTCCAGCACATGAGCACCGCGTGAGCCGGTAGCGCGCGAGAGAGCCCTTCGAGCCCGTTTGAACCCCGACCTAGCGGCCCAAAGACATCGGAACACTTCCTTTCCGTTGTGATCGTTCATAATGTAGCTACCGCGAGCTATAGGTAAGTTTACGCTTTTCGGGAAGGGGCCACAGGGGTGCGGGTCGATCGAACGGCGGAAGCTTCAATGCGGCAAAGCTTATCGTGTGCGGCGATCCGCAACCAGCCGAGGAGCGGGCATCGAGGAGCGGGCAGCGACCAGCGAGCAGCGAAAAGCGGGCACGACGAGCGACGCCGCTGACCCAGTGCCCCCGGCGCGCGGGCACGCGACGCGCCCAGACCGCGCGCGCTTCCGAGCGCGTGACGCGCGCCCAGCACAGCGACTGTGCGCCTCCACGCTCGGTGGCCCGAACACCTTCGGGACTACAACTCAGGAAGCACTCACCGTTTCCGTTTATGAGAGGGTAATCGTCGTCGTGCCGGCCGATGTAAGTCTTCAGCGGGGTGTCCGTGAGGGAAGGCGACGATCTATCCCTGTCGCTCATAATAGTCACTTATAACACCGGTTACAGACTCGATACAACAACACTCGACGGGGAGACCGGCCCCGCACGCTCGTCTCCAGTCACGACCGACCTCCGGCCCGCGGCTCGCGCGGCGAATAAATAGTAAGGTACTGGCAGCGGACTCGCGGGCGAGCTCGCGAGACAGCCGCGCAATCAATGCCCCGCGGCGTTGCCTGCCAAGCGCGCGCCCCCTGCCGGGCGTCGCGCGCGCCTCGTCACCGACCACAGGTGGCGCGCACGTCAACACGACGATTCAATATATTTCACATAAACGAGCAGTAGTCATTGACTGGAACAACCGCTGAGACATTTCCCACGAGAGACACAATTTGGCCATTTAGAAAAGAGCTGATACTATAAAAGGTACATAATACTAGCACAAGGAGATGACTTTTGTGCAGCGTACGTGCCGCCATCTAGTGCGCTGAAATCAACACTTTTGAGGGAAAATCCCGCTTTCAAAACGAAGTTCAAAGATGTTTGAGCACAGTTTTGACTCAAATAAAAAGATTACTTATTGATTAGATGAGTTAGATAAAACATAAACAGAGGGAAGACAGTTTATATTTATGACGGCTACACGTGCACGATATTTTTTTACATGCTTTAACACTACTGAATTAACAATTATTTAAATATTAATTTACTACATAAAAGGCTAATAACGTGGAATATAATAAGTTAAGCCAACGCCGAGCAGTGTGCAGCTGCAACGGCTGCATCCTAGGAGTAAGTAAGTAGGTTTGATTGTAAGTATAAATCTGATGTTATTAGAAACGTTTACTAACATAAATTATTCTATTTAATTACCGATTACTAAACTATTATTAAATTACTGATTACTAAACTACCTAACCCAACCTTGATGAGAATTTTATGTTGTTAGGACCTATAATTATTTTGGGGATTCCAATTGTAGCTGATAGAATGAGCATCAACCTGATTCCGCATAAAATTGCAACGTACGCTCATAGCGCGAGCGCGCGTCACACCACGAGCTAAGCTGTGTGAGCTGTATCTAGTTGTAAGCTATGACCTCATGCTAAGTATGAGACAGCTTAGCTCGCATTCAATGATTCATAAATGGATTAATCGTAACACCAAGTTAGCTCGCCGTTTTTTGAACACAATTTTTAATAGCATTTTTGTTAATTAAATCTCTTGTCCGCGTCGGTATATTCGGATTGAATCAATTCGGAAAAAAACTATTCAAATTTATATAACGCATTGGATTTTCAACTCGTTTGTTGTAGATTTTGAATGTTGTGCCGAACATTCAAAATCCAACAGAGTGCATCCCAGGGGGTAAAAAAAACACACTCGTTGGATATCCATGTGCATGTGGTACGAGGGCCACTTTGTCAGAACTCTTTGAAAATGTGCTTAGGATTTCGTGAACATTCCCGAAGAATTTAGAAAGTTGGCAGAAGATCAAGTAAGCTAGTTATGAACTCTTAAAGTTGGGCCCTCAGTTCTCACATAGAAGATTGTACCCCATCCAGCGGCCCATTGAGGGGCCCATCTGTACCTGATAAACTATGGACACTACAGAAAAAGTCTTTATGTCAAAATCTAAGCAAACGCCAAAAAAAATATGAGAAAACAAGATATTATCGCAAAATACTATCCTACTTTGTATATCTTCGTTCAAACTGGGCCCTCAATTATCATACACGTAGAAGTGGAAGCAAGAATAGATCACCACATCTTGTTGTTTGAAAATTATGACCTTGATAAAATTCAGGCCCTCAGTCCACTATCGTTTTTTTTGTTTTCTTTTTATTACTTTTAACGTGTGAAAGATACCTAAGTAAGACAAAAACACAAGTCTCTTTTTTTGAACGGAATTGTGTAACAAATTCGATCCCAAAAAGAAATAAAAAGACCCTTTATTGATTAAGAAAATAGAGTTTTATTTTTGTTCTCTGTATTCGGAAATAGGGTAACCACAATTTATTTTTAGTAAATGTAGTCTCATAGATTTTAATAAGCTTTCTTAGATTTTTCGCGTATTATCGTCACAGCATTTTAAATTGCTGCGGCAGGTTATAACTTGTATACAGTAGATCAAAAGAGTAGGTATAACCTGCCTCTCTGCTTAGCGTTTGTGGACGACAAGATAACCCTCGATTCGATCGAGATTTGGGCTGTACTAGTCTCTCCAACGGTGCCAAATTGACTATCGATACATCGGGTGCGAAACTGTTTGTATGAAAGCACCACTATATGCCAGTCCGGCTCTAGGACCGGACCTCGAAACCTATCCTTCTGCAGCGAGAGGTGAAACAGGGAGACATAAACTCTCCGAAACCGGTAATCGCTGCACTGGAGGACGTTTTCAAGATTCTGGACTGGAGAGGGGTTGGCATCAACATCAATAACGAGTACATCAGTCACCTTCAGTTTGCCGACGATGAATTAGTCATGGCTGAGACTATGGAGGTACTAAGTACAATGCTCGATACCCTCAGTAGAACTTCTGAAAGAGTGGGTCTTAAAATGAACATGGCCAAAACGAAGGTCATGTCAAATGCCCATGTAACGCCCACTCTCATGAAGTTCACAGACTACACTCGAAGTAGTGATCGAATTTAGACCAAACTGTCCAGTTAGGTAGGTCCAACTTCGAGAAAGAGGTCAATCGTCGAATCCGACTCGGCTAGGCAGCGGCAATGTTTCTAGTACTACATACCAGAGTGTATCAAGACGAAAGTCTTTGACCAGTGCGTATTGCCAGAGCTGACATAATGGCACTGAGACGTGGTCACTCACAATGGGCCTCATACGAAGGCATGAAAGTCACCCAAAGAGCAATGGAGAGGGCTATGCTTGGAGTTTCCCAACGCGCTCGAATCAGAAATAAAGAGATCCGATAACCGACATAACCCGAAGAATTGCCAAACTTAACTGCCAGTAGGCACATTGCTCGCAGAACAGATGGCCAATGGGGCCGCAAGGTTCTGGAATGGCGACCGCTTACTGGAAGATGCAGCGTTGGAAGGCCTCCTACGAGATGGACCGATGACCTGGTGAAGGCCGCAGGAATCCGCTGGATGCGAGAAACACAGAACCGGTCGAAGCGGCGGTGCTTGGGTGAGGCCTATGACCAGCACTGGATATCTTTCGACTGAAATGATGATGACTTGAAATTACTATTAATTAATACAAGACATTCATTTGTAATTGCCAATACTCACTATCAGCGAAAGGTGGAGGAATGATTTCAATTGCTTCGGTAAGTTCGTACACCTTTTATTTTATTTTTAGTGTGTGCGACATTTTTCCGCTGCGAATACGCACGGGTGTGTGTAAACAAGATATTATCGCAGAACACTATCCTACTTTGTATATCTTCGTTCAAAATGGGCCCTCAATTCTCTTACACGTAAAAGTTTATTACGCAAATAAAATGAAACCAAAAACTTACAGCTACTGCTTAAAATCCTTTAAGCTACTAAATAAATTGTGAAAATTTGTGAAAGCAAGAACTGCACCCTAATTGCGTAACTCACGATTAATCATAATTTGTTTCGTTTTGAAACAGATTGTTAAACCAGTGCTTCGTATGTTCGAAAAATATGTTTGCTCAACAACGTAAATAAGGCAGTGAATATTGTTGAACTGTCAAATTGAAACAGATTATGATTAATCGTGAGTTACGCAATTAGGGTGCAGGTCACCGGTCACCAGTCGAAGTGGCGGTGTTGGGGGAGGCCTATGTCCAGCAGTGGATGTCTTTCGGCTGAAATGATGATGATCGTCATCATAATTTCAGCCGAAAGACATCCACTGCTTCTACTCTTGTTACTTGAAATTACTATTAATGAATACATGACATTCATTTGTAATGACCAATACCTACTATCAGCGAAAGGTGGAGGAATGAATTCAGTTGCTCCGGTAAGTTCGTGCACCTTTGATTTTATTCTTAGTGTGTGCGGTAGGTATATATCCTGCAGGCAATATTTACCTGTACCGTCTAAATCAAATACGATGACAAAATGTAATTCGTAGTTGACTCCTACATTAGAACCACAAATAAGATAAGACTTTGATATACGTCAAAACAAATTGCGTCATTATTGTTACCCTACCAACAGACACAATTTAAGAAATGTTGATTTCGGTATCAGATTTATAATTTTATCGTAATTCTTATTAAAATAACACCAATTTGTTGCACATCTATTTTTCACAACATGAGACAATTATGTATTTGTGTTATCTTTCATACGCTAAACGTAATAAAACGAAAATTAAATGGTGGACTGAGGGCCCGAATTTTCAAACAACAAGATGTGGTGACCAAACTCAAACTCAAAGCATTTATTTTAATTAAACCTTTTAACAGGCACTTTTGAATTGTCAAAAAAAAATCGAGGTTGAAGCTAGGTACCCATTCCAAAACGTTGATCTCTATGGAGAAGAACGGGCAAGAAACTCCAAGGACACTCTTTTAAATCATGAGCATTACAAAATATTGGGAACATTATTCTTGGTGCTTCTATATGTGAGAACAATGTTTTTTTTTTATTTTATATAAGATTCAAAATAAGCCATGGCAGTTAGGAGATGACCAGTCTCAACCGACGGCGCCCATTCACGAACTTGACGCGTGAATCAGCACCATCCAGCTCAACCATTTTCTAGGGAACCGAATGATCCAACACACACGCCACCATCAGTGAGACATTTAAGTGAGCATGACATACTCTCAACTACCACGCTTTTTCAAGTCGAAGTACAGATGCCAGCACATCAAGCTACCCCAATCTGTAAAAATTCTTTGCTAGGTTTTCAACTTTATAGCGTAAACATAAAGTTCATGTTCAATTGGAAAAAATTGACAGTTTGGGGTAGCTTGAAGTGCTGGCGTCTGTACATCAAAACAACATATTAAAAGGATGCATGGTAAGTACACACATTTACAAAATTTTAACAAAATGCTTCCAAATTATACAAAACTATAGTTTCAATGTATTTGAGAAATTAATAAAATTTGACTTCCAAAAAGAAAGAAAAATATTTAATATCTATTGAAATTTTAACAAGACCGGCACCCTAATTGCGTAACTCACGATTGATCATAATTGGTTTCGTCTTCACAGTTAAACAATATTCATTGCGTTATTTCTGTTGTCGAACAGACACGTTTTTCGAACATATGAAGCAATGGTTTAACAATCCGTTTCAAAACGATACAGATTATGATGAATCGTGAGTTACGCAATTAGGGTGCTGTTCTTGCTTTCACAAATTTTCACAATTTATTTTTATAGTAGTGTTACGAGCTAGGGGTTCGTGACAATTAAAAACTGCCGATATGAATTACCAAAAAATAACACTTTAATTAAACACACTAATAACACAACACAATTGCACAATTAATCACTCTTAAGTCGCACTTGAAGATCGCTTTAGATGTTCTCGCATGTATCGCTTCCAATGAACTACCCCGGGACGCGCTCCGTTCCCGCTTATATAGGGCCCTCGGATAGTTCCAGAACCTTCTACCGTAGAAGCATATGACAAAGAGATGTTTATTAAATGACCCATGGCCAGTTACGGCTGCTGTAACTGTACGCAGCTGTGGTTTTGTTAAACGGAGAACCTGTTTCGTGAGGCGGACATCGAACGCAGGAAGTGCTTCCTTAGCCTGCCTGCACTCACTTAGGTCCATCCATATTTTGTGATGATGATCCCTGGTTCCTTTCCTTACCAGAGTGCGTAGATACCCGAAGGGAAGTGGCGCAATGGGTTCTGGTCCCACTGGTGTCATGCTCGACCCCCTCCTGGCAAGTTCATCGGCTGCATCGTTGCCTAGCCAACCGCTGTGTCCTTTGATCCACTGAATGGTAATATTGTTGAGGCTACCTACCTCGTTGAGGCGCTGGTGGCACTCGTATATCAGCCCAGAGTCAATCGTGTGACTGTTCAGCGCTTGTAGAACAGCCATGCTGTCTGAGAGTATGCGAATCGAGTGATCCTTAACTTTCCTGGCCATGATAGCAGACGCGGCAAGGGAGATGCCCATGTATTCGGCCTGGAACACTGTGTTCTGGACCCCCAGTGGTGTGGCTATGTGGATGTTGAGGTCCTCCGAGAAGACTCCAGCCCCTGTGCCACTACCTGTTTTTGATCCGTTCGTGAAGATACGCAGCTCTGCGGGGCGCAAGCCTTCGCACCGTCGATCCTCATGCAGTTGGATTCTGTATTTTTTGCCTTCGTAATGGGGAACTCACTGTTGAGTTCCTTAAGCAGCCCGGTGTGTTGTGTGTCTGTCTTACTCCATAGATTTGTAGCCTTTAGACGCACCGCCGCCATCGTTGCTTCCTGCTGTATGAACAGGTGGAGCGGCAGCCCCAGCATGGCCTCGATCGCTGCAGTCGGAGTAGTCCTCATGCAGCCCGTGGTCGCCATGCAGGCTAGTCTTTGCATGCGCTGTAGTTTGTTGGCAGCTGTAACTAGCTTGGTGCGGGGCCACCAGACCACGGCCCCGTAGGTGATCATGGGGAGGATTACTGCAGTATACAGCCATAGTATAAATTTGGGGGATAGGCCCCACTTCTTACCAATCATTTTCCAGCACTGCCAGAATGTGATGCAGGCCCTGTTTAGCTTGGTGTCCAAATGACTGCTCCAGTTTAGCTTACTGTCCAAAGTAACCCCGAGATACTTAACTTCATTGACCAACTGAAGTTCCGTGTTGAACAGTTTCGGTAGGCAGAAAGGGCCTAATGCTCGTTTATGGGTGAACATTACTAGTTCAGTTTTGGTGGGGTTAACTGATAGCTCAAATTCCCTACACCATCTCTCTACGATACGTTGTGCTTGTTGTGTGAGGTTACAGATCGTTCCCGTCACCTTCCCCGAAACAAAAATTGCGAGATCGTCTGCATAACCTATTGTAAAATAATGGTTGGCGTTGAGTTTGGTGATAAGATCATTAATCACCAGATTCCATAGGAGGGGGGACAGTACCCCTCCTTGGGGGCAGCCTCTGGCTATCATGACCAGCTGCTGCTCGTCCTCCAAGCGAACCACTCGTTTGCTAAGCATGTTTGTAATCCAGTCCGTTAGTACCTGATCTACCCCATGTCTGGAGAGGGCGCTTCCGATGCTTGAGAAATTGGTTTTGTCGAAGGCTCCTTCGATGGCTATGAAGGTGCCCAGACAGGTGCCTTTTTGGTGTATTACTTCTTCTATCTGACTGACCACTTGATGAAGAGCAGATTCGGTCGACTTACCTGAGCTATACGCGTGTTGGTTACCGTGTAGCGGTATGGTTTTGAGGGAGCCGTCTCTCAGCTCCCTATCACATAACCTTTCCAGTGTTTTCCGTAGAAAAGAGGTCAGGCTGATTGGTCCATGGGAATTGGCGTTAGTGTAGTCACCTTTACCTGGCTTTGGGATGAATATAACTTTCACTTCTCTCCAGCCTTTGGGAACGTACATAAAGGCCAGACACACTCTCATTATAGGCACTAGTCTTAATACGACAGAGACTCCCCCCCCATTGTAATAAGGCGGGGAACATTCCATCGGGACCTGACGCCTTGAAAGGATGGAAGCTGCGGATGGCCCATTGGAGTTTTTTCCAGCGTAATCACCCTGCTTGTGTAGCGCCAGTCATTCTCAGATGGTGTTTGGATTACATCCTGCCAGTCGATTACCTGCGCGAAGACGCATCCAGGGAAGTGAGTTTCAATTAGGACGCGTCTAGCTTCTTCAGGTGATGATGTGAGTGTGTTATCAGGTTTGTGGAGGGTGGTGGGCCGGAAGTCTTCTGTTGCGACAATACCTTCCTTACCCTGTTGGCTTGCTGGCAGGATTCAATGTTACCGCATAATTTGCGCCAACCTTACATTACCGCGCTTGCGCTCCAGGTCAGCGCCCCACCAAGGTTGTTTGCCCGGTGTGCTACGCGGGGTGGTTTCTGGATAGGCAGTGTGGTAGCGGTCTATCATTAACTAGTTTAGTGATATGACTTACTTGTGCCTCAATTTGTGTCGTGTCCGCAAATAACGTCGGACCGCTTGGCGTCGCAAGCTTAGCTTCAAGGCTGCGTGTATAGATGCCGCGATCCGAATTACGCGGATTGCGACGTGGTGTCGTAGGTGGAGCGCAGACCTGGATGTCAAAGCGAATCCACCTATGATCCGAGCAAGAGGCCTCCTTGGAGGCTGGAGTGATGATTTCCGCCGCGCCCTCTGTTGCCAGGGTGAGATCAATGATCGTGCGACTACGCCTGGTTACGAAAGTAGGTTCAGCGCCGGTGTTTAGTAGAGATAGGTTAGTTGAGAATAAATAATCAACTAAACCCTTACCCCTTTCGTTTTGGGTGTCCATGCCCCATAGTTCGTGATGAGCATTGGCTTCGGCCCCGACGACGACCTCAAACCCGCAACTCTCGCAATGGCTCACGAGACGGGCGAGGTCGTGGGGGGCGGCACCTCCGCCTCAGGCATGTAGGCTGAGGCGACGACGATCGCCATCTCTACAGCGTCGGCACGTTGTATTACTAGCTTTGCTGCAGAGACATCTCTGCAAGAGAATTCAGTTAAGAGCTGTGTTTTAAGGTTACCTGTAACATAGATACACGACCTGGGTTGGTCGTGATCAGTGGTAACCAGGAGCTTACCCCCAAGATTGGATAGTCCTTGTATGCGGCCGGCCCTAATCCACGGCTCTTGGATCAGAGTAGTGGCCGTATGTAGTACCTCCAGCCACTTCTGGAGCTGAGCCGTCGCGGTCTGACTGTGGTGGAGGTTGGCTTGGAGGACTTTACAGTCGGACAAAAGGCACGCCATTGCTGATCGCCGTTCGTCGATCGTTGGAGGTGCCACAGGAGTGGGAGGGTGTTTCACGGTGCCAGTATTACCCAGCACCGGGATTCGTGCGCCAAGGGTCGGATCGGCAGTGGTGTTGGGGTTCGCGGGCACCCGCACTGGTGCCCGCGAAGTTAGTCGCAAAGTGTCCAGGGGCGAGAGAAGTGCAAGCACCTCCCTTAAGAGTCTCATTGGCATTCGCCTCCACTCCAGTGATTTGGGTTTTAACTGGCCTTAAGGCATCCATGTTAAATTATCCATAATAATTCGTCTCTCTGGCTCCCACCCTCCATGGAGCCCGCACCTGGGAACGTCTCACTATAAAAGATCGAACGTTAGGACTACCAGAGAGATATAGGGGCGCGAGGCTGGTTTACAGTGCGACATCGGGTGCTCGATCAGGTTGGCCCCCAACGAGCTGATCAACCTTCACTTACACCGTCAGCATGACCTTTACTTACCGCTTCGGTCGTCCAAGGACAACCTCAGCGGACCTCACGCACCTCGCCTGTGACCCTCTGATGTAGGGCCACCGTTTCGCTTTAAATCCAGACCAAAGGGGGCGTGTTGCCTCACGGGCACATTACAACCAGAGCCAATCGGCTCAACCCCCCAGGACTCCTTCATCTCCGCTCAACTACGCAGGTCCTAGCGCAGGTGACTAATTGCTCCTACTCGCCATCAGCTGATTTTAGTGATGGACGAGCCCGCCACCACCCAGTCACGGCAGGGTCGCGGTTAGGGGCGGAAGTTGGAGTGGAAGGAGTACGGGTGTGGGTAGGGTGGAGTGGGGAGTGATTGAGAGAATTGGGGCAGGAGGGCTAAAATGCGGGATAGCACTGGCGCCTGGTGGTTTTTGTTACATCTATTTCTTAAAGAATTAAACCAAGAACGGGGTGGCAACCTCGGGAAGGTACATCCACCAGACTTGCCTTGAGGATCTACACGACTGCAGCGCTCTCCCTCAAGACCCCCACCCTAGGCCTGCATCTATACTACCAAGCAAACCAAAGCATGTCGTTGTGCAATCGCGAAAGCATAAATCCAGACCACCCCCCCCCCCCCTTCAAATAGTAACAGAAAACAAAATTATTTGGCAGCTAGTCAATTATGAATTTTGATCTTTCATTAGTAACGATTTATGCCACATTAAGACAATTGGTTCAAACCCGGTTTTGGAGCATTCCATACCTGTATGGGGAAAATCAGGACAATGCAATTAAGTCTCGTGACAGGTTTCGGGCGATCGCCCTCTGCCGCTGGCCATTGTAGCCCGAGAGCCGGCTGCAAAAATACCTACCTCATTGGCTACCCCAATAGGCTATCTATAGATCGTTAACCAACACATAAACACGTAAAAAAATTAGGTCTGCCAGAGCCGATCCTGGCAGGTCATACAAATAATCGATATTTTTTCACGTATTTGTTCAGTGAAAATTGCGTCATAAGATACCCGATTTAAAGTGCTGGCAACAGTTTACGATTGATTAATGATGTAAAAAAAGTAGATCTGCCATTGCGCACCCTGCCGGAAGACTCTTCCGACACACTAAACCTACCTCATCGAGTACCCGGATGGAACCAACACCAAATAATAACCAAGATGCCCCTGGTAATGGATCAAAAGGTCTGCCAGGTCTAGGCTTGCCGGAACTTTGTGTTCAAAACATTTGAAGTTGGTAGGGAGCATAATTTCACCTAAAGTCAAAATAACACTTGTTTCTAAATTTATACAAGTAAATAAGTATGTGTAGTATTGAAAGATGTATATTTACAAATTAACTACAATCCTTACGAGTCCAATAACTTGCTTAACAGTACCTGAATTCTGTATAAGTAAGTGGGTTTAGGGAACTAAGTAGGCTTCCGAGTGTAGAACTTATTATTGTGTGAATAATCGTAGGCACAGTGAAAGCTTAATCAACCTAACCACCACCAGGATCACTCTAATCCACCGAATTATGGTCAAAGTTTGAATAATAATGGTTTGGTTGACTTGCCGTTTACTGTAGATACCTAAGTAGGTACAATCATTCTGCCATCCACAAGCTATAATACCGTTAACCAACAAAATCATATTTCGAGTTATGGACAAAAAAGTGGGCAAAAATGTGAAATGCATGCTATTTCGTTATGCAATGGATGGTAAAATACTAGTAAAAATGTAAATTATAAGCCCTTATTAGTAACTGTTTAGTTTAATGTAATTTACCAACTAGGTGCTAGAGTTTCACTGAAAGATTTTTTAAGATATTGATTGGTACTCTTACGGTGGCATCGCAATTCATTTTCACTAACATCTTATAAATTAGGCAAAATACATATATATTTATAAATGATTAATGATTTTATTTCTGTACAAACACTTTTACACGTCAATCATATTTTTTTTAAACTAGATGAGGTTGGCGTTTCCTATCTGACTACTCTGAGAAGAAAGGCCGAAACAAACTCAGAGGTCACAGTCTCTTTTAAAGTCCAGACCTTTGTATTAACTCCGTGGTCCAGACATAGTCTTGGTCAGATCATGTGAAGTCCATGTTTCTTTTTTGTTTTTTGGGTGGGAAATCATCAAATAACTTCTCCCGCTCTGGGTGGAGCAGGAGGGAGTGTCAGACTTTTACTGACTAAAACCCACCCGTGTTCCCTCAGTAGCCCATATTCCAGGGGCTGCGATATCTCTTTCGAACGAACCCGCACAGTGAAGACCATGTGGATTGGTGTCTAAAATGGTCTTTTTAGGAAAGAAAAAAGCAGCAAAACAGTAAATTGTACTTGGATAACAATCTAAGTTTTGTTAAGATGTTTGCGTTATACAAAGATTGGGATCAATTGCAAAACTACAACAATACAGCACAAACGGAAAGGCAGTACCGCACTATTGTAAATGACAACATGAATATTGCATTTTATATGCCGAAAAAAGATTTATGTGACAAGTGTCATGCGTTTGTTAACATAGAAAACCCTACCGACAAAGAAAAAGCATATCATGCCAAGCATCTTTCGAACAAGCAAACTGCATGAAAATACAAAGCTGAGGATAAAGATTTAGCCATTCAAAATCCTGGTCAAATAGTATGGGCTACTTACGACGAAAGTACTTAACTGCCCAAGTGGAGCGGTTTCTTTATTTTATTATAAAAGGAAGTTGTCACTTATGCATTTGACAGTATTCGATGCTGGAAAGAAGGAAGCATCATGCTACATGTGGCCTGAAAATATAGCCTAACGTGGGGCCAACGAGGTTGCTAGCTGCTTGTTAGATTTTATTCAGCTTAAAGTAGCAGATGGGGCGCAAGACTTAAGATTTTGTTTGGATAACTGCGCTGGACAAAACCGTAACAGAGTTGTCTACAGCCTCTATATGCATGCCATGGCATCGGAGGATGGGACATCTTGGTATGCATAACCTTAAACTACTGAGAGATAAGATGGCAACAGGAGTAAGTTTTCCTGATATTTCTTCTAAACTGGAGTGTATATCTTGCATTATGGGAAAACAAACGAAACAGCCGTTTCGTAAAACTGATGCAACGAGAGCTACGGAAGCATTAGGTTTAGTGCACTCAGACGTGTGTGGACCTATGAGTATACCTTCTATTAGCGGATTCCAATATTTTTTGACGTTTATTGACGATTTCACGCGTAAAACTTTAATTTATTTTTTGAAACAAAAACGTGAAGTTTTCGATAAATTTATAGATTTTAAGGCGTTTGCTGAAAATAAATGCGGCAATAAAATGAAGATCCTGCGAACTGACAACGGGACCGAGTGCGTCAATAAGCGAATGCATGTCTTTCTGAAGAATTGAGGAATCCAGCATGAACTGACAGTGGAGTATACACCAGAGCAGAATGACGTAGCTGAACGGGCCAATCGCACCATCTGCGATAAAGCAAGAACCATGCTGCATGAGTCAGGATTATAAAAACGCTTTTGGGCTGAAGCTGTCCATCACGCCGTGTTCTTATAGAATAAGTCACCAACGATTGCGGTGAAGAATATGACTCCGGATGAGAAATGGTCAGGCAAGAAATGTGACCTAAGCATGCTAAAAACTTTTGGGTGCAAAGCGTTTATGCACATTCCTGATCAAAAGAGGACTAAGTGGGATGTAAAAAGCAGAGAGCTTATCCACACAGGTTTCAACGACAATGCGAAAGCGTATCGCCTTGTGCATCCTACTTCCGGAAAAGTATTTAAGGCCAAAAATGTTGTGTTTTTGGAGAACCAAAAATACAAAAAGCTACAAGAAAAATTGCAAGAGGAACCAGAGATAATACTTCTACGAGATGAATCAATTGTCAGGAATACAGTAGAACCAGATGTTTTGCAACCTCAACAAGAGGATGGTGATGTTAGCAACGTTCCTAGAGTGGAACAAGACTATGAGAGTTTTGCTGAAAATGAAGTAGTTATTCATGAACCAGAGGATGTGGAGCTTCAAGATTGTGAGTCGGACGTAAATGAGGATCGACCACAAGAGGTGGAACGGAGGTACCCACTCAGACACAGGAAACCCAAGGAGTTCCCGTACCATGTTCTATACCATGCAGTGGAAACAGAATATGACCCTACTACGGTTCAAGATGCACTGTCAAGGCCTGACAGTAGAGAATGGAAAGCAGCGATTCAGGAGGAGCTTGATGCTTTAAAGAAAAATGGAACTTGGACTTTGGTAAAACCTGGACAAGCAAGCAATGTTGTAGATTCGAAATGGATTTTTCGAATTAAAGAAGAGGCGGGAAATAAGCGAAGATACAAAGCTCGGCTTGTTGCCAGAGGTTTTAGCCAAAGATGGAGCATTGATTATGACGAGACATTCTCTCCAGTGGTGAGACATAGTTCCCTAAGAGTCCTCCTGGCATTGGCAGCTAAGAGTGGCCTAAACGATGATCAAATGGACGTAAAAACAGCTTTCCTGAATGGAGACTTGTCTGAGACGGTCTACATGAAACAGCCGGATGGTTACGAAGAAAAAGGAAAGGAAGATTACGTATGTCTCCTTAAACGTTCGCTTTACGGCTTAAAGCAATCCCCCAGAGCTTGGAACAATAAACTGAACAATGAGTTATTGCACTTGTCCTTCAAACGATCCAAAAATGAGCCATGCATTTATATGAGATCTCAGGGTAAGAAGGTCATCATTTTAGCAGTGTATGTGGATGATATGCTAATTTTTTGGAACGACGCGGAAGAGCTGCGTAAAGTAAAGCGAGACCTTACGTCAAAATTTCATATGAAGGATCTTGGGAAGGCAGAGCATTTTTTGGGAATGCACATAACACAGAACGATATTGGAATCAAAGTTGACCAAGAGAAGTATGTTGAAAAAGTTTTGAAGGTTTTTGGGATGGCTGCTGCTTACTGGGGCATCTCTATTAAACTTTTAAGTAATATAATCGACATCGTAGCCCCCTATCTTGCTGTTACTTTTAATAAATGTGTTGACTCGGGAACTTTTCCTGACCTCATGAAGATTAGTAAAGTCATACCATTATTTAAATCGGGTGATAAAAATAACGTGGGCAATTTTAGGCCTATTTCTATATTACCGGCATTTAGTAAAATATTTGAAAAATTAATACTCAAGCAGTTGCTAAGACATTTTAATTTAAATAGCCTCCTTCATGAGGAACAATATGGCTTTACAAAGGGTCGTTCGACTACAGATGCGGGTGTTGCTTTGTTGAAACACATATTTAACGCATGGGAGAACTCGCAAAATGCTATTGGAGTTTTCTGTGATCTCTCCAAAGCCTTTGATTGCGTGCACCATGAAACGCTTTTGCGTAAACTGCGTTATTATGGTGTCCATAACGAAGCTTTAAACGTAATAAATTCTTATTTACATAGTAGGTTCCAATGTGTAGAAAGTAATGGTGTAAAATCTTCCGGGCTACCAGTTCAGTTAGGTGTGCCTCAAGACTCAATACTCGGCCCATTCTTGTTTTTAGTATATATCAATGACTTACCATTCTATTTAAAGGGTATTTGTGATGTTGTTCTGTTTGCAGATGACACTTCTCTTATTTTTAAAGTAGACAGGAATAGACAAGATTTTGACGACGTAAACAGTGCACTCTCAATGCTTACGGATTGGTTTACGGCAAATAACCTAGTACTTAATGCCAAGAAGACAAAGTGTGTAAAATTCGCCTTACCGAATGTTAGAAATCTTGGTCCAAACATCGTGTTAGATAAAGAGGTGCTTGAAACCGTAGACTCGACAGTTTTTTTGGGCATAACAGTAGATGCTAAACTTCAGTGGGGCTCACACATTTCAAGCCTAGCGGGAAGGCTCAGTTCGGCCGCCTATGCCGTTAGAAAAGTAAGACAGTACACTGACGTTGAAACAGCTCGGTTAGTTTATTTCAGTTATTTTCATAGCGTTATGTCCTACGGCATTCTGTTGTGGGGCAAAGCCGCTGATATTCAAAATATTTTTGTTCTTCAAAAGCGAGCTGTTCGAGCAATTTACCAACTGGGTGCTAGAGTGTCCCTAAGAGATTTTTTTAAAGATATCGGTATTCTCACGGTGGCATCGCATTTCATATTCGCTAACATCTTATATATTAGGCAAAATATACACTTATACACTAAAAACAGTGATATTCATAATATAAATACTAGAAATAACGATAAACTACGTGCTCCCTTTCACCGGCTTCATAAGGTTCATAACTCATTTGTTGGGCTTGGTATAACCTTTTATAACAAGCTTCCCTCTTCTTTGTTAGATTTACATTTTAGTGCGTTTAAAGCCAAAGTAAAATCCAACCTTTGTTCTAAGGCATACTATTCTATTAACGACTACTTAAACGATAAGAATAGTTGGTCGCTGTGATTAACTCAAGACAATGTTTGTGTTCTTTCACCAGAATTAGCTTACCTACTGACAGGTTGTATGAATTACATTCATATACTTAATTGTTTATTTTACTAGACTCGTTAAATCATTTTATTTTTTACTATTGTATTGTACAGTATCAAGTTCTTCTAACTGAACAGACAGCTGTGCTGCTGGGGAGTTTGTTGCGCCACTTCTTCTTCCCAGCTAAAGCACTAGGAAGTGTCGAAGGGTGGGCGTTTTGGGGGGACTGTCTTATGTTTTATTTTTATTTTTTTTGACGTTCGAAAAGTGCTGACTCTCAGCCTAGTTTGAATAAATGACTTTTGATTTTGATTTTGATTTTGCTGATTGCAAAGTTGCGTCAACCCCATTAGTTTCTGGACAAAAGCTTGTGAAACCTGGACTAGAACATAAACCTGATCTGAGGATTCCATATCAAAATCTAATTGGTTCGCTGATGTACATATCTGTTTGTACGAGACCAGATATTGCACATGCAGTCAATCATCTGAGCCAGTTCAACGCTTGCTTTGCTGAAGAGCATTGGATAGCCGCAAAAAGAGTACTCAAATATTTAAAGGGTACTAAATGCCTTGGGCTACAGTATAAGGAATGCATAAGGTACAGGGCTATCCAGATGCCAGTCATGCCATTTGTCATGATAGGAGATCATACTCGGGTATGGTTTTTCTACATATGGGAGCTGCAATCTGTTGGGAAAGCAGAAAACATAGGACGATTGCTCTATCCACAGCGGAGGCTGAGTATGTAGCTATATCAGAAGCTGCTAGAGAGGCAATATTCTTAAAGAGATTGATTTCGGAGGTCACTGGTCAAGTTGAGATGCCAATGAAGATCTTCAGTGACAGTCAATCTGCTGTTGCAATTGCGCAAAACCCTGTACACCATCAACGCACAAAGCACATAGACGTGCGACACCATTTTGTGAGAGAGGCAGTTGAGCATGGCCATATTGAATTAGAGTATGTAGAGACAAGTCGTATGGTTGCGGATGTTCTAACGAAACCTCTGTTGAAAGGGAAGTTCAACTGGTGTACGCTGGGTATGGGTGTTGTGTGATTGAGTGATGGGTGAAAGTAGAGTAAAGAATTTAAGGAGGAGTGTTATAGTAAAAAGAGTATGTATTATTTTCATATCGGGCCTTTTTGTTCTATGTAAATTTATTCTTCTACTAATTCTTTTGAATATTCCATTAACTGACAGACGAAAATTATCTTTCATGTTGTCAACGAGAATAAAACAAAAATATGAGTTTTATCTTAACTTCTATTTTCTTTTCTACTAATTCTCATCATCTCCTGCATTCCACATTAATACAAGTACTCTGCAAGTGGGACCTATGTACCACTACTAACAGGTTATGGGCAGCAACTTGCAGGGGGATGTCTAATGGCAACAAGAGTTCTCATAGAGAGGTGAACTCAAAAATGGCACATAATACGGAGTCTTCAGGGAGTAGTGGGTTGCCCTCTATAGAGAAATTAGATGGTAACAGCAATTACGCGACATGGAAGTTTATGATGGAGTTACATCTTGTTCACGATGACTTGTGGGAGTTTACAAGAGTTACACCGGAAACGACCGATGTGCATGGTATGAGAAAAGACCAAAAAGCTAGAGCAAAGATTTGGTTGGAGTGTAGCCTTAGGGGCACTATGGAGCGAGGACTTAGAAAAATTTCGTAATTTTTTTTTTCGGAAATTTTCACATTTTGTTACAGTTTCGGGTTGACCTTCGCCATAGAAACTATTTCAGTTCTGGGAAGCATGGCCCTCCGACCTACCGTTTCCGAGTTAGGAGCTTTGGTTTAGGGCCGCTACGGCGCGAGGACTAAAAAGTGCCAAGCCAAAAAAGTGTTATTTTTGCAAATCGTTTACTTTTTCGATTCTATCGTATAAAACACCTAAATATAAGGCTAAAAGTGTCGTGGTGTTTTTTGTCTCCGACTAACCGTTTGTCGTAAAAACCATGTGGAAGAGATCCATAGGTTAGTTTAGGTTAGAACTGTGACCAACTACGCGCGAGCCGAGCGAGCGAAGCGAGCGGTGCCGCGGCAGCGGCCGGCGAGCGCTACCTCGAAATTGGTCGCGAAATTTTTCTAAGTAATTTTGTCATGGTGCCCCCAAGACGACACTCTGACCAAAGATTTGCTTGATGATTAAACCTCATTGCTTGGTGCATGTACGCAAAGCTAAAACAGCGAAAGATGCTTGGGAAGCATTAATGAGTGCGTTCGAGGACAAAGGTCTGAATAACCGCTGTCGGCTACTTGCAAAGCTGGTGAGCATGAAGCTGGAGCAATTCCCATCAGTTAGGGAATATGTGTGTATGGAAACTTCTATTTTCTTATCTACTAATTCTCATCATCTCCTGCATTCCACATTATTACAAGTACTCTGCTAGTGGGACCTATGTACCCCTACTAACAATACTCCTGACCAATGGTACGCGTTATTTCTTTGGGCGAAAACAAATAGTTCTCCTTACAAAGTTACTGAAGTGACTCAATAAATGTTCTATTTGATTTTAAAACCTTGTTAGACAACAGAAATTGGAAGAAATACACTGAAAGTCAAGATGTCAGGTGGAATAATGTTAAGGACATTCACTTAAAAAATTGACCCAAATTTATTATTCTTTACATAAATGTTCTGGACTCAGACTAGTTTGGACCCGTCGAAAAAAGAACCTTGCTTAGGAATCAAGAAAGTTAATTGTTGCCTTTATATTCTAGCAGTTTGCCGATATCGGAAGCATAAAGACTTGTTGTCGCTTTGTAATGCTGGACACATTCCAAAGCAATATCACAAATTTTACAAAACACTCCAAATTTCTTAAAGCAATAATGAAGACTAACGAAGAGGACTGAATAGTTTATTTTTACCAATATTTGTGGAGTTCTAAAACCTTGGAACTGATTGTGACTGATATTTAAAACGAATAATTATCTAATTACATAAAAAAATGACGATCTCTTTTAATAAGTACACACTTTCTAGTTTAAGCTCGAAAAAACTCAGTACCTAAAGGAGCCGGGGGAAATTGGAGCCTACTAACGAAAAAGTTAAATAAAAGGCAAATTTATGAATACTTTAGGATTTTTTTTTTAAACTAGATCCTAATTTACTTGACTATCATGTAATCATAGCGTCAATGTTACATTATTAGGCATTTGGCCACAGATAAACTTTTTTCAAAAAAACAGAATCGCTCCCATTACCCGACTTTGCGGGAAATGAGAGTCTATAAATTCCCTTATGTGTAATGGGAGCTACTTAATTATTAAGTCAGTTTCAAACAATTATATAAGTCAGCCTGAAATCTCACTTATTATTTAGACATTAATATAAACGTAATCGTTTAATAATTAACTTTAAGGATCCAAGCGAAAAACGCAAATGTAATCAACCGCGCTGTCAGAATCAGAGCATTCTTTATGAGCCCATTTACCGCAACCTCTGCAACGGTACCACATTTTGTTACTTTTCCTGTGTTACAGCAAATAGCTCACAATGTCTCTTCTTCTGAATATACTGACTCATCGCCGCAAAGATTCTCAACGTCTTCTTCTTCAGACGTGTCAGTTTCATTCGCAAAAACTTTATTTTTTACTCTTTTCACTTTTTGTTTAGTTTTTTCCTTTTTCTGTGGTACATTTTCTTTCTTTGTTGCTGGTTTCTCCCTTCTACAGCATTTTTAAGGTTTCAACAGACCAAGACGCTTCCGTAGTGGTGTGTTATCTTTTTCATGGCGTTATGGCATATGAAAAAAATACATATTTAAATGCATATGGGGTAATTGAAACTACAAGGGGTAATCAGAGCCTAATAAGCTCTGATTACCCGAATACCACCAACTTGAAATTGAATAAAATTAAATCCTAAATCTAGCTTGTAATGAAATCATACGCACAGATACTCAAAATTGATAACATTAGCTATAAAATAGAACAGGTTTGATTGTAACAAACATATAACTTCGCACTTACCTGGCCATTGAAATTTCGTATTTTTTGCAAGCACGGGGCAAAAAATCGAGAAGCGTCTGTGGTCACATGATACGTGGCACTGGCGAGCTTAGCGCGGCAGGGGAACACGGCCGCAGTGTGACGAAGGCGCCCGAATGGCTACCGAGGCAATACGAGCTATAGTTTTGTCTCTAGTCTCACCGCTCCAATTATCCGCTGGCTCCCATTATCCCCTGCTCCCCTATATCTATTTACATTGATTGTTGATTATCACTAAAGCATGTTGAGTAACATAAGTAAGTTAAATAGTTACATAAAGTAAATGTTGTTATACCTAATTATCTTTGATAAGTGTGTTAAGTTTTCTTTCCTTTTAGTTACAAAATTTAAGTAGATTGTAATTTCATGAGCATAAGACTTACACAGATTCAGATTCTTAGTATAGAGTAAGTACTATGTTCTTCAGTATTTATATTACTTGTTAAAACCATTGAGCCATAAACATAATTTTATATTTTTACTCTTAGAAATAGAATTCTCTAGTAAAAAATCAAACAAAACCTTTGAAATGTCATAGTATAAATAAAAAAAACCATACACTAGCTTTAGCATTGTATTTAATTAAATCAAAGATTGGTCACTCATTCAGACGTCTTTCAAGATTATTTAATTTACCTCTGTCAACACTGCATTTTCTTTTGCTTATTTCGTAATTTTTATTATTATATATGTATATTTTAAAAAAATATTTAAAAAAACTGCAGAATCTGATCTCAAACCAATGAGTATTAAATGTTTTACTAACCTCACAAAAGCATACCACCAATTAGTACCTGAGTTTGCTCACAGATGGCGTTATAATAAATAAAAATAAGAAATTTCCCCGGGGTAATCTTTATTTTGATCAGTTTAAGGAAGTTAATGACTCATGAAACGTATTTTTGGATAAACTATAAAGTACAACGATTATACTATTGTAACAACCATTACTGAACATTGGCTTTGACTATCTAGACTAAAACGTACGTATAATAAAAGTAAACTTTGTAAACAAGCCTATTACAAATTAGAGGATTATAATTATCCAAGATAAGAATGCTCGGAAACAAAATCAAACTGGTAGCTAATTGAATTGTTTAACTAATTAATTATATTTATGACATTGATTTACACTCAGTGATTACCTACTTTAACTCACACACTGACTTGTTAATATTCTAGGAAAATCGTAAACTTACTTTCACAATGTTTATAAATATGTGAGCTGTAGAGATCTATCATAAAACTAATTTATCTGTAACTGCTTTACTTTCATTATTTTTACCTATTTCTTATGGTAATTTTATTCTGGGTGCATCGTTTTCACACATAATAATATATAATGAAAGCTCATTTCGTTTTAACGTACTTTCGGCCTGGGATAATGCTGGTAAATTTCTTCTGCTGCGTTTGGAGAGGGCGCGGAGGTAATGGCCTTCAAACCCTATCGCTTCCTTTCCAGTGAACTGTACAAGCTCTGGAAGCTACCTACAGTAAGGCACTCTTTTGTGCTAAGTACAGTGTTGCGGAAGCATTCAAACTTGTCTTTTGACCCTGAGTTTATAAGTAAAACACGTAGAACTGACAGAGTCTGCCTGACATCAGGAGTTAAATTGGAAATTGTCCGCCGGCAGTTGTTTTTCTGCAGTCCCGTTGTTTATATTAAAGTAAATAAAGTACTTACTATTTATCCATGTACTCTCCGGGCTCGCAAAATAATTATTGACCAATGGCTTCATACTCTCACTTACGAAGAATTGGAGAATTATGTCAAACCGTAAAGTCAAGAATTTTGTCCAAACCCTTTCTTCCGTAGACATGCACACCAAATATACGTAGCGTAGAGTGTGGTCGTGGGGAGGGTCCACAAGCACTTTCTACACTTACCCCCACAGACACGCTCTACACTCTCATACAACACTCCCACATGCACAACATTATGCACTTAACAATATTTCTTTTATTTGTTACTCTTTTATTTTTTTACTACTTTACTTTTTTTTAATTTTAATCCTACTGTATTTTCATATCTGGAATCTGGACCACTGTAGTCACCCTCTTGGAGGTGGGCGTTAATACCTGCGACACAGTTTTGTTAATAATGTAGCTATTTACGTACGAAATCAATGTGTAAAATGTGTTTTGGTTCCAATAAATATATTATTATATTTATTTTAAAAGAATAAAGGTGGAGTTCCTTGCCCATAGGTAACTACATTTTTGAAGGGGCGACTAGAATCAATTCGATTTTAATGTAAATGTTGACGTTCAAAAGTGCCTTTTAATTGCCTATTTGAAATAAATGCCTGGACTTTGAATTTATGAATCTATTTGACTACTTCAGTATCATTCTCGTATAAAAAATTCTCGTCTAATTTATTGAAAGCTTCCTAGTAGCTGGGATTCTGTTTCAACATCTGGAAAGGTTTCGACTTACCTTTTTGTGAAAAGCAGCGGAGTAATCACAACTATTGTACGCGTGAAATGCTGGTAAAGAACGACACAACGTTAAACCAAGTGTTTTTGATAAATGGGTTGGTGTGCGTGTGTTAAACCACCAACTAAAATATCTGTGTCAGATGCTACAATGAAAACATAAATTTGTCGCGTCTTTTTTTAAATTTAAATGAAAAAGTATTCGAGTACCTGGTTCTTCATGTCCGCAAAAGTCATAATGTCTTCAACAGTTTTTGTTATTTTGCCGCCATCGGCAATGCTATAAACTGTACCCATTTATCAAAAACACCGAATCTGGCAAACGACCAAAGAGCTTTATGATCAAGCACTAGAATGGCTCATACTATACTGAAAACATCCCGGACGTCAGCTTGTACGAGATTAGGATGGCTATGAAGCAGCTCAAAATCAAAAAGGTTAAATAGATAACGGAAATACGGCCGAACTCCTAAAGGCGCCCGGGAAACCCGTTATTAATGCTCTCCAGAAACTGTTTAATCCCGTCATAATTGAGGGCAAAACGCCACAAGCATGGAACAGCATAGTCATACGCTGCAGCAGGTTATACAGAAGGCCAAAGAGCATAACCTGCCTCTATCGTTTGTGGTCTACGAAAAAGCCTTCGATTCAATTGAGATATGGGCTGTACTGCAGTTCCTTCAACGGTACCAGATCTACTAGCAGTACATCGAGGTGCTGAAGTTTCTATATGAAAACGCCACTATGTCAGTCCAACTCCAGGATAAGACTTCAAAACCTATCCTTCTGTAGCGAGCTGTGAGACAGGGAGACGTTATATCTCCGAAACTGTTCACTGCTGTACATAATGGAGGATGTTTTCAAGGTTCCGGAATGGAAACGGGCTGGCATCAACATCAATAGCTTGTACATCACTCACCTTCGGTTTACCGATGGTATAGTTATCGTGGCTGAGACTATGGAGGACGTCAGTACAATGCTCGATGACCTCAGTAGAGCTTCCGAAAGAGTGGGCCTTAAAATGAACATGGACAAGACGAAGGTCATGTCTGGTCATGTTCAATGCCCATGTAGCACCCACTCTCATAAAGATCGGAGAAGCTATACTCGAAGTTGTGGACGAGTACGTTTACCGAGGACAAACTGGTCAACTTCAAGAAAGAAGTCGATCTTGAAATCCGACTTGGCTCGGCGGCGTTCGGGAAGCTACGTAACATCTTCTTGTCCTACATACCGCAGTGTCTCAAGAAAAAGTCTTTGACCAATGCGTGCCAGTGACGACCTATGGAACTGAAACGTGGTCACTCACAATGGGCATTATTAGAAGGCTTAAATTTACCCAAAGGGCAATGGAGATGGTTATGCTTGGAGTTTCCCTACGATCGAATCAGGAATGAAGTGATCCGCAGGAGAACCAAGGTAACTGACATAGCCCGAACAATATCCAAACATAAGTGGCAGTGGACAGGGCACACTGCTCCAGTGTCCCAGAACAGATGGTCAATGGAACCGAAAGGTTCTGGAGTAGCGACCACGTGACGAAAGACGTAGAGTGGGAAGGCCTCCCACAAGATGGACTGATGACCTTGTGAAAGCCGCAAGCATCGGCTGGATGCGAGAAGCACAGAACCGGACCAAGTGGCGGAGCTTGGACGAAGCCTTCGTCCAGTAGTGGACGTTTTTCGGCTGAAATAATAGGGGTTAAAGTATGAAAGATACCTTGTTCGTGTAATCTCATTATATATATTTATGATCAAATAAACAATCAAAGGTGTGATTAAGAAATGGATAAAACGAATATGAGAACTATTAAAAGTATTCGAAAATACCTACAAAGAACACCTGCAAAACATCCGAGATAGGTAACATGGTAATAAAATAATAGGTATACCTTAAAAATATTTTGTAATATTTTGCGAACGTATTTTATGGTCCTTCAATAGAAGGGACATAAAATACGTTCGAGGTTGTAAGCCATCCTATTGTTAAACCGGATTTTCAGAAGTTCCCACTAAATAACAATGGAATACACTTAGATAATGAACGAATTTTTATTGCAGTTGAAAGAGTTCCGACAGCAGTAAACAAAAAGCTCTGATAACATTGTATGAATTGCGCAAAGTATTAATAAAATATATAACTTGCTTCTTTTTTTAAATATATTTTCAAGTATTTATATACTTGAAAATATATATAAAAAGAAGCAAGCAATGTCGTTTTTTACTTTTCAATAGAACTGCACAAGTAACAAGTCCCTCTCACGCCGTTAAAACAGAAATGACAATTATATTAGCATTTATACCTTTATGCAGTGCCGGTCAACCTAGCGCGTCCGCTGCGTTTTGTATGGTGGCGGTATCACATAACCATAAAACATCGTGAAAATTGGGGAGGCGGTGAAAGTGTTCATATATAACTCAACTTATAAACTTACCCGACGGAGCATAATTATGTCGGAGAGAGGAAAATATTAAAGTTAATAGATATAAATTGTTGTTTGACATTTTTTAATCCAAATTATTCCATTTAACATAAAGCAATAGCAATAATACATTTTCTAAACCAAAAAGAAGATAATTATGAGAACGAATTGCTTCTTACGACGATTACTTTTTGTCAACAATAATTCTTAAAGAGCTCACACCGGCCGTGCCTGTAAAAAAATCACAAGCTAGTGAGCATAGCACACGCCTGCGTGAGTGTCACACTTCCATACATTATTACATTAACACTACTACAATATGTTTCGTGCATTCTATCGGTCAAAACGCATGCATTGTGCGATCGAATCGTGAGCCTTGCTACGCGATTATCGCCTTAGAGGTGAGTTTGCGGAAGATTTGTCGATTGTACTTGAGAAGTTCTAATATTTTGCTCTTCAAGCCGCTACAATCTGTGGATCGTATCTGATAGCTGATCTGTTACTGTGAGCTAAAACTCGATTACGAACTCTAGTCGTTGACGTCTGTTGTCTTTCGCTCTGATCTCGTAGGCGTTGGGAACGCTCAGAGCTCGATTCCCTAGTGCGAGTTTGTATAATTCTAATATTTTGCTCTTCAAGCCGCTGTAAACGCTGATACACGACTCTCGCGCGCGTACTTGGGAAGTTCTCAAATTTTATTCAGCAAGCCGCTGCGATAGCTCGATATTCGACTCTTCTGAGCAGAGTTGGGAGGTTCTCAAATTTTGTTCAGCAAGCCGCTGCGAACGCTCGATATCCGACTCTAGCGCGCAGACTTGGGAGGTTCTCAAATTTTGTTCAGCAAGCCGCTGCGAACGCACGATATTCGACTCTTCTGAGCAGACTTGGGAGGTTCTCAAATTTTGTTCAGCAAGCCGCTGCGAACGCTCGATATTCGATTCTCGTGCGCAGACTTGGGGGGTTCTCAAATTTTGTTCAGCAAGCCGCTGCGATAGCTCGATATTCGACTCTTCTGAGCAGAGTTGGGAGGTTCTCAAATTTTGTTCAGCAAGCCGCTGCGAACGCTCGATATCCGACTCTAGCGCGCAGAATTGGGAGGTTCTCAAATTTTGTTCAGCAAGCCGCTGCGAACGCTCGATATTCGACTCTTCTGAGCAGACTTGGGAGGTTCTCAAATTTTGTTCAGCAAGCCGCTGCGAACGCTCGATATCCGACTCTAGCGCGCGGACTTGGGAGGTTCTCAAATTTGGTTCAGCATGCCGCTGCGAATACTCGATACTCGACTTTCTGGCACGCGATTGCGACGCGTATTCTCTCCGACTTGCAAGACGATTTTCAGTTTCCGATGAAGATTCTTCATTACGTCGTATTTTTGATGCCCTCGCCTGGTAACTATTTCTAGAAAGTTGAGATCTTGATCTTTTGGATGGAACACGCACGTCCTCCGGCGGAATTGTGTCGGAAGGAGGGCCGGCTAGTCGGGCCGAAGGGTGGCAAAAATGGCTGAAGCAATTCAACTTGTTTATAAAAGCGTCTGGTGTCCACAAATAAACAACTGATGTCAAAGCAAGTTTATTGGTGAATTTGGTTGGATGGGAGGGGTACGACGTGTACAAAACTTTCAAATTCACGGAAGACGAAAACAAATATTGCTTCGATACGCTCGTGCTAAAATGCAACCAACATTTTGGAACCCAACAGAACACTACGATGGCTCGATTCAAGTTTTTCACAAGACACCAGGAAGAAGGCGAATCTATAGACGACTATGTGATGGCGCTAAACCTTCTCACTCAGCGATGCGGATTCGAGCATCGAGAAGACGGCCTGGTGCGAGAAAGAATTGCGTGCGGGGTCCGAGACGGCAAGCTGCGCAATCGACTACTCAGGGCAGACGATCTCACTCTGGCAAAAGCTGTAAAAGTTTGTCAATCTAACGAGATATTCACGGAGGAACAGATACTGATAGAGGGCACCAAGACTCAGGTGGCAGCAGTGGACGCGATGTACGCGCGCGGCACGCACCGCGTGGGCACGAGCGGAGGCGCAGCCCGAGTCGAGCCGCAGCGGCCGGGCGAGGACGCGACGGTGCGGCGGGGCCTGCGCGCGCCAGTCGCAACGCGGAAATGTGTTGTGTGTTGCGTTTTAAAAACATGTGTCCGAAATTGCGTAGGCGCTTGTTACAGATCAACGCCGGTGTCGAGCCCGAAGCCGACGGGATCGTTAGCGAGGAGGACGACGGGTTTTACTATGTTTCGGCGCTATCGGGAAATAACAATCGTAAAGACTCTAAATGGTATGAAACTTTGATTTTAAATGTACCGGGGCTAGTGAACGTTTTAAAATAAAAATATTTTTATTTCATACTAGCTTCCGCCCGCAGCTTCGCCTGCGTGGATGTCAGAAATTATCCCGCCGGAACATACCGCCGGGATAAAAAGTATCCTATCTAGGTTATAATCTATCTGTGTGCCAAATTTTATCCAAATTCTTTCAGTCGTTTTTCGAGATTACGTAACTAACACCCAAACATCTTCACAAACTCTCACATTTATAATATTAGTAGGATAAATATTTCTCTTCTGACATCAACAATATAGTGATGTGATCACTATCCTTCACAAAAAACTACCTCAGCAAGTTTCAGGTTTACAATAATATAGCTCAGGTAAATGTGTTTATTATTTAGGTACTTCTCCACAGAAAACTCTTCAAACAAACTAAATTCCCCTTTTTACCCTCAAAGGGGTTAATTTTTAAAAGTCTTTTGTTTCTTTAACATTATTTGACTTAAAGGTTATTTATACCAATTTTCGAGTTAATCAAGACACGCAGTAAAATCATCGCTTGTGAAATTAACTACAATTTTTTACTCCTTTAGGGGTAGATTTTTGAATAAACCTGATACACGTTATTCTTTATTTTTGGTTTTAGGTATAAATACTGAGCTTTGAGTTAATCAGACAGCGCGTTAAAATTCTTCCATACAAATTTTGTCACCCCCAATCCCCCTTTAGGGGGAGTTTAGAAAAACAATTTATAACCAACTTTATAATTTACTTAGATAAGTATTCTTGCCAAGTTTCAAGTTTATTAACTCAAGTACTAAGATTTTTCATACAAACAAAATCCCCCCTTTTCACCCCCTTAAAGGTCGAATTTCCAAAAACCTCTTCTTAGTGCTCCTCTACATTATAAAAGGAAGCCGTGTGCAAAATTTACCGTTCCTAGTCCTAGTAGTTTCGGCTGTGCGTTGATTGATCAGTCAGTCAGTTTCTCCTTTTGTAAATACAAATATACATATATAGATAAACCTGCATGGGCACTTATGAAACGTCAGAAGCTAGGTGCACGGTTCCAAATTGTTGTTTCCTATGGCTTTAACAATGTTTTCAAATTACAGAGATAAAATGTATGGGACGACAGTGCAGGCCTGTCAATAAGTATCAGAATACAGAATGGAAAATCGCCTACAAATCTACAGTCTGTAAGGCCTACAACGTTCTCTCATTCACAATACGTAAAATAATCTACATAAATAAAAATAAACCTATTTATACATGATTTCCATGACCATCACTAAAAATATTCGATATTAAAATTGATGTACATAATGTTAATGTCGAGTGTATGTCAGCATTGTAAAAATAAAAAGAATAAAAAAGAACATTGTATTTGAGAGCAGTTAATAGACTTTCATAGTTATGAGGTACCAGGGAAGCCACATGTGCAGAAGGAACTTCCCTGTCTTCAACGTAGTCTTTTATCTTATAATATGCTTTTTTGACAAGGACACGTTTGATGTGCGTTTTAAACTTTCCATCGCTAAGTTCTGTAACCGACTTTGGCAAGATTCATGGTCAGATTTAAATGTAATTTCACTTAGTACATTTCAGGGACTACGGTTGCCAAACAAAATTATAGGTTCAGTTATTACGAGAGGGCCAATCATTTTGTGGCAGTTATATACCCATAGCCGCTACTGTTATCGGAAATGTTTGCATTGCGTTTCACGATTGCCGACTTCGATTGCCAAAGTGTATCAGGGAGATATGCTTGTGAAGAGCTGGGAATGGTGAAGCGTATATTGTCTCTCAACCTAGATACCTATGCGGATTTGTTTCAAGGTTTAGGTAAATTACCAGGTAAATATACCATTGTAGTAGACCAGTGCGCCCAGCCGCCAGTCTTTCCGGTTAGAAAAATACCCATAGGTGTTCGCGACAAGTTATCGCAGGAATTGGTGCTCATGGAGAAAATGGGAGCCACCGTAAGGTGGCTCACCCGACACAGTGGGTGAAAGGTATTGTAGTGGCGGCTAAGAAAGACGGCACCATCCGCGTGGGCCTCTACCCGCGGCCGCTCAAACGCGTCGTGCGATGCGCGCACTAGCCGCTGTTGACGCTCACGGAGATCGCAACCAAGCTCCAAGTGGAACAGTATTTCATTAAGTTAGACGCTCGTTCTGGGTTCTGGATGGTAGAAATCGGCGAAGCCAGTGCTGACCTTTGTACCTTTGGGACGCCGTTCGGTAGATACCAATTTTTGCGTTTACCTTTTGGAATCAACTGCGCTTCAGAGGTTTTCCATAATAAAATACATCAAATACTTGAAGACCTTGAGGGAGTCGAAACATTAATCGATGATGTGATTTATTGGGGCTCCAGAAAGCCCAGCACGATGAGCGTGAAGCGCGAAATGAAGATGTGAATTTCCAACTTTACGTCTTCCGGTACGCGGTCGCCACTCCAGAACTTTTCAGCAAGTGACATTGCTCGCAGAACAGATGGCCGATGGGCCATCTGTTCTGCGAGCAATGTCACTTAAGTTTGGCAATTCTTCGCTGGATGCGGGAAGCACAGAACCGGTCGAAGTGGCGGAGCTTGGGGGAGGCATATGTCCAGCAGTGGACGTCTTTCGGCTGAAATTATTATGATGATGATGATGAAATGTGAGTTTCAACTGAGACAGGTGACTTATCTAGGCTACGTTTTTAGCGAGGAAGACATGGCCATAAACATAAACAAAATAAAAGCGATAGAAGAAATGCCTTCTCCGGAAGACAGGCCAGCACTTGAGAGATTTTTGGGAATGACAAATTATCTATCCAAATTTATCTCAAATTACTCAGATTACGCAATTTGATTACGAAATTACGCATTACCGCTCCGCAATCTAATCGCAGCTCGCAATTTTTGTAATGAAGAAAGTTAGCGAGTGGGTATGGGACTCGGCGCAGGAGTCGGCAGCGGCGCAGTTGAAGCGTGTGGTATGCACTGCGCCTGTGCTGGCACTGTATTCAGTGTGCGAGCCCGTGCGAGCTGTCAATGGACGCGAGCGGGCACGCGCTAGGCGCCGTGCTGCTGTAGGCGGGCCGCCCGATTGAATTCGCCTCCGCCACGCTCACCGACACGCAGACCAGGTATGCGGAGATAGAGAAGGAGCTGCTCGCGATTGTCTATGCTCTCGAGCGGTTCCATCAGTACGACTATGGATGTAATAACGTCAATGTGGAATCCGATCATAAGCCCTTAGAAGCATTATTTAAAAAATCGCTTGACTCGATGCCTACGCGCTTCCAACGCATGATGCTACTACGCATACAAGGTTATAATTTTACCGTCATATATAAACCAGGGAAGTACATGTACGTGGCAGACACCTTATCGCGAGCGGCATTACCGGAACTTACAGCGTAAAAAGCATGTGAGGAAGTGGACGAACAATCGTGTTTTCTGATAGAAAACATTCATTCAGTACCAACAAAGTAAATCTTATAAAGAACGCCATGAAAGAGAATCGAGAATCTCAACTATTTATAAAATACGTACAAGAAGGGTGGCCGCTGAATAAATATTCAGTCGACGAAAGAGTAAGAGGTCAGTGGTCGTAAAGAGGTAGCTTTGGTTTCATTGATGGAATTATATTTAAGGATAACCTAGTGTATATACCGAAAAGCGTTCGGCCGGAAATGCTGAGTAGGTTACACGACGGTTACATGGGCATAGACAGGTGCAAGCATCACGCTCTCGAGGTGATGTTCTGGCCGGGTATGTCACGTGACGTGGAGAAGATTGGTGCGCCGGTGTCACGCATGCGCCGAGCGCGCGCACCGCCCACCCGGGAGCCACTCATGCCGCATCACATACAGCCCTTGCCGTCGACCAAAGTGGGCTCAGACGTATTTCAGTATGCAGGAAAGTATTTTTTAATACTATTTGATTACTTCTCTAATTTTACAGAAGTTAATCCGTTAACAAATATAGGTACGAAGGCGATAGTGACCGCTGTGCGAGATCAATTCGCGAGAGACGGGATTCCTCAGGAGTTGGTGTCTGATAATGGTCCGGCTTACGCATCAAAAGAGTTTAATACATTTTGTTCCACGTGGGGCATTGAGCACACTACTACTTCGCAAAACTATGCTCAGTCAAATCCGCAAAGTAAAAGGAGTGTTCAAATAATTAAAAATATTTCGATAACGTCAACTCGGGGACAGACTTCTATTTAGGACTTTGAAACTATCGAGATACGCCACGTAATGGAATCAGTTCGCCGTCGGAACTGTTAATGGGACGCGTCTCAACACTAGGTTACCATCGCACGCTGAAAAGTTGAAGCCAAGTCGAGATAATGAGATTGGCTACAAAGCGATGTTACGTAAACAGCAGGCCGATAAGACGTACTATGATAGGCGAGTGAAACCGCTACCAGTGTTATCGGCCGGTCAACCAGTACTCTCGATCACTGACGATGGCAAACGCAAATCAGCACGAATTCTAGGACCCACGGCTCAGCCTCGCTCCTATTTTGTCGTAGACAATGTAGGTAGGCGATACAGGCGCAACCGACGGCATCTGGTTAAGTTGTCAACCGATGGCAATATAACCCCTCCTCCTGATCAGATGATGGTGATGAGACTTGTAGTAGTCGCAAAAGCGGTAGCAATGAGAGCCCCCGGGACAAGCAATGACGTCGTCACTCCCAGTCTACCACAGGGCCCACCAATTCAGCGCAACCGCAGACCGGCGGCAATACTAGCACGACAAAAAATTGAAATTGTTACAAAACCGATAAGTAATACTACCTACCAACGTAACTTATGACAGGTACCTACGTTATGTAATGTGTCAGACTATTTACTACTTAAACTTACTTAATAATCAACTGGATTGAATATTACTGTGCGTATAGAAATTATCTGAGTTACTTGACTGTGTTATAAATAGGCACTATACTAGAAAGTGTATATACATAAGTATCGAAGTACCAAAATACATTAGCTTTGTACTAAAATAATTGTACCAGCTAAAATTAAACTGTATTAAAACAATATTTATAAGAAATATGACTAAGTATGTACCTAACATATAGAAATAGTATATTTAAAAAATTTAAAAAATGTGGAAATGTCGTATAATGTATACGTAGGTAGGTTGCCATGGTGATAATAAAAACAGTCTTGGTCAACTGGTCTTTCATTTATAACACTTATCATCATCATCATTCCATCAGCGGACTCCTGCGGCGCTCACATGATCATCGGTCCACCTTTGGAAGGCCTTCCAACTTTACGTCTTCAGGTACGCGGCAGCCACTCAATAAGTTTTCGGCTCCATCAGCCATCTGTTCTACGAGCCATCACATAAAGATAAATGATAAAATCAAACATCACAAATGGATACAAAAACAAACATGCGTTGGCGTGCACAACGACACTTCATAGTTTCGTTCTTGAATACGGGTGTAAATGATAATACTTTGGACACAGATGCAGCCTTTGGTTAACTTGCTGCCAACTTGCGTCACTGCGTGTAGTGCTGCTACGCGGTCTGAGCTACGCGACCACTTTCGTAGCAGGGTCTACGGAGATGTGCATTTGGATTGAGGGCCCATTTTTAAACCCTTGCAAAACTAAATAAGACTTATAGGGAAATTAGTTAAAATTAGTAAAAAAAAGCAAAGGTCCATAAATTTCATAAACGTGAATTAAAACTGTTCTGATTAAATAACTTGGGCCCTCCATCCAGACGCGTGCATAAAGTGGCATAGCCTAAATCTGAGAAAGTACTTTATATGGGTTAATAATTTTTATTTAAGAATTTAGTTAAGATTTTCTTAAATATTTTAAGAAATTCTAAAATCTGTAGAATATGAGATTACAGATTTATGGCGGTATATTTAGGGTCCTCAAATTCATTCATGTCTTAACTGAGGAATCTGCAAAACATGAATTTATCTGAAGAAATACTTACAATACGACTTTAATATATTTTACTCAGATACCTCTGTGAATTAGTTAAAAAGAAATAATGACCCAAAAGCTATTGAATAAAAACCAATTGAACGTTGAATTTTACTAAAACGTCTGAACTGAGAGCCCAATATTTTCGTCTTTATTGGCTAGGCTCAACCTCTTAACCTAACGCAAATTAGAATAACTTTTTTTACTATTTTTTAACTAAAATGTAACACATCGTCCATTCTTCTAAATGGCATACTTTATGAGAAAATTGATTTCCAATTTTTATAGGAGAAACTTTTGTAGGGTGGATATGATTTTGTTACTTTTTGGACGGAAAGTATTTGCGAGATACGTCGCAATCCGCAAGTCAATCAAATTCATTTCATAATAAATACGTAATAAATAAAACACGATTGGTAAAAATATAAGGAGATTATTTACTGCACATAAATGTACCCAACCTAAAAAATACTCTGATATCGTAAAAATACAATTTAGCCACAAACTTTTTGTAACAACTATTAATGAAAGTTTCGTTCAGAAAAGCGAGTGAGCGAAGTTATTTTTAGTTACTACATGGCTCCATTTTCAAAGAAAAAATCATTTTTTACGTACAATATTAGCTGTGCCCGCGACATTATCCGCGTGGAATGGTGTTTTGGGTAGCATCTTTAATTATTTAGGCTAATTATTTTACGAATAAAACACATACTTATACGACAAACAAAAACTTTAATGAGCTATTTGTCGAAAGTAATCTACTTTTGACGAGTGTAATAAACAAAACAAGGACCCAACTAAAGAAAAAAATATAATAACCTAGTTATTTGTATTTCACGAAGAACATTAATTAAATAAACAAAAAATCGTGGAAGCAAATCGAATTGTAATAAATTTGCAGTGAATAGTAATGAATTTGCAGCGGAAAAAATCAGTATTCGTATTTATCACGTTGATAAAATGATATTACACCAACGTTTGAATTGGGAATTGATGATCACTGGGTTTAATGTGAGCATATTTTATAATATATTACTTAATTAATCATCGGCAGTAAAACTGCAAAATGTCAAAGAAAGCAATTGTTGGTGTAATATCATTTTATCAACGTGATAAACAACAAATAGCCGTTTTAAGCCGTAATAATTATTTAATGTATCGTAAAACGGGGTGAATAGAGAAACAAGAAAGAATCTACTTAAATAAAACATGTGGACCTCTTTAAGCCTAGTGACATGACATACATTAATAAAGAGTATTAGAATTTTAGATGTAAATATAATCTATATAAATACATATAATAAATCTGTAGACGAGATGTTTCTGTATATTCAAAATAATTTTAAAAAATGAGTGTTTTGCAGGAATACCAACAGATACCATTTGTATCATTTTTGTCTGTTAGATGGTTTATCAGTTTGTCGGAAATCATAATAATAATACTCGCTGCACTATTAAATTATTGCATCACACAAAACACAATCGCTTCCGACAGCTCAGGTAACAAATATTTAATTAGTTGCTAAAAAATTCTTGTATGAGGGTCTGTACGCTGTTAGCTATTTTAAGCGTGTTATTTTTTTTTACGCCTCTGATCCTGTCCAAAAAAGTAACAAAATTCTATCCACCCTACAAAAGTTTCTCCTATAAAAATTGGAAATCAATTTTCTCTTAAAGTATGGCATTTAGAAGAACGGACGATAACTTACATTTTTTTTTTTAATTGTAAAAAATGTTATTATAATTTGCGTTAGGCTATGAGGTTGAGCCTAGCCAATAAAGCCGAAAATATTGGGCTCTCAGTTCAGACGTTTTAGTAAAATTCAACATTCAATTCGTTTTTATCCAATAGCTTTTGGGTCATTATTTCTTTTTAACTAATTCACAGAGGTATCTGAGTAAAATATATTAAAGTCGTATGTGAGTATTTCTTCAGATAAATTCATGTTTTGCAGATTCCCCAGTTATGACATGAATGAATTTGAGAGCCCTAGATATACCGCCATAAATCTGTAATCTCATATTCTACAGATTTCAGAATTTCTTAAAATATTTAAGAAAATCTTAACTAAATTCTTAGATAAAAATTATTAACCCAGATATAGTACTTTCTCAGATTTAGGCTATGCCACTTTATGCACGCGTCTGGATTGAGGGCCCAAGTTATTTAATCAGAACAGTTTAATTCACGTTTCAGAAATTTATGGACCTTTGCTTTTTTTTTACTAATTTTTGACTAATTTCCCTATAAGTCTTATTTAGTTTTGCAAGGGTTTAAAAATGAGCCCTCAATCCAGATGCACATTCTACGGAGGTCTACGAAACTGTGTTCTACTTCGTAGAATGTCCTTTAGTTTTCTTAATTAATAAAGTGTTTAAAGATAATTATGTTCGCATCTTTCCCATACCGCAATTACAGATTACGAGTGGGTATGGAAGATGAACAACAAAAACACACATAAAGCTACAACGAGCATGAATGTGAGTAGTAATGGCTTGATAACTACGAGTATCTACAGTTAAATATACGTACGGTTGTATTGTGAGGTTATTGTGGAGGATATTATGAGCACACATGAAAATATAAAATTATGGAAACTAAAGTTTTCCAGCTATACTTGTTTGAGTTACGTCTCTCCAGTGTCACAGGTAGGTAAATCTGCTGATTTGTAGCATACTCGTATGATCAGCGACACAGTAGCATATGAGCGTGTGATGAAATGATTCACTGCAGCCGACAACAAGACGAGAGTAAGGTTGTGGTGGTGCTCACTGAAATATTCCTATACTCGTATCTTTGGAAACAGTTTATTAAAGCTAAAAAAGTAACATATATAGAAAATTGCAGCCGCTGGGAGTTGTTGGCTGCGATGAAGTCGTTCCACTGTTGGTTGATGTTGGGCGGCACGGCAGCCGGGGCGAAGGTCGGCGGGGGCTCGCCGGGAGCGAGCGGCGGGGGCGCAGCTAGCAGCGGGGCGGGCTCCAACTCCGCATCCTTGCGCGTGCGCCGGCCGCCCAGCGCCCCCAGGGCCGCCTTCAGCTCACGTTCGGCCACGTTAGCGCCCGACGACCGCGGTGCACTCTCTGCACAACACAACAATAGTTTAATGTGACACTGTCAATGTCTAACGCACGGCTTCGCTCGGCACCGCTCGGGCCTGCTCGGCACTTCTCAGCACCGTTCGGCATTCGAGCGTGGCAGGGGGCACAGCTAAGGATCACTACTGCGATGTATATTCACCTAGCGATAAACCACTTTCACTTGAGATGAGTGAATCTATTGAATCAACTGTTGAGCCGTACGATAGTTGATAAATGCGTGCAGTGATTGGACAGGTCCACTCAAATCTTGTGGTTCTTTCGTCAAAATACCATTTCAGACACCAGCATGGTCTTCACCTGATATGACCAAGATTATATTAAAAGAGACTGTGATCTCAGTTTATTTCGGCCTTTGTTCTCAGAGTAGTCAATACGAAACGACGACCTCATCTAGTTTTAAAAATGTGATGAACGTGTAAAAGTGTTTGTCAAAACTAACAGAAATAAAGTTAGTAATTTAGCATATATACTATCCAAACCAACAGTATATAAATGCAAAAGTAACTGTCTATCTGGCTGTATGTCACCTTCAAATGTCAACTGGTAGAATTGGAGAGTTCTACAATAGTAATTATTCAAAATTCTTTTAAACTAGCTTCTGCCCGCGAATTCATTTGCGCGGATGTCGTAATATCACACTATAGCAAATTACCAGTCGATTGTAAACCCTCGGGATTTTCACTATCCCAACCATACCATACCATACCATTACAATTCAACCATTTAGACCATAAATGATTTATGACGCCAAAACCTTGCATGTTTTTGGAACGAAGTTCTTTTACGCGGCTTGCGAGCTACTAGGACTGAACTTGTAGAAAATTGTAGACATCGTCACCTAACGTAAATTGTACAAAATCAAAATCAAAATCAAAAGTCATTTATTCAAACTAGGCTGAGAGTCAGCACTTTCGAACGTCAAACTTACATAAGACAGTCCCCCAAAAACGCCCACCCTTCGACACTTCCTAGTGCTTTAGCTGGGAAGAAGAAGTGGCGCAACAAACTCCCCAGCAGCACAGCTGTCTGATAAGTTGGAAGAACTTGATTCTATACAGTAATAGGTAAGTAATTAAATTTCATAAAAAAAATGAAAATTTCAATATTAAAAAAAAAAATTAAAAAAAATGGTTTATACAGTCAAATAAAATAAACAATGCTATGGAGTAACTCATATAACCTGTCAGTAGGTAAGCTAATTCTGGTGAAAGAACACAAACGTTGTCTTGAGTTAATCACAGCGACCAACAATTCTTATCGTTTAAGTAGTCGTTGATTGAATAGTATGCCTTCGAACAAAGATTTGATTTTACTTTAGCTTTAAACGCATTAAAATGTAAATCTAGCAAAGAAGAGGGAAGCTTGTTATAAAAGGTGATACCGAGCCCAACGAATGAGTTATGAACTTTTTGAAGCCGGTGAAAGGGACCACGTAGTTTGTCCTTATTTCTGGTATTAATATTATGAATATCACTATTTTTAGTGTATAAGTGTATATTTTGCCTAATATATAAGATGTTAGCGAAGATGAATTGTGATGCCACCGTGAGAATACCAATATCTTTAAAAAAATCTCTCAGAGAAACTCTAGCACCTAATTGGTAAATTGCACGTACAGCTCGTTTTTGCAGAACAAAAATATTTTGAATGTCAGCGGCTTTGCCCCACAGCAGAATGCCGTAGGACATAACGCTATGAAAATAACTAAAATAGACTAACCGCGCTGTATCAACGTCATTGTATTGTCTTACTTTCCTGACGGCGTAGGCAGCCGAACTGAGCCTTCCCGCTAGGCTTGATATGTGTGATCCCCACTGAAGTTTGGCATCTACTGTTATGCCCAGAAAAACTGCCGAGTCTACAGTTTCAAGCACCTCATTTTCTAAGACGATGTTGGGTCCCAGATTTTTTACATTCGGCAAAGCGAACTTTAGACATTTAGTTTTCTTAGCATTGAGAACTAAATTATTCGTGGTAAACCAATCCGTAACCATTGATAGGTTCTTTAGGTGTCTACAAATAGACACGTAACGAAAATCGTTATGCCCCCTCCATGCGAATTTTTGTGACATATTATAGAAAGAGGGAGAGAGAGAGTGCGAGAGAGAGGGGGGTTTTGATGTTTTTCGAGGGTGCTAAAGCCCATAGTGAGGCCAAAATGAAAATCCAAGATGGCAGCTGTGAAAATGTTCAATTTTTTTATCCTTTCATGTCGTTTTTATGGTGTAAAATGTAAATCTCCCCCGCCCCGCTGATTAAGCCACCAGGAGCCAGTTCAAAATGAATATCCAAGATGGCTGCGAACATTTTCAAATTTTTATCATGGGTGTCTTTTTCATGGTTTTCGACAATCTAAATCTGCATATCGAATTACAATTGGAATTTATGAAAAAGTGTAAGCGTCCTTTCCGTTCTATTCCGGTACTGTCGGCGATGAACCCTGCTGCCAAAGCCACCCGAATGGACTGACCCAGTAACTGTTACGGGTAACAACTGGACCCTCGTTTCTTCGTCGCCCACAGGAGTGTGCCGTGGCCGGCGAGCACCGATCTTAACGAGGTGGCAGACTCACAACTGGATGGAAACAGCGGCTACACGCTGTAGCAGCGCAGGCTGACACTAAAACGTGCAGTGATTGGTTTACTTAAATTAGTATTGGTATTTTTTTAAGGCATAGAAGTCGACATTTTAAGCATGAAGGAAGCTTTCATGGTGCAGGGATATGAGAAACCAATTTAAGCATACATGATTATTATTCGACAGCATATATGAGTAAGAGAAAAGAAAGTAAGACAGGTGGATCATGTATACTCGTAAAGAACGGACATAAATGGAGAGAACTGACGAAAATCGCTAAAATATCTTCTGTTGGTATATTCATTTCAATATAGCTGCGCGGTAGAGCTTATTGACCATAACACTGTTTTTATTTGCATTTATAGGGATCCTAACAGCAAGAATTTGTCTCAGTTTTTCGTAAAATTATTAACACTGGTACATCCAAAAATGAAATTTTGCACAGAGGTTCCCTTTATAATGTAGACAAGGAATAAGGTCGAATTTTTCGAAATTCAACCCATAAGGGAGTTTTTAGTCCTTGTGCAAAATAAATACCTTTAGACTGTCCTCATCAAGGGCCAACCTGGGACTATTAAGTCCCAGATTGGTTGGCTAGGGGGCATTAGCCGCCTTGAATCGATTAATGGCTAATTATAATAAAATAGATACCAGTAACAATATTGATATATTTACAGACACATTTTCCCAATTTTGCAGAAAACTTAAAACTATTAGCGAAGCATCATAATTTAATAACATACTTTTACCATTAAATTTTTTGGGTTTTTGTCACATATTGCCACTTAAAAAATTTGAAATGTTCTCTTTGCACTCGTTATCGTATTCTACCGTTTTGAATTTCTGACTGTTTATTTTTGTATTTAAATTTTAATTTTGATTCTAGTAATAGTTATAATTTTAATTTTTTATTCTTTTTTCGATTACGATTTTGTTTTTTGATTGTTTCGTTTTATAATCTTATTTTGATTATGCTTTTTTTGTGATGTTTCATTTTGATTCTAGTAATAGCTTAAAAAAGAAAACTAATGTCGATTATAATTTTGTTTTTTACTAAATGTTTTGTCCTCTGTTTCTAATTAATTTCTCTATCCTCATTACGATTAAAAAATCTTGTTAAAACGTATATTTAAGAAGAAATTTTTTTAAGTGAATACTGTGTACGCCTGTAAGTGAAAAATTCACCAAAACTCAATGCAAATGTTATTTTTATTATGTTAACGTTTCTAGTGAATAAGTCGTTGGTTTTTAAATAAATAAATAAATAGGGGGTTAAAAATCCGCGCGGATGAAGCCACTGGCAAAAGCTAGTTGCATTTGTTTTATGTTGAGGTTTATATTCTTGTATTTAATATGAAATGTGAATTTAGTTTAAGCTTGAATGTTATACTGTTTTGCCTGTTCCTTTTCGGTGGCTGTGTTGTGCTGTTCACGCTCTTTTTTTCCAAACTGTTTTTAGAAGTGAAAAACAAATGCTTTGGAAAGATCACAGAAAACTCCAATAGCATTTTGTGAGTTCTCCCATGCGTTAAATATGTGTTTCAGCATAGCAACACCCTCGTCTGTAGTCGAACGACCTTTTGTAAAGCCATATTTTTCATCATGAAGGAGGCTATTTAAATTAAAATGTCTTAGCAACTGCTTGAGTATTAACTTTTCAAATATTTTACTAAATGCAGGTAAGATAGAAATGGGCCTAAAATTGCCAACGTTATTTTTATTACCTGATATATATAATGGTATGACTTTACTACTCTTCATGAGGTCAGGAAACGTTCCTAAATCAACACATTTATTAAAAGTAATAGCTAGATAGGGGGCTACGATGTCGATTATATTACTTAAAAGTTTAATAGAGATGCCCCAGTAATCACCAGTGTTTTTAGACTTAAGTGTGTTAAAAATATTAACTACATCACGAGGCGTTACATGTTCGAAACCTTTCCGATTTAGTCAATCACTAGCGTATATGTAAAATAAATTGCTTTTGCACAGCACAACGGTAGCAACCGTTGTTTGTGTGAGTGAGTTGTACTTAAATGCACGCTGCGTTTGAAGGGATAAGGTCTATATTTGATTGTGTAGTAAGTTCTGATTTATAAATTGCGAGTGTGAGCGCGACTTTGTATCTATTGGTTTTACTAAATTGCATGTGTAGTTGTGGCGCGGTAGTGGGGAGCAAGTGGAGACACCGGGTTCCGATACATTTTCAACTACTTGGCACATCTTCTTCTTTCTTAAATCTATGTTCGAAACCATAGAAATCTAAAAAGCAGGAGAAGTGGGAAAGGGGCGTGTCTGTGTCCGCGCGCCATGATCAGAATGATCATTCCTAAAGCAAATGGCAGTCTCCGCGAACTAGTGTGCTTTCGACCGTTGTCGTGATAAATCATAAGAATGCCGTGTTGTTCAGTGGTTTCTTGTAAAAACCAAAGCCAAAACAAAAACTTTGTGAATCATGGAATCACTTACCATAAATAAGTACAAGTATTTTTCTATATTTGTCTTTAAAATCATGAAAAACAAGAAATCGAAAACCATTTCTTGCGTTTACTATGTTATTTTTGTTTTCAAATATCACAGCGACTGTATTATTTTTGTACTAAATACATTGCTCCTAAACCACTACCTAAATATTTTGTCGCTAAGTGACTGGACAAGCAATGTAAAAATCACAAAACGATAAAGTATCTATGCGGACGCATTACGTAGTACGGCCGCTGGTTCTTGCGTCGAGCTAGTGATGTGCTCGTGCAGATCCACTAACGTAGGCTATCGATAATGGCGATTCGCGAATAAATTTATTGCTAAGTCGATGTGATTTAATGTTTTTTACATATTTTGATTATTTTACAGCGTAGTAGAGAAATGCGTAATCAACAGTCGTAAAGTTGACAAAATTTTAGATAATGTCGGTGGAGTGTTATTGGGTTTGAATTATAGTATAATAAGTCTTATCATCGTGCTATTTCCTTACTTTTTTATGGTTTTGACATTTTACTTACGTTAAAGTCTTCAAACGCTTCGTATGCGTTATTGTTATCGGCATTGTTCAGATAATATACTAGTGACGTATTACGGTTATCGGTTTCATTTTATCTTATTTTCTGGACCCCAAAAAAAATTGAAGTAGTACAATAATAAATAGAAGTATCGACAACTTTCCGATTTAGTCAATCACTAGCGTATATGTAAAATAAATTGCTTTTGCACAGCACAACGGTAGCAACCGTTGTTTGTGTGAGTGAGTTGTACTTAAATGCACGCTGCGTTTGAAGGGATAAGGTCTATATTTGATTGTGTAGTAAGTTCTGATTTATAAATTGCGAGTGTGAGCGCGACTTTGTATCTATTGGTTTTACTAAATTGCATGTGTAGTTGTGGCGCGGTAGTGGGGAGCAAGTGGAGACACTGGGTTCCGATACATTTTCAACTACTTGGCACATCTTCTTCTTTCTTAAATCTATGTTCGAAACTAAATAAGCGACTACGTTTGGGCACCCTACTATGCAAAAGGTTTTCCGCTATAGACGGGGACAAATTTAAGGTGCGGTCGTAGTTAAAGGTATGTTGGCAAAAAACTCATTAAATTGCCTCAGCTACGTCAGCAGCTTGATTAACTGATTTGTTGTTGACGATAATCTCTAGTTGCTTTTCCTGTTTAACCGACTTACCCGTTTCATTATTAATAATTTTCCAAGTGGTTTTTACTCTATTATTGTTTTTTTTCTATTAGAACGTCGCACAATAATTATTGATATTGCAGTCCCAAATGACGAGAAACTCGTGAAAGCTGAAAAAGATAAGCAGATCAAGTATCTTGACCTGGCACACAAGGTTGTCGACATGTGGGATGTGGATACAGCAGTCATTGTGCCGATAGTCGTGACGGCAAATGGCATTATGGCCAAGAGCCTCGACTAACACCTCAGGAGGCTCTCGTTAGGCAGCTGGATTAAGAACGTGATCCAGAAAGCAGTACTATTGGACGCGTATCGTAAAAAGGTTCCTCTCAGCAGCCCTGACCAACGGTTGCTTGGCCCTGTTCCCGATACCGGTGGGCTACTATTATTTATATTTTAAATGTATTTTATTTTAATATTTAAAAATGTAATTTATATGTATTTATTGAAATGAATAAAATCATCATTTCAGCCGAAAGACGTCCTCTGCTGGACATAGGCCTCCCCCAAAAGGGGGGTTTTGCCATAATCGCCACGCTTGGCAGGCAGGTTGGCGATCGAAGTATGGTGGTAAAATGCATAGAGAACGCTGCTGCCCATTCTTTAGTAAGTCTGTTAGTCGCCTTCTACGACACCCACGGGAAGAAATAATGGGATGGTGCTATTCTTTTACGTCCGGCACCACATGGAACATAAAAATAATAATAAAGAACATTAAAAGTAATGATAAAAAAAACAACGGTGAAAAATAATCATAACTTCTCATTAAGAAACTGTTTCAATTATACTATGCTTTAGATATCTGCTACAAAATTAATAACTTTCTTTTGAATTGTACATCAGTTAACTGCTTCCAGCTTTTAGATATTTTTATAAATTTTTGGAGTCATGCAAGATAAGATAATTTTTTATTTGTCTAAAACATGAGCATACACACACACATAGCATGCAAGATGTTACATCAAATTATGATTATGACAGTTATGTTTTGCCTGAACGGCGTATTAATATAAGATATCGGACGCTACACAGCATCAATTGATTCTAAATCCGTCCATTACACACAGCAAATAATATAGCAATTAACAATCCAATTTAGACCATACTTAACTAAATGGTACAACAATAAAAACTTTTTTCAAAAAATAACAACCTACTTCCAAAAACAACACTACAAAGCTCAAAATAACTTTAATTTCGGAAGTCGGTGACTTTGGATGTGTATTTTAATTATTTGTCACCGCCTCCGAAATTAAAGTTATTTTGAGTTTTGTAGTGTTGTTTTTGGAAGTCGGTTGTTATTTTTTGAAAAAAGTTTTTATTTTTCACTTTTTAGTTACCTACCCCACACTATTTCGAAATTTCATCATTCTTGGGGTCAAAACAATGCATATTTATGCGATAGCAACATTCGCGGTTGATTTGCTGTAATTTTTTGAAGAGTTACGTTGTCTTTCTCCGAAACGCATCATCAGATCTATATGGATCTATATTTTAGTGGGACCATTTCGGAGTAAAGCGCTTTCAAACAAAAAATAATAATTTGCAAATCCGTCTATATACGACGGAGTTATGCCCGAACATACATTAAAAAAAAACATGTCGAATTGATAACCTCCTTCTTTTTGAAGTCGGTTAAAAATACAATAAAATAGTGGCATAAACTAATCATAGTAAATAATACAAATCAAAAAAATACAAATATTAAAGCAATTATTAATAAAATTAGGATATCAATATACAAGTCAAATTAATTTGTCAGTTAGAAATTCGTCAGTGCTGTAATAGACTTTCTCTAACAGAAGGCTTTTTTAATCTATTTCTTAATTTTTCAGTAGTCAATTCTCTCCAATGTTTTGGCAACTTATTATATAGAATTGGCGCCATACAGAATATACTTTTTCAACACATTTGCTCAAAAACTGCATTTACGAGGCCTGTATACATGGTTCGAAAGTTAAAAATTACGCACTAATACAACGGAACGTGCGGTAAAATAGGTACTCTCACCTAAGTACCTATTTTACCGCATACCCCGTTGTATGGCACCGTGCGTATTCTTTACTGTTTTTTTTTAATTTCCATTAAATATTGTAAGAATTTCGTCCAAGGAGTTTCACATTACGAGAATAAATTAGCTGACTGATCGAACCTCCTTGGAAGCGCTTTTGCTCAATACGTTTACCTCACTTTAATACTAAAGAGTAAATGAGATGAAAAATGTAGTTCTAATTTTCACCACGTGCATGTGGCGCCATTTGCAAATTCGCGCCATTTTCATATTAGAAACGTCAAAGATTGTTGCGAGTTTCCGACTGATTTTTATACAAACTTATAATATGAGTTCAAGCGAGGAAACTGATATTAAAATATTGAATCTACTCCACCTGATATTTTGAATGAGGCGCAAATTGCAGGAAACGGGCTCTTGCCGCCAAAATTGGAGAGCGCTATTTAATGATGTATAAGTTTGTTTCATTACATAGTGTACTGTTTTCTCGCAAATGTGTTGAAAAACATTGTATGACACACGTGCAGAAATTGGTTTTTACAAACTCGTGACTATGGTAAGCCCTCGACTTCGTCTCGGGCTTACATTCGTCTACTCGTTTGTAAAAACCAACTTACGCACTAGTATCATAAATAACTATTACGCATTAGAGTTGTCCTGGCAAAATACACTTTTTCGCATATGTGACGTCCTATATTGATGTAGGCAAACTTGGCTATTGTCACGTCTATTACGAGGAAATCGATCTGCCATGGGAGAAAAAAGGAAAGGATTGGACCTTAGGATCATTTTCTAATATAATAAAGTGAAGACAATGTCAAGATTTTGTATTTTTGTAAATAAGGCTTGTAACTCGTGAATAGTTTCAAGTTTGAACATCGACCTAATGTTTGAAAATTGAAACAATTGCCATTGACCTAACAGGCATATTTAATCACTGTTTAGACAACGTTACGTTTCCTGACCTAATGAAACATAGTAAAGTATGTAGTATCAATTTTAAAATCGGATCGTAAGATTGATCCCTCTACTTATAGAACTATAGCTGTGCTTCCAGCATTGAGCAAAATTTATGAAAAAATCATGCTAGACCAGATATTGTCACATTTTAACTCAAATGGGATTTTACGTAGCCGACAGTTTAGTTTCATAAAAGGTAGGTCGACGACTGACATGGAAGCAAAAATCATCAGTCAAATGTTGAAATTCTGGGAGCATTCCCAGGATGTACATGGAATATTCTGTGACCTCTCAAAAGCGTTTGACTGCGTTGACCATAATACACTGATCTGTAAACTACACCACTACGGAATTCGTGGACAAGCTGCTGATCTTGTACTTTCCTATTTATCAAACAGGCAGCAAAAAGTAAACGTTAAAGGGGCGACTACCTCGGGGTCTCTAGTTAAGATTGGCGTGCCTCAAGGTTCAATTCTTGGCCCTTTTTAATTTTATTATTATTTTTATTTTATATTAACGTCCTTTCTTACCTGATGGCTAACTTCATGGATATTTTTGTTTGCTGAAAACACTTCTCTTATTTTTAGAATATATAGAAAAGATACGGATGACTTATATGAAAACGTTTTTTCGAAATGGTTTGCTCCTAATAATCTTTTACTCAATGCGAACAAAACTAAATGTCTTAAGTTCACGTTGCCAAATGTACCCCAAGTAGGTCTAAATTTAAAACTTGATGGCAAAAAATTATATGCTGTTTCGGAAACTATATTTCCAAATAAATGATTTGATTTGATTTGATTCAAAATTGGAATGCTCAGCTTACACAGTACGAAAAATTAGGAAGTCGACTGATGTAGCCACAGCTAGGTACCTTGCTTATTTTCACAGTACCACGCTCTGACATGACGAAAACAAATGACTTCTATTTTTAAAATAATAAAAGAAAATAAACATTTTTTATTGCATCAAATGTCTTGGCTTTACCTGCCAGTATTTACTTTTTTGTTGTTGAAGGAGTTTAAATGCCATTATTACTTTTTATTCAACACCCCTCGTATGTCATAAAATAGTTCTTAAAAAGATGGACTTTGGGGACCATCAAACCAATAATATTCATATTTGCCATCAATTATTGTCCATCCAATATTATCTGGCAATTTTTCCGTGGGGCACCGCATGTGTGCATTACACCGTAAATTGCTGATGAATGCATTTCTTTTAATTTGTTGCAACAATTCTTGTTTTGTTGGTGGCAAACTGGAAGGATCCATAACCTACGATTTTTCGTTTTAAAATTTCTTCATGTTAATTTTTTGATGTATACTCTTTTTCAAATAATTCATACCGTCCTTTGTTTATATAAATTTTTGTTTTTAATTGAATACACTGCATACACACTCTTCAATAATTTGAACTACCTCATTCGATGTTTTTAATACTGTATTTCAATTCGTAGGAGTTGAATAAAAGCCTCTTGATTTTTTTTCTTTAAAATACTGAAAGGTCTCTTTTATCCTTTACAAAAGAAAGCAGGATTGTAATCATTCCCTGGAAAAATATGGCATATGGCGAGTGAACAAGATAATTGATCTCCAAGCTTGGCATAAATTTCATGTATGTTTAAGTACATATTTTTTTTACTCGTGCTTAAATGCACCGCGATAACGTACCACGCAATTTGTTGGACAATATGACTGTTAAATTATATCTATAAATATCAACAAAGTAAAAAAAATAAAAATCAGGTTGTTAGTAATAATTTATGATGACCTCGTTATCGATACCTACATGCTGGAAGGAGGGGGACGTTTTGATCAAACCATAGATTTTGTAGGAAAAATATTTTTTCGAATAATTTAGATAATAATTATCCTGAGAATTAACAAAAAAAAAACCAGTTAGTAATAAATATTTGAGAATCATCAAATCGACATATTTTATCCTTACCACCTCTGTTAGCTACCACAATCGAGAGTTTCGTACAGGAAATTGTTGGGCGTCTCATCAAAATGAAGCTACTCACGGAAAATTACCTTGATAGTAATCAATGAGGAGTTTCTCCGTTAGCTTCAATAGTTGTTTTAAATCCAGTTTATCTAAATATCGCCGGGTTAAAGGCAAAACCAATTATTGGGCCCAAAGAGTCAATATTAAAATTTCCGTAAGCACATTTGGAAAGTTTGCTATTAAAATTATGTCAATCACAAATATAAGAGCCCGTTCTATAATAATCTAAGTTTCATACAGTTACTTAATAAACAAAAAAAAAAAACTTAATTTGTGCAAAAAAAAATAACCCTTTCAAAATGCGTTTACGGATAAGTTTTAGATTGACTTTTTTAGTGAGTAAGTAAGTAAGTAAATCATTTATTTGCGTAAAACATGGTACCTATACATTGGTGTTAATATCAATAAAATAGATCAACATGTTTCGCTAAAACATAGCATGCAAAAATTCAACATCATCAAAAGGAATCAACATCTTACATCCATAAACATTTTTAAACTGTAAAAATTACATTCATTAAGCCACTTGTGTAATTCAATCTTAAGTTTCCTCGAGTTTAATACCATAAAGTGACTTGGTATTTTATTATAAATGCGTACGCACATTGCTAGGCAGTTTTTATTATATTTGGCAAGTCTTGGCAAATCACTTAATACAAGTTTGTGAGGATCTCGCCTGTTTCTAGGATTAAAATCGTTTGCTGACTTAAATAGTTCTTTATTCTTAGCTACAAACACACATACCTCATATATATACAGACACGGTAGCGGTAGCAGACCAAACCTCTTGAACATTGGTTGACATGAGTCATCAGGTTGAAGTCCACATATTGCTCTGATGCACTTTTTTTGTGCGATAAATGCTCTATCTATATAGGTACCATCTATATTGGTATTTAGACTAAATAATTGGTTTTGCCTTTAACCCGGCGATATGTTGATGATGTTATCATCACATATATCGTCACAGTAGGTAAGAACTAGGGCTGGCAAATATTCGGTTTTTCTTCGGGTTATATTCGAATATTTAAAAAAAATGCTGTTTTAATAATCATGTCTTTATTTGCCAATATCTTAGATATAGGAAGAGTCTGAGTAATATCAAGGACTAAATCAAAGTTTTACTGCTTTATAAAAGTACTTCACGAACTCGGCCTGTAGATGCAGAAAGCTATCGATTCACTGACAATCAACCACAATGCAAGTTTTGTTCATCAAGTTTTATTTGGTGGTTTAGTATCTTCATCATCATCAACATCATTCATAGGCCTCCCCGAACCTCCACCTCTTTGACCGGTTTTGTGCTTCACGCATCCAGCAGATTCTTGCGGCCTTCACAAGGTCATCGGTCCACCTTATGAGAGGCCTTCCAAGTCTACGTCTTCCGGCACGCGGTCGCAACTCCAGAACCTTTCGACCATCGACCATCTGTTCTGGGAGCAATGTGCACTGCCACTTAAGTTTGGCAACTCTTCGGGCCATATCGGTTGCGTTGGTTCTCCTGTGGATCTCTTCATTCCTGATTGGATCACGTAGGGGAACTCCAAGCATAGGCCTCTCCATTGCGCTTTGAGTGACTTTCAACCTTCTAATAAGGCCCATTGTGAGCGAATACGTTTCAGTGTCATAGGATCACGCACTGGTCAAAGACTTTCACCTTGAGATATTGCGGTATTTGGGACGAGAAGATATTGCGTAACCTCCCGAACGCTGCCCAGCCGGGTAGGATTCGACAATTGACCTCTTCCTCGAAGTTGGACCTACCTAACTGGATAGTTTGTCCTAGTTAAACGTACTCGTGACAACTTCGAGGGTAGCGTCTTCGATCTGGGAACCGATCACTTTACCGGATTTTTTTTGTTCGAATTTCATTTTACTGAAAACGATTGACGACGTCTCTTTTGCTATAGACTAGGTAATTTTTTTTATATATTTTTAGGTCATCGAAGTATCATGTGGTATTATTTTACCGAACTATATTTCGCCGATATACAAAATAAGTTTTTCCTATTGGCCGAAGCCTCTTTTGAACATTTTCTTATTTATTTATTTTATTTGTCATATTTTCACCACACCGAAACAACATTTTTCGGGATATTATTTGGTCACAATTATAAAGCCAGTAACTTGGTAGCATTTTCAATTAAATTAAAATAGTGTCACAAAAAGTCAGTTGTGCTAAAAATAATAATTGAGAAACGAATCGCTGCAAAACCGACTTCACGCAGTCTTGTCTGCCCTACCCTTAGAGTGTAATTTAAGCCCGCGTAGGCGCAGAGGGGTGCAGCGGCCCGCGAGCTGCGGAGCAGGTGGTGAGCATTAAAACCATCTGCGACGATAAGTTCGCGTGGGGCCGCTTAAACCCCGTAACGCCAGAGCCGTGACAGAAACAATGCTCGCTGCATGTTGCTTGTTGCAACTTATGATAGGTAACCCTCCGATCTTCATGAGAATGGGTGTCATATGGGCATTTAACAATACTTTTATCTTGTCCATATTCATTTTAAGATCCTCTCTTTTTGAAGCTCTACTGAGGTCGTCGAGTATTTTACTGAGGTCCTCCATAGTCTCAGCCATGATAACTATATCATTGGAAAATCAAAGTTGAGTAATGTATGTATGTAATGTGTGATGTTGTTGCCAGCCCATTTCCAGTCCAGAACCTTGAAGACATCTTCCAGTGCAACGGTAAACAGTTTCGGAAAGATAACGTCTCCCTGATTTACACTTCGCTGCAGAAAGACGGTTTCGAGGTCTGGTCCTGGAGTCGGACTAATATAATGGTGTTTTCGTACAGACACTTCAGCACCTCGATGTACCGATAGTCGATCTAGCATCGTTGAAGAGACTGCAGTACCATGCCTCGATCAAAGGCTATTTTGTAATCCACAAAAGCTAAGTAGAGAGGCAGGTCTCTGGTCTTCGGTCTTCTGTAAAACCTCCCGTAGCATATATATGTGGTCTATGGTGTTAAAGCCATTACGGAATCTGGCTTGTACGGGAGGCTGGAAGTCGTCAAACATGCGCGCGAGGCGGTTCGTGATGATTTTTGATAACAGCTTGACATGGGTCAGAAGTGAGATGGGCCTATATTTCTTAAGAAGGATATTGTCACCCTTATTAAAGTACCAACACACCTCGTTCCATGCCTGTGGCGTTTTGCCCTCGATTATTACGAAATCAAATAGCACCTGGAGGGCCTTAAGAACGCGTTTTCCGCCAGCCCTCAAGAGTTCAGTCCTTATTCCGTCAGCACCCGGGGCCTTGTTGTTTTTAAGCTGATTCATAGCCATCGTAATCTCTTACAAGTTGACGTACGGGATGTCTTCGATAGGGTGTCGGGTCAATCTAGCTCTTGGGTCGTTTGCCAGATTAGTAACGGGGTTACTTGTTGACGTGTATAAGTGTCCATAGAAGCTCTCGATCTCTCTCACCGTCAAGTCATCATCCTATCTGTCTCTTCTGTGTTTCCTGCAGGCTCCTCCCAGTGTTCTTCAAGATAATTTTATTTCTTTTTGTATACATACATCCAAGGCTGGCATTGGATACCATGTGAAAGAAAGAAAGAAAAAGTATTTATTAGACTCGCACAGGAAAATCACAAAAATAACTATAACACAATAAAATTAAACACTAAAAACTAAAACACAACTACGCTACGCTAGGTACAGACGCCAGCAGGTCAACCTATCCTAAACTGTCAAATTTTCCCATTTGGACATGAACCATAAACCTTTGTGATAAAGTTGAAAAACAAGAAATTTGACAGATTGGGGTAGCTTGATGCGCTGGCCTCTGTACTTAGTAAAATTAAAATTAGATTTATGCAAAAAAAAAAGGAAAAATAAAAACAAGATCCTGTACGAGGTCAAAAGGCCACTATCTCAGCACGATGCTGCGACATTTAAAAAGTGTCGCAGAGCTGGTTTTTGATAGGGCCCGCTGTGATGTAGGACACGGGATGTGCTAATTATAGTTTATGGCACAAAAGTACTTGTCCAACACACATGTCGTTTGCTCCGTCACTCACTATTCATAAACTTTAAAATTGTATTTTGTGCACATCAGGGTTCGCAGTCCGGTGTAATAGAAATTGGCCGAATATTCGAATATCGCAATTTTTGCAATCGAATATTCGAAAAATGTATTATTGGAATATTCGAATGCAAGCCCTATTTAGAACATGATGTATTTGTGTGGTACTTAAGTATAACAACTAAAAATCAAAAATTAAAAAACCCCCGACCCAAACAAAAACACTAAAATGTAAAAAAAAAAATTGTCCTTTTAAGTTGTAGATAATATTTTGATCAAGAGCATTGTCAAGTCGGCGAACGGCCAGTGAAAATGCTAGGCCTCCTTCGTTTGGCGTTTTCATTCCGTCCCCCAGGTGATGTTTTCCAGGTGATGCTCCAGCATCAGTTCAAGGTTACTTTGTTCGTTTAATTTCATTGAAGTAATAGAATACCAAATTTTGACTAAATCAGACCCGTGGATGATGCTCAAATCCCTTCATCAACCAGAAAAGAGCTGATAATATTTAAACGGCTGAACCGATTTTGATGAAAAATGTCTTAGAACACTCCCGACTAATTCACCTTCCAAAAAAAAGAAACAAAATCAACACACATAGACACGTCAAACTTCACCCCTTCGTATTTGCTTCGGCGTCAGGGGTTAAAAAGTGAAAAATATTTATTTTTCAAGCAAAGAAATAACGGCCTTCAAAGAACACGACGGCCAACTTACTATCTAGCAGTAATTAATAGTAGTACCACCAGTGATCTTTACTTTTTGTGTTTTGCGAAATTGTCACCGATTGCCGTAACCAAAATATTTTTTTAATTCATACCTAGTCCTAGTTTGGGTTCTGTACGTCTGATTGAAAAAACGGAAACCTTATCGGATCACTCGTGTCTACCTGTCTGTCATAGCACAGGTGTTCATTAATTCACTAAAACTTCGCAAGCAATAGGAAAATGCTACTGAAGGTTGCGAGTGTTGCCCTCAGGACGAGTCGCTTGTCTCACGGACAACAGGGCCGCAATTCTGTATTGTTAAAATGATTCCCTGCGGAATTTTACTACACTCAAACTACGTTAATATCGTGTTTGGTAGAAACCAATGTAACGGTAAGGAATCGAAATGTCATATTCCGAATGTTCCAAGACAATTTGTCGATATTTACTAACAGCAATTTGTCGAGTGTGATCTAAGAAATTGACGTGGTTTCGAAGTAAGGAATCTTTAAGTGGTCATAGTGAATTAGGGCCCTGGACGTCGCTTGGTCGCGCATCACCAAGTTTGACTCTCCGTATATTTTGGTTGCCGAGACCAAAGCTACAACCGTACCTATACATGGAAGTTTCATAAAAATGTGACTGTTATTTTAGTAGGTGTTAGTGGTATCTTACGACTTCCACGCGAACGAAGTCGCTGGCAGAAGCTATAGAGAAATAAGATAATTATATAAAGCATAATGTCAAGAATAATGTTTATGGTGAACAATAATGTTTTTCAAAGCGATCATCCGCTGCACGCCAATGTTCTTGCATCGATCACTTCGACTAATGCACAGCTTCGCGACGATCTCGTAATCGTCACGGTCAGTCGGCGCCGGACATTGGGGTAAAAGTCAAAGTCAAAGCATTTATTTCAAATAAGCACATAAAAGGCACTTTTGAACGTGACAATTACATTAAAATAGAAATGATTCTAGTCGCCCATTCCAAAATGTAGTTTCGTATGGAAAAGAATGGGCAAGAAACTCCACCGTTACTCTTTCAAAATGTTGTTGTATGGCCCATATCCGCCAATACATATCTATCCAATGAAAGGCGTTATTTACATTTTCGAGTGGCTCTTGCACGGGTTTAGGCCGTAATCTTTAATTATAATACTTTTTAAAAGTCTTATTTTTATGTTTACGTATAAAATTGTTACAAAATACACCTTATTGTTGCTTAAATCAAGTTTTGTGGATATACTCTCAAGTATACACACACGACACGACGGTATGAATCATCGCCCGATCACATCTCAGTTGTGTGCTACACTGAAAGGAAAGAAGCGCAGGTTTTGGTCAAACTGCGCGGTGCGTCTACCTTACCAACCCACCACCACCCGACGCAAAGTCAAGGCCGTATGAGATAACTGACTGATAAACTAACAAAATATGTTTAATATTCACACTGCACAGACGAGTAGTCTCTAAGATTGGGAATTTTTTAGGCAAGAAGTTATATAAACCTTTTAATTACGGTTCACAGTTCTGTTTGGTGTGATTTAAAAGTCGCATCACATTAAAAATAGTAGGCAACAAATTCATCGTACGAAACTACGACGCGGGTTCAAGTTGCACGTATCCGGTTTTATTAGACCGATTTAGAAAGAAAATAATCATCTTCATCGTTCAGCCGAACGACGTTGACTAATATACCTACACAGGCCCCACTCAAGTATCGCCACAACGACTGCGCAACTAAATAAAGTATAAAAGAATTTCATTTTTATTAATTTTCTGCAAGAAGTACACAACAACATAAACAACAACACTTTAAACAAATAGATAAACATGTAACATGACCCAGACATGTCCGACGCCGCTCGCGAGTGCGGCGGGTGCGCCGGCGTGCGTGTCGCCGTCCACGAGCGCCACATCGATGTAGTCGCACACCATCTCGTCCCAGTTGTTGGTGAGGTCGTGGATGCTCTTGGCTTCAGCCACCAGCTTATGCCGCATCAACTTCTTCACCTTGTCTAGGCGCTCGGGCGAGTCTTCGGAGAGCTCGCGCACGCGCAGCCACGGGTGCATGCTGGTAGGCGGTTCCACCATCACCACGGTGGGCACGTACTGCGACACCTGCAGCAGTACCGGTGGCTTCTGCGTCGGTGCGGCCACGTGCTGACCTTTCTTCCGTTGGTCTTTCTTCAAGATGGACAATCTAGATTTCTCGGCGAGTGACAGCGCCGTGGCATTAACGGTGGTGGTGCTCCCGGTTGTGGTAGTGACAACAAGCGTAGTGGTGCGAGTACGACGGGTGGCGCTGCTCGTGGTGGTGTTGGGACTGGGGATGGGGGTGAACGTCCTAGGGTGTGGGCTGGGTACGCGCAGGGTTAACCCGTCAGGCTCCTCGGCGCCGGCGGGCGGCAGCATGCGCCGGTGGCTGGTCCACAGCATGTCCAGGTACCTCGTGGGGGTCGGCGTGGGGGCCGGTTCTGAGCACACACAACGAGCGTTTCGTTAGCTTTTCCGATCTTCGAGCCAAATCACAAACAACGAAAGCGTCAGTTCCGTTTAAATTTGAAACAGCCTCGACTAATGAATGATCAGGAAGTTACTGCACGGTAGGTGGCTGGCCGCTGGCGCAACCAAAAAACATCAATTATGTGGCTATGAACTGGCGCCAGTTAATGTACATTTGCATTTAAAAAGGAAAAGTTTATCGAATTGGAATAGCTTTTCGCGAAAAATTTATGATTAATAACATTTCAATGTGTAAAAACTGGTACTTAATTTGTTTTATTATATGTATATACATATATGCCTAATAGATACCAACTGTGCGGTCATATGCACGTATTTTATTAGAGCTATATTCATTTAATAAACTTCCGCACTAAACCGACAGTAACGCCAGCTGCGTAAAAACGAAGTGAATTTATTGTCTATTCGATTCCGCATTTTTTCTAACTAGTATTACCAATTTATCTACGTTTTTCCCTCACAACGAAACACTTCAAACTAAGCCTCCAACATGGCCTTTAGTAAACAATCAACGAGCGATCACATCCACACGGCCTCAACAACATCTCGACTTTGATTACTATTGCGCGTTACAGGAGCATGCATACATTACCTCATATAACTAACCGGTTGCTAGATACTGCCTCATAAGACTTGCAAGAGGAAAATGCTGAGGAGGTGTAAGCTGCTTATTGCTCACATTGCGAATGCGACGCACTCACGTGTCGGTGACGGACGCACATAGAGAGCACGGGTTGCAGGCGCTCTATATCGAATAGAAACGCCATCCGCCAGTGCGAATCATGTTTGCGCCCGGGCAGCTTTATAGCGCTGAGCATAAATTTGCATTCCACACAGTACGAATTGTCACGAGTTGTCATCATCAGTGTTATAAGCAAACGATGACGCTCACTGACACGCTTGATTTGTATGGCAAGTGTTGTTTTTGTTGCAATTCCGTCTCTAGCAGCGGCTGCTGAGTTGCCTCCATGTTGTGTGCGTTGCACGTTAGGTTCGGACGACCAGCTGAGCAGATAGTCGGAGGATTCCGATAAAGAGATAAAATCACTGTGGCCTGAACTTACCTGTAGTTCGTCGGAGGAGCGAGGGCAGTTTGTTCTTAATGCTGTTGACTCTCTTCATGTCGTCGTAGTAGTCGTCGTAATCCTCGAAAGGCTTGTGTTTGGGCTTGCCGAGTGACGGCGCCTTGACGGGCTCATCCTCGTCGTCATCCAGCGGCGGCCGGAAGCGATCGGGGCCGTGGACGCGCGACCCGTGCGGCGCGAACGCGCGCGAATCGGGAGGGCGCGTGCGGCGCATGCCCTCTGCCTCGTCGTTTTTCAACCGCTGGTCTAGATCGTCGTCGTCGTTTGCAATGTCGAGATCACTGCCCTTCCTCTTTACGAACCTGTCCCGAGGCTTCCTCCGAGAACCTCGCCTAGTGGTAGCTTCGTTTACAAATTTAACTTCTTCCTCGAATTCTTTACTCTTATCATCTGGAAAGTCATCTTTATCTACATGGAAATAGTCTTTGCTATCTATATCACTAACATCATCTTTCCTATCTCGACTATACTTGGCGGCCCGCCTGGGTGGCTCGTCGTCACTCGACACGTCTTTGAGCCGCGAGCGGTGCTTGGGGTAGCGGTGGCTCGTGCGATACTTGGGCACATCCTCGTCATCGCGCTCGTACTTGTGCGCGGCGTCTGCGCTACTGTCTAAAGGTGGTCTTATCAGTCCTCTTTGCTTTCTTCCCGGTTTTCGCCACACTTCTGGTTCGTCGGAATCCTTCGCAGGTTTTTCGGTTTTAACTGTAAAAAAATGTAAGTTCTCAATTTCATAAATGCTGGGTTAACATTATAATGTAAAGGTTGTCTTCAAGAGTTGACCTTGCGTAGTACAGGCTGGCAGTAAAATAACTCTGGTAGCATTCGAACAGTCAAGCGAATTTATAAAGAGCCATGTTTCGAGAGAAGAAATAAACCAGATAATTATTTGGCGCGTTCGCAACACGATACCTAGGTAAAACTGGTTGCATACCAATACGATGTAAATGAACCTAGAGTAGTGGTGTGTGGTGATGGTGGCGGCGGACACTCACTGCGAGGTTCCTCCTCGTACTTGTAGTCGGGCGAGGCGGGCGCGTCAGGCGAGTGGCCGCGGTAGTCGTCGGAGGGTGGCGCGGCGGCGGGCTCGCGCGGCGCCTCGTAGTCGCCGGCGCCGTATGCCGGCATCTTCACACCCGAGTAGTCCACGTAGCGCGCCGCCGACGCGGCCGCCGCGCACGTCAGCGCCAGCAACAGCGCGCGCGCCATTGCCCTCGTCGCGGTCGCCCGCCGCGCACTGGATGCTACTGACACTATATTGATGCCTCGGCACGGTGACTATTTTTCGCGCACCTAAATTGCGGCATATTTTTGCAAATGTAACTATAAATTTGACACTGAAGGATTAACATATGTTTCTGTTTGTCTTTGTTGACATTTACTAGTACATTTTTACCAGCCTGTAACTTTATTTAGCGACACAAAACATCTCTACTAAATATTTTTTAATGTTTATAAAAATGTGTTACCTAATTATTTAGAAATAATATTTTAAAAAATCAACAGATAAGGTAAAAGTTTCCCTATTTAATGAATAGCACGGGCCGCTCAGAACGGTTTATTCATATGTAGTCACTCCTGTCAGTTAATAATTCAATCTGATTGATGCCATCAAAATTGTAACAAACCAAAATAACTGCAACAAAAAAAATACAATAATGTGAGCCAATTCAATCTTTCCAAAACGACGATGAAGTAACAAATGATACCTACACAACTATTGACGATATGGGTGGGAGCAAAAAGGATGACAAGGACAATTTGGACTGTGGCTGCTACGCGGAGTCACGCACTAAGAAGAGCTGCCCCGCAACACGCAACGTGACGCACCCCCTGGTACCTACTCCTATACACACACTAGCCGGCGCAGCGCCGTGTGCGCTCCTCATACTCACACTGTGCACTGGTCTGTTGCAGCGGTACTATGAGTTCACCCAGGAGGAGATGAAAGCGCTGGAAGAATGCGACAGAGAGAGCTTCTACGGACGCTGCGTACCATTCAGCGCGATACTCGCTAGTCTCACGTATGCGGCCATAAAGAACGGTAAGATACATTCCAAATTGTTGTAATTAAGTAGTTAGTTTTAGTAAATCCAAAAGACAAAACCAGGAAGGTCAGTGGGGGAACGCCACGAAAATGTTCATAGAAGTAAGAATTTTAGCCAAAATAACTATTGTGAAAGTAATGTGATAAATTCTGTTAGTACATTTTGGTGGTGATGCCTTCCAATGACTTCTTACTTCTATGAATCTTTTCAGACGTCATGCGGCCGAACCCGCACTTCGGCGCGGTGCCCAAAGTGATGGCTGCGATCTGCTTGGGCTACGTGGTGGGCCGCGTGTCCTACCTGGGCCGCTACGACAGGCGCCTGCGTGCGCTGCCGCCCGACAGTAAACTCGGCAACATCTTCAGGAAGTACCACGCGGACAACAATCCTCCTCCTGCGATAAAGAAATGATGTTGTTAATAAATTACCGGTTTGTTAACCAACTAAAGTAACATTTATGTCACCGTCACCAAGATACAGTGATAGTACTTCATAACTGTAACTGGGTACGCTGTGATGCGCTATCAAGTTACGCTAGTTGTCCAGACTAGAGATGTAAATTGAAAAAAAAAAAACAAAGTGTTTTTTTTTCACAATCTTTAAAAAAAACTTGGAACCGTCGTTTTTTTTCTACATTTGGTTTTTTTTTTTTTTAGAAAAAGTGACATAAACCTAAATATTATTGTTTCATTTTTAATTAAAGTCAAACTATGTTTAAATCAATGAAATTAGAAATTATACATAGAGGTAAAAATACTTTAACGTTCATCAGTCAAGCGAGTACAATCATCTGTATCGGTATCGGTAGCTACGCTTGTGTTATCGACAACGGAATAATTGACATGTTCTGTTTCTTTACTTGTTTCATCTGATTCTAAATCAACTGTTATTTTACCAGGAACTTTTATTATTTCTGCTTAAGTCGATATTGTTGCTGATTGTACTGATTGTAATCTTAAATTGTGCGCAATATACACTATTTTCCTAGCCCTATCATTTATCAGTCTATTACGTTTTTGGTATGAATGTTTCTGTACGTACTAAATGATCTCTCGCACGCTGCCGGTGTAGTAGGAAGTGAGAGAAAGTTTATGGCTACTTTAGAAAGAAGTTGATTTGAAAAGTCCTGCCTACCAAGCAATGGGATTCATTTTGTTCACCGATGACCACAAAAAAGTCTTAGAAAAAAAATCTTGTTTTGCAATGTAATTTGCAAGTTCTATCAGTACTGTATCCTCGTTGATATTTGATATCTTTACAGCAGCATTATAAATTTGTTCTATAGCAGCGATTTCTTGCCAATTATTTCGAGATATTTATGTAATATTCAACAAAAAAGTTACGGTATTTCTTTATGCAAAAAAAAAAAAAAAAACTATTTGTTTTCATGTTTTTTTTTTCACAGTTTTTTTTTATCATCTCAGAAAAAGAACCGTTTTTTTACAACTCTAGTCCAGACGCATGTGTGTCTCATGTTCGCTGGCAATAGCGCATGCATACAACCCTGTCGCACGTGCTATACCAATAACACACTCACTCTTGCATGCTCTCCCCAGTTTGTAACGCGCACGCAATAATAACTAAATCAGTGAAAATAATAATGACTCATACAGTTCTTCAGCATGACTGTACTAGTTTTAATGTTATTTATTTTTACAATTACTAGTATTAAGTTCTGCAAATTAATTCGGTCGTAACACTGACGCAAGCATCTGCGTTACGCGTCTCAATAATTTTTTTTTACAACTCGCTTAGGTGCAAGACTGTTCAACGAAGTGACGACAATATTATATATCTAATATTCTCTGTTTGTTTACAAAAAAGAAACATATTTGTGGAGTATCTAGATAGTAGATTAGCGATATGTTTTTAATAATTAATGTTGCAAAAAGCGTGTCACAGAAATATATTTTTACTACATTTGTAAAGATTTACCTACTTTAAAAATGATGTTTAATTACGCATTGCGCCCACGCCTTATCAAGACCAAGAGGCGGGTCGTGCGTGGGTAGACTGGGTGGTGGGTAGCCCGACGTAGCGGTGCAATGCGCTACCAGCACAGCTTTTCACAACCCTTCCTACGCCTTATGGATTAATAAATGCATCAATTATTTGACCAATTTCTGTTTTGCTAAGAATCTGGTACATCCCTACTTGATGACAGGAATATTCTGTTCTCCCTAACATTGGATAACATTGTAAAAGGCAATTATTTTTAAAGAGTAACCGTGAAGTCTCTTGCCGGCCCTTCGCCATAGGAAACGACCAGTGCAACTAGCTTCTGACGGTTCATAAGTGCCCATGTAGGTTTATGTGAAAAAATAAATATTTTGTACTTTAATTTGTTCGAATCGCTATCAGATGTCGATTTATAATTTCCTCATTCAGACCGCTCACCAGACATACACTAAATAAATAAACACTTGCGCCCTTCGATCAATAATAGTACTGATCGAAGCTTGTGCCATAATTATTTTACACCCCGGAATATCTGCGCACAACACACTATTTGTAGCGGGTCCTATTCCCGCTACATAATGAGAATTTTTGCTTGACTATGTTTAACTGTTAAATAAATTATTATTATTAGGTATTTCGTAACTTGATTTCAATGCGACTATAAATAATGTAGGTACTTACATATGAAAGTTCGAGTCGCGTGTGATGTTCAATATACTTGTTTCCTATAAATCGTGGCGTAGTCCATACTATGCAATATACCTAGCCTCAAAAATTGGGCTATCAAATTGTACAAAAATAATTATCCGAATCCAACTTGTAGTCCCAGAGATAGGCATGTTCAAACAAAAAAAAAATACCCAGGATATACTAGTTTAGTTCAGTTTAGCACCCTGACTGCGTAACACACTATCAATTACTCAAGATACACTAGTTTAGTTCAGTTTAGCACCCAGACTGCGTAACACACTATCAATTACTCAGGATACACTAGTTTAGTTCAGTGTAGTTAAGTTCAGCACCCTGACTGCGTAACACACTATCAATTACTCAGGATACACTAGTATAATTTAGTTCAGTTCAGCACCCTGACTGCGTAACACACTAGCAATCGAAGTCTGAATGGTTTTGAAGGATATTGATAATTGATAATTAGTTGCTTCATAATTACGTTTAAAAAATTCGTCTGCTCAATAACGTAAATAACACAATGATGTTCAAGTGTCAAAATGAAAGCCATTCCTATGTTAGTATATTAGGCAATTGTCTCACTGGACAATCTAGTTTTGCCTCACTACCTACCTACCTACCTTAGGCGTAACTAGTTTGCCCGAGGGCAGGGGTCGGCAACCTGCGGCTCGGGAGCCAATTGCGGCTCTTTGGATGTGACGCTGCGGCTCTTTAGTTCCATACGCAAATATTATTACCATTCACCTGGCGAGCTATCAAATGAAAAAATGGCGAGTTTTCAAATGGCGTAGATTAGGCCACACCCCTTTTCGGTCACATTCCCCCTTATTACAGAACAAGGTTTTTCTTTAGGTATGGTTTAAACCTTCGAGCCTGTTTTTTTTAAATTAGAACCTAACTGAAATCGAAATACAGCTCCTTTTACAAAACTGACAACTTAGTCCAGTGCTAAATTGACAGTTTTGAAAAAGGAGCTGTAATTCTATTTCAGTTCTAAGTTCTTATTTCAAAAACAGGCTCGATGGTTTAAACCATACCTAAAGAAAAACCTTGTTTTGTAATAAGGGGGCTTGTGTTTAAACACTAATTTCACGCAATTTTACTATGAAACCAATAATAACTGTGACTTATTTCGTAATCTGTATGAAATTGTTCATTTTTATGGCTCTTTAAAAACTTTAATATTTTGTTAATTGTAATTTTTGACTCTTCCGACTCAAAAGGTTGCCGATCTCTGCCCTAGGGTAAACTTATTGAATCGTTGCAAGTAACAAAATAAACAGATAAGTAATAAAACTGGGTAAATTATTAAAGGCAATTAATTTGTGGAACAACATAATTTACATAAGTACGGAGACGTGTTTAATTATAAAAGAGTATTGATTAAATGTGACATAGCACCTTGTACAAAACTATCATACAAATAAGCTATTCAGTATTTACTTCATAATAAAAAAAAATATTAAAGACAAACTAAAATTATAAATGAACTTATCTATTTGTACATACTTTTTATTGCCACATGATTGACTTACTTTGGTATGTCCAAAGTCAAATTATTTATTTCAAATTGGCATATAGGTATAACGCACTATTGAACATCAAAATGTACAAAAAATAGAATTGACTGAATAGTTGCCTCATCTAAAGAAAGTTTCGTATGGAGAAGAATGGGCCAGAAACTCTACCGTTATTCTTATAAAATGTTTTACAATATTTTGTATAAATTAATTTTATAATTCTTAGCAACGTGTACCGTAAACGCAAGACCTCATACACCCCAATTAGAGTTATGAGTTAAAAGCATACTCCAATTACCAAAACGTATTTTTACAAAAGGTAAATGTTGTTATCAAGAAAAACGTGTTGATCTTTCCATTACTTTACGAATTTTAAATTGAATCTTACTGTAGGTATGGCAAAATCCATCATTTTTGATAAAAAAACAAACAAAAGAGTAGAAATCGATTCAGTAACTAGTCAATTATGAACCAACTACTTTCAGGTATTGCATTTATTTTGTTTCACCTTGTATAAGTGACGACGATGCACCTGGAATTAAATAACTATACCACAACAGGTAAAAAGAATTTAAATAAAGTAGTGACAGGTAAATTAATTATGTGATAGATACATGGTGCTCGCATATTTACAAATATTATAAAAGCAGAAGATTTTTCTAATAGTTCAACAAGTAATAATTTAGTGTGTGAGTTAAAGTACTCGTTATCACAGAATATAATGTCTTAAAAATTAAAAAAATAAACATTTAAATTTATAACCAGTTTGATTTTGTCTAGACTAGATTGTCCTATGGAACAGTACCAGCATTTTTCCAAGAATTCTTAAGTATAGCACAATCGGCCCATATTGTTCCCACTGCTGGGACAAAGACCTCCTCTCTGTGAGAGGGAGAGGGCCGTCTTCCACCAAGCAGGCCCATCGTTGGTCAATGTCACATGTCTTCGAATTTATAGTTCTAGGACATGTCCGATTCCTCGTGATGTTTTCCTTCACCGTTTTGGAAGCAGTGGTGATGAAAAAATTCACACAAAGTAAAGCACTTGCCTGGGTACGACTACAGAAAACAAAAAAGAGATACCAATATAACACTGACATTTTCATCAATGCAAACAAATGTGTCAATGTCATGTAAATAAAAAAATAGAGGAGCCGGTTCTTGTTCCACATAAAACGAATTTTTTCAACAGCATTTTGAAAACTGGAATTATACCACATGCATTTTGCCACTTAAGTATTGATTATTCTTCTCCATAAAAATGGTGACAAAAAAGACATTAATAATTACCGCCCTATCAGCCTGGTTTCGCACCTGTACATAGCGTTTACTAAAGTAATCGAGGACCGAATATCAGGACCACTCAATAAGCAACAGCCTCCCGAACAGGCTGGATTTCGCCGCAGCTTCTCTACTACTGCCCACCTTTTTTTTTTTTTTTTTGGGAAATCATCGGATAACTTCTCCCGCTCTGGGTGGAGCAGGAGGGCGTGTCAGACTTTTACTGACTAAAACCCACCCGTGTTCCCTCAGTAGCCCGTGTGCCAGAGGCTGCGGTATCTCTTTCGAACGTACCCGCACCCCTGGCAGGCATCGCCCCTTGCGGGCCCCATCGGTTTGTGCTGACATCTCTTTGAGGCGCGCGTGGAACACAACGCGCCGTCGACTTGGGCTTGGTCCTTACCGGACAGCGAGCTACCCATTACTCGCCGTCCGCAAGGTCATGCCTACGGTCGTCGGAAATCTGGGATTCCCGACGCCCAGGGCGTCTCTGTCTCCTCCGGCAGCTAGGGTCGTGAGGGCGCATAGACTGCCTCTCCCTCACGTGTGCCGCTTCCCTCTTCGTGAGCATTACTGCTTCGCTGAAGGAGGTGACGGCTACCCATGCACTCTCGCTCCGTACCATGGCCTGGACCAGGACCGGACGCGAGAGATCGCCGCCGCCGATCGCCTCCACGAGGACACGGTGGTGCTCCGCCCAAGCCGGGCAGACCGCCACTGTGTGCTCCACCGTGTCCTCAGGGCGATCTTCGCAGTGGAAACACCCGGGCGATTCCTCCCGCCTTATCCGAAAGAGGAACCTCCCAAAACTACCATGTCCGGTGAGGACCTGCTTCAGGCGGAAGGTAAGGACGCCATGCCGCCTCTCAATCCACTCAACACACACAAGGAGGGGACTTACCGCCGCAATCGTGGCGTGCCCAAACCACCTTCACTCCATTCACCAGATTATCGAAAACACACAGAATTCCAGCTCCTAATTGCCTCCTAAACGTTTTCGATAGTATCAGCCATAGCTCAATTTTTTTACGCCCTGCAGAATCAAGACATAAATACCACTTACATTAATCTTCTACAAGGTATTTATAGGAACAGCACTGCAGCGATTAAGATCAGCTTCATGACAGGACCGTCCTTCCAGATTGAGAAATGAGTTAAGCAAGGCGACCCGCTGTCTCCGAAACTATTCACGGCTGTGCTAGAGGAATTGTTCTGAAAATTGGCAGCGGGCTGGAGAGAAAGGGGCATTATAGTCGGCCATAAGAGATTATCTAATCTCCGTTTCTCGACGATATCATCCTTTTTTCGTCTTCAGCCTCCGAGTTGACTCAGATGCTAGACTATCTTAGCACGGCAAACCTACAGGTCGGACTTCTATGTCAAAGACCAAGTTCATGACGAACAGCGTGCATCGCAGGATCACTGTGGCAGGTGGTAAGGTTGAATACGTTGATGAGTATCTATATCTTGGTCAAATAGTCTCTTTCCAGGCAAGACAAAACAAAGAAGTTGCAAGACGCACCGAGAAAGCCTGGAAGAGCTAACGAAGGGTGTTCTTCCATTGTAGCTTAAAAGAAGACTCATTGATGTGAGCATACGTCCCATTCTTACATAAGGTAGTCAAACATGGTCTTTGATAAACCAGTGAGGCTATGGAACGAAATATTCTGGGCATCAAACTAACAGACCGGGTTAGGAATACAACCATCCGTTCCATCACAAAGATAACTGATGTCACTTGGAAAGCTGCCACACTAAAATTGAATTGGGCTGGACACATCTGCTTCATGTTAGACGACCAATGGGCCAAAATAACGAACCAATGGGTCCCTCCTCATGGTAAGCGACGTCGCGGTAGGATCAGACGGAGATGGCGAGATGACCTGGACTCCTTTAATAAGAACTGGTCACTAGCAGGATTAAACGGAGAGAAGTGGAAGGAGGGTAGAGAGAACTTTGCCCTGCAGTGGGACATCACAGGCTTTTAATAATAAGTAGCCAATAATCTTGATATAGTGGTGGTGGATCGACTAGAGCGCCGCACAATGATCGTTGACATAATGGTCCCGCATGACGGGAACCTCGTAAAAGCCGAGAAAGATAAACAAATCAAGTATCTTGACTCGCGAGGTTGTCGACATATGGGAAATCAAGTATCTTGACTCGCGAGGTTGTCGACATATGGGATGTGGTCTCAGCGATCATTGTGCCGATAGTTGTTACAGCCAATGGCTTGATAGCCAAGAGCCACACCTGAGGAGGCTCTCGTTGGGCAGCTGGTTCAAGGGCCTCATTCAGAAAGCGGTACTTCTTGACACGGCTCGCATTGTTAGGAGGTCCCTTCCTGGCACCCTGACCGCCGGTAGCTTGGATCCTGTTCCCGATACCGGTGGGCTACTATTTTTTATATTTTTAAATGTTCTTATATTTTTGTAATAGTAATATTTAAAAATGTAATTTAAATGTCTATTTAGTGGAATAAAGGAAATCATAATAATTTATTTTAGATTTTGATACCCAACACGTGGATATAGTATTGCCAGTTTATTTAATTTGACCCTATATATAAAGGGCAGAGGTGTATTTAATACCTATCAAAATCAAAATCAAAAGTCATTTATCCAAACTAGGCTCAGCACTTTTTGAACGTCAACATTACATTAGACAGTCCCCAAAACGCCCACCCTTCACCACTTCCTAGTGCTTTAGCTGAGAAGAAGAAGTGGCGCAACAAACTCCCCAGCAGCACAACTGTCTGTTAAGTTGGAAGAACTTGATTCTAACAATAATAGGTAAGTATTCAACAAAAAATGAAAATCTCAATAATAAAAGTATTTAAAAAAATGGTTTATACAGTCAAATAAAATAAACAATGTTAAGGAGTAACTCATATGACCTCTCAGTAGGTAAGCTAATTCTGATGAAAGAACACAGACGTTGTCTTGAGTTAATCACAGCGACCAACAATTCTTATCGTTTAAGTAGTCGTTAATAGAATAGTATGCCTTAGAACAAAGATTTCATTTTACTTTAGCTTTAAACGCATTAAAATGTAAATCTAGCAAAGAGGGAAGCTTGTTATAAAAGGTTATGCCAATCCCAACAAATGAGATATAAACTTTATGAAGCCGGTGAAAGGGACCACGTAGTTTGTCCTTATTTCTAGTATTAATATTATGAATATCACTGTTTTTAGTGTATAAGTGTATATTTTGCCTAATATATAAGATGTTAGCGAAGATGAATTGTGATGCCACCGTGAGAATACCAAAATCTGTAAAAAAATATCTCAGAGAAACTCTAGACCTAGTTGGTAAATTGCACGTACAGCTCAAAAATATTTAAATGTCAGCGGCTTTGCCCCACAGCAGAATGCCGTAGGACATAACGCTATGAAAATAACTAAAATAGACTAACCAAGCTGTATCAACGTCAGTGTATTGTCTTACTTTCCTGACGGCGTAGGCGGCCGAACTGAGCCTTCCCGCTAGGCGTGATAAATGTTATCCCCACAAAAGTTTGGCATGTACTGTTATGCCCACAAAAACTGCCGAGTCTACAGCTTCAAGCACCTCATTATCTAAGACGATGTTGGGTCCCAGATTTCTTACATTCGGTAAAGCGAACTCTATACATTTTGTTTTTTTGGCATAGAGAACTAGATTATTCGTGGTAAACCAATCGTAACCCTTGAGAGTGCACTGTTTACGTCGTCAAAATCTTGTCTATTCCTGTCTACTTTAAAAATAAGAGAGGTATCATCAGCAAACAGTACAATGTTACAGATACCCTTTATATACATAGAATGATAAATCATTAATGTACACTAAGAATAAAAATGGACCCAGCTTTGAGGTACACCTAACTGAACTGAAAGCCCGGAAGATTTCACACCATTAATAGATATTAACACATTGGTGCCTATTATTTAAATAAGAGTTTATTACGATAAGAGCTTCATTTTGAACACCGTAATGACGTAGTTTACGCAAAAGCGTGTCATGGTGCACGCAATAAAATGCTTTGGAAAGATCACAGAAAACTCCAATAGCATTTTGTGAGTTCTCCCATGCGTTAAATATGTGTTTCAGCAGAGCAACACCCGCGTCTGTAGTCGAACGACCTTTTGATACCAAAAATAGTTAGTATCTAACTTACTTTTAGCATCACAATCACTAAATATGTATATTATCAAGACAAGTTGACGTAGAAGTCGTGATCCTAGTAGGTTCTAAAAACAAGTTTATTAAATTAAAAAACCTAAACAGATTAAGAAGTGTAATGCTTCATGGGGTAACATCCTCAAATATTTATATTAAAATCTCCACACAAAATTATACTTTTATTACTTGATCATAACTTATTTAGTAAATCCTCCATTACTGATTCAAAACGAATGAAATCGCCAGAGGATGGTCGGTTAGCGCAAATTATAATGTATCGCTCGAGTTCAACACAAGACAACTCAATAGTACGCTCAATAGAAAGATTAATTATATATAAACGTTGTTTACATTTCAACTTGTTTGAAACAAGGACTAAAGATCATAGCAGATAGCAGTTTTTCTTACAAATGCACTTTGTACGGTAATTATCATCATTAATAAACAATACTTCATGTTCTTTCAACCAGTGTTCAGTCAGACATACTCTTAACACCTGAACATCATAGTTACCTACCTGTACCTATAGTACCTATACCCATATTTATTTAAAGGGCAGAGGTGTACCTATAGTACGTACCTACACCCACATTTATTTAAAGAGCAGAGGTGTACCTATAGTACCCACACCCACATTTATATAAAGGGCAGAGGTTTACCTATAGTACGTACCTACACCCACATTTATATAAAGAGCAGAGGTGTACCTATAGTATCTACACCCACATTTATATAAATGGCAGAGGTGTATCTATAGTACCTACACCCACATTTCACAATGTTTATTTATTTACATAAACATTACCTAATGGGTTACTTAAACACAATTTTTTCAAACCAATGAAGCAATGGATTTGCAATATCCTTGAAAATGATTGAGATTGTGATTGATAGTGTGTTACGCAGTTAAGTGCAGGTTGAAATGATTATTGATAGTGTGTTACGCAGTTAGGTCCAAGTGGAAATGATTATTGATAGTGTGTTACGCAGTTAGGTGCAGGTTGAAATGATTATTGCATAAATCACCTTCTAGGCTACATTAGAATTTCGTAGCGGTCGACTAATGGACCCTCCATTAGTCGACCGCTACTAAATGCACAATACATGTACCTAGCACAGCGCAGTGGTCAGGTATGTTGTTAGTCAGCAACGAGCGATACGGATGTCTAGCCTTCTCATATTCGAGCAAGTCATTCAGCGGCTCACTTTTTGTGATCACTGCGCTTTCTAGAGCGTAAGTAAGTCGAATAAGCTTTATTGGAACTAACTAAACAATTTATTTCATTTTTCACCATATTGGCAAAAGAAGCATTTCCTGCAGAACCAGAGTTCGGGCTCCCGCAAACAGGCGCGACGTGACTGGGCGACGCCATTATAAAACAATTTCTCTGAAGGTTTCAAAGAAAATCTTCTATTAGAGTCGCGGCGGTACCAATTTTATCGTGCCCAAGATTTTCGACTCTCCGTGTTGGCCCGAACATTGAGACTCCAACAGAGTGCATCCCAGCACGTCGGACAAACAGAGTGCATCCCAGCACGTCGGGCAAACAGAGTGCATCCCAGCACGTCGGACAAACAGAGTGCATCCCAGAAAGTCGGACAAACAGAGTGCATCCCAGCACGTCGGACAAACAGAGTGCATCCCAGCATGTCGGACAAACAGAGTGCATCCCAGCACGTCGGACAAACAGAGTGCATCCCAGCACGTCGGACAAACACACTGTTGGATTATCAACTCTCGGCGCCCGCGCCACTTCGGTGCTAAGAGTGCGCGAACATAGGCCACGAGTAACTTTAAGTATAACGTGATCCACATCAAGCACCGCCGTGAAGTCTGTCACTTTTTGTAGACTTCAATGTGTGTAACGTCATGCCTGTCATCCCCGAAGAGTTAGGTAGAGGTAGAGTTCCGCAGCGTGTGCGGTGGTCATTGGTTGGCCGACAGACGACAGAAAAATGTCTAGGTACATCAACAGCCGCAAAACACTAGAGCGCACGAGCGCGCTCGTGCGCTCTAGTGTTTTGCGAGCGAGGCGATCTAACTACATTCATAATATTATAAGTGTGAAAGTTTGTATGTTTGGATATTAGTAACTCAATCATGCAACAACGGCTGAACGGATTTGGATGAAATTTGACACAAAGATAGATTATAACCTGGATTATCAGACTCGGCAGACAAATGATATAAGTCAAAAATCTGATAAAAACCAATAAAAACAATACTCGACGAGCTACACCATTACTTGTACTGCTTGCGGTCGTGTGAGTGTGAAATGACCACGGAGTTAAACAAAGAGGAGCCGGCCTAAGCAACTGTGCACTGTGATTCTCAACCAGGTCCTGACGTCATCACGTGGGCGTGGCCTTAGTCAGTGTATTGTTGGCGTTCGTCCTGTCAAGTTCTGTGCACAACTTTGAACACGTTCCCATTCTATAGCATATTCGCGCTAGAAGAAAAATAATAATGAAATGTTGTGTTTTATCTTGTAAAAACTACTCAGATAGACGTTCTGATGCTACGGATGGCATCACATTTCATTTCTAAGTAATTTTATGAGTAATTTATCAAAATAGTTCTAGAAAAATCTCTAAGCGTCAGTCTTTTTAATATATAATTCTACACGACACTAGATTCTAGCGACACTTTGTGTCATGGGAAATAAAAATATTTAGGCGTAGAGGTCAGTGTTAACATATTTTAATAATCATATATATTGAGATTTGTTCAACATTCATTCTTAAGTACCCTTTAGTCGCTAAAATTATATTTTTGTAGTTCTTAAACCATTTTGTAAACAGGCCGCCATTTATGTCGTCAACTATGAACAACAAACGGAAACATAACAAAAAGACAGGGCCGTAATTAGAATCTAATTAGCTGTCCCATATATGGAATGACTCTTAAAAATACAATCTCCTATAAATTAAATATTCTATCTACAAAAATGTATTTAAAGTACTTTCCCTCCGTGAGACAACTAAGTATGGTAGTTGTTATTTACTTAATTAAAAGATATTAAAGCCTACCTAATAATTTAGTTTTTTAAATGATGTATGTTCAGATTTCTTTCCGAAGATAATCTAAGACAGCAATGGAATACAAAAATTTATATCACTATTTCAATACAAATATGAATGGTTCGTAAAATTTATGAAAATACCGGAGTACTCCCGGTACGACAATAGGGTATTTTACTCTATAAGAGAAAAAATCTATAAATATATTATTAGATAGCTTAGGCAAAAAGCAGTCCGAAAATGTTCGTTTTAGTTCATCATCATCATCATTTCAGCCGAAAGACGTCCACTGCTGGACATAGGCCTCCCCCAGGCTCCTCCACTTCGACCGATATTGTGCTTCCCACATCCAGCGAATACCCGCGGCCTTCACAAGGTCGTCGGTCCACCTTGTGGGAGGCCTTCCCACTCTACGTCTTCCCGGCGTACGCGGTCGCCACTCGGTTTTAATTCATGAAATAACAAAATAAATTTTAAAATTCAATTCAAAGATTTCAGTTTTTTTAATGTTTTTGAACACCATAAAATAGTACCCGCCGTGTTATTACTTAATAACGCTGTTTACTAATCAACTGAACAAGTTTGTACTTTTACTATTTTTGTAACCAAAGTATTTTTTATTGATCTGTTTTTGAACACCATAAAATAGTACCCGCCGTGTAATTACTTAATAACGCTGTTTAAACTAATCAACTGAACAACTTTGTACTTTTACTATTTTCGTAACCGTAACGTTTTTGTTGAAATATTAACTTACATTCAGGAACAACAAACCAACGATAAGTAGAATAATAACTCATTTTTTTAAATTTATAAACAATTATCACACAAAATATCAGCACATTTGTTTACACAGCTGAAGTCATACCCTCAGAGCAATATGGTGTCCACTGCGTTCAGCGTTTTCGTCAAATCACGCGCGAAAAATGAAAAAAACGTTGTTTTTTTTGGTGGTTTATTACCATTTTAGAATCTAAATAAAAGACACTTTTCAAAAATGGGTCTAATATTTTCCCTATTCTCAGTACGACCCTGTTGCATCCTGCACTTAGTGACATCTAGTGTGAGATAGTTACGTAACTTCAAAGTAAAATAAACAGAAGGAGTGAGTAGTTTTGCTATTGACCGGTAGATGGAATAAAGAAGTGGGCGGATCTAACACCCCTCACCCCGCAAATTGTCACGCATTATTTCTTAGGGAAATCTGATTACAACAGCTCCTCTTTGTATTAACTCCGTGGAAATGACTGATGACTTGTCGATTGGTGTTTATTTTTATCTTTTACTTTTGATATTTTGGCAGAATAGTCGACATCGGCTTTGCTTGCCAAAATTTAAAACAGAATATAGTAGACTTTTGTTATTTGACATTTGGCAGATGTTGCCAACAAATTAAAGAAGTGCTAAAAGATAATTCAATCAAAAAAATATAAACTAAAACCTCGTCAACGCTTGGTCAACGTCTACAAACCGCCATTGTTTTGTTTATGTCTACTATTATGTCGAGTCTATGTTCGACTTTTATTTGCGTTTGTATTCAGAACTTTGACAGATGATAGTAGCAGACAAAAAAAAAAGATAGTGAGGACATGTAAGAAGGACCGAAATTGAATGAACAATGTACAGAGGCCAGCACATCAAGCTACCCCAATCTGTCAAATTTCTTTGATAGTTTTTCAACTTACAAAGAAATAAGGTTTATGTTCAATTGGGAAAATTTGACAGTTTGGGATAGCTTGACCTGCTGGCGACTGTACTTACAAGCAAATTTTTCTTTTAAAAGACGGCTGGAATTTGTAGTGAGCTTTGTCGTAACAAAAAATATTCATAAACCTACATTGAATTCAGTATCTTCGTACAGGTATGTTTTTAACATAGTTTGCGCCTAGATATTTTGAATAGCAATGATCATTAGCAGCAATCCGAAGCAAAACGAATACTATACAATATCATCAATGGATATAAAGTCCGCCACATGTCGGTGTTCCATACATTTTCACAGAATAACGCGTCAAGTCAGCTAGTGCAAAAAGAGGCATAAATTTAAATGTGCTTCGGACTGTCCTGTTTATGCATACCATAATAAAAAACATACATACATAACTTAACAAAAAACTGGCGATTACAAACTCTAATTATTTAATCGATATGTCTCAAGAATAGGTTTTTCAAAGCATCCGATTTTTTTCCCTCACTACACAAAGTATTTTTATAGCTGTCAAATCAGTGGCAGCAGCAATGGCAGCAGCGTTCTCTATTCATTTTACCACCATACTGCGATCGCCAACCTGCCTGCCAAGCGTGGCGATTATGTAAAAAACCTCCTCTTGGGGGAGGCTTATGTCCAGTAGTGGACGTCTTTCGGCTGAAATGATGATGATTGTTGATTGAATTATCTTTTAGCACTTATTTATTTTGTTGGCAACATCTGCCCAATGTCAAATAACAAAAGTCAAAGATAAAAATAAACGTCAATCGGCAAGTCATCAGTCATGTCACACTCACACGACCGTAAGCAGTACGAGTAATGGTGTAGCTCGTCGAGTATTGTTTTTATTGGTTTTTATCAGATTTTTGACTTATGTCATTTGTCTGCTGAGAGTATGACGGACAGTAATGCGTTTGGGTATCGGGAGAGCGCGACGCAGCTGCCAGCGGCGGAGCGGGAGCCAGGGCAACCGGATGTGCTGCCGGTAAGGTTATTTGCTTGGAGACGATGTGGTCGGTTGGCGGCTGTACGTAACCGTCGACTTGTTGGTTCAGTCGGAGTACAAGTTTGCTCCGGACGAGCTGCGCGTGCTGGGCGAGTGCAACCGGGAGAGCTTCTTCCAGCGCTCGCTACCGCTCGGCACCACGTTCGGAGTCGGGACTTACGTCGCTATTCAGAAAGGTCAGTACTTATCTACTACATTATTCGTAATGTGTATTATTTCTAATTGTTGTAAAATTGTCTCCATTCACCAGTAACAAAAAGTCTCACAACTTGTATGGTTTAATTTGCGTTCGCACTACGTCAAACCTAGTGATTTTTTGACAGATTTCAAGGTTTGTTGGATAAAACATATCAAATGATCAAAGCAAAATGAATGAAACCAATTTTCTGTTCAACAAGTTGTGTGGCAATGCGAAAGTGGCCACATAAATCCGTGTTGACGTGTAATAGCACATTTTCTATCAGCCTTCTGTTTTGAAATGTTCTTAATAGTTCAAATTATGTTTTATAGAAAGAAACATACACATGATAAGTTTCACAGAAAACGTTAAAATTTGAGAAAAATGTAATATCCTTCTTCTATGATATTTTTGTATGAACTATTGAAACTTGGACAGGTCAATCGGGTAGCTAGTATCAAATACTTGTTACATAATTTTACTAACACTAAGTATATAAAAACAAATTCTTTACTGTTGCTGTTGCAAATGCAAAGGAGTTACCATAAAAAAAATTCATATGGAATACATAAGTAGCTCTGTTGCTCGTGAGGCACTGTAGCACCATAGCCTGCCCTCTACTGCTTGTGAGGCACAGTAGCCACCTGACCTGCCCTCTACTGCTTGTGAAGCACAGTAGCCACCTGACCTGCCCTCTACTGCTCGTGAGGCACTGTAGCCACCTGACCTGCCCTCTACTGCTCGTGAGGCACTGTAGCCACCTGACCTGCCCTTTACTGCTCGTAAGGCAATGTAGCCACCTGAACTGCCCTCTACTGCTTGTGATGCACAGTAGCCACCTGACCTGCCCTCTACTGCTCGTGAGGCACAGTAGCCACCTGACCTGCCCTCTACTGCTCGTGAGGCACTGTAGCCACCTGACCTGCCCTCTACTGCTCGTGAGGCACTGTAGCCACCTGACCTGCCCTCTACTGCTCGTGAGGCACTGTAGCCACCTGACCTGCCCTCTACTGCTCGTGAGGCACTGTAGCCACCTGACCTGCCCTCTACTGCTCGTGAGGCACTGTAGCCACCTGACCTGCCCTCTACTGCTTGTGAGGCACTGTAGCCACCTGACCTGCCCTCTACTGCTCGTGAGGCAATGTAGCCACCTGACCTGCCCTCTACTGCTCGTGAGGCACAGTAGCCACCTGACCTGCCCTCTACTGCTCGTGAGGTACTGTAGCCACCTGACCTGCCATCTACTGCTCGTGAGGCACAGTAGCCACCTGACCTGCCCTCTACTGCTCGTGAGGCACTGTAGCCACCTGACCTGCCCTCTACTGCTCGTGAGGCACTGTAGCCACCTGACCTGCCCTCTACAGCTTGTGAGGCACAGTAGCCACCTGACCTGCCCTCTACTGCTTGTGAGGCACAGTAGCCACCTGACCTGCCCTCTACTGCTTGTGAGGCACAGTAGCCACCTGACCTGCCATTTACTGCTCGTGAGGCACTGTAGCCACCTGACCTGCCTTCTACTGCTCGTGAGGCACAGTAGCCATCTGACCTGCCCTCTACTGCTCGTGAGGCACAGTAGCCACCTGACCTGCCCTCTACTGCTCGTGAGGCACTGTAGCCACCTGACCTGCCCTTTACTGCTCGTGAGGCACAGTAGCCACCTGACCTGCCCTCTACTGCTCGTGAGGCACAGTAGTCACCTGACTTGCCCTCTACTGCTCGTGAGGCAATGTAGCCACCTGACCTGCCCTCTACTGCTCGTGAGGCACTGTAGCCACCTGACCTGCCCTCTACTGCTCGTGAGGCACTGTAGCCACCTGACCTGCGCTCTACTGCTTGTGAGGCACAGTAGCCACCTGACCTGCCCTCTACTGCTTGTGAGGCACAGTAGCCACCTGACCTGCCATTTACTGCTCGTGAGGCACTGTAGCCACCTGACCTGCCCTCTACTGCTCGTGAGGCACAGTAGCCACCTGAACTGCCCTCTACTGCTCGTGAGGCACAGTAGCCACCTGACCTGCCCTCTACTGCTCGTGAGGCACTGTAGCCACCTGACCTGCCCTCTACTGCTCGTGAGGCACTGTAGCCACCTGACCTGCCCTCTACTGCTCGTGAGGCACTGTAGCCACCTGACCTGCCCTCTACTGCTCGTGAGGCACTGTAGCCACCTGACCTGCCCTCTACTGCTTGTGAGGCACTGTAGCCACCTGAGCTGCCCTTTACTGCTCGTGAGGCAATGTAGCCACCTGACCTGCCCTTTACTGCTCGTGAGGCACAGTAGCCACCTGACCTGCCCTCTACTGCTCGTGAGGCACAGTAGTCACCTGACTTGCCCTCTACTGCTCGTGAGGCAATGTAGCCACCTGACCTGCCCTCTACTGCTTGTGAGGCAATGTAGCCACCTGACCTGCCCTCTACTGCTCGTGAGGTACCTGGTTGACTGTAGCATATTATTGACATTGTTAGATCTATTAATTACCTAAGTAACAATTTTATGAAGGCCTCAATTGAAAAACTTGTTTTTATTATATGTATGGGTAATTCTGCGATTAGAGGTAACTTGTGCAGCAATCAGTTTAAAATAGAAATTTTATTCTATATATTGTTATTTTTTGCAATGAAACACATTACCTAAATGTACTTTATTAAATAGCGTCACAATTAAATGCCTAATTAAAGTATATTTTTCTGAAATTCCTTATAAAATCTTTAAGTCCTTAAAGTCTCTACCCTGGCCTGTCCCCCTGTCGGTTTCAGTTTAATTTGCAAACGATACATACCTTCTTTGTATCAGTTATTAAATTAAATATGTTAAACGCAAATGTCAATAAATATAGTATTGTTAAGGAAAAATTGAACAATATTTATTTATTTGCAATATTTGTTAAGCTTAACTTTTGTCCCACTGTTTTTGGGTATCTACCCTGGCAAATTTCATTCCGCTACTACAGCAAACACAAATATAAAATGCCGATATTCCATATAGCGCTCAAGGTCATCTATCGACGTGAAGTTAATAATGCAAAATACGTGAGCCGTTAAGAGCGCCGTCATTTGTTAGTTGTTGCGACGCGTTGGTTCAAATTGGTGGTTTCGCGAGGTCATTGTGTCTCTCCACTGGTAAGTCATAAAAGTTATATTATCATTTAATTTACTTGCATTTACTTGTCTAATTTAATAATAATTAAAGTGTGATACATAATGTACCGAAACATTTCTTATGTCAATTAAAACAATAAAAAATTCATGAAAACGTCTCTTCCCTGCTATATTTCCCCTGGCAAGATAACAGTCAGGGGAGAGACTTGTTGACCAGGGGAGATAATGTTTGTGCAAACAAACTTAGATATAGCATATTTTTATCAACAGTTTTGAATAATTTAAATACTTTTGGTGAATTCTTAAAACTGAAATATAAAGAAGGTTCTCAGTTCATATTGTTAGTATATTATTGTCTAATATTGTTACAGATCATGGCACAACGGAAAAAGTTAATACGTGAAGAAAGATTACTGAAGAAACGTGAAGCAGAGAGACGATGTAAAAAGATTAAAATCTCAGTAGATCAGATTGTTAAGGCATTACCTATGCCAAATCTTATTTTGATAGGGCAGAGGATATTCTACTGTTTCAAAGAGTCGGTGAACGTGTTTGTTAATATAGGCAAGAGAGTGCCTTTAATTTTATATTTTTTATTTTATGATTAAAACGTTCATTTAGTAAAATGTACACAGGTACTGTACAGGTAATATGAAAATTATCCTAGTTATCGCAAGTCTGATTATTTGTACTACTTAAAAGACGCTAGTCTATATAATTAGTATTAATAAAATAATATTTTATTAGTTGTTGTAGATGCAATGCCATGTTAATTTCATATATTATTGTGTAAAGACACTAAATACACTTTTGTTCTTTTCAGAGAAGGCAGAAATAATATAGTCTGTTAATGTTTGATATGATTGGTAAAAATGATAGTCTGATTCTATGTTAAGTACAATGTTTAATTAAAGTTGATTTTACTGATTTTGTTACTTTTATTGCCAGATTATGCCCCTAATCTTACCCTAAATGGCTTGAGCATAAAAATAGTGAATACATTTAAATACCTAGGGCACATACTTACCGACGACCTTAAAGATAATGTAGATATTGAGAGGGAGCGCAGGGCACTAGCGGTCCGTGGTAATATGGTGGCACGTAGATTCTCCCGCTGTACCGACCAGGTTAAGATTACCCTATTCAAGGCATATTGTCAGGGTCTGTACACGGGGGGTCTATGGACCAGCTACACCAAAAGGTCGCTAGATGTCTTGCGTGTCCAATATAATAATATTTTCAGAATGCTCTTGAGACTGCCCCGTTTCTGTAGTGCATCGGAAATGTTTACACAGAATCGAACTGACGGCTTTCATGCGGTCATTCGAAAAAAAGTCGCATCATTAGTAACTAGAACACGGGCCAGTAGCAACAGCATTCTGAAAACAGTATCGGAGAGTTTTTATTCTCCCATTTTGAGGCATCTTGTGGCCACGAATAAGTGTTGTACCTTTCTTGGTCATCTTTTGTGCAAAGTCTTTTTTGTAAACTCTGTAATAATAATGTACTACTAACACTAGCTATAAGGTTTTACTAACATTATGGATCTTTGTTGTCCGAATAAAGAAAATGTTATATTTATTTATATATATTGCCACAAGTTCTCTCCCCTGGCCAAACAAGTATCTACCCTGATCTTGGTGTCCCTCCATTGTATTTACCCTGGTCTTGTAAAAAGTAATAAAATATGCATAAAGTGACTTGTCTTTACGTGAAATCATACATAAATAGAACAAAAATCGTAATATAAGTGATAAATGAAAAAAAGAAAACTTTTTTCCGTGGCCGTATTCTCCATGGACTTAAACCTCTTATCGTAGAATTACCCGTATAAGAGACAAGGTAACATTATTTGATAGGTACTAGGTTTTGCCAGCGGCTTCCCCAATTAGTAGAAATTATTCCACAGGAACATATTACCGAAATAAAAAGTATCATAAATGTTAATCCAGGTTATAAACTATGTGTGCCAAATTTCATCAAAATCCGTTCAGCCGTGTTTTCATGACTGAGTAACAAACATCTCAATATCTAAACATACAAACTTTCACATTTATAATATTAGTAGGAAGCAGGATTGCGTGAAACTACTTATTGTTGCTACTTACTAATCCCCATACGCTTAGTTACGAATCCTCATTATTACTGCGACTTCTGCGTGATACAAAAATATGCATAAATATTATCTTAATAACTCAACTGTCTCAGCTGCCTTGCCATCAGAATGTGATGTGTGTGCATTGTGAGGCCCGCTCCCACCAGGTTTGACTTTCAGCCTTCTGCGAACAAGCTCGCAACGGCTGACTGTACGCCTTTTATTAATTAGAATTTATTACATCGCGATGCTGACCATTGTCCGTAACGCTACAAGATTCTTTTGGCGCGTGGCCAAAATTGGAACTAAAGCCGCCATCTTGTTTTGTTAATACATGTTCATGAATGCGCCCTTGTCAATGTCATTCAGGAGCCAAGAAATCCAAAAAAAATATGATGCTTGACTGTCAACAAACGTGTTTTATCACATTGATAAAGTGATGTGTGTTCGCCAGGCAACCTGAAGCCGAACCCTCGGTTCGGGCCTTTCCCTAAGGTGACTCTGGCGGTGATGGTGGGCTATTTCCTCGGCAAGCTGTCGTACCAGCAGGCCTGCGCCGAGAAGCTCATGGCCCTGCCCGGAAGCTACATCGGACAGCTGCTCCGGGAGCGCAAGGAGGGGAAGGTCGGAGGGGGAGGGTAAGTGCTATTATTGAAATAATAAAGGCGAATAAGACTTCATTCGCCTCGCTTAGGTCCGGGCGACGTCACTCGATCACTCGACACCGCGTCGAACTTAATGATCGGCACAAGTTGATTCTGCGTCGGTAAGTATGCTCACTGCCTAATTTACGCCATTTTACGGTAGTAATTTACTTTCGTGTTTTGCTGTACTGATTAGAGACATACTTATTGACAATAATCCTTACCAACCCTCGATCTATGCCTGTATGTCTTTAGGAATGTCTTAGCAGCAGCCCGGAGTCTGGGTTTGTGCCAGGTAAATGATAATAAGCTATTTATTGGGACATAAAGTTCGAAAAATTCATGGCTTAGCAAATTTACTAACTACTTATTGATATTCAAATCGCAACTCGGTCATTGACAGATGTACCTACGACATGGATATAACACGGCAAATTGACGTAGGGTATCAATTTGCTTAACAATTAATTTCCTTGGCTTTACACACACCTCAGCCTAACTGTGGGGAAAATGGGTGTGATGCTTTTATTTTTTGGGTCGGAAATCATCAAATAACTTCTCCCGCTCTGGGTGGAGCAGGAGGGCGTGTCAGAGTTTTACTGACTAAAACCCACCCGTGTTCCCTCAGTAGCCCGTATGCCAGGGGCTTTGGTATCTCTTTCGAACAAACCCGCACCCCTGGCAGATGGGTGTGATGCTTGAGTTGCTTCTTTTTAATGAAACGAAACGGCTGGGGCACCTGCTGCAGTAGGAGTTACTTGTCGGCTCTTCTCCTGATCCAACTGGTCGTTTCCTGACGTTTCGCAAAAGCCCAATTAAGATTTGTGAAATGAAATAATTTTAATTTGATGAAAATGCTGGTGATTCCAGTCGCAGTTCGATGGCGAAGTCAGGCTCGACGATGCTGGGCGCGAACCCGGGCGACATCTACTCTGACGCCGGTCCGGGCAGCTCGCTGGACCTGGACACGGACAGGCCGCTGTTCAACGAGGAGGCGTACCGCCCAGGCTCGCCAGGTAACCCGCTCACTACCAGCGCATGCTTTTTATTACCTCGCAAGTGGGAAAAGTAGACTCTACTCCTCGGCGATAAATGATAAATGATTTTATTTCTGTAAGTAGGTTTTTACAAACACTTTTACACGTCAATTATATTTTTTTAAACTAGATAAGGTCGGCGTTTCCTATCTGACTACTCTGAGAAGAAAGGCCGAAACAAACTCAGAGGTCACAGTCTCTTTTAAAGTGGATTGGTGTCTGAAATGGTCGTTTGAGGAAAGAACCACAGATTGAGTGGATCTTTCCATTCAATCTGTATCAATCCAAGTAATCATACGGCTCAACTCAGAACTTGAGGAGCTCAACGATTTGACGAACAAAACCAAAGAAATGACATTTGGGTAGGTCGCATAAAGTACTCAAACTGCCAGATTAACATTAAAAACGAACTGAGAAAGAGGTGAAACACAAAAACAGAAATACCACATAGAACTTGAATCCCTCGCTGCACTCAGGATGGTAGTCTTAACTCGCTTAGTGACCGTTTCAGAGGCGCGGCCACGGCGATATTTAAAAAAAAAACCTGAAGTTTTGGTGAAATATTAATTTGTAATCCTAATAGTTTGTTGCATTTAAAAAAAAATGACAAATTCAATTCTGGGTTTTATAAAAAACTTAACGTGCGATAACGCGAGTGATAACGTGTTTTCCACCGTTTCAATGGCGCGGCCATGTGGTTATAGTCTTACAGCTCCTAAAATATAAATCTAGGATATTTTTCTATACGAGTACTTATCATTACAAATTCAATCATTTTTTTACCTGAATTTCAGGTCTCTGCAACGCTTAGTTTTAAAGATCTCCGTGGCCGCGCGGTTCTCCGCGTTTCAATGGCGCGGCCACGTTCAAACCCTTATAACTTTTTAACCATAACGTTGACAAATTTATGGTTTTGGGAATCACTTTTACAAACTTTTACAGAATGTTGGTAGTTTTTTTTTAATATCGCCCTGGCCGCGCCATTGGTACGGACACCCTCGATTAATATAGCGCCCTTAACATGAGACAGTACTTCATCCCCTTAAGCTACGGTTTCCCAGAACAGCGCTGGCCGCCACATATCGGCCGCAGTGACGGCTGTCATTAAAATGATGGCAGCGGAGTTAGATTTTTTGGTATCAAAAAGCATTATATAGGGACACATCCCAGACTTCTTTCATAAATGACGTTTCAGCGCAGCATAATGGATGCTATGTGGCATCCATCGCTCTTCTAGGATACTGTAGCGGTAGTGAATAATCTACTATAGTACAATGGACAGTGGTCATCTTAGCATTATAAAGTTGCTTGTCCCTATAAGTGAGCGCGTTGTTCTGCCTAACTAAGCATCGGATTATGATGCGGTTTATAAAACTTAACATTAATTTTGAACATACAACTGTTAAATAAATCTTTATGTTAAAAATTCAATCTAGTGGGTCGTTAGTCAATACTAAATAGATGACTAGTGTATAGACATAATATGAATGCAGCGTATACATTTCAACACGGTATGTGTTACACCCCACAGCTCCACGGACCTCGCCCGACGCCCAGACCCGCGGCGCCAGTCCGGACCTGTCCTACGACGATTTGCGCCGTAAAAACAGAGATGACTATAAAGGTTCGAAACAGGACCCATACAGGTACACAAACATTGCGTTACTTACTGTACGCTTGCGTTAATGAACAGTTGTACACGTCAGGGGCAAACGTAAGTAATATGTACTTACCGCAGCGAATATTATCTGCCAAAAACTATTATTATTACGGCGAGAAAAGTATTTAAAAAGTCCCTATAGTTTTGGGAAAAATCGCGTTTGAAACTTGTTACATATGCAATGTTTGCCCTTGACTGTAGTAAGTGCTATGTCGTGCGCCCTCCTTGCCTCTCTTGTGTTACGTGTCTATTTTAATTTTAAACTAGCAGATTTTCTTATTCGTGCCTCGCAGTTATTACCTGTATTTTTCACGTTATTTTAGAATTGAACTGTATTTTTTATTTAACCTTTGTTTAATTATTACATGATAGTTTTAAGCAGTTATTCTGCATGCAGGTAAATGTTTCCGGACTAACTACTTGCTTGCGTCGGAACACGCAGCAATATGTAGTGACACAGAGAGAATGGCATGCACTACGCTAACACAATGTAAAGTGTCCAATTTTTGCTTTTCCGTACTTACAGATTTGCTCAATATTGTTCTTGTTTTTGAACAGCAAAGGTACAATGAATTAGACGTATTGCAACTAGAATCTGTTTATAATTCTGTTTGTACAAATCTGTAAGTACTGCTGGTTTTGCTTGCTCCATATTTTTTATTTAAATATTTTTAAATCTCATTTATCTATTTTATCGTTTGCAAGACTCATCGTAAGTAACATTAAAAGAAGGTAGCTTCAAAAAATTACATTAATTAATTGTAATGTTTGACACGTAGCGACACATTTGCCGAAAATGTAAGCGACGGAAGTTCGACGAGTTTAATTTACAATGCAAATATATAAGTCTGATGTTGCAGGTTAATTAAGGTTTGGTCCACAGATATAAATATACCTAGATAACGCAAGTATCACGATCCGAGTGTGAAAACCGAGCGTGCAGGTTTTTGACTACCTACCATGACATCACAAGCACTAATTGGGCCGCTTTCCGAATTAGAAAAATAGCGCTGTGTGAGCGCTCACATCAATAATTCACGTTCCGCTAAGATATCGCCATTATTACAGCTGAGAGCAGTCATTTTTGTCAGCAATACGGAACGCTCGTGAACGCGCTAACTGTGCTCACCACCGAAAGTTTCGTCTTCTTATTTGGTTAATTGGCGACTCTAGCCAGAAGCACTATTTCGACTAATGCGACTTCGCGACTGCCGCGACAAAGTATTTGATTGTTTAAATCAACAAAAACAAAAGTTTGTGTCACTTACTAAGGTTAACTCAATTAATAATAAATTGTAAAAAAAGGTGGTAATGAAGCTTGTTAGGTATAAAGCTATGTCACTTCTGGTCTGCAGTCAGTCAGCAGTTTAGTCTATATGAGTGACAAGTTATTGCAGAATGTTGAACGAAACGGTAAGGTCCATGACAATCTTGGCGCTTTCCCATTTTGGTCGCGAGAATTTGCACCTTAGAAGCGTTCTAGCGCTGCGTGTTTATACTGTTTTATTAAAATACTAATTGTTGTTTCAGCGCTGCAGCGAACTTAAACTCTTGTCAAAATGGGACATGGTCCTTTGCTTAAGATAGCTCCTCTAGTACGTTAGTACATAATATTCACGGGACATCGTTTTTGCGCTCACGCCAATTCGGAACGGGTGTGAGCACGCTCAAATTGATACTATCGCAATTCTGTCATTTTTGATAGCGCTCACGGTAATATTAGTTTGACGCATGGGCGTTATCGCAAGATGGTGTCATGACATCATCTATGATGATTCATGGGACATTGTTTTCGCGCTCACGCCAATTCGGAACGGGTTGTGAGCACGCTCAAATTGATATTATCGCAACTCGGAACGTAGCGTTAGTGATGGGAAAAAGCGATTCGAAGACGACGTCGCGCGCAGCACTCGTCACTTTCGGGTTTGAACCGAGCATTGAGAATACAATGTGCGAAAAAATCCTGTCGCGATTTTATTACATTCGTGTGAACGTAGACTGATAGATTGAGTAATCGATTCCGTAATAGATCGATTCTGTGGTATGAAACAAAATCAATATTTAATACTTTATACACTTTTAATAAAAGTTTGAAAGGTACATAAACTTATTAATTCCATAAACTAACTTCATTGGTTGTGATCTTCAGTACCCACCGACAGCAACGGTTGGATGCACTGGTTTTTTGACTGACGTCCAACTAGCGCGGCGCACCGATGTAGAACGCGAAGTAGCTGCTCTTTCGTTATCTAGGTATACATGTGGCTGGGTCCGTGACACGCGCCTGGCCGCAGACTTAAAGGCATTGTAGGCGTTTCTGCGTCGAATATCCGTCGCGAAACTATTAGCAGTAATTGTGTGATTACGCTTGTCTGCAGGCAAGTGACGCAACCAGCTCGTTGAATTCTGTACGAGATGTAAGACTGTAGTGCTGTAAGACCACACGGGCGTTATCGGTGCGTTGCGTCTCGCACCGCTATGATTTCAACAGCATGCCACATGGGCTATGTAGTGCGTGAAAACAACGCTGTGCTGCCACTTCTATTTATATGCACATTCCTGTTTGTTCAGTTCTTTGTACTATCGAAGGAAACGAGTGTGCGACGCAATGCGCCGGCAGCCCCCGTGTGACCTCACTCTTATGAGCATTGAACATTTTGCTTTATGTATTCATCACAAATATGCAAGTAAGGGCGCAGTGCGTGCAGCAGTGATGAATGTGGTTGTTGCAGGACGGACCTGGGCCCTCCGCCGCCGGTGCAGCGCATGCGCCCCGCGGCCCCCGCGTCCTCCGGTACCACTAACAAGTATGGTGACGCATTGGAGTAGTCGTAGTCCCGTCTTCGCGTAGAGTTCACACGTCATACGTTCATAAGTACACCTCGGCATTGCGCACTCACTCACAAAGCCTCGCAAGGTGGGCGTAGCCAGGTAGTACGACTATATCTAATAAAGAAACTTACTGGTTCATTACAATTTGTGAAACTGTTCGAAAATGAAAAAAAAAAAATAGTTGAGTTTTCCAATATGGTGTTTTATTATTATTAATATGGACAAATCTGTATGGAGCCACTAGCTATTGCTCGCAGCACAACATACAACTCCGCCCAGTAAGACAGCCCAGCCTCAACATCAGACTGTGCCGTACTCCCATCACGATCAAATACTTACGTGTTATTTTGTCAGACTTAGGGTAAAGAACAAATATCGTATGAATGAAACAAGATTTCCAAAAACTTTATTTTAATAAACTGAACAGAACTAAACAACAACCACCTCAACAACATACTAGCCTTATGTCAGACTATTATTAATTGCATTTCTGCGCTCTTTGCGAATTGTTAATACAGAGTATTAGCTGTAACACAGTATACAGCGACTATTTGTATTGTATGGAGTGCATAAGAAGATTATATCTTAATAACACACGTAGCCCTGCTAGTGTATGGTAACCGCGCGCGCCACGCCCCTGTACCCGCTGCAGCTCATCTACTAACTGTCCACCATTTATAATAAACTATACCATGAAATTACATCACCCTACACATTCACTAAATACATACAACATATTATTATTATTATTGTACTTATTAATATTCCTTTTTTTTTGAACCATTCACATGATTTAATATTAATTATTAATAAAGTACACAGGCCCAATGTAATTCCAGCGTGTTTACATTTAAAAAAATATGTACATCTGAATAAAGAATACAGTTTACTTTCAGTTAAAATGGGAGATGACTGACTTAAATCATGATGCAACATCACACACTAATATAACACCAATATTATTTCTACAAACTTAAAAATATATAATTTTGACTACTTATTCCTAATAAAAATGCACAACTAGAAGTTATAAATGACTAATTAATCATAACGTTATTAAAATCTATATTGTCGACAAAGGTACTTGTATGAAGGTTATTTAAATTTAGATTTTTCTTACTTTTTATGTTATGAGGCAAATAATTTGATGCAGGCATGAATTGGCGAATCAGCATGTACGTCAGAACCGCGGGTGTACTTTTCAGATCTGCCTAAATTTATTGCAGTTATTTGTTACCTTCTGTGTACCCTTACTTACCTCTCTTGAAAATCTGTGTACCTACACCAATATTTAGGTACACCCGCCATCCTGATGTCACAACCGCGGGTGTACGTACTGTCAAACAATATATGTAGGTAAGTACACTCTATAACTAGATTTGGTACTCTTGTGTACCTGCAGAAACAAGTATTAAATAAACAAAATACTGTCAGGTTGCTGCGAAAAGTTAAAAAAAAATTCTTTCTTTGTCGTTCTTACTATTTAATAAAATAGTAACGATAATCTTCGGTAATCGAACCCAGAACCTCCACGTTAAGCATGTATTGTGGCCATGCCAGGAGTCCCGAATCCAGAACCTCCGCATAACATTTAGTCACTACTAGCTGCGCCCCGCGGTTCACAACCTTTCGCCTTTATAATATTAGTGTGAGTGTGATTGTGTGCCCATACCGGGAATCAAAACATGAAATTAAAGGATTTTTAATTAATGTTAATGGTAACGAAATAAGTAATGATTAATATGAGTATCGCTTTGATTCCATATGCATTTAACTGGGTCAAATAATGTGTTACAAGACTTATTAATTAACGTAAATAAATGTATTAATGAAAGATCTAAGGTTCGAAAGGTTCTGGAGTGGCGACCGCGTACCGGAAGACGTAGAGTGGGAAGGCCTCCCACAAGGTGGACCGATGACCTTGTGAAGGCCGCGGGTATCCGCTGGATGTGGGAAGCACAAGACCGGTTGAAGTGGAGGAGCCTGGGGGAGGCCTAGGTCTAGTAGTGGACGTCTTTCGGCAGATATGATGATGATGATGATGATGAAAGATCTAAGTGTTTATTACAGCCATGATTTTAATCCATACATGACACATTCAGACACCGGAGTAATCCAAATGCAACCAAAAAAAAATGTAGTTTTGACTGCCTCGGTGGTTCAGTGGTCGTAATATGCGACTGCTGAACTCGATGTGGGTTTGATCCCCACATAGAACAAGAATTTGCGGATCACACAAAGTATTGTCCTGAGTCCGTGTATAATTTGTGTCAGTTAATACTGAAGATTGTTTTTTTTTTTTAATAACAACGTCGAAGAAAGAAAATCGTTTTTTTAACCTTTCGCAGCAACCTGACAGTATTTTGTTTATTTAATACTTGTTTCTGCAGGTACACAAGAGGTACTAAATCTACTTATAGAGTGTACTTAGCTACATAATATTGGTTAGCAGTACACCCGCGGTTTTGACATCAGGATGGCGGGTGTACCTAATTTTTAAATATCATTGTACGGGTACCGTATAACCCGGTATTTACCCGTACCGTACCCGTACCCGTAAAGGTACACAGAAGGTCCCAAAAAATTGCAATAAATTTAGGCAGATCTAAAAAGTACACCCGCGGTTCTGACGTACATGAATCAGCTACTCACAGATTTCTTTATTTGCGATCAACAATTGTATTCAGTACCCATGTATACGTGAAAAGTAATTAATTGAAATATATGTAAATACTTGTTAAAACTTATGTTCTCGATATGAACAGAGACTAGTAGTTTATACAACTAGCAGCCCCGGAAGTACGCTCACGTGTACAAGGTGCCAGCCGCCAGTCTACCCCGACCACATGGACAGGGCTAGATACCAAATGCTACGCTCATATCATGGTAGAGATCGTCTAATTTAAAACTGCACGTCCCTCCACAAATATTTCTATACAAACATTTGAAATGTGTATGCAGCCACCAGTGGAGGGCCGTGCAGTTTTAAACTTGAGAATGCCAACCATACGAAAGAAATATAATGTCTAATGTTTATTTATAGTATTTGAAACTTTTTCGCAGACTTCAAAGTCTGTAAAAAATATTATTTGTGAACTAGTGGATTTTAATAGGGGCTTTAGTGTCCACTGCTTAGGGGTCCTGGGCCTAGAGACGAAACACGTTTCCGTTAGCGTTCACGCCAAACGCTACGCCAAAATATATGGGAATTACATTACCTACGGAAGTTTTTTTTTTTTGAGGGGGAACTCATCAAATAACTTCTCCCGCTCTGGGTGGAGCATGAGGGCGTTTTGTGACTTTTACTGACTAAAAACCACCCGTGTTCCCTCAGTAGCCTGTATGCCAGGGGCTGCGGTATCTCTTTCGAAAAAACCCGCACCCCTGGCAGACCTACTGAAAGGTTACGTCGTGTCCTTTCCGCAGGTAATGTCATTCCCATACATTTTGGCGTAGTGTTTGGCGTGAACTCTAACAGAAATGTGTTTTGTCTAGGCCTGCTGAACCTTTACCGGGCCAACAATAAGATCACTTGTCAGAAATATTTACTCAAAACGTTGTACGGTTACCTAGAAGAGCAGTCAGTGGTGTCATAGTATAACAGCTCTCTTAGGAAACCACAGGTTTAGATGTAACCACCGAAGTGTTATGAGAGATATAAGATGCGTTCGAACAGTCACTTGTGTGACGGTGGGTTTGTTCGTAGCATCGTGTCGCCGCAACACAAACGAAAGGCGAAACAGCAGCATCAACTTAGCAATATTCTCTAAATGTAGCTGTCAATGCAACATACCTACGTACGCATAAATATATATGTGAATAAACATTAAATATACCTTTGATAAACAATAAATTAACAATGGTACGCATATTTGGTACGCAACAATGATAATGAGGTTGGTTTAGCTTAATGCTTGGCTCAAGGTCGCAACGGATCTACTTCGACGACCGCAGCTCCTGTGAACCTGCCGAAGGCATCGAGAGGCCCTCGTCACCACATCCCAACGTAATTTCTTTCTTATTGTTTTAAAAATGTCATTGGACATTTCTTTATTCATACATCTTTTTTTTTTTTTTTGCCTTTTATTAAAGGCAGAGGGCAGGGCAGATCGACTATCGAAAGTTAAATCATATTTGAAACCACAAGTCATTTCCAAATTGGATTGGTAGATTTAATTTTGTTAATATAAATAATTATTGATTGGAGTAATCCTTACTAATATTATAAATGCGAAAGTAACTGTCTGTCTGTCTGTTGCGCTTTCACGCCAAAACTACTGAACCGATTTAAATGAAATTTGGTACACGCAGATAGTCTAGAGCTTGAGAAAGGACATAGGCTAGTTTTTAATGCGAAAAAAGGGGTTGAAAGACGGGGATGAAAAGTTGTATGGAAGAATCGTCCTTTTTAGAGCTAGAAGCTTGAAACTTATATTTTAGTCTGTTGATTCGATGTAAATAAACATGACATTAAAAGTTTGTAAAAGTGTGGTGTAGGTGGAGAAATTTTGTATGCAGGCATGATGCCGCTTTTAAACGTTTTCATACAAAATGTACTGCGTACGCTGCCTCTGCGCCGCGCCTTCACTTTACGCTGTTTCTGTGGCAATACTGACTTTTCCGCTGCAAATTTATTATTATTCACTGTACAATTCGATTTGCCTACACGATTTTTTGTTTATTTAATTAATGTTCTCCGTGAAATACAAATCTACCCAAAGACACTATTTCATGCGGACGAAGTCGCGGGCACAGCTAGTGAAATATTTTTTAAGAAACAACTAAATTATACCTCCTATTGTTAATAATTATATACCTACTTAAATTCTTTATATGAGTAATAAGCACTCGTAGTAAGGCTAGTAACAATGAAACCACAGTGCTTACAGAAAATAAGTAGAAATAAATAGCAAAGATTTAAAAAAATAAGCATGGGTTTGCTTCGTTTGCGCTGTTTTCCACCAGCTCTTTTTGTTAAATAGTAAACACGGCGTCTTGTTGGCTTTGCTGGTGGGAGACGAATTAAAACCGTAAAACGGTTAAAATAAGCAATAACAAATATGATGTTAGGGGGCCATCCGCATGCGCCACTTCCTGGCGCTCGCATCGTGATTCACGAGGCAATCATTTCCTTAAATATCGTCTAGCGTTCGTTCTGTGGCTTCGCTGTGCAACGCTCCGGCTACTAGGGTAGGGGCCAAGGCAGGCCGGAGAAGTTGACGGGTCCGCCGAGGCCGGCGTCGGCCTCCAGCAGGCTCATGATGACAGCCATGGCGGCCTCGCCGTTGCCGTCCAGCGCCAGCGGCGGCAGCGGCGGGCTGGTGGGCGGCGAGGCGGGCGGGGAGGCGGGCGCGGCGGCCGACAGCGGCACGTTGTGGCGCACCTGCGCGTAGCCCTCGCCGCCCAGCATGTTGTCCACCAGCGACGCCTGCTCGTACAGGGCGTTGGATTTTAGTGGCCACTGTGAGCGAACATGAACAGGGGTAGTGCGGAGCTTGCAGTCTATGTGAACTTACAGATCATTCAAATTTCATTGTTATTTGTATGGCAAAACTCAGGTTCTTAATAAAACAAAACTTTAGATTCATAATAAAGTATCACTTGCGTAAACTTAATTTTTCAATGCAAGTAAGTTCTAAGTAATTTTCTAAACATGATATAATTGTTATTCAAACTTACTTCACAAACGGTAGAAAGCAGCATTCATGTAAAGAGTTTACTAGTGAAAGACTGGACAATGACTGGGTTGTAGATAACTTACGTTTTGATTGAAAACGGCGTCCTGCAACAAGTCGGCGGGCAGCTCGGGCGAGAACTCCACGGAGGAGCGGCGCAACGCCTCCTCGGCGATGGCGCTACCGATCTTATGCGACTCCACCTGCGACTCAATGAGTCGCTGCATCTCCACATCAGCAGCCTCTGAAACCAACCGCACAAGTACATGAACACCGACTCCCGCACGCGTATCACCTATGCTATAGACAAAACCTTTCGAAATTCTTTATAATTTTTTACACGGATGTTGTGCTCCCCATTATCAAAGCTGCATACACCTACATCACTACGCAAACACCTGTATGCAACGCTCCGCACCATAATATAACAAGATCCCAGGGCCACCAAACGTCACATATTTTCTGACAAACGAAGTGTGAATGATTGAGTAGTGTCAGTATGTACTACGATCGCATGCCTACCTGCTAGCTTGGTCAAACGGCCAATTTCCAGGTATCAGGTGATCAAGGTACCTACATAAAAACATTACTTCACATAAATTCTCATGGCTGATTTTCACATGTTTTAGACAATATCGTTAAAAATAAGTCGTCAATGCTCCCAGACACTTTCGGTCGGCCATATTGCTTTGCAGACGCTTTAAAGCTCCCAAAATAATTAGGAAACTTCACGTAAATTCTGATGCTCCATTTTTATATATGTTTACCATACAACTATTTTAAAACCTTTGACAAGAAGACAGGCCAATCCAAGGGACCGTTCATCCCCTAAACTCAATTTTAAAACCTCTGTGGGTGGGAGCGCGAGAGCATTATCCACGCGCGTGAGACTGAGTGAGACCGATTGCGCTGTCAAGGCCATGAAAATTAATTGAGCAGATATTTTATAATAATACTAAAGTTAGCAGACATTTTTAACTTTTTTTTCTCTTTTATTAATTAGACCTCTCTCTTACAGTTTACTCATATCAATTAATTTATGTATATATATACTCGTAGGCACGTGGGGTATCTGTATCAGAATCACTCATCTTAAAGTGGGTATTCGTGCGAGGTATTATAGAAATAAATTAACAGGTCTTCAACCTTATAATCAGGGTCCTCAATTTGAATCACAAAAATATCACAATTAAACTCGGATGAAAATCGATTAAGATTCAGGACGTAAGCGATCCGTCGTGATCGTCTAAACCACGCCACCGTTTTTTTCCAAAACTGCCCGAGTCCGTCAGATGGCTGCTTGACGTTCATGACGTTCCGCTAGAGTGATACAGACACCACCGTTGTCACTCTCGTCCGCACAATGTTCATTCATCGATGTCAATGTCAAAATAAGGTCTTCAATTGATCCAACTACATAGCGCTAGGGACGCGCCTTCATATATATAAAAATGAATCGCCGAAATGTATGTAGGTACGCGCATAACTTCCGAACGACTGCACCAAATTGGATGATTCTTTTTTTATGTGTTCCTTATTGTCAGTACAAGGTTTATATAGTTAATGCCAATTCAATATTCATAGCTAAGACAGGACAACGTCTGTCGGGTCAGCTAGTAATGAATATTTAAAAACAAACAGAAAAATTAAAAAATCTGGTGAATAATTAAAGAAGTGCTTATCTGACCACAATAATTCTAGAATTGTACCATGCAAGCTGTTTTTAATATAACCGAGTAAACTTCATTTTTTTTATAAATGTCAAAAACTCGACAGTTAACAAATTAATAAATAACGGATTTTTTTTTCCTATAATTATTTACTGGGAATTCTTATGAAAAAAACAAAGTAGAAAAATATTAATCCTTTAACATTTCTAAGTAGTGGCTTCTAATCTTCATTACCTATCATCGTCGTTGAAATTAGACAATTCATTATCGAGCCAATCAATTCAAATTGAATATCTAAATCATGATCTTCATCATCAGCATTATCCTTATTTTCTTCCTCTGCAAAAAATAAGTCAAACAATGAAGATCTGAAACAACTAAAGAGACTATACTATTAATAATTTACCTGATTGTTCTTCCAGCGACTCACTGACAAAACCCGATAATTGATCTTCATCGAACCAATGAAAATCATATTTTCCATCTTGTAATGTGCAGCCATTGTTTTCGGGATTGAAAATATTTATCATCTTCATACTTGCATTGTTCCAAAGACTAGCAATATACAGGATAAGTTTTTATCCAGTGCGCAAACTGTAACCATGAGTTCACCATATCATTCCAGGACCCCAAAAAAAACTAGTTTTACAAAAAAAAAAAAAAAACTGCTGTTTCATAGAAAAGTCCAATACCTACGCGGTCAAAATGTATGGAACAGCAGATTTTTTTTTTGTATAACTGACAAAAAATTCTGCGCTGGGGGTTCTAGAATACTGAATTCATGGTTACAGTTTGCGCACTGGATAAAAACTTATCCTGTAGTTAGCCCGTCGGAACTGTTGCCAAAGCTCACTTTTACAAGGTGGTAAGTTACTAGCATCGAAGTTTTTCAAATTCTTTCGATTCAATTCTTCATTAATATCAGATAACATATACGTATTAATAAACAGTTGAAGTCTGGCAGCATCTACATCATTTATTCCAGGAGCGTTGTAAATATCACATTTTTTTTTTTTTTTGATAATACACTTTCTTCTTCATTTACGTCATCAACAAAATCCAACGTACCAAAACGGTGAAATGCTTGTTGGTACTCTTCATTTTTCTTCAAAATATTAAACGGCCTTTGCTTGCCATTTTTGAAAAATGCTGGATTAAAAACACATCCTGAAACTTCGACACAACGATGGTCCTAATCGTTCGTAGATAGATTCACCAGATTATTTAATTTTTTGCTGTTTTTTTTTTTTTATTAATATTTAATTGTTATGTGTAAACTATAAGAGAGAGAGGTCTATTATTTTTAAGTTCTAGTTAATAAATGAAAAACAAAAGTTAAAAACGTCTGCTAACTTTAATATTAATATAAAGTATCTGCTCAATTCATTTTCATGGCTTTGACAGCGCAATCGGTCTCACTCAGTCTCATGCGCGTGGATAATGCTCTCGCGCTCCCACCCACAGAGGTTTTAAAATTGAGTTTAGGGGATGAACGGTCCCTTGGATTGGCCTGTCTTCTTGTCAAAGGTTTTAAAATAGTTGTATGGTAAACATATTTAAAAATGGAGCATCAGAATTTACGTGAAGTTTCCTAATTATTTTGGGAGCTTTAAAGCGTCTGCAAAGCAATATGGCCGACCGAAAGTGTCTGGGAGCATTGACGACTTATTTTTAACGATATTGTCTAAAACACGTGAAAATCAGACATGAGAATGTATGTGAAGTAAGTAATGTTTTTATGTACCTTGATCACCTGATACCTGGAAATTGGCCGTTTGATCAAGCTAGCAAGTAGGCATGCGATCGGAATACATACTAACACTACCCGTCCACACTTCGTCCGTCAGAAGATACGTGACGTCTGGTGGCCCTGGGATCTTGGACTATAAGTTACGACGCGATAGTGCTAGAAAAGGCGCAGCAACACTGTCTTAATAATTATGTTGCGTCTTCTTGCCACCTTTACTTTAAACAGACAGCTCTTAAGAAAATCTAATCATCTTGATTAAAAATAGAATAGTGTTCAAAATTAGACCATGAACAAAAAGTACGAAATACCACCACAATTAGAAATATTAGCTTTCTGCACATGCACACCTTCCGCTTTATACTACCACCTGTTCGCTTTATTTTCTTAAAAAGGGTACGAAGTTATTGCTTCACGTATTAATTAATTGTAAAGATTACAAAGATGTAGTATGCCAGCCAGGTATACAAGTGGGATCAATTTCACTATGTATTTTTTTATTAAGTAACAGCAGGGTTGTAATTAGTGGCTCGCTAGGATCCCCAGCCGCTGGTCACATGACACGCATGATAGAGCGCGTATGCACGGTGTGGGTAGGCGGGTACTCACTCTGCTCGAACATGTCGTAGGAGTGCGCGGCGTCGGCGTGCGCGCCTTCGTGCGCCTCTGACACGACGGTGTTGTTGGCCACCAGACATTCCACGTCCTTCGTCCACGGGTTCCTACACATTCCTCTATTACTATCTCATACAAACACACTTTTAAACATCCACCACTATACAAAAATCATACAATATATGGCCGGCGTCCACCTATAGTAAGTTTTCAGTGTAAAATGTTTGAGCATACCTGTGCACCGGACTGCGTGCGATGCGGACCCAGCACTTGTGGCCGAGTCCTATATTACTTCTACTATAAACTAAATGTCACGTGATCTGTCATATCGTCTCGGCATACTTGAGGGTAGGGATTAATTTAATAAAGAAAACGTAATATAACGGATGCTTCGAATTAGACAGAGACCCAAAGATTACTCGGACGAGATGACTCTGACGATAGTAGATAACAATATCGTCGAATTTCATATAGGCTCCCTGGCTATTTCATCAAACTGCCGGTATGAGTATGACGACGTTCTGTGATGCGATGGTTAGAATCCAAGTCGAATGAATCTTTGGATAATTCGTAACTAATTCAATGTTGTAGTAGTGTAACATTTTAAAACTTGACGGGTTAGCACATACTGACGCTGTGTGTAGGTTAGGTAAATGTATAATTAGGAGTTACAGTAGTGTTCGTTTCAATGGCGTGGCCACCGAGATATTTCAAATAGAAAAATCCACTAAGATTTTAAAAACATTGTAACAGTTGATTCCCAAAACGAAAATGTGTCAAAATTATGGTTAAAAAGTTATAAGGGTTTGAACGTGGCCGCGCCATTGAAACGCAGAGAACCGCGCGGCCACGGAGATCTTTAAAACTAAGCGATGCAGAGACCTGAAATTTAGGTAAATTATAGATTGAATTTGAAAAAAATCCTTGGTTTATATTTTAGGAGCTGTAAGACTATAACCCCATGGCCGCGCCATTGAAACGGTAAAAAACACGATATCGCCGATATCTCGCTGAAAAAGCATCACAGACGTCTGAAGTTTTTTGTAAAACCCAGATTTGAATTTTTCAAAATTAGTAAAAATACAACATAAATCCTAGGTTTATATTTCAGGAGCTGTACCTAGTACGGTATTGCGTTGAAATAATATTCGTGATTATCTATCGATGGTCTGGGTGTGAACGTCTGCGATGCTTTTTCAGTGAGATATCGGCGACATCGTGTTTTTCACCGTTTCAATGGCGCGGCCGTAACTAACTGTTGTAGTTTAAGTCTATTTATATGGTGTACTTATAATTGCAAAACGGATTTAAAACCAATTTTAAATCCGCTACTTTTTTCTTTATAATGATTTAAAACCATACCAAAATTTAATAAACTAAAACTAGCAAGTCATTTGTCCTACACGTTCTCTGCTTTTATAACAAGTTGCCAAAAGTCGGTTACGGCATTTAGCGATGGAAAGTTCGAAACCCACACATTGTTTTTTGATATTATTCAACGGATCGTTATGCTCCATAAGGTTCTAAGTTGAACTACATAATTACTGACAAATGCGTGCACTGACAAGACAGGACACGTCCGCTCAATCGTCTTTCGGTTCTTTCCTCAAAAGACCATATCAGACAATAACATTTTATTTTTTGCACTGACAATTAAAAAGCCCCACAAATAGAGACAAACATTTTCACAGGTCGGCATCGACTTAAGAAAAGAGTGCTTCTGCCATGGGCGGCTATACCTACGCTAGCCTAGCCTGTCTTGAGTGGGATCTCCGGAAAATCAATTTATTTTGTTTCAAACGAATAAATAGCACATCCAATATATAGGTAGTTGACAGAGAAGCGTTGCTATGATATTATTTTTCTAGGTATTTACATTTCTTATTTTCTTTCTTTTTTACCCGACTGCGGAAAGGTTATATTTTGTTCAATATTTTTTTGTTTCCTGCATCCAATATGTACAAGTTAATGAAATATTCGCTGTGAAGGATTCTATCACTGTCTCAAAATCAAACCCTACTCGTGTAGCCAGGTGGGGGGGGGGGGGGGGGGTTGGGGGTTCAAACTCCCCCGAAAAGTTCAGATATTAACCTTCATAGAATTAAAATAAAAACAGGCGTGCGGCATATCTCATTGTTTACTAACTAATTACCATATAAAAATAAATATTATCTTATCTAAAATATACAGTGTTTTGGATTTTTGGAACGTTATTTTTTTATTTAGCTTATAGTTTATATTGTCCCACTGCTCGAAAAAGGACACCCCTAATTCGTTCAAGGAGATTTTTTCTGTAGGTAATTTTAATATTTTTCTTCTAAAAGGGTTATTTTATGTACTTTTAGTCGTTTTATTTTCTTGAATCAATCAATCAACTCAGCCTATCGCAGTCCACTGCTGGACATAGGCCTCTCCCAAGCTGCGCCACAACACTCTATCCTCCGCCTTCCGCATCCAGTCTGTCCCAGCCACCTTTTTAAGGTAGTCGGTCCATCTATCACACCATCGTCCCACACTACGTTTGCCGAGACGCGGTCTCCACTCCAGGACTCGTCTGCTCCACCGTCCATCGGTCCTTCGACAAACATGGCCAGCCCACTGCCACTTCAGCTTGCTCACTCTATAAGCTATGTCGGTAACTCCGGTTCTTTTACGGATAATTTCGTTCCGGATTTTATCCTTCAAAGAAACTCCGAGCATAGCCCGCTCCATAGCGCGCTGAGCGACCTTAAATTTGTGGACCAGCCCGACTGTCAGTGTCCACGTTTCGGCGCCGTATGTCATCACGGGCAGGACGCACTGGTTGAAGACCTTAGTCTTCAAGCATTGCGGAATAGGCGACAAATTTTCTTGAACCCTCCCCGAAACTAAAACCTGGCTACGCCCGTGCCCTACTCTGTGAACGTTTGTGTTAGTAAGTATACACATATTATGTTTGTTACTTCTTCACGCAAAAACTAATCAACGGATTGCTATGAAACATGATAGGTACTTAGTTGTTATCTACATATAGCTGTTAGTTTGCATCCCGATATTCCCCAATGTTGTTTTGATGCTACCGTTGAAAGCTGCTGCCAATTCATAAGTGCCTATGTACGAGTATGTTTATGTGAAATAAAATATTTTGTTCTTTGACTTTCAAAACCACACTTAGCAGTTTGTACGTAATTGTGTAATGCTATGTTGGTCATTACACTTGAGGCGGTATTATTAACCGAGTTCGTAATAACCAATGCTCACGCGCTTCATAAGACGTTTTACGACACACTTGCGAGGTAAAAAGTAGACTTCTATTGTTAATTCCTCTTCTTCCCTGCGTGAAGTCGACATTCTTGATTATAAATTAACCATACAGCAACGTTAGCAAATATATATTGAAATTGGCAAGGTGGCTTATTTTCCACCGCCGCCCTAGCGATGCGCGCGCAGATGTAAATAAAAGTTACTGGCAAAACCTCTCGCGATTCACAGCGGCCCGAGTTCTCGGCCAAAGCAAAAGTATCGTCAGTCATCCAGAGCTGTCACCTTCCGAGAGTTTGCTGGCGGATTTTCCTCGCTGATTGTACTAATGATGCCAGCCTTGGCTCGATCCCATAGAACGTCTGCGAGGCGCTACTAGCTAAAAAATTGTACTCCATCCTATAATGTCCATTTAAACAATGCAAGTGTATTGCCTGTGTTAGTACCATAAAAAAAGTAATATCTAATTGAGTGGCACCGTCTAAACAACACGTACAAACATACTGAACGATGGAATTAAAAAATAGATACTCAATCAAAACTTTCCGATCCCATTTCGTATCAGACCTTGTGAGGTATTAAAAAATCGCAATGGTTTTTATTTTCACGATTGAATAACGTTCATTGATTGCGTCATTTACGTTGTCGCAGGATAGCGTGATTATTTTTCTTTAAATCCTTCGAATTGTGACTGACAGTGTGCTACGCAATCGGGATGCTGGACTCCATTCAGTTCTAATGTACGTGTCAAAAACTCTAACGAGACTATACAAATAAAAAACTTTGACTTTGACTTTGACTTTGACTAAACATAGCGAGGCTATCTTGTTTTAGGTCAGGAGTTCCCTAGGTCAACTTCTTGCTGCATTATAGACCAGTTCCATTGCAATATCAGCGATGTTTCATAGGTATGACAAGTTTCAGCACAATGGGATACCAGGATAAAAGGCAAAATAAAATTGAAGCAACTACTTGCACCGTCTAAACACTGTTAAGACGGTGCACTTTTTTGGTGCTTCAACTTATGGTATGCTGCAGGCAATTAAATCGCACCGTGCACATCAGACTTAATAGTATTATCTAACCTGCGGTCAATTATAGAATGCAGTTTTATAGAAATCGGACGCGTGTAAAACTCGTAAAGTTCTTGAATGGAAATAATTGTACCTACATTCTTGGCATACAATTATTGCTCTTGAACATTTTAGTCATTGTGTAAACAAAGCTTAAAACTATAACACTACCTTATTTAATATATTTCTCACTAGACAACAGCTTAAAAATGAGGATAATTATGTGTACACGAGGCCAGAGTAACTAGATTGTCAGCCCTTTCTTGCTATATTATCCTAATAAACAAGCTGCGTGTTAACATGCATTAGGAATAAAAGGCATAATATTATAATTTTCAGATTTTTATTATTAGTTTTTATAACGCGACATATTAATTCACTGTAACTAAACCAAATGGACATTAAGTAAAACGTCTTCTAAAATTTCCAATTCAAAATTAAAATCAAAATATTTTATTTCACATAAACCTGCATGGGCACGTATGAAACGTCAGAAGCTAGGTGCATGGTTACATTTTGTCGCTTCTAATGGAGAAGAAGAAACTCCACGGTTACTCTTTTAAAAATAATTGGCTTTTACAATGTTTTCAAATTACAGTGATAATAGGTATGGGAGGACAGTGCAAGCCTGTCAATAAGTACCAGATACTTAGAGGAATGAAAAAAAAAAAAAAAGAATAGAAAATCGTCTACTAATGTACCTACAGTCTGTAAGGCCTAAACGTTCTCTCATTCACAATTTATGAATCTACATAATTAAAATGAACCTATTTAACCAAGTGACATGATTTCCATGACCATCACTATTATATTATTTTGTATAGTAGATATTAGAATTTATGTATAATGGTGCCGATTCTGCTGTAACAAAATTCTCTAAACTAGACTAAAAATCACCAAAATTTTGTTTATTCCTGTCAAATGACGATTTCCCATTCGGAAATTGACTAAAGTGACACAACTTAACTATATTTTAGTTTGACAGCACTAAGATTGCACTGAGTTTATAGTTTAGTGAAAATGGCATTTTTGCTATTCTGTTGTTGTCAATTTCATTATTCTATTCAACCTAAAATTTTGGTTGTCTAACTAAATCTGACTATTTTTAATCGCGATTAAATAGGTGTGGAATAAAATTAGTTTTCAAGAACTAAAATTCACACCGACACCTCGAATTCTGGTGCAAAAAAGTACTGTTTATTTTTTTCTTTTATTTTGCTTACGTCTCGAAAATGGTGTGTCCTATCCCAAAAATAATGAAAATTTCGACCCCCTTTATAGTACCCCAATACACCTCTAAAACCCAACATGTGGGTATTAATTTTTCTAATCTAATAAAAAAATGAAAATTCCACATAAATCACATCGAGGCTGCCGCCCCTGCGCACCCCTGGCTCTAAAAAAATCACGGGATAGGGCAAACAAGTACCACGTTGCGAAGCCAAAACATACCACGTGCGAGTTGCAATTGTCAAATTCGATTTTAGTTGTGTCAAAATAGTTTTTAGAATTAGAGATATTTTTTCGCAGAATAGCGTTAAGATTATCATAGTCAAAAGTAAGGAGTTTTAGTTATAGTTTAGTTAGTTTAGTTCGGTGTACAAAAGAATCGGCACCAATGTCAAATAATGACGAGAGTAAGTCAGACATTGTAAAAAATAAAAATTAACATTGTAACATGAACACAACACAACATCAATATAAATATATATACATTTAACATTTAAAATCACTCACTATCTTCTTATTCTGATCCCCAAGATACAGAATAACATCCAGTTTGGAGATCACTTGATAAATAAGTAAAATAAAAACCATCCACTTTCCAATCGTTACAATACAATTACAAACACAGTTATTTAATCATCACACTTTCCAATGCATAGATATTACAAAAACAGTAATTCAATGAAGCTTCATGCAAACTTTCCAATACATAGATGTATAGGTATTACAATTACAATAATTTTATTACTATCATCATTCACTCTTTCCAATATTTCCAGTACAGTAATTTAACCAATCATCATGCACACTTTCCAATAGGTATTCCAATACATAGACATTACACATAGGTACAGTAATTTAATCACTATCTTAATTCCCAATAGGCTGACTATGTTTGTTTTATATTTAATAATCCCAATGCATAGACAGTAGAAATACAGTAATTTAATAACTGTCATCATTCACACTTTCTTATAATTCCAATACATAGACATTACAAATACAGTTTTAATCATTCAAACTTTCCAATAATTTCATTATATGAACATTACGAATACAGTAATGTTATCACTATCGTTATTCACATATTAAAAATACAATAACTTAATTACTATATTCATCCATAATTTCCTTAAGGTACTTATTCTAACACATAGGCATTACAAACAATTAATAAGTAATAGTAATAATTTAATCACTATCTTCATTCACACTTTCAATAATTCCAATACATAAACATTACAAATATAGTAATTTAATAATGTCTTCATTCACACGTTCCAGTGGGTGTAAACTTATTCACTATCTGCATCCATAAATACAAATAGGTATTCCAATACAGACATTAGAAATACAATAACTTAATCACTATCTTTTTCCACACTTTCCAGTAATTCACACTTTCCAGTAAAGACATTGCAAATACAGGAATTTTATCACTATCTTCATTCACACTTACCATCATTTCGATACAGACATTAGAAATACAGTAATGTAATCGCCATCATCGTTTAGTTTTCAATAATTCCAATGGGTGCAAAGACCTTAAAAAAATACAGTGACTTAGTATCTTCATCCATAAATACCAATAGGTATTCCAATACATAGACATTAGAAATACTGTAAATTAGTCACCGTCTTCATCCACATTTGCCAATGGTTATGCAGTCAATATTATTCCCCGAGTAAACAATGCATTTACAAAGTATAGCTGATCTTTGTCATTGTGGATGCGAAGCTTTTCCACTGGGACATACTCAGGATCAGCAGTTATCAAAGACTGCACACCAGGAACCCATGTTTTCTTAATTTCATAATAAAATGGTTCATGTTTACGGTATTCCATAGAACTTCCTGCATAATAATACAACCTCGCTTTATCTTCATATACCATTCTTAGTATATTCTTATGTAGTAATCTTATCGTGGTATCACGTCTTACTACCATCTGGGGCCTATTTATTAAACGTGACAATCTGACAATTTTGTCAGTTTTTGACAAATAAGTCGAAACTAAAGTACTAACGGACTAAACTAAAGTAGTTTTAAGGAAGTGAATATATGGAGTTTATAATTAACAAGATTTTTAATGTAGAGAAAGTGGTATTACTGGTATGCGGTGCCTCTGTGCACAAATACTTCTAAAAATGCGCCACGCAAAGTATTTAATTTTGTTTTAGTGCCGTTTACTCAAAGCTGACGTCACTCTTCGTGGCTGATGGCTTTGAAGTCATCGTAAGAAACATTTTGGCGGTAAATTCAAAACAACGAAAAATAAATTAGATTTTAATCGTTTTTAATTGAGAAAATGAATATAATATTTTATTTTTCTGTAACATATTTCGTCCCAATCTTCAAATTGAAATAGTTTTTAATAAATTGGAAAATACCCTATTGTCAGATTTTACTTGCCGAGTCTCTAAGAAATATTTACTGAGTTAATTGTAAATGACAAATTTCTCAATTTTTCTGACATATTTGTCACAATACAATATCAAGGCATGCATATGAGGGAACATGAGGGTTGTATTAAAAAAAATTACGTCTGTTTTTGACTTGAACTTCGTTTTTGTTTGCCATTTGAAATCGACGCCAAATTAACAATTTTAGTTTCGACCGTGACACTCGAAATCGTTCTAAGAATATTCTATCACTTAAATTAAAAGAAAAGTTTATTCTTGGTTTAAATGTGCGACGTCGTCTTACAGTTGCAGGTGCACCAAATATTCAATTTCACCACTAATGCTAGAAGTCGACGACAACATTTTCCTAACTTTAACTCCTAACTTTTTAATGGTTTTTAATTTTAGTACCTATTATTCCGTAAAGACAATATTAATAATGAGAAAAAAACATACCATGTTTAATTTTTTATGTACATACATTGTCGAACGGTGGAGTAATACAATCCCGAAGTTTGTATGGGAAAAATGTGGGCTAGATTCACCTTAATATACCAATTTTGACAAGTTTTCCGGACAAGTTGTCACCTGTCGCATGTCAAGAGAGACTGTTTATTAAACAGAAATATGTCAAACTGTCATGACAAGCTATTTGTAGATTTTCTATCGTGACTTTGTCAGTGATAATCTTTATTAAATAAATAATTGTCAAATTGTCACCTGTCGCTCTTTCACCTGTCATTTATTAAACATTTAGTTTATTAAATAGGCCCCTGGTTATAGTTACCAACTGAGGTTACCAAGTTCATTGTAGATGGCAGAGACAACTCTGCCTTCTTGCAAGCACTGACCAGGGTGCTTACTCTCGAATATAATTCCGATGGATCGTCATTGGAATTGTTAGTCAAACGTCAGGGATTGGCTCGACTCAGTCCCCCTTATTACAAAACAAGGTTTTTCTTTAGGTATGGTTTAAACCATCGAGCCTCTTTTTTAAATAAGAACCTAAGCGAAATCGAAATACGGCTCCTTTTACAAAACTGACAAGTTAGTCCAGTGCTAAATTGTCAGTTTTGTAAAAGGAGCTGTAATTCTATTTCAGTTCTAAGTTCTTATTTCAAAAACAGGCTCGATGGTTTAAACCATACCTAAAGAAAAACCTTGTTTTGTAATAAGGGGGTATGAGTCCAGCCAATACCTGACGTTTAACTGATAATTCCAATGTCGATCTATCGGAATTATATTCCAGAGTAAGCACCCAGGATTTTCGGGTACTGTAACGGACCTCTCGCTATTTTCTAAAACTGGAGGTAATACTGCATACTGAAAAATCTTATCCATTTGATCTACTGCATTATCTATATTTATTGGTACTTTAATCCTATCGAAAAGTGTCTTGGCCATGTTATTTGTTTTTTTTTTACGATTTGTGTTTGAATTAGAATGGATTCCACAAGTGAAAAGTCTTTCTTCATTTCAAAGTTTTCACTGATACCCTGTCGTAGGGCAGTAGGCACTAATTTTGCAATCAAATCCGCCCAAGAATGTTTGTGATTAATACCGATTATACGATGGAGAGAGTGAGAGTGTAAGATGGGATGTTGGTCTGGTGCATCACATTCTTCATGAACTGTCGTGTCTACCTATTCCTAACAAATAAAATGATAAAAATAGAGCAGACAATTGAATTTAATAAGAGGGTAAAACAAAATAGTGAAGTTATAAAAAAAGGTATCTGCCTAGAAAATACGCACTCAAGGAAGAGGTGAGGAAAGTAGTAGGTAAAACTTGATAATGGCGATGTCTGCAGTTCTGGTGTCAAAAAGTGCGACCCACCTAGTCCATGTTTGAAATACCACTAGGAGCCGGTCCTCTTTTTCAAGGTAAACTTCGTTAGTATGTAACGGTTGTCTTTGGCTACCTTGACGATTGTGTAATATTGATGCAATTATGGAAATATCGTGTTCTTCATGAGAACTTCGCTAGTAACCGTTGTCTTTTAGTTGACTTGGCAATTGCGTAAGTAACATTGATGCAATTTATGGAAATGGCGAAAAAAAAAAAACAGCTGTTCCCTACATTTATGTTCGTATAACTCGTCAAAGTGTAGGGAACAACAGATTTTTTTTTTCGCGTTTTCAGATTTGGTTCCATAGTAAAAGTTGTTCATAATGATGAGTACAAAGACCCCTTAAGAGGTTGTGCGTTATTTACGTTACAACTTGTATATTACGTCATCTGATAAAAAAGTTTCTTCAACAAGAGCTTAAACATTTAAACACAATGGTACTCGTATACAAATGAAATACACAGAAGTAATCAGTTAATTGTTTATTTTGCGTTATACTGCACCGCATGTTTTGTCACATATTTGTGTCGTTAGCGTACAGGGCACGCGCTTGCTTGTCACGTACATGTGACAATGGTGTTCAAAATGTTAATTGTATTGTAATGGTATGTGGTTGTAATTAATGTATCTGTGTGTGTTCCTATGATTCTTGTTAGGATGTTAGTCTGTGTTAAATAATAATACTTGAATTAAATGGATTGAATTATTTATCACTTTTTAAAATATAAAGTTGCAGCACACACTCACTTTCCTATTTAATTTGTTGACACAATATTGATTGTATTATGTAAGGTGTCCAGTAGACGAATTTTTAAAACTGATGATGCAATGGAGTAAGCATTATTTTAATAACAACACACACGGATTGAGATTTTGTATGACTTTCGCAATGTCATTATTTAGTGTTAACTGTTATTGCCACACCTAGTGTCACTTGTCTCGCTACTCTTCGGACTAAATGTGTTTGGGATCAAACAAGCGATGCTACTAACCTGAAGGGTTTGAAGTGCGTGTGCAGCCTGGCGAGCGAGCCGTCTTTGCGGCGGAAGGCGTAGGGCGGTGTGCGCAGCGGCTCGCGACGCAGCAGCGCGGCCTTGTGCGCGCGCGCCACGCCGCCCAGCTCGGGTCCACGCACGTACTCGTACAGTGACGTGCCTAGCAGCTCCTGCGGCAGGAAGCCTAGCGCCAACGTCACCCTGCAAGCACACACGTGTGGGACATGTCAAAATGTAGAGAACAAAAATCTATACATATTATAAACGAGCTGACCAGACAGACGCTCGCCTGTTCAAATTTTATTAGTTCATGAATACACAAATCCCATAGAAAAAAGGACGTTTAGTTGTTTTGCGAATTAGACATTTTTCATACAAAAATAGTTCAAACATTGTAAATGACTTTCACAACAATACACTGTATTTTAATAATACCATGTAGAATTTAATACGATTCTTAAAATTCTTAACCTCTTACAGCAAAAGTCTCGAAATAATCGCCCGTTTGAGGTCAATAAATCAAAATCAAATAACAAATATAAAAAAGTAGCTCATACATTTGATACTGATTGAAAGATCTTTCATGTAGTGCAAACTCATAGAAATACCGTACTTAACTGTATAATCATGTCTATAAAGTCACGTAAATCAGCGAAATAGGGCCAAAAGCAAGCAGATTATATCCAAGATAATACTTGGAAACATGCTGGTCCTGCTCATAAGAGCAATCTAACAGTCTAGAAAAATTCAAACTGGTTGCTAATTGAATTGTGTATTTCATTATTTTTATGACATTGATTTACACTCTGTCATAAGCTAATGACATATTTCTTGTTACTATTCTAGGAAAATTGTATACTTACTTTTACAATGTTTGGAAATATGTGAATAAGTATCATGTATCCATCATACAATAATTTTATTTGTCATTCCTTCATTTTTAATTCTTTTTATCTATTGTGGTATGGTAAATTTATTCTAGATGCATCGTTATCACAAATAATTAAATTAGGTATTAATGTACCAATTTAAAATTTTGAAAATTATTTTAAAGAGTTACAATGGAGTTTCTTCCCCATTCTTCTCCATACGAAACTACCTTTTGAAAATGGAAGGTCATATGGAGAAGAATCAATTCTATTTTATGTAAAACTAGCTGTCCCGACAGACGTTGTCCTGTCCATCCAAAAGTCATTCATACAAAATCCATACACTACCTACCCTACCTACTCTACCCTACCTACCCTACACTACCCTACCCTACACTGCCCTACCCTACACTATCCTACCCTACACTACCCTACCTACCTACGCTACCCTACCTACCCTACACTACCCTACCTACCCTACACTACCCTACCCTACACTACCCTACCTACCCTACACTATCCTACCCTACCTACCTACCTACCCTACCTACGCTACCCTACCTACCCTACACTACACTATCCTACCTACCCTACCTACGCTACCCTACCTAATACCGGGATAAAAAGTATCCTATGTCCTTCTCCTGGCTCTAAACTACCTCCCTGCCAATTTTCAGCTAAATCGGTTCAGCCGTTCTTGAGTTATAAGTGAAGTAACTAACACGACTTTCTTTTATATATATAAGATTTTACGTTCAAAAGTACCTTTTTACATAGGTAAATGCCTATTTGAAACAAATGCTCTGACTTTGACAATGAGAACCTTCTTTTTACCATCTTTTATTTATTCTTCTTTATTTTAAATAGTTTATTTAGTTCTCAATTCGACGCGTATTTATACATATACTTACCTATATTTGTTTTTTTTTTTAATATTTTTGTATATATATATCTGCTCATGTATGCAGAAAGTTAAATAAAAAAATAAAAGATACTAGCTGACTCGGCGAACTTCGAACCGCTAATAAAAGTTGTCTAAACTTTTTGTGAGACTAACAAACGTCAATTCGTTTTTACATAGATAGATAGATTTCATTACTTGATTGCTTATGGCTACAGATATTCATCATCATTTCAGCCGAAAGACTTTCACCGCCGGACAAACGCATCTTCGAAACACCGCTACTTCGACCAGTTCTGTGGGCACCTAGCTTCAACTTCGATTTTTGTTTGACAATTCAAAAGTGCCTGTGAAAGGTTTAATTGAAATAAATGCTTTGAGTTTGAGTTTTGAGTTCTCCGCTTCGAGCGGATAAGCATTGATATCAAACTTATGTAAGATATTTGATATAGGTAATTATTATACGTCATCATCATCATCATCATATCAGCCGAAAGACGTCCACTGCTGGACATAGGCCTCCCCCAGGCTCCTCCACTTCGACCGGTCTTGTGCTTCCCACATCCAGCGGATACCCGCGGTCTTCGCAAGGTCATCGGTCCACCTTGTGGGAGGCCTTCCTACTCTACGTCTTCCGGTACGCGGTCGCCACTCCAGAACCTACCTACCTATTATTATACGTACGAGTATATTATAGAAATGTCGTGTGGGTGGCTAGTAATATGTAGTAGATTGCAGATAAGGTAGCAAAATGATATTTTTACGGTGAGGGCGCTTTTTTTAATCCAGAGCGTAGCGAGGGATTCTTTAGTAGAATCCTGAACATAGCGAGGGATTCAAAGTACGTCGCCCGAGCCTAAAATATATTTTGCGCCCGAGTGATACAATCTAATCACCATATACATAGCTACTTACTTTTACGGCAAGAAAGACTTTGTCGGGTGCCTCATTAAGGAAAGTCTCCACGTTTTTGACTGAGAATACTTTGGATTTTATAGGTTTAAATCGATCAGATATCTTCTTCAGATACGCTATTAATTTCGAATATGTGTCCAGTTTTACGTCGTTATTTGAACTGACTGTTGATTTTAGCATTGAGTAGGTACTCCAAAGAGTGAAAGGTTGTTTAGTTTTGGCAAAGTACTGAAAGTAGAGAGCAGAGAGAGCGGAGAGCAGTGGTGGCCAAGTGGTATCGGCCGCGACTTACCGAGTTGTAGGTCGTAGGTTCGAACCCAGACAGGCGAATTACTTTGTGTAAATTATTTCATTACCACTGGTCTCAAAACGGTGAAGGAAAACATCGTGAGGAAACCGGCATGTCCTAGAACAAAAAAATCGAAGACATGTGACATCTACCAACCCGCACTGGGCCCGCGTGGTAGATTACGGCCCGATCCCTCTCACAGACAGGAGGCCTGTGTCCCAGCAGTGGGAACATTATAGGCTGATGATGACTGAAAGTAGGCCAAAAACACAGATTCTGAAAAATTCTTGGCGCCTCTTGCATTTCTCCGTTCAATAAAATTACCATGGGCTTTCATATATTGCTCCCCCGATTTTGCAGGTAATAGATTATCCATCACATTTCTTGCGTCAGTTCTAATACTTTCAGGAGTTAATTCTGTACTTTCACTGTCACTTGAAGAATACATTTTGCAAAACATAACATGTGACAAAACCATGAATTTCTAACAATCCGTGAAAACCGACGAAAACGCGGGCTGTAGTTCGCGCTTTTTTTAATTTTATTTCTTTTTTTTTTTTTATTTAGCCGGCGCGGCGGCGCACTATGGGCCAGAACGGTGCGTACCGTCTCAAAAATCTGTAACTTTTTTGTTGATTGAAGTAAATAGCTGAAATTTGGCACGTAGTATCTCCAGAGTATATATAATCCAATAGTGACACATTTATTGTCAAAACTTTAATTATTAATATTTAAAAAATAAAACAATAATAAAAATGTATTTTTTTAATATTAAACCATAGTTTGTTTAACTTATTGAATTATAATTTTACAGTTTTATGATATTAAACCTATTTTCTTTTATTTTATAGGTATTACATATAAATCTTACATTTAAATAAATGACAAATATGATATAAATCCACTCTAAAAATATATTTTACAATTAATGTAGGTACGTAATTACTTCTATTTAAATAGCTAAGAGGCTCTTAGCTTCGTCTAACAATTCCTTGGAAATAGTGACTGATGGTTTTCTGATACTTGATATATAAGGATCTGACGTAAATAGAAGACCATGAAATACGTCTTGATTCGTTGCGGACCTAGAGCATTTTCTAGCGTGATGCAATCTGAATTTTTTGTAATCTTTATTACGAGATTCTTGGGCATCCTCAGATAAATTACCAATGGGCAGAACAGCAAAATGTCTTAGTATACTTTCCCCATGTATTAAGATTTTATGTACTGAAGAAGGCATATTATACCACATATATTTTGTTACGTATAGTTGTGCGGTTGCGCGAGTATATTCACCAAATTTTTCTGGATTTACAGCAATACCGGATGCCAAAGTTTGAAGAATAACATAGAACCTTTTAATAAGTTCCTCGTCAACTCCTGTAATTTCTGAAGCGCAATAGTAGTTCTCAAAAAAACGCCGAGCTGTATTACCGTCATTGCTGCTTCCACTTCCTTGTCGGGGCTTATCAACGTGCAATCCCATTCGGCTTCGAAATAAACTTTGTACAAGCTTTTTCTTGTCTTCTTTACTTTTTTTATCTTCTGGAGTTCTCGCAGCCCATTTTTTAAATGAAAGGTTATATGAAATATGTAAAATTAACTCCATGCACCTGATCCACGCGTGCAACGTAGACAAACCGTATTCGTAAGCATTTATATTATCTGGCTTTGATTCAATCTTCTCCAAATTATTCATTTCGCTTGGTTTAGCCCCACATACTGTACACACAGCTCCAGAACTTGTGTCAGTTAGAACTTGTGTAACTTTTCCATCCACCATAGTTAGAAATAGGTCGTGACTTATTTCAATTACCTGCTCCTCCTTGTGTATCTTTGAAGTTTGCAAATTATTAATTTGACCCCGAATATCACCAACCACTGATCGGGTTTTCTCGGGGGTTTCTTTTGCAAATTCCATCAGGATTGGTCGGCAATAACGAATAGACGAACAAGCCGAATTTTGCCAAATTACCTCATTTGTTTCTGTGTCAGTCAGCTTTATTGGTACCAAAGACGCTATAAATAAGTTTGCATCTGAGACTAAATCATTCTCACCTGATAAAACTTGTTTATATTCACTTTGCCCCGATGACCCATCACATCCCCACTTGGTAAACAATTTAAGAGATTTTCTTGTTGAGTTGTAAACATTTTCAATCTTTAAGATGCGAGCAGAAGTGTGGTCCAGCAAATCTTGTAGATTTACTTTGGCACTTATATCGGTTATTTGAATGCTGGATGGTGGAGGATAACACAGTTTTTTGGCGTTTGTCAGTATATTATATGATGGCAGTATGTCGAAGTTTTTGTTAATCAGACTTGCTCGAAGTAATCCGTATTGTGATTTCGAAAGATCTAAATCTGCAAATATACTTAAAGCTTCATCCACCGTAAAATCTGTTGCATTGCGACTTTCATGCAATAATTTTTCCTTCATGATCCTTTTTTCATTTCTATCACAACTCCGCATCATTGTAACAACAGTAGCTTCTTCGAATTCTCCTTCAGACCGCAATCCTTGAACGTATGCATTATGTATATACTCGATTCCATATTCTTGTACCAACTCCATATTCTTCCTTTTTTTCGATTTCTCTGATAGATCTTCATAAGACTTTGGCGGACGTCCACGTTCTCCAGATGTTGTAGGTGTAATATCCAACGGTGCTTCTTCGAATTGTACCTTAAATTCACCGTCTAACCACGATGTATTTTTATTAAAGAAACGTTCTTTAGTTCGGTTAGATTTGGTCCACCGATCGTTAAACGCTGTTATAAGCCATTTTTGAATACGGTTCACAACTAATTCACTTTTTTCAGACGACAAATGGTGGTGTTCTTCTAAGTAATTTTGAATATCTTCTGATTTTGTTCCATGATCAATGAAAAATTCGCATAATACTCGTCGAGGCACAACAAATTCACTCATTTTGTTTTTACTTCTAACTACTACTTTTTTACCGAGTTGGTGAAGACTATAATATGTCAAAGCACACTAAAGTACTGGTAAATGACAACGTAAATAAATAACTTTTATACTGAAATTTCGTGTGAAAAAATATTATTGTCTAGTGCATTATCACGTTCCTAACCACTATCTACGAAGGTGGTTAGTAGTACTGATATAATGTACAATAACAACTTTAACTACCATTTCCTCCCTTTTCCTTCACCGCGATAGAGAAATACATAAACTACATGATAAACATGTAATTCACACAGTGATAACAAAACATTAACCACATCTGACCGGACGATAAAAAAAAAAATACATTACCCAATACTCCCACCTTACCTAAAGATTAAGTAAATAGATAATTTTAAGAAAAAAGTAATCTAAATATCCAAAAATCTCATCAATCACAACTAAAATAATTTTTGGTATATTTTGAATTTTCCCCCCATCAGACATTTTTCGTTTCATTTCAAGGGGGGCAGATTCGGGCAATTTTTTTTTTTTGCCCTAACTTCTTTATTAGCTGCTCTATGTGATGCTATCAAAATTACGACATGGGCAGACATTGCTAACTGCCAAAAGTCTATGTAAAGTTTCTAATAAGGATAAAATATTAGGTTCTGAAAAATAATTTATATACCTCCCCAGTTTTCACATAATGGTCCACTTAAATTATTTTTAAATAGAATACTTCATCACCATTCTAACCATATATCACACTTAAAAATTTGCTGTGAAAATAATGAAAATATGACCATGTAAACTGGTGAAATTGTGTTCTACATAATTGACATAACTTTGAGCGTCAACTTGCAAGCCTTAGTCTAATAGTAAAAATGAGAAATAGTATATTTTAACTGCTATATAATATGCATTGGACATTCAGTTAGACATGTGCATTAACACAATATTTAATATAGAACATTACGAAAACCTATTTTTGAGACGGTACGCACGGTTCTGGCCCATAGTGCGGCGCGACTATGGGCCGTCGTACCATAGCCAGTCTTTATTCAAACAATACTTGCGTTCGATTTCTTTGGTGCTGAACACTAAGATGTTCCAAATTCATAAAGTGCGCGGCAAATATAATTGCGGCGCACATAAAAAGAGGATTAAAAACTCATTACTGTCCGCTAAAAGTTTCTTATAGAAAATACCACCTTTGGGTGCACTTTAAAGGCGAACCAAGTCGTCTTTTTCGAATAGATGGAATGAAAAATATATTTTCAGCAAGGTATTTTCTTGACAGTAATGAGATCCGTCCATAACCGCAAGCAGAAAACAAATAAAAATCAACAACTAGTTTAGAAATGAAATAAGGTGAAGTTGCTGCACACACATTCTTCATCTGAGTTGATATTCTTAACGAGATTTGTGATATGAATGAATATTTATTTACTCCGTGTAGCGGTTGTTCCCGAGTCATACTTTTTGCTGCCCCGTGCGTCATCGTTCTGCTGCTCATAAAAGCAGGAGCATCATCTCGGTAGCCAGTCCTTTTTTAGCTACATAATCTTGTGATATTTGTTTGATTTTTGTTTGACTATTCAAAAGTGCCTGTGAAAGGCTTAATTGAAATAAATGCTTTGAGTTTGAGATAATATGGTTAGAAAGGGAGTGAATACAGAGAGACAACTAATCGTAACACAGAATTACAAATTAATTGTAATTAATTATTAATTCTGTGTTACGATTAGATAGTGGCCACACGACTCGCGTCCGCTGAGCTGCGGCCAAACTTAATGTGTTTTATTATGATCGTCTGCATTGTGACCGGAGCTTCTGTGTCGATTTTGAAACTGAAAATATATTATTATGCTCTGTGAAATAAATACCTCTGTGACAGACAGTTGGGCCATCACTACTATTCAAACAATATAAATACGAGGGGTGTTCAATAAAAAGTAATAATGGCATATAAACCCCTTGAACAACAAAAAAGTAAATACTGGCAAGTAAAGCCCAGACATTTGATAAAATAAAATAAAAAAATGATTTTCATTTCTAATTTTTCATTGATATAGAAGTCATTTGTTTTCGTCGTGTCGGAGCGTGGTACGCAAAATGGATAAATTTGAATTTCGCGCCGTAATAAAATATCTCTGACTGAAAAAAAAAAAAAAATACTACTGAGCAGTAAATCTAGATTTGAAAGGATAGTAGAGGAGCACTAAGAATGGGTTTTTGGATATTCGACCTTTAAGGGGGTGAAAAGGGGGCGACTTTGTATGAAAAATCGTATTCCTTGAGTTAATAAACTTGAAATTTGGCACAAATACTTATCTAAGTAAATTATAAAGTTAGTTACATATTATTTTTCTAAACTACCCCCTAAAGGGGGATTGGGGGTGTCAGTTTGTATAGAAGAATTCTAACGCGCTGTCAGATTAACTCGAAGCTCAGTATTTATACCTAAAACCAAAAATAAAGAATAATGTGTACCTATCAGGGTTTTTCGAAAATCTGTCCCTAAAAAACGGGTACCTAGTTCATTTTACAAGGGATGATTTTATTGCATGTCTTGATTAACTCGAAAATTGGTATAAATAACCTATAAGTCAAATAATGTAAAACAAGCAAAAGACTTTAAAAAAAATAACCCCTTTGAGGGTGAAAAGGGGGATATAGTTTTTTTGAAGAGTTTTCTGTGGAGAAGTAAATAATATACACATTTACCTGAGCCATATTATTATAAACCTGAAACTTGCTTAAGTAGGTGGTTTTGTGTGAAGTATAGTGATCATCAGTGATAGGAATAGGTAGTGCCTATTTGCCTAAACTTCGAAGAACAGAGACGAGACTTCCTTAGGACTACATTTTTTCCGGGACATCTGTCCCGAAATTCGGGACAATACTTTTAATTGCATTAAAAAAAATTTTTTATTTGGAATAAGTAATTCGTCTATATTTACCTAAAGTAAATAATTCTCAATGTTCTTTTTTATTCTTTTTATTTTTACAATGCTGACATATTCTCGTCATTATTTGACATTATACATCAATTTTAATATCAACTATTTTTGAGTGATTGTCATGTTAATCATGTCACTATGTTTAATTAGGTTCATTTTATTTATGTAGATTATTTTACACATTGTGAATGGGAGAACGTTTTAGGCCTTACAGACTGTAGATTTGTAGACGATTTTCTATTCTGTATTCGTCTAAGTACCTGGTACTTATTGACAGGCCTGCACTGTCCTCCCATACATTTTATCTCTGAAAACATTCTTAAAGCCAATCATTTTTAAAAGAGTAACCGTGGAGTTTCTTGCCTGCTCTTCTCCGTAGGAAACAACATTTTGGAACCGTGCACCTAGCTTCTGACGTTTCATAAGTGCCCATGCAGGTTTATATGAAATAAAAATATTTTGATTTGATTTGATTTTGTACCTACCACATAACGAAAATTTATAAAAAAGTCGAGCAGCTATTGTTGTCCACATCTTTGGCAAATTTATTATGGTTTGGAATCCCATATAATCATATAGACGCTAGGTGGAGCGACATACTGAGAGTAGCCGAGGTTACGTTCAATGGCGAGCGTAGCCTTTATCCAGCAGTAGCACATAATACGTGCAGACTACTGCTGGATGGAAATAAGATGTTACACATGATGTGATGTGGTGTAAACATCTTATCTCTATAGATACACTTGAGCAGAAGTATCGTGTTTGGACTCATTGAAAAGGTCTCAATGAATAGATTATAGATAAATGGTGATCAGGACGAGGAATGAGGATAAATTAGTAACAAACTTCACTGTGGGAAAAATACGCAACGCTGCGCAGATTTAAGCGAGACATTAAGTTTAAAAAGTAGGAAATAAAATAAAATTAAACATTTAAAAAACCCTAGACCTAAACAAAAATTTTAAAAAGTAAAAATAATATTTATAGGTCTACTTTCTTCTTCTTTTTATTTATAGGTACGTTCGTCGTTTTCATTGACCGACCCCCGACTTGACAATGCATTGACCAAAATATTACCTTCAACTTAAAAGGCCTGCGATGTCGAATGGGAGGCATCGCGGCTGAGGGTTACAGGCTGCGGCGGAGGAGCAGTGCCGTACTTCTGAGCAGCGCTCTTCCCTTCCGTGGCCTGGACGGGGCCGCCACCGTTTGATGGCGGACGCGGTGGGGCCGCAGGGGAAGAGGAGTGTCGGTATAGCGTCAGCCGCTCTCCCTATCCCCTGCGGCCGAAAAGTGGCAGGCGGCGGGGCCACTAACAAAAAAATGCCCGGTTCGACGGCGCGTTGTGTTCCACGCGCGCCGTCAGTGTTGTCAGCAACAACTGGTGGGGTCCGCACGGGCCGATGCCTGCCGATGCAGGGATGCGGGTTGTTCGAAAGAGATACTGTTGCCCCTGGCACACGGGCAACTGAACAGCGGTGGAGCTGCTCCATCCAGAGCGGGAGAAGTTTTTTGATATTTGATTTTATTTTTAGAGTTCTTGTTTGGGTCGGGGTTTTTTTAAATTTTTAATTTAGTTTTTCACCATTTTGTTTTAATAACCAATGATAGAATTTATAGAATATAATTTTTGTATTATCTATAACTTGGTGACAAAAATCAATTGTACAATTGACAAAAATCAATTGTACAATTGATTTTTGCGTGCGTGCGTGCGTGCGTGCGTGCGTGCGTACGTGCGTGCGTGCGTACGTGCGTGCGTGCGTGCTTGCGTGTGTGTGTATGTGTGTGTGTCTCAAGTTGCTTAGGATTGGGTGAGAAGCAATTTTTCTGTTTCATCGTAAGACCGTTCCATCAGCCACATCTTCACCGTATTTTTACATTGATGATAATTTAATTTGTGGACCTGGAGAGATTTATTAGTTTGGTTATATAAACTATAACTGAGGTAGGTAAATTGACGTTTTGCGAAGGTGGTCTTATGTCTTCCTGGTGGGATAACAATATCTGCACGACGTTTGGTACTTATTTGAAATGACAGTCGATGTCTTCTTAGTACACACTGTAACACATATAGTCTTCTCACTGACAATACTTTGCTATCCCTGTATAGTTAGAGTATCTGAAGGGCTTGCAAAACATGACTTTGAGAACAGCCCTCTGGGCCCTTTTTAATTTTAGAAAGTGTGATTTGCAAGCGCCACCCCATGCTGGCAAACAATCTATGAGAAAAGATTGGCAAAGTGAAAAATACACCAACTTTAGTGTATCTATGTCTGCGGCACAGCGAAGTTTTTTGAAAATAGATATGAGTTTACGCGTTCGGGCTATCAGGTTTGCAATGTGGCTATACCAATTGAGATGTTTGTCAATGAGCACTCCTAGGTATTTTATGTTTGATGTGATTGCTAAGGGAGGACACATACAAGAAGAATGCATTTGTCGCCCATGACTGATGTGGGCTTTAATAGTGAGTGATGTGCTTGGCTGAGATTGATTTCTTAAAGAGAACGAGACTAATTTAGTTTTCTCTGCATTTAGGGTCAACAGGTTTTTGGTTAGCCAATCCATAACTGCGTCTAGTGCTATTTGAGCATACTTTTCTGTTTCACTCCAATCTTTACCGTGAATAAGTAGAGCTGTATCATCAGCGTAGGTAAACACCGAGCAGTTGGTTGGTGACAGCGAACACAGTTCGTTTATATAGATGAGGAATAAAGTTGGCCCTAGAATGCTTCCTTGTGGAACGCCATATTCAATTTTAGCCTTGTGATTTATTACCTCACCTATTTTATCATGCTGGTGTCGATTTTCAAGATAACTTAAAATATCCAGTGCAATTCCACGTATCCCCATGCGTTCCAGTTTTGATAAGAGTATGGGCGCAGAGACAGTGTCGAACGCTTTCGATATATCCAGAAATATACCAAGACATCTCTGTTTGCTATCAATGAGTTTTGTCACCTTTTCAGAGAACGCAGTAACCGCATCTTCTGTATCGATTCCAGCTCTGAAGCCGTATTGGTTTCCGGATAGAAGGTTATGTGCTTGTAGATAAGACGACGGTTGTTCAATATTTTCTCTAAATTTTTTGAGATAGTAGGTAGTATAGAAATCTGTCTATAGTTACCGACACTGCCTCTGTCCCCTCCCTTGTGAATAGGGTGAACTAAAGCCGTCTTGAAAGCATCGAAGAAAACACCTGTGGATATTGCGAGGTTGCAGATGTACAGTCGCCAGCAGGTCAAGCTATCCCAAACTGTCAAATTTTCCCAATTGAACATAAACCTTATTCCTTTGTAATAAAGTTGAAAAACTATCAAAGAAATTTGACAGATTGGAGTAGCTTGATGTGCTGGCCTCTGTACGTGATATAGGGGACTAAGACTTGGCGTGTTAATTTCAAGATATTTCCAGAAATGCCGTCAACTCCTGCTGTAGAACCTGATTTTAGATTGCTTATGATTCCCTCAACTTCGGAATTGTCAGCATCCAAAATACAAATAGAGTTACAACTTCTTTCTGGACTAGAGCGAGTTGTTTCGTTTGCATTTTGCTGTTGTATTTTTGTGGCCAAGTTTTTCCCAGGCTCACCAAGTAGCTGTTGACCCTATTTGCTGATTTAATTTCATCAGGATCAATGTGTAGGAGTTCATTTGGTGGCGATGGTACCGACTTTGTATATGTTATTGTCTTTATTAGATCCCAGGTTGCTTTAGAATTGCTTTTCCTTTTCTTAAATTCTGTCTTCTCATAATGTATCTTCAATTTTCGCAACAATGAATAGCAGAAGTTACGATATCGAGAATAGGTTATTTTTATTATGGCATTGTCTGTTTGTGCTCTCAAAGCTAAATGCATTTTATCCCTGTTTCGGATGCAGCGAAGTAAGCCGGGTGTGATCCATGGCTTGATGTTTCTATTCTTCCTTTGAATTTTGTGAATTGAGCAGTATAATTGAAAAACACACTCGGTTAGTGTGTTTTTTAATTATACTGCTCAGTAAGGACGTCAAAGTATCGGCTGCCATATTTGCATCATTAGCAAGAAGGATTGGAGAGAAATCAGTGCTTTCAATATCCTTTTGTATGCTTGAAATGTCAACAATTTTAGTGGTGTGTGAAGGTTTCAGCTTTGGCTCATTTAAGTTGATGCTCAAAAATAGAGTTAGGTGATCGGTTATAGGTGAGTCTATCACTATGGTTTTGCCTAATATGATAGGTATACATAGAGAGCAGTGGTGGCCAAGTGGTAACGGTCGCGACTTACGAGTTGTAGATCGTGAGTTGAACCCAGCCAGGCGCTTTACTTTGTGTAAATTATTTCATCACCACTGCTCTCAAAACGGCGACGAAAAACATCACGAGGAAACTGGCATGTCCTGGAACCAAAAAATTCGAAGACATGTGTCATCTACCAACCCGCACTGGGTCCGCGTGGTGGACTCCTCACCGAGAGGAGGCCTGTGTCCCAGCAGTGGGAACATTTTAGGCTGATGATGATGCTGATGATATACGTAATGAATTCTACGTGTAATGGATGAACACTGACTCCCAAGTCACAGGTATAAATCTAGTTTACCTATGTTTAAGATACTACTTCAATATGTTGTAATGTAATGTCTGTAACAATGTTGTCAGTTTCTTTGAAATAAAGCAGCGCAGCAAATTATTATTATTATCATATGCCAATGACGAATTTGAAGAATAACTGTGAGCAACCAACCTTTGATCGACGAAGAGGAACTTGCCGTCAGGCGCGTGTCGTGACACGTACTGCAGCTGGCGGGTGGGCGGCGAGGACGCCAGCGGGGCCTGCAGCGTCAGCTGGGGCAGGGGCGCAAGGTCGGGCAGCGCGCGGCCCACAGCCACCAGGCACGACATACTGCCCGCGTCGCCGTCGTCCGCCACCTCCGACGAGCTTGCGTCTGACATCTCCGCCGGCGCCCATGACTTTAGATAGCCTGAAATATTCATAGAAATCATTTATTAATAACTAGCGACACGACCCGCGCAGGTATACAGTGTGAGTGACGGAGATTGTATAACAATAGAATGTCTCCCCGCCGCGGCGTGGACAGCAACGATGACCGCACGTTCTGCTGCAGACGATTAATAATTTTAAATGTGTGATATCTTCATCTACTCTAATAGATAATGGGCAGCAGCGTCCTCTATACTTTTTTAAAACCATACTGCGATCGCCAACCCGCCTGACAAACTCAAACTCAAAGCATTTATTTCAAATAACACAGACACTTTTGAATTGTCAAGTTCGGTGAGCTAGAAAGACGTAACTAGTTGTCCATTCCAAAGCGCAGGTACCTATGGAGAAGAACGGACAAGAGACTCCATGGACACTCTTTTAAAATCAAGATATAGTTACAAAAAGTTGGTTACATCATTATGTTGAAACTATCAATGTGAGAACGATGTAAAAAAGACGTGCACATTAAAAGCGTCCTTAATTAAAATAAAATAACAATTTAGAAATTAAAACAAGCCGTGAGAGCTAAGAAATGACCAGTCCCTACGAGCAACGCCCGTTCGCGAACATGACGTATGGATCAGCACCATTCAGCTCAATCATTTTGAAGGTAACTTAATGATCCAACACACACGCCACCACCAGCGAGACGTTTGAGTGAGCATGACATATTCTCAGCTGCCAGGGCACATTAAAGTCAATGAAAGACGTACCCTGTAAATGTTAGCTTTATAGAAAAAACACAGTGCTGACACAAAAAAATACAAAATGAACATGGACAAATCAAAGGTCATGTCAAATGCACATGTAACATCCACTCTCATGACGATCGGAAGCGCTATCACTCTGAGGTTATGGACGAGTACGTTGTTTACCTACGACAAGCTGTCCAGTTAGGTAAGTCCAACTTCGAGAAAGTAAGCAGTAGTGTAATTCATATCACCAGCTGATACCAAACAGCACCGTAATATCGTACCATGGTTTTATAAGTATAAAACCATGGTACGATATTACGGTGCTGTTACAGATTATTCGGAAAGTTTAGATATCAATCTAAAGGCAAATTTACATCAGCTTCTTCTTCACTTGGCAACACTGTGTGTTTTATATAATACCTGTTTTGTTGGAATACAAAACATGTATTAGCAGGTGGCGCTCCGTAGTTTTTGCATACACTCACGCCCTTTTTCCCATGGGCAAAGGGCGTGAGTGTATGTTTTTATGTATTTTGCTTTAAGTATAAAGGTTACGTATGTAGGTTATCTTCATTATGGAAACGAGGCAGTGTTAACTTTATTTGAGCGATGTAAGATTTGCGTGACATCAAAGGCCAATAAAATTCTCGTAATTAGAAACATTCAAAATCTAGTCGCAGTCTCATCTCGGCGACAATCAAATGCCAAAAATGTATGGGAACTCGTGGTATTTTTGACAGATAGAGACAGAGATCAGACTGTGAGTGTTCTTAAAATTACAAGAATTTGCTCCTCAGGCTACTGATGCGTAGTTCGCACACGGCATTGTAGATTATTTATGTTTTTAATTTTATACAAAATTTTCCCCAAACTTTTATTTTAATTTGTATTTTACAATATTAATTTCCAAATCATTATAAATGTTTATATTTATTTGACATTGTATTTTAATTAGATGACATTGTTTTTTTTTATTTTTACTCTGTGTTTTGTATTTATCTCGTGATTTTGTGAACTTATGATTTTGTGAACGTGAACTTGTGATGTGAATATGGGAACCCCTGAAATAAATGGATTTTATTTATTTTATTTTTTATTTAAAATATTTTTATTTCATATAAACCTGCATGGGCACTTATGAAACGTCAGAAGCTAGGTGCCAGCTAGGTACATCAGTATAGTGTCGGGTCAATCTAGCTCTTGGGTCGTTTGCCAAATTCGTAACAGGGTTTCTTGTCGACGTGTATAACTGTCCATAGAAGCTCTCAATCTCTCTCAACAGCTCAGGCTTGGTGGATACAATCCTGCCTTCATCGGTCTTCAGTTTCGTAAGCTGACTCTGCCCAATAGACAGATCCCTAGCAAAGACCTTGGAGCCTTTATTCCGCTCTATTGCGTCTTTAATACATTCTGTATTAAAGCGGCGGAGGTCGCTTTTCAAGGATTTAGAGATCTGTCTATTAAGCTGCCGTACAGTACTCGAGTGCAGCGTCTGAAGACTGCAGGACCATCTCGCGCCTCTGCTTCATGAGCTGCAAGGTAGGATCAGAGAGCTTCTTTTTGCAATTAGTACGACGAGTCTCGAAGAACTTAGACCCGACCGTATGGAAAGTTTCCACGAACCCATCGTTATAATCGTCCACTGAGCTCCCTAGGCACTCAAAACGATTGTGGAGTTCGAGCTGAAAGCTCTCGGGGTTTTGGACTTGGATCGGTGCTGGACGGAGCGTAGACTTCATCAGCCGAGATCTTTCCAGCTTGATATTGAGATTCAATGTCCTCTTACCAAACGGTGATCACTATTTTTTTGTTTGCACCGCGGTGATCTCAGAGACATCATTGAATACTTGCCTCTTCGTCGACATAATGAAGTCAATCTCATTTTTGGTTGCACCGTCAGGACTCTACCAGGTCCACTTCCTGTGCTCACGTGTTTTGAAGAACGAGTTCATCATAAAGAGGCCTTCCTTCTCCATAAAACTAGCCAGTAGGTGACCCCGGTGGTTCCTACGTCCAACTCCAAATTGCCCCACTCGCAACTCATCATTGCTTCGTTTGCCCAGTTTCGCGTTGAAGTCCCCCATGACAACGGTGAAGTGAGTTTTGAAACCATGCATGGCTCTGGAAATATCCTCATACATGGTCTCCACCTCATCGTCGGGGTGGTAGCCGGATCTCTTCCAGGGACTCTTCGCACCACTTGCCTCACCGTGGCCTTGACCGCTACCGTAGCCAAGGATAGGTGGGTCGCCGGGCACTAGGGGCCATTTATTTATGGTGCTTGTCATTTTTCGGGGGTGGGGGGGGGGGGGTTGCCATAATCGCCACGCTTGGCAGGCGGGTTGGCGATCGCAGTATGGTGGTAAAATGCATAGAGAACGCTGCTGCCCATTCTCTAGTAAGTCCTTTAGTCACTTCCTACGACACCCACTGGAAGAAATGGGATGGTGCTATTCTTTTACGCCCGGACACCACACGGGACAATAATATTTAGTATATTACATTAAATATCAAGCTCATCTCACCGGTGCACTGCACAACGCAGTATTTCTTCTCGTTGGTCTTCTTACGCAGCTTGACGGAGGGCTCGGCCTCCTCCTTGATGAGTGCCGGCTCGGACGAGCCCTCGGCCGCCACCTTGCACTTGATGCGGCAGAAGAACGAGCGCCGCGCGCCAGGGCACAGGCGCGACGCGGCTGCCTGCACGTCCGCCTTCACCGGCAGCATTGCTGTAACACAATAGCTTTTGTTAGTGTGCAAACTGAAACCATTTATTTCTATTGAACCATTTACAGGCAACTTTTGAATTGTCAAGGAGTCGGTCAGTCAGAAAGATGAAGCTGCCCATTTCAAAGCATAACGTAGGTTACTATGGAGAAGATCGGACGAGAAACTCCATGGACACGTGCGAAAGCGAACAGCATTATATCCAATTTACCAGTCACATTTTCCAGCGAAGCGATTTGTGAGCGTACTCTCCGTGGGTGCGAAGCGAGGTCGTGGCGACGGTCGTGTCGTCACTCGCTTCGCTAGTCTCGCTCACGTTACGCAACGCGGAAACATGTTGCAAACACTAGCAAGCTCGCTACTCACACGTATCGAGCGCGTTAAGTGAAATTACGCTCGCAAATTGCCAATTTAGGTAAGTACCTTATTATGTTGGCCGTCGGCAAAAATAAAATAAGAAATTAATACAGAATGATATAATTTGTAGGATATTATGTACGACTAGCTTCCGCCTACGGCTCCGCGTGGAAGTCGGAAAGTATTCCACGGGAACGTACCACCTGGATAAAAGTATCCTATGTGTTAATATAGGTTATGATCTATATTTGTGCCAAATTTCATCCAAATCCGTTCAGTTGTTTTTGCGTGGTTGAGTAACAAACATCCAAACATCTTCACAAACTTTCACATTTACAATATTAGTAGGATAAATATTTATCTTCTGACGTCAACAATATAAAGTGATATGATCACTATCCTTCACACAAAATCACCTAATACTCTATCTCAGAATACCCTGTATATTATTTACTTCTCCACACAAACTTCAAACAAACTATATCCCCTTTTCACCCTCAAAGGGGTTATTTTTTTAAAGTCTTTTGTTTCTTTTACATTATTTGACTTATAGGTTATTCATGCCAATTTTCGAGTTAATCAAGACACGCAGTAAAATCATCCCTTGTAAAATTAACTACCCTTTTTACCCCTTTAGCGGTAGATTTTCAAAAAATCCTGATACACGTTATTCTTTGGAGGATGTCTTCAAGGTTCTGGACTGGAAAGGGGCTGGCATCAACATCAATGGCGAGTACATCACTCACCTTCGGTTTGTCGATGATATAGTCGTCATGGTCGAGACCATGGAGGACCTCAGTGCAATGCTCGATGACCTCAGTAGAGCTTCCGAAAGATTGGGTCTTAAAATGAACATGGAAAAGACAAAGGTCATGTATGCCCATGTAACACCCACTCCCATGACGATCGGAGGCTCTACACTCGAAGTTGTGGACGAGTACGTTTACCTAGGACAAACTGTCCAGTTAGGTAAGTCCAACTTCGAGAAAGAGGTCAATCCTCGAATCCGACTCGGCTGGGCAGCGTTCGGGAGGCTTCGCAATATCTTCTCGTCCCAAATACCACAGTGTCTCAAGATGAAAGTTTTTGTTGCCAGTGATGACCTATGGTACAGAGACGTGGTCGCTCACAATGGCCCTTATCAGAAGGCTTAAGGGGACACTTTTCACGGGCTCGAACTCACTGGTGGGCCTGGCTAAAACTCACGCTGTCTCGCCAGGCTTCGTATCCGACAGAGGTAGTATCAGTTATGAGCAGTTAGACCCTAGTCTACATGCACAACGTTATTGAGTGAGATGCAGGAGCATTTATAGCAAAACATTCGCGAAAAAATGAAGAAAAGTCCTTCGGCAGATCGGAATTTATGAAAAAACCACTGCATAAATCAATGACCAATTAAGTTTATTGAACTTATCGATACTTGAATTTTGTCGGTACCGACCTGGTTTTGGAGATTTTACACTTCTTTTATTACTTAAACACACCCAAAATTAGGTTAAATTAGCAAGAAAAACGAATCTTTGTTGGCTCATAACTTTTTAATGGCTTTTTATTTTAGTATTCTGTTTCCGTACCGACAATATTAATAATGAGACAAAACCATACCATGTTTAAGTTTTGATTTACACTGTCAAACAGTGCAGTAAAACCCTCCCGAAGTTTGTATGGAAAAAATGTGGACTTGTTTCACGTTAAAGTCACTCAAAGGGCAATGGAGAGGGCTATACTCGGAGTTTCCCTACGCGATCGAATCAGAAATGAAGAGATCCGTAGGAGAACCAAGGCAACCGACATAGCCCGAAGAATTGCCAAACTTAAGTGGCAGTGGGCAGGGCACATTGCTTGCAGAACAGATGGCCGATGGGGCCGAAAGGTTCTGGAGTGGCGACCGCGTACCGGAAGACGTAGAGTGGGAAGGCCTACCACAAGGTGGACCGATGACCTTGTGAAGGCCGCGGGTATCCGCTGGATGTGGGAAGCACAAGACCGGTCGAAGTGGAGGAGCCTGGGGGAGGCCTGTGGACGTCTTTCGGCTGAAATGATGCTGATGATGACGTTATTCTTTATTTTTGGTTTTAGGTATAAATACTGAGTTTCGAGTTAATCAGACCGCGCGTTAAAATTCTTCCATACAAACTTTGGCACCCCAATCCCCGTTTAGGGGTAGTTTAGAAAAACAATAAATGACCAACTTTATAATTTACTTAGATAAGTATTTCTGCCCAGTTGTAAGTTTATTAACCCAAGGAATAAGATTATTCATACAAACAATATGCCCCCATTTTCCAAAAACCCCTTCTTAGTGCTCCTGTACATTATAAAAGAAAGCCGTGTAGAAAATTTCACGTTCCTAGTCCTAGTAGTTTCGGCTGTGCGTTGATTTGTCAGTCAGTCAGTTTCTCCTTTTACACATATAGGTATTATGTTATTAAAACGCAACGTAGCATTTTAATAAAATAACATAGTATCGTAGATAAAACGCCTATCCTGTTGGAAGACTAGCACACAACAATGTAATAAATAGAGGTAGTCACTCTTAGCATCGATGAGCCTCTCGCGCGGGCTGAGGTCGGACGAGGACAGCTGCTCCTTCACTTTGGCCACGTCTTTGGGGTGCAGGATGTCGAAGAGGCTCTGGCCTAGCAACTCGCTCTGTGGACAACAGTACCTATGTTACCTACATGACCAGTGACGAGGACAGGGCATCCGTCCCCCCTTAGATACATGATAGAAGGAGATCGGAGGTTATTTCAAAAGGAAATCATCTCTAATCAGTAAGGGTCATCCTGTTACTGTGGATATTCATAACGACGTCCATGTTAAGCTATGTCCATTGTCCAGTCATATATTTACGATCTATTACCTAAGGACAGATTATGGATGTTGCGATCGCTTCATAACAGCCACATTAGCAGCGTCACCGACGACAGAGCGCAAGCAATACAATACAAGTATACTGATACAAAGTATGATGATCGCTGTACCAGTACGTCACACAACGGAGGAAGCGCAGCTCCGCGTCATCAATGCAACAACGTATGAGTAAACATAATGCATTATTATGTAGATACAGCTTGGCATTGTAAAGTAATAACACTTGTAAATCTAAGTAAATAATGCGATAGTCGGTAACAGATGAAGCTGAGCTCGGATGCATGGGGCAGGCAATACTGGCAAAAACAAAGCAAGCGCAACATAAAAAGTGATAAGCGTTGAGTTAGTAGACGCAGCACCAATGAACCAACCTGATCGTAGTGCAGCATCTGCTTGACAGACGCGGACACGTAGAGCAGGCGGCCGCGGTCGCAGCCGACCACCAGCAGGAAGGAGTCGTGTGCCGCGTGCAGGATGAGCTGGTTGAGCTCGCGTTCCGACAGGAAGGCGGGCCGCGGGCGCGCGCTCAGCGGGCACGCGGACAGCGCGCCTCTGACGGTGCGCAGGTGCTGCACGGCCATGCGCAGCACCGTCAGCTTGTCCAGCTTGCGCGCCATTGCCCCGCACATTGGAATCATGGCACTCAGCTCCGAGATATAAGTGTTCATCTTATCACGGCGTCGCTTCTCGATCTCGCTGTGGTTTTGTCTGCAATCAGCACACCGAAAATATTAGTTTATTTAAACTATAGACGATATAATTGAAGAAAACCTTATGGTATATCGAGGTACTCAACCTCCTTAAGGTCGTCGGTCCATCTAACTAGGGGGCGTCCCACAGTCCTTTACCGGATAACAATTCCGAGACCAACCAGAGGAACATGCATCCTTGATGGGATTCTTGACTGTAGACCAAATCTATACCATAGAATTTGAAAGACTTGAGCATTTGTCTACTACAGCAAGGTACATATTTAATTGCAACAGCCAAAACTCCACCTGGGAAGCTCAATAAGTGCGTGTTGTCAATCTAAAGTATAAAATATCTTCAGAAACATCTACCGGAAGAGTAAAAGTAAATTAAAACTAGAAAAAGAGAGAAAATTGAGATGAAGAGAGGTGTTAGAAATCAAAATCAAAATATTTTTATTTCATATAAACCTGCATGGGCACTTATGAAACGTCAGAAGCTAGGTGCACGGTTCCAAAATGTTGTTTCCTATGGAGAAGAGCCGGCAAGAAACTCCACGGTTAATCTTTTAAAAATGATTGGCTTTACCAATGTTTTCAAATTACAAAGATAAAATGTATGGGAGGATAGTACAGGCCTGTCAATAAGTACCAGGTACTTTATACGAATACAGAGAAAATCGTCTACAAATCTAGTCTGTAAGGCCTACAACGTTCTTCACAATATGTAAAATAATCTACATAAATAAAATGAACCTAATTAAACATAGTGATATGATCAACATGACAATCACTAAAAATAGTTGATATTAAAATTGATGTATAATGTCGAATAATGACGAGAACATGTCAGCATTGTAAAAATAAAAAGAATAAAAAAGAACATTGAGAGCAGTTAATAGACTTTCACATAGTTATGCTGTTAATGAGGTACCAGGGAAGCCACATGTGCAGAAGGAATTAATGCCAAACTTCCCTGTCTTCAACGTAGTCTTTTATCTTATAACATGCTTTTTTGATAAGGACACGTTTGATGTGCGTTTTAAACTTTCCATCGCTAAGTTCTGTAACTGACTTTGGCAACTTGTTATGGAAGCGGATACTGTTTATTAGAAATGATTTGCTAGTTTTAGTCAATCTAAATTTTGGAATCACAATTTCATCTTTACTACGTGTATTCAGATTATGGAAATCGCATCGTTTTTTGAAAAGGCCTAAGTTTTTGCGAACATACAAGATATTTTCTAGGATATAAAGAGACGGCAGAGTTAGAATATCAATTTCCCTGAATTTGTTTCTAAGAGACTCGCGAGGCCCAATTTTATAGATTGCGCGGATTGCCCTCTTTTGTAAAATGAAAATTGAATCTACGTCAGCTGCCGATCCCCACAATAAGACATAATACTGTGAAAATAAGCAAAGTAAACTAACCTGGCTGTGGCTACATCCGTCAACTGCCTTATCTTTCTTACTGCGTAAGCAGCTGAGCTTAATCTACTTGAAAGACGACGAGAACCACTGTCACCAATTTTTTTATTGGGGTTTTGTATTAAATATTTAGCTGGTTCACCAAAGTAAACTTTACCAGCACAGACTACTACAGTGGAGTCACGGTACCTAGTCAATATATCTATGAGAACATCATGTACAGTCACGACCAATAATGTGTATACGCTTACCAACTTTTAAAAGTGATTTTTTCCACTTTTACTAATTGTAATCTCATTTTATTATGAAAATAATATTTTGGAACCCTCACAATAATGAAATACCTAAGTTATCTCAAGGTTGCAATCGCTATTTAAAAGAAAATCGCTTTTGAATTTGGCGATGTGTATACATATAAATGCTCGTGACTGTACGTTAGGAAAAACTTAAATCTTTTCAGTAAACGAGGTGAAAGACACACCATTAGAACGAGAAATAGGCACCAATTGGTTCAGCCAGGCTTCAGACTGGCTAAAGTAGACTCATCCTTCATGGGGTACTGTTTAAAATGTTACAATAAAATACCTCCCCACATACTCGAACTGAATGAATCGAAATTTAAATCTTGTATAAAACGCACACTATGCAGCCATGCTTATTATAAGTTGGGGGATTACATCGCTGACAAAAATGCTTGGCTAAACGCTGCTTGTCCTGCTCCACAAGGTAGCTTAAACTAAATTGAATAACATTGAAAACATTGTTGGAGCTGCTGAAGACTGTAAAAGCTAGATATCTTTGCATTGTATAAATTCAAATTTTGTATTGTATAATTGCATAGCATATGTGTGAGCACTATGTTCCTACTATAAAGCAAACATTTACAGGGTACGTCTTTCATTGACTTGAATGTGCCCTGGCAGCTGAGAGTATGTCATGCTCACTCAAATGTCTCGCTGGTGGTGGCGTGTGTGTTGGATCATTAAGTTCCCTTCAAAATGGTTGAGCTGAATGGTGCTGATGCATACGTCATGTCCGTGAACGGGCGCCGCCAGTAGGGACTGGTCATCTCTTAGCTCCCACGGCTTATTTTAATTGTTATTTTATTTTATTTACGGACGCTTTTAATGTGCACTTTTTACATCGTTCTCACATTGAAAATTTCAACATAATGATGTAACCAACTTTTTGTAACAAAATCTTGATTTTAAAAGAGTGTCCATGGAGTTTCTTGCCCGTTCTTCTCCATAGGTACCTACGCTTTGGAATGGGCAACTAGCTTCATCTTTCTAACTCACCGACCTTGACAATTCAAAAGTGCCTGTAATTGGTTTATTTGAAATAAATGCCTTGAGTTTGAGTTTGACGTAAAGTTCAAGAGAGCGCAAGTCCCACCATGACGCAAATAACGCAAATTTGGACGGCACGGTTGGCGCAGTGGTTAAGCGATTGACTGCTGCGCTGCATGTCGCGGGTTCGATTCCTGCACGGAACAAATATTTGTATGAACTACAAGTAGTTGTTCCGGGTCTGGCTGTTTGTGTATGTGAGTTTAAATGTTTGTAAACGCACCCACAATACAGGAGAAATTCCTAGTGTAGGGCAAAGTTTAAAAAAAAAATTGAGTATTGAAAGTACATCTTGGGACCATAGGGTCACGAACCTTTGGTAGTTATGAGGGCCCAAAGCCAACTCGCACAAGCCCGTTAGACTCTATAGTAAAGGAAATAAAGCACAAACCGATGATTATCCAAGGACAACCCTAGGGTTGGTGTTGAACTATTCTAGTACTACAAGGTTTGCAACAAAAAATAAAATTGGACTACGGGTTTGGGTGGAAAATGGACTAGTTACCAAGAACCCCTGCCTGATTAATGTTTTTTAAAGACACGAATAAAATTGTGGGTGATTTGTATTTAGCTAGCGACCGCGACAATTGATCTATAATATCCAGAAATATTTTAATTTAATGTATCGTAACGTTCATTCATTGTTCATTGTATCATTGTTTACGTATAGAATCAAGTTCTTTTAACATAACAGACAGCTGTGCTGCTGGGGAGTTTGTTGCGCCACTTCTTCTTCCCAGCACTAGGAAGTGGTGAAGGGCGGGCTTTTTTGGGGAACTGTCTTTTGTAATTTTTGTCGTTAAAAAAGTGCTGACACCAGCCTAGTTTGAATAAATGACTTTTGATTTTGACTTTGCACACTTAATAATGGGCCGCCCGAAAAGTCGCTGGCAAATAGTGACGTAGCGTCAAGGGGACAACACTTCATATAATGTTCGAAAATCCCACAGGATTTCATCGGACAAACTTAGCTACATGCTATATAAAAACAAGGATGTGTCATAGGACGCATACCAAGCAAGACATCTAACGTCATAAAAATTACTAAATGTCATAATAGATGGTGACAGATTGTAAGAAAAGGGGAAAAAAATCGTGTTCGAGGAGTGGAGAGGTATTCCACGGCTATCCAGACGGCTAGCCAGAGTCCAGAACAGTCATGATCACTACCAGTACTCACTGGAATACTTCCTTTTTCCTAGCACGATTGCTTATTGTTATAATTAGTGACACGCCCCTTCTTCGCACGGTTTTTATGGCTTATCAAAACATCGAGATTTAAATTCGTAATTAATATTAATGCACTCAGCATATTGGAGCCAACCAAAAATTCTAAGCCATGTGACATCTACCGACCGACACTGGGCCCGCGTGGTGGATTGCAGCCCCTCCCTCTCAATGAGAGGAGGACTTTGTCCCAGCAGTGGGAACATTATAGGCTGATTATGCAATGAAGGGTTATGTGTTTATTAGGCTGTTTGTGTTTGTTTCTTCGAGACTCTAGATACGACACGCGTGAACCGATTTTGATGATTCTTACGTCAATAGAAAAAAAAACGGACCTCTCATACAAAATCGATCAGCTGACTACCGATTTTGTATGAGAGGTTCGATTTTATTTTTTCATATTTCGACCCATGTTCCTTGAAGACCTTGAAAAAATTAAAAGGTGACTAAAAATCACTTTGTATTCATGAAAAACTTTGTACACACGGCTACACATCAAGCTATACATTTCCAGTTTACGCTGATCTCGCTATGTACGGAAATCTTATACAATGCGAGATCAGCTTATATTGGAAATGTATAGCTTTATGTGTAGCCGTGCGTACCTACACATTTTTATGAAAATTACGCGGATGAAGGATAAAGTTTGTCACAGTTGAAGTTTATATCGTGAAGTAGTGCAGAAAGTTCATATTTTAATACAATATAATATTGCACTAAAAATACATTAAGTTTTAAATGAATTATGGTTGAATTTCGACTACTGGGCTACCACTAGCTATAAAGAAACAAGTAACTAGTGGATGATTAAACTTTTCTAGAAGAAAAAGGAGGTTGATTGTACGTAGGCGATGACTTACTTCTTGTCTGGCAGCGTGCGGGTGGAGCTCGAGTCGTCGCCGCAGTCGTCGTCGTAGGCGCTGCCCGTGCCGCTGCAACAGTATTATTGTTATTATTAACCGATTTCAAAAAAGGAGGCAGTTTTTATGTTCGACTGTGTGGTTGTTTTTTATGTACCTATGTTCACCGATTTCTCCCCCATTTGTGGACCGATTCTCACTCCTGAGATGGTCCCATTGGCACCAAGTCAGGATCTGATGATGGAATCCCAGGGAAATCGAGGGCAACCCTCAAATGTTATAGGTGTTAACAATGTTTTTCACATATTTTCTAAAGCTATTGAGACATTTGCGTATGGTCATCGTCATCTCATGACGCTGAGCTGATGAAGGAAGGTACAACTCTTTAACGGTTAGGAGTTAGGTGGAGATTCGGGCGTAACTACGTCACATATAGACCGATTTGCAAAATATATTTTTTGTTCGAAAAGGGTTTATTCAGAAATAGTCTCATTTAAATTTCATATAGATCTGATGATGCTTTTCGGAGACAGACAACGGAACTCTTCAAAAAATGACAGCAAAACAACCGCGATTGCTGCAATTGCACGAGACATAAGTGCACGAGAAACAGTCCTTACTGCTACAGAACGAATTGTACCCCTGGATGCATATCATGTCGCGCTACACATTTAGGTAAACGTCGATTTAGGTCCATTACTCAAATTCAATTAAGTCCAGTAATAGAGACAGTACCAAATATTGGAACTTTGGCAAATACTATAACCAGCTTTATTTAATACTCTCTAACGAGAATACTCTGGAAGCGGGTTTGGACTCCAAAGATACATACAGCTACTCATACGTTCTACAGCATTATTTATATAGTTTTGGATACATCACAGGGACTTGTGCTGATATTGTTTTCTATTTTATCACTGCCTGATGTTCCACGGCTTAATGCTGATCTTGTTAGTGCGGATGACCATATCCATGACAGCAATTATATAAATATACCCCCTCGCACCCCATATGCAATTGACCCTTTACACCTTACACCCTATAATACAATATAGATTATAAACCATTGGCCGTTCTATTGACCCCTATAATATTCATAAAACATGTTTTCAGTGATCCTCTTTGTCATATTTCCAATTTAGCCATGCAGACTGGTACATCCCAAGCAGCATTGCAAGCTGTATACAGGCTGTATTTAAGTTCCTTTTTATACTGTAAGCTGTGTATCAGGCTGTATATAGGCTGTATAAGCTCTTATACAGCCCTTATAAGTAAAAAATAGGCCCATTTTATGCAGCGTATATCCCTCTCAGTGGAAAGTGTTTAGAGTTCCTCAACACCCTTTCATAAGATCTAAAAAAATAGTTCCGTTGATTATTACCGCAATGTTATCTTCCCCAGCGAAGGTCTTTGAGAACATCCTCCATAATGATGTAGGTTAGAAATACGGGTGTAGGTATTTATGCGGAAATGAATTTGCTATAATAAATGAATAAATACGTTTTGTTTTATTGCAGGCAATATACCCATATACAGACATTGACATTAAAAATAATGGTACGGTTGACATCTGTCGGGCATGCCACCGTCCGGGAGAATCAATCAGACACATAATCTCCGGGTGTTCTCGTCTAGCTAACGAGGAGTACTTGCATAGACACAACCTTGTAGCCAGGATTATCCACCAGCAACTTGCTCTGAAATACAGCCTTGTGGAATCAGATGTGCCGTACTACAGGTATGTGCCCGACCCAGTTCTCGAAAATGGACATGAGACACTGTACTGGGATCGATCCATCATCACTGACAGGACTATTGTTGCCAATAAGCCTGATATAGTGGTGGTGGATCGACTAGAGCGGCGTACAATGATCGTTGATATAACGGTCCCGCATGACGGGAAGCTCGTGAAAGCCGAGAAAGATAAACAAATCAAGTATCTTGACTTGCCTCGCGAGGTTGTCGACATGTGGGATGTGGACTCAGCGATCATTGTACCGATAGTCGTTTCAGCCAGTGGCTTGATAGCCAAGAGCCTCGACCAACATCTGAGGAGGCTCTCGTTGGGCAGCTGGGTCAAGGGCTTGATCCAGAAAGCGGTATTCCTGGACACGGCTCGCATCGTTAGGAGGTTCCTCTCTCTGGAGCCCTGACCGCCGGTAGCTTGGACCTTGTTCCCGATACCGGTGGGCTACAATTTTTTTATATTTTTAAATGTTTTTATATTTTTATAATAATATTTTAAAATGTAATTTATATGTATATTTAGCGGAATAAAGGAAATAAAAATAAAATAAATAAAAATTCTAAAAATAGAGGCATACTACCCATAGTCTTCAAAAATACATTAAATTCTTTCGTCATTTTTTGTTCCCGCTTAGGTGAACAGAAATCCAGTGCACAAATATAGGGCTTGCTAAATTGTCCGTGACTACCCTCAAAATGCTGTTACTGGAGCGTCTCAAAGTTCGCCAAAAAGACGCAACCCTCGACCTCAAGATGGCGTAAAGGTCCGGGGCCCTCGCTTCGGAAAACATACTCGAGGCACTGCAATACCTTGGCAGTTTCATAAGGGTTCGATAAGCATCATTGTACTGAACCCTTAAATAACTGTACACCTTTTTGTGAAGTTGCACCAAATTTGGCAGGTGTACATTGACAAGCAATAAGCTCTGAACAGATTGTTCTTTACGTCATTGGTGCACTTCACAAATTTGCGTGCGAGCATGTTACTCCTCACTGAGAGGACCTTAACTTTCAAAGTCGCTGTCGTCCTGAAGTCTATCCGTCAAAATATGCCCTAAGAATTTAAACTGCTTTACGACCTTAATGGACGCGCCATTTAAGTAAAGACTACGTATGCTCCCAGGACCTGCCTCAGACCTGAATACCATGGATTCGGTTTTGAGAACGTTATATTTCAGTCCATGAGCATCAGCATAATGCTCACAGACAGACAACAGTTTCCTTAAGCCTATAATCGAGGGACTCAAAAGAACCATGTCATCAGCATAACACAAGCTATTCACACAGACATTGCCTAGGTCACAGCCCACTTGGGTTCTTCTGAGTTCCTCTATCAGATCATTAATATACAGGTTAAACAGGTCCGGAGAAGTCAAACCTGTAACTACTAGATAGCGTGTTACCCCATTTCACTTGATTGGTCTGGCCCCCGTACCAGAATCTCATCAGATCTACAATTTTGTGAGGTTCTTTTGACTTTTTAGCCTATCCCAGAGGATTTCATAATTCACCAGGTCAAAAGCTTTTCTCAGGTCTAAGAAGCAAGCATACACTGAGGTTCTCTGGTGGGTATAATAAGCTATTGTACTCTTAAGGCTGATAATCACAGAGTCTGATGAGAGTCCGGGACGGAAACCAAACTGCGCATCGTCAATTTGCAAATTCTTCTGCAGTTCAGGCTGTATAAGACGCTCCAGCACCTTGCCAATTACCGTACCGAGTGAAATTAGTCGGTAGTTACTAGATGCACTTAAATCACCTGTTCTAATTTTGACGACTGGAACTACCACATCTTTCATTAAGAGTTTCGGCAAGTAGGTGTGTTTGACACATACATTAAAAAACGCAGTTAAATGTGAAAATAAGTTGGCGTTTCCCCAGATGAGGTGATCCACACTGAGACCTTATATATGAAAGGAATGTACCAGCAATGTACTTGAATGTCCTTTTAATGAAATTCAATGTACCTCCGTGAAAAAATAACAATTATAATTAAAAGTGTGCCGCAGTCAAGGACAAGCAGAATGACGGGTGGAGTATTCACATTTTTAAAATACATGTGATTTGATAAATAAAACAAAAAGAGAGAATAACATAAAATATTCAACGTTCATGAAAACCAGTGAAAAATAAAGGAAAAAATAATTTACAAAAACGGTATTTACTACGGTACTTTTGGCCGAATAAAATTCAATGCGCAATCATGTTTTTAGGTATAATTTATTTTCTTCTACAATTTTGTGAAAATGTAAAACAATGTAAATAATCCTGCCCTATCCACGTTAACTTCTCAATACGAGCAAATAAAACTACACTCATATTGCTATGAAAAAATGGTAGGCGTCAAAATTCTTGGTTTTTTCTTGATTGACATTATAAACGTTAGAAATCATCGTTTGAGCTACAATTTTACCAGTTATTACCGCATTTTCAGGATTCATAACATAACTGTTTCTTCTGCATATGAGACATGCCCGGACTCGAAGATTTATTGGCCTTTGGACATATTTTGACCACGCCAATGGTCGGTCGGCGGGAACCCATATTTTATAATTTTAATCATTACAAACGATATAAATATAATGTATTAACTTAAACATTGGCGGCAACACGGTGACTGCTCTGATTTTTTTCTTTTTACCACACCGTGGCTCTCGTGTCGATTTGTGCCTACTTTATATAGTTCGTGCACGTTCCTTATACTCATAGTTCATACCGGTAGTTTGACGAATTAGCCAGCGATAATAATTTCATCGCAATTCATATGGGCGAATTGCGATTAAATTGTTAGCCACTATCGTTCGAGTCACTTTATCTTTAGGTCTCTGTTTAATCGTCACACTATGTTATTTGAGGGTATCCAATAATTTAACTTACGTTTTCTTTATAAAAAATCATGTGAAGTGTGTGTCTATTAAGAAAGTAAAATAAATAAAATAAGATGTCGTGACATACATATGTGTTTTCTTGTGACTAATGAAAAATTAAACCTACCGAGCTGGAGGAGATTCTAGCTTGGACCGCGGGCGTACTTTATTTCGCAGTCTCTCCTTCGCTTCTTTGCACGCTTATCTAGGTGACCGTCTGCAGTCCGTTAGGCTCGGTGTATACGAATCGGGCACCTACCACGTGCGTTCCGGAATTAGTTGGGGCTCAATTTTGGCGCCTTTATTATGTTTAATGATGGTTCAAGGTGGAATTGGGTGGTGGGTTCCTGAAGTTCTCCGTCATGTACGATGTCTATTATATGCTCCGAGAGTGACTGTTCAGCACTGCAGCAAGGCATAGATGCGATACAGAAGCGGAGCTTACTAAGTATAAGATGGAATTTGATTAAATTCCATCAAGAATTAAAAGAGATTTCTTTTAATTCTTCGTAATGACATTAATTAATTTATGTTAGTTAATTTATATCAATACAAATTAAATAACAATACCATCATGCAAACAATGGCCATCAAAGATCTGAAACATTTTTATTATTGCGCCGAATCTCTACTACTTTGGCTTTTGGGCCCAACTTTGTACGAAATGTGACTGTCTCCTTTGTGTGTACCTTGTTATAATATTACACTTTGTTTCTACTATATAAGTTCCTGTAAAACTATCCCTTTCATGGAGTGCAAGACACAACATTAAGATCAAAGTACTTTGAGATAAACAAGTTAATTGTGCAATGACAATAGAGATGTACATAGAGAACTCACACACGTGTCCCAAATCTAAACCACGTGAACCTACTTGTTTGCCGACTGCCGACCCCCTCGGGGACACAACTTTGATTATATCTTAATTACTAATATTACCCTACGGTCCAGCGTTGGAAACTTTACAACGTTACCAAAGCCGTTCAATAAATAGAACACTGTGAAGAATAGAAGATTTTCAATGTAATTTTCATCTACTGTGACGCGACGTCCAGTAATTAAAACGATGATCATGATCAAGACTTCACTAAACGTCGTAAAATCTATATTTTCCGGTGTAGGTACATGAAGTCTTAAAAGTAGATCGTCAAGTGTTGCTCGTGTAAGCTCTGGTGACGAAGGTGAGGGCCCTGGCGCCACGTGACGCAACCACTCTCCCGGAACAATACGTAGTAGTTATGAGAAGCCTTATAAAGATTAGAAAGGGAAACGTCAATTTAACTCTTTGATCACAGACGTCACAGGTGTTTTTATTTTTTGGGGATGCCTGGCTCCGTTGCTAAGCAACTCGGCGTTCCCGCTTAATTGGCCGCATTGTAGCCAAGCCCGAAGGGTAAGTTCGCTAAGTTTGTATGGGCTCCCGAGCAGACATCAATTAAGAGGTATACAGCTGTAAGGCCACACGGAATAATTTACGAAACATTCTTTTGTATTAAAAAGTAACGTTTAAAACGTTTTTGTTCCGTATCGGCGACTTCAGAGCGAGCCGCCATTCAATTTACCTAGGTAGGTACCTAACGGGGTTTCTGCAAATATTGTTTAAATTGTTTAGTTCGAGAAAAACATTCGACGATCAGACTTATAAAACCATAAAACTATAAAACCTGAGGATCAATTCGAAGATTATACTTCTTTAAGACCCCATGGTTTGTAGGTAATCACTTTTTATCACCAATCACCACTACACATCAGTCACTTCATCAAGGTACATAGTGTAGGATTACTTAATTTAATAATCAAGTATACTAATACAGGTTAAGTTTTAAAATGTATGGAACAGCTGATTTTTTTTGTATAACCGACGAAAAATTTCTGCGCTGGGGATCTAGAATGATATATTGAATTCATGGTTACAGTTTGCTCACTGGTTTAAAACTTATCCTGTATACATATAACCGACTGGAAGAAACTACATTATTTGATATTGTTGCTATATTTAAGAAATCTGAAAATCACGTCGACGTCACCAAAAACACGTCCGCAGTGTTGTCAATGGGAAAAGTGCCCAAAAGGCTGGCAGCATTGCCACGTTGTATGGAAATGCTGATTATTTGGCCGAAAAATAGGCCAGCCCTTTGGTCACGTAAAGAGTCGACCAACCGCTTGGAAATGTCTCCGAAAACTAAGTGGGCACTCGGACCCCATGGCCCTAGAGTTTCAAACCAAAACGGCTCGAACTTATAGGGTCCATATATTTTTTGATGGCTTATGATTATTTTCAGATTTCTTAGACATAGGTAACATACTCGTATAGTATAAAATGGTTTATAGATGCTTTTATTAAATTTAATAATCGACAATCTTTATTTGATTAAAATTTGAATTCCGTTCATCTGTTTTGAAGTGATAAGGCTTTTTTTTTTTTTTTTTTTTTTTGGGTGGGAAATCATCAAATAACTTCTCCCGCTCTGGGTGGAGCAGGAGGGCGTGTCAGACTTTTACTGACTAAAACCCACCCGTGTTCCTTCAGTAGCCCTTAAGCCAGGGGCTGTGGTGTCTCTTTCGAACAAACCCGCACCCCTGGCAGGCATCGACCCTTGCGGGTCCCATCACTTTTTGTGCTGACATCTCTTTGAGGCGCGCGTGGAACACAACGCGCCGTCGACTTGGGCTTGGTCCTTACCGGACAGCGAGCTACCCATTACTCGCCGTCCGCAAGCCCATGCCTACGGTGGCCGGAAATCGGCCTGGGATTCCCGACGCCCAGGGCGTCTCCGTATCCTGCGGCGGCTGGGGTCGCGAGGGCGCATATGCTGCCTCTCCCTCACGTGCGCCGCCTCCCTCTTCGCGAGCATTACTGCTTCGCTGAAGGAGGTGACGGCTCCCCATGCCCTCTCGCTCCGTACCATGGCTTGGACCAGGGCCGGACGCGAGAGATCGCCGCCGCCGATCGCCTCCACGAGGACACGGCGGTGCTCCGCCCAAGCAGGGCAGACCGCCACCGTGTGCTCCACCGTGTCCTCAGGGCGATCTTCGCAGTGGAAACACCCGGGCGTTTCCTCCCGCCCTATCCGAAACAGGAACCTCCCGAAACAACCGTGTCCGGTGAGGACCTGCGTCAGGCGGAAGGTGAGGACGCCATGCCGCCTCTCAAACCACTCCTCAAAGAGGGGACTTACCGCCGCAATCGTGGCGTGCCCAGAAGTGATAAGGCTTGGGTGCAATAGTATCTTCTTTAATATATTACTAGCTTCTGCCAGCGGCTTCGCCCGCGCGTAACTGTCATCCCCTATTTAATTCCACTATGGGTTGAATTTCGAAAAATCCTTCCTGATTCCTTGTCTACATTATAGGGTAACCTCTGTGTAAAATTTCAGCTTTCTAGGTCCAAGGGTTTAGGCTGGGCGTTGATGAATCAGTCAGTCAGGACTTTTCTTTTTATTTATATAGATTAATACATGAAGCAAAAACTTTGTAGGTACCCCTTCATACGAAAATTACACGGACGGAGGAGGGTGAAGTTAGGCACAGTTCAAAGTTGGACAAAATCAAACTGGTTGCTAATTGAATTGCATATTACATTATTTTTATGACTATGATTTACACTCTGATTACTTAAACTCACACACTTGTTTTATTACTCGTTAATGTACTTGCAAAATCGTATAATTACTTTTACATTGTTTGTAAATATGTGAGCACCATGTCTCTATCATATAATTATTAATGTATTTGTCATTGCTTCATTTTTATTAATTATTTTTACCCATTTTTGAATGGTAATTTTACTGTAGGTGCATCGTATTCACATAAAATTATTGTATATAAAATATTGTTCAACATTTAAAAAGAGTTACGGTGGAGAATCTTGCCCATTCTTCTCCATACGAAACTACCTTATGGAACGGGCGACTAGAATTTATTATATTGTTGACGTTCAAAAGTGCCTTTTATGTGCTTATTTGAAATAATTCCTTAGAAATAATAATCGCTTAAAATATGCAAGAACTAAATCAGTTTCAATAATAATTTACAAACTTTAATAACAACAAAAATAACAACTAAAGTACAAGATTATTTCACACACATTTATTTATGAAACCTTGTTGTTTCATTATTACATTTCTGAACTACAGGAAGTGTTGATCAGTTTGAGATGCGAAAGTAATGTTAGTATTTAAACGTTCATCTTTAAACCAGAGATATTTGTGAATAATCTTCATAATCAGCTTATAACGTTCCCACTGCTGGGACACAGGCCTCCTCTCGGAGGCAGTAGGCCGTAACCCACCACGCGGGCTCAGTGCGGCTTGGTATATGTAACATTTCTTAGAATTTTTGGTTCTATGACATGCCGGTTTCCTCACGATGTTTTCCTTCACCGTTTTGAAAGCAGTGGTGATGAAATAATGTAACTGTAGCAGCGCGTGTGCGCATGGCGCTGCTCGCTGCTACACTGAGCTAAAGGATCGAGCGCCGGCACCTATATTTATAACTTCATCGTTTAAATGGTTTGCTGGACTGTTGTCAGAGGGCGCGCGCTGCGCGCTAATTATTGTAATATTATTTCAACTGTGTTCTGATTGGCTGTTTAATAATTACTACCTTTTAAGTAAACCCAAGTTTGTGCTTAGGTAATTTTGTATATGGTTAGTGTCCCTATAAATAAATAATTAATTAATTCTTTCTTACATACCAACTGAAGAGCATCGCTAAAGTGGTGACCCCGACGTGATTACCCCCGACGTCCGAATATTTCAAGTACGCGCAATATCACCGAAACTCAGCAATGGAAGAAGCAACGAAATATGAACAAGAAATCGCCGGAATTTCACTTTCTCTGCGTGTTCCACCGTTTTGGAGAGATAAACCGCGACTATGGTTTATCACATTTGAAGCCGCCGTCAGCGACCTTAAGAAAAGCGACGCTCAAAAAGCACAGATGGTTATAGCGCAATTAACGAAGGAAGACATTGAGCAAATCTGTGACCTGCTTGAAAACCCGCCAGCTGAACGACCCTACAACGCAATCAAGGAAAGACTTATCTCTGTGTATGAAGAATCAGATGGAAGACAGCTGCAAAAGCTTTTATCGGATATGGAGTTGGGCGACCAAAAGCCAAGCCAGTTATTACGTCGCATGCGTAACCTAGCGCATAAAAAAGTCCCAGACGATACGCTGAGATTGATGTGGGTGAACCTACTACCCCAACAAGTGAGATCAGTACTTGTTGTCAGTGACACCATCAGCAAAGACACTGCGTTGGAAGAGTTAGCTAAGATGGCAGACAAGATGATGGAGCAGACGTCCGAAGTGCCCGCCGTAGCATCAGTTGACAACTCTCAAGCTCAAGGTAACATGCAGCTAATAGTGGAAGAAATACGCAAGTTACACCTAGAAATCGCCGAGCTCAAGAAAGATAACTGTCGGTGCACACACACATCACCGCCGGCGCATTCACAATATAGACGTGATTATCGTCGCAACCGTTCAAGAACGCCGTCTCGCTCGCACTCAAGAAACTTCAGATCTCGCTCATCTACTCCATCACCCCACTGTTATTACCACAGAAAGTTCGGAGCAAAAGCAAGACACTGCACAACACCATGCAGTTTTAACAAGGATAATAATACGGAAAACTAAAACAGACATTAGCAGTGGCGGAACCTAATGTCGACAGCAAATCATATCGCCTTTTCATAACTGATAAGGAAACCAATACAACTTTCTTGGTCGACACTGGCGCAAATATATCTGTGATACCAAAGCGAAAAGGAACTCGATCTACCCCACTGCCGTACAAATTATACGCCGCCAACAATTCAGAGATACCCACATATGGAGAAAAAACTATAAACATCAACCTGGGTCTACGACGTCCCTACAAGTGGAAGTTTATTGTTGCTGCCGTCAGCAAGCCAATACTTGGAGCAGATTTCCTAGGCTACCATAATCTACTGGTCGACCTAAGGAATGAACGTCTCATCGACAACACAACCAAACTCTCAACAAAGGCACCGGGGCGATATACCAGCATGCCAACAATACGCAGTATTGATCTTCAACAAACGTTCCATGACATACTGGCTGAATTTCCTAACGTCACTCGTTTGTCATCAATGAAACTCAACCCGAAGCACAGAGTCGAGCACTACATAGAAACAACCGGACCTCCTACCCATGCCCGAGCTCGACCTATACCCCCGCATCGCTACGAAAAGGTGAAGAAAGAGTTCGAGAATATGATGAGCCAGGGGCTCTGCCGACCTAGCAAGAGTTCTTGGTCCAGTCCACTCCACGTTGTACCGAAGAAAAATGGAGATATACGAGTATGTGGTGATTACAGGCGACTCAATGACATCACCAAGCCTGACCGTTATCCCATCCCACGAATAAAGGACTTCACATATCAGCTCGCTGGCAAGCAAGTTTTCTCTACCCTGGACCTGAACAGAGCATATTCACAACTACCAGTCCGTGAAGAAGACATAGAGAAGACAGCATTAATAACCCCATTTGGTTTATATGAGTTCCCACGCATGTGCCCAGGACTAAAGAACGCTGGTCAAACATTCCAGAGATTCATACACGAAGTTCTCCGGGGCCTTGATTTTGTGTACCCATTTGTCGACGACTTGCTTGTGGCTGCAGAAGATGAAACAACAGCTCGAGATAACCTCAGAATCGTACTACAGCGCCTGGATGAATACGGTATCACAATCAACCCCGCCAAATGTGTATTCGCTAAGAGAGAACTCACATTCTTGGGATATTTTGTCTCCCCCGAAGGCATAAAACCACCACAAGAAAAGGTGAAGGTAATAAGCGACTACCCTGCTGCCTACAGTATTGCTGGAACTGCGAGCCGCAACGCGAACTGACAGTGGAGTCAGTGCAGCACAGCTTACCTACGGTCACGCTCTCACACTGCCAGGAGATTTTTTCGTGGCATCGAAGCCAGATTCAATGGACTACAGTTACGTTGAAAAACTACGATCAGCAATTAGCATTTTTCGCCAAGCGTCAGCACAGCCACGCACCAACAGCAAAAGTGGCGTATTCGTACCTCAAAGCCTACAAACCTGCAAGGAAGTATTCGTGCGAACTGACGCAGTCAAGAAACCGCTGCAACCACCATACAACGGACCCTATCCAGTGCTTAGCCGAAGCGATAAATCGTTCACGGTTCAACTACCAGGAAGGCAAGCAGTAATATCAGTAGACCGCCTCAAGCCTGCGTTCTCCATTCCATGCACTGACGACGCATGTAACATAACTCACCAAGATTCCAGTCCTGCTGAGAAGAACACAGCTCCTGTAAACATCACAACAGAACGTACAACGCGCTCAGGTCGTGTCATAAGGCGACCGGTACGTTTCACTTGAAGGGGAGCACTGTAGCAGCGCGTGTGCGCATGGCGCTGCTCGCTGCTACACTGAGCTAAAGGATCGAGCGCCGGCACCTATATTTATAACTTCATCGTTTAAATGGTTTGCTGGACTGTTGTCAGAGGGCGCGCGCTGCGCGCTAATTATTGTAATATTATTTCAACTGTGTTCTGATTGGCTGTTTAATAATTATATAATTTGTTTTATTCCTACCAACTGAAGAGCATCGCTAAATACACATTAGTAATGCGCCTGGCTGGATTCCAAACGACGACCTACAACTCGTAAGTTGCGCCTGAATATTAGCATTGTTTAGTTCTTGGTGTTGTTTGTAAGTTTTATTCAGGTAATTAAGGGGGTTGAGCTAACGCTAAGTAACGCTTGCTTCCTATAAAAAAAAAGTAATCGTTTTGCTTACCAATGGTAGCATGTATTATTGGCAAACTGGGCATATAATTAGATTAGTAAGCTAATTTTAACTGTGATAGCTACTTCCTTAAGGAAGAGTCTACTATGCTTTATGAGGTACCTATTTGCTTCATTTATTGGTAAAAATACGAGTCTTAATTTTAACCAATAACGTTCCAAAAGTATAAGAGTCGGCCATTAGCCATTAGATACTTGCCATTAGCCACTAGCCATTAGCCATAACCAATAAATAGCCTTTAGCCATTAGGCGGTGAAATTTAAATTTTCTTACGTTTTTTGCAATTTGCAGGTCAGTGTCAGGATGTACGTCGTTTATTGCTTGTCGTTTATGATTAGCGACCTTAACAAATATGATTAGCGATCGTAACAAATATGCCGTTACAATATTATTTAATTTCATTGAAATACTTGTTCACGTAATAGTCATTCAATGGGATCGAATGTACTGAGGGTTGTATTGATCATTTTAATGTGCCTGACATTCCGCCCATACTGGCCTCCGAAATCAATATCTTTGGCGATTCCCCCAAATCTGATGCACCCGATGTCTCAACCAACACCGACTTCAAATTTTAGATGTGCCTGCCAGGGGCGAGGGTTGTTCGAAAGAGATACCGCCACCCCTGGCACACAGGCTACTGAGGGAACACGGGTGGGTTTTGGTCAGTAAAATTCTGACACGCCCTTCTGCTCCACCCAGAGCGGGAGAAGTTATTTGATGATGTCCGAACCAAAAAAAAAACCACTATCCGACATTTGTTTCCATTGGAGGCTCACTGTGTCGCAAGGCAAAAACACGGTTCTACAAATTTAACAATTGGACTGAATTCCGTTTTCACCTCAATAAAAACATTATGCTTAGTTCCAAGACGTTTAAAATTGAAACAGAGATGGATACTGCCATCGCTCATCTGCAACAAATTACTATCGAGGCTAGGGACTCCTCCATACCATCCACGACTGCTGTATTTAGCGACGTTCCTATCAAATTTCTTCGGTATATAAAAAAATTATCCGGTACAAAAAGCATTTGCGTCGTATTGAACAGAAACAGCAGGTAACCAGTGGGTTACCTTAGAAGGCTTAGTCGTAGTAATATAAACATAGGTATTACAAACATACATTAACACAAATATCCGAAATCACTTCGATAACCTTTGGAATGCTGAGCTGGCAAAATGTGATAACCCCAGTCAAGATATCTGGCGTCTGACTAAATTTCTCAAGCCTAGGTCTACGAACATCCCCTCTTAACGTGTAAATCCCCTGACAAGTGGCACGGCTGAACAGTATAACGCTTTGGCAATTGCCTTCTGTGACAATGGTGCCGATTCTGTTGTACACCGAACTAAACTAACTAAACTATAACTAAAATTTCTTACTTTTGACTATGAGAATCTTAACGCTATTCCGCAAAAAATATCTCTAAATTTAAAAACTATTTTGACCCAACTAAAATCGAATTTGACAATCGCGACTCGCACGTGGTATGTTTTGGCTTCGCAAAGAGATGTCAGCACAAAAATGATGGGGCCCGCAAGGGCCGATGCCTGTCAGGGGTGCGGGTTTGTTCGAAAGAGACACCACAGCCCCTGGCTTAAGGGCTACTGAAGGAAGACGGGTGGGTTTTAGTCAGTAAAAGTCTGACACGCCCTCCTGCTCCACCCAGAGCGGGAGAAGTTATTTGATGATTTCCCACCCAAAAAAAAAAAAAAAAAAAAAACGTGGTACCCACTTGTTTGCCCTACCCCGTGATTTTTTTTAGAGCCAGAGCCATGGCGCGCTGGGGCGGCAGCCTCGACGTGATTCATATGGAATCTTCACTTTTTGTATGGAAAATATGAAAAATTATTACCCACATGTTGAGTTTAGGTGTATGGGGTTCCATAAAGGCGGTCGAAATTTTCATTATTTTTGCGATAGGACACACACATTTTCGAGATATAAGCAAAAGAAAAGAAAAAAAAAATACAGTACTATTTTTGAACCAAAAGAAAAAAAATACAGTACTATTTTTGCACCAGAAGTCGAGGTGTAGGTGTGAATTTTAGTTCTTGACAACTAATTTTATTCCACACCTATTTAATCGCGATTAAAAACAGTCTGATTTAGTTCGACAACCAAAATTTTAGGTTGAATAGAATAATGAAATTGACAACAACAGAATAGCAAAATTGCCATTTTCACTAAACTAATAACTCAGTGCAATCTTAGTGCTATCAAACTAATATATAGTTAAGTTGTGTCATTTTAATCAATTTCGGAATAGGAAATCGACGTTTGCCAAGAATAAACAAAATTTTGGTGATTTTTAGTCTCATCATCATCATCAGCCTACAGCAGTCCACTGCTGGACATAGGCCTCTCCAATTGCACGCCATTCAGCTTGATTCTCGGCAACTCTCATCCAGTTGCTACCAGTAACCCTGCGAAGATCGTCACTCCACCTAGCCTGAGGGCGTCCTACCTTACGTTTGCCGATTCGCGGTCTCCACTCAAGAACACGTCTACCCCAACGGTCATCGGTTCTACGGCTAATGTAGCCGGCCCATTGCCACTTCAGCTTGCTAATTCTGTGAGCTATGTCGACAACTTTGGTTCTCTACCGGATCACCTCATTCCGGATTCTATCTTTCAGAGAAACTCCGAGCATAGCTCGTTGCATATCTCGCTGAGCGACTTTGAATGGATGGACCAGTCGTACCATGAGTGTCCACGTTTCAGCTCCGTAGGTCATAACAGGTAGGACACACTGGTTGAAGATTTTAGTCTTCAGGCTCTGTGGAATACGCGACGAGAAGACTCGACGAAGCTTCCCAAATGCTGCCCAACTCAGCTGAATTCTTCTGTTAGTCTCTTTCTCAAAGTTGTTCTTACCAAGCTGCAGAGTTTGCCCGACGTAAACGTAATCTCGAACAACCTTGAGAGCACCGCCATTGACAGCAGTCGGTCCCGGAGTAACGTGTTCGTTGAACATAACCTGAGTTTTGTCCAAGTTCATCCGGAGACCAAAGCGTACAGAAGAATCAACTAGGTCGTTCAGCATCTGCTGCAAGTCCTGCAGCGATTCAGCCAGTATGACGATGTCATCTGCAAATCTCAAGTGTGAGATGTACTCGCCGTTGATATTAACACCGCGTCCTTCCCAGTTTAGCGTTTTGAACACATCCTCCAATGCGTTGGAGAACAATTTTGGGGAAATAACTTCCCCTTGTCTCACTCCTCGGCGCAGGGGGATATATTCAGTTCGCTGGTCCTGAGTTTGGACGGTCATTGTCGCGTTTTCATAAAGACATCTCAGCACTTGGATATATCGCCAGTCGACTTGGCATCGCTGCAGAGACTCCAAAACAGATCAGGGTGCTTACTCTCGAATATAATTCCGATAGATCGTCATTGGAATTGTTAGTCAAACGTCAAGGATTGGCTAGACACAGTGAGTCCAGCCAATCCCTGACGTTTAACTGATAATTCCAATGTCGATCTATCGGAATTATATTCGAGAGTAAGCACCCAGGTCTCGATAGAGTCAAAAGCCTTTTTATAGTCCACAAACGCTAGACACAGCGGCCGATTATACTCTTGGGACTTCTGTGTAATTTGCGGCACTGTGTGAATGTGGTCTATGGTGCTGTATCCTCCTCGAAATCCGGCCTGCTCCGGTGCGGTGGCTGAAAGTCGTCGAGTCTCCGCGCTAAACGATTCGTGACGACTCTTGAAAACAGTTTATATACGTGGCTTAGAAGCGAAATGGGTCTGTAGTTCTTAAAAGGGTTTTATCCCCCTTTTTAAAGAAAAGTACGACCACGCTCCTTTGCCACGCTTCTGGAGTTCTACCAGAGAACAGGACAGAGTTAGAGCTCCTGAAGCTCTTTCAGTACAGGAGTTCCTCCCGCTTTCAGGAGCTCGGTCGTAATCCCATCCTCCCCTGGGGCTTTTCCATTTTTAAGCTGTTTAAGAGCCGCCTCGATTTCGTCCTGGCTGACTTCTGGCAGGTCTTCCGTGAAATGGCGGGTTAAGGTGGCTCTGGAATCCTCATTTTCAGGGTCAGGTTGAGATGCATGCGATGCGTACAGTTGGCTGTAGAAGTCTTCGACTTCCGAAGGGATCTCCGGCTTCGAAACGACGATATCCCCACTAGATTTGGTCAACTTCGTCAGGTGGCTCCTCCCAAGTGATTGGACGAACACTTTCGAACCCCGATTTTTCTCAATCGCTTCCTTTATAAGGCGTGTATTGGAGCGTCGGAGGTCGCGTCGTACCAACGTCCTTATATTATTGTTGAGTGCCCGTTGTTCTGAAGAAGTGACAGGTGGCTTTTCACGTCGTTCCGTCATAAGCTCCAGAGTCTCTTCCGAAAGTTTGGACTTCTTGCCCGTACGCCGCATTTTGCAGAATCGCATACCTTCCTCCCTGAGGATTTCCACCATTTGGTCGAGTGCCTGATCAACGTCATTTGTGGTTTCCACGGCAGCGAATCGGTTCTCCAGGTCTGACTGGAACGCTTCAGATCCTAACATAGTTTGGAGCATATTTGGACGGAGCCTAGACTTCATCAAACGAGTTCGCTCTAGCTTGAAATTGATATTCAGAGAGCCTCGAACAAGTCTGTGATCACTGCCGGTATTGAACATTTTTCGTCATAGTGACGGGGCTTCGACACGTCCACTTCCTTTGGGGCTGTTTCTTAAAGAAGAAATTCATCAAGAAAAGCCCCTCTTTCTCAAGGAAGTTGATGAGCATTTGCCCCCTATGATTTCTGCTTCCAAACCCGTAAGATCCTACTACCGATTCGTTGCAATTCTCCCACTTTAGCATTAAAATCCCCCATGACAACGTTGTAGTGGGCCCGTGTGGTGGAATGCAAGGCCTTGGAAATGTCCTCGAACATTTCCTCCACTTCGTCATCCGAGTGTGCCGAGGTCGGTGCGTAAACCTGAACCACCTTGAGGCTACACCTTTTGGTTAGTTTGATTACGAGGCACGTAATCAAACGTTGTTCGAGACACTAGAGACTTCTACAACGTTATCACGAAGGAATTTGTGGACCAAGAACCCGACTCCGCCTTGGGATAGCTCGAAAATATAAAAGATGGCCCGATTCAAGGGTTATTATGTCCTCCCCCTCTCTTCGGACTTCACTCAACCCAAGAATGTGCCCCCTTACACCCCTTTTTAGTCTAGTTTAGAGAATTGGCACCATTATTTCAATAAAAATTACTTTGGTTACGAAAATACTAAAAGTAGAAAGATAATCAGTTGATTAGATAAAACAGTGGTATGACGTGTAATAACATGGCGGCTAATTATTTCATGGTGTTCAAAAACAGATTAAAATAAACTGAAATCTTTGAATTGAATTTTAAATTTATTTTGTTATTTCATGAACCAATAAATGAGAAAATAAAACCAATTTTCTGACTGGTCTTTGCCTAAGCTATCTCAATAATATATTTTTAATTTTTTTCTCATCTAATTCACTTCCATGTCCTTCGTCAAAATTATGTTCCAAGCAGTATAAAAAAGCAGACATCTACTTCGAAAACACTGGTCGAACACTAAAAAAAAACAGACTGCGTAAAAAGTGAACAATATTATCGAAACCATAGATCGCTAACATTTCTTTCACAGGTTTCTTTCTACCTACCGTCGGATTTATTCATAGATCTACGGATTTTGGACTTCGCCTCTCTGATATACGTATTTTCGATAGAAAATCTATAAAACAGGCATAAATAAAGAAAGAAAAAATATTTATTGGACTTGCACAGGAATGTTACAAACTTGCTACAGTATAATACGATAATTAAACACATAAAAGAGAAAAAACTAATACACTACTATGCTATACTACTATTAAAATTAACTTATGATTTATACAACAAAAAAAAAGAAAAAAAAAGTCCTGTACGAAGCCAAAAGGCCACTATCTCAGCATGATACTGCGACATTAAAAGTGTCGCAGCGCTGGTATTCTGATAGGGCCCGCTGTGATGTCACGGACAGATATAGAACAAAAAGGAAATAGATATAAATACGATAAAATGTGTCTAGTAACTGAAAAATAAAATAAATATGTAACAAACATAAATAGTAAAAACATTGTAATCTGCGTGTGTGCACCCTACGTAACATCTGTTACTTGTTTATGCCAATAATGACTGTAACACTATGGCACCGCTTTGACAAGTAATGATAAAAATCAAGTTGTTGTCGTCGTATGTTTGCTATTCAAACCTAGATGGCGTTACTGGCGCTCGAGATTAAGATTTCCTATGGAGATGTTCCCCATAGCCGCTCTAATTTTGCTAATGCTAGATGGAATGGCCGCAGGAATCCGCTGGATGCGGGAAGCACAGAACCGGTCGAAGTGGCGGAGCTTGGGGGAGGCCGATGTCCAGCAGTGGACGTCTTTCGGCTGAAATGATGATGATGATGATGCTGCTAGATGGCGCCACTGAGACTTTTTATCACAATTTTATATTTTTTTGAGATTTTTTCCCCTCTCTTCGTATTGATTTTGTAAAGTTGTTATTTAAAACTAATAAATATTTTTCTAACATTGCTTTCTTTATAACTCAGAACACCACATCAATCAAAGCAATTTTAATAATCAGTATCATTACTTTTTGAAACAACACAGACACAATATTCTTCATGAGAATCACGTATTATTATTAACTTAATTTATTAAGGTTAATATTACATTGATCATATCTTTAGATTGCGCGAAGCGATTGCGATGAAACGAAGACTATAATATGCTCAGAGTTATGAACAGTATTTGAGTACGAAAGTTAACCATATTAGTTTCGTTCTTTTAACGTGATACTTCGATCTATTCATACATCTAAACAGATAATCAGAAAAACCGACATACCGACAAACAGACAAAAATTTCGAAAAGGGTTACAATAGCATCTGTTGATTATCTCTTATCTCTTACCACCCCAGCTATATTTTTTTTCGAAATATTTTAAATGTACAGAAACAGTTTGTCTACAGATTTATTATATGTATATATAGATATAGATAAGTGAAATAAAAATAAACTATCCATACATAATATAAAATACAAAACAATACTGTTAATATATTTTTTGAAAATACAGATAATTGCTACGAGGTCTGGGAACGATTTCAATACCGATGTTACCTATATAATTTCAATACCGATGTTACTATATAATTTCAATACCGATGTTACCTATATAATTTCAATACCGATGTTACCTAAATAATTTCAATACCGATGTTACCTATATAATTTCAATACTGATGTTACCTATATAATTTTTAGAATTTTTGCCTGGTTATCTGTTTGTCTGAATGAATATTCCAGATTTTGTCCATTATACCTATGTATATTTAAACTCCTTCTAAGTCCGGTCAGTAGGCTAAAAATTACCAAGCTATTTGCTATGGGCAATACTGCATTAAGTATGTTTGAATTCTTATATTACTACTCGTAGTTTACTGCACATTGTAAAAAGACGAGCCAAAAGGTATATTGCAGATGTGACATCTCCAACCCGCACTGGGCCCGCGTTGTGGATTACGGCCCACTCCCTCTCACAAAAAGGAGGCCTGTGTCCCAGCAGTGGGAACATTATAGGCAAATTTTCCAATTTTTTGACAGCTTGACGGTTTGCTAATTACTTTGCAAACCTTTGGATGTAAGTTCTATTACAAAGTAGAAGTAGAAAATAGATGGATGAGAATTGTCTTTATTATCTACACCACAAAAATATTAATATTTACACTTCTTGCATTTTGTTTAGAACGTAAACACCTTGGGGCTTATTCATAAACGACTAGCTGACCTGACAGACGTTTTCCTGTCCGTCCAATAGTCATTCATACAGAATCCCTACCCACCCTACCCTATCTACCTACCCTACCTACCCACCCTACCTACCCTACCTACCCTACCTACCCTTCCTACCCTACCTACGCTATAAACCTCACGGAGCCCGAGACCTTTCCAACGAATGCAAAACCGTGGAAATCGGTTCGTGCGTTCTGGAGTTATAGCGTCAGGAAGGAAAACCCGACTTATTTTTATATAGTAGATGATTAAAGTTAAGAGGTGTTTAAACATCAAAAATGTATGGTTAATCAGTCGCTAATCATTACTTAACTTTAAGCAGCGTTTATAAATAAGGGTGCTTGTTACGCAGATATGCTGTACTAGTCTAGGATAATAAGGAGGAGGGCACAATTCCAATCCAACCGTTACAGCACAGTGCTGCGTTTTTGCAGCGCGTTGTCGACTATTTTGCTGAGGCGCACACTGATTGCTTTTATGCAATCATCCGTAAGCGAAGTGCTTCGCTGCTCAGACGCGTGCATAGCACCGCAAACGGCATCCTGGATGCGTTGGCAAACAGGGGGATTCGCCACTGTTGAAGCAGTGGAGGAGTGTTCATGCGAAGGGCGCTCAACCCGGCGCATGCTTAAATTAAAACGTTTTACAGAACGAGTACTAACATTAGGCTAAGTTTATTGTTACTAACACCTATGGATATATTTTTTTAATCCGAAATAAATTGATTTGATTTGACTACGATATAAGCAATCGTATCGCAGTTGTGCCGTATGACAGCTCTGAAATAAGACGAGCTGTGGCCCCGGCTCCACTCGCGAGGGTGTAATAAGGGTGTGAAAAATCACGCAACTTGGGCTGCTAATAGCTGGAATACGTTGCATATATGATGATGTAAATTCCTACCAAGCATCAAATTTCATACAGACGTCTTCCCGACAGCCTCCAATCTTAAAGGGTTACCAGCAAAAGAGATAAAAAACCAAGGTACTCACTAAGAAGATGGCTTTCTCTTTCGCGTGGCGCCGGATGCCGCGTGCTGTGGTGCCGGCGGCGCGCCCAGCGGTGCCTCGCATCCCGACATGTCATAACTCTCCGAACTGCGGCGAAATAAACACACAGGTTAATAAGTCACCAGGGCCACGTGCAGTCTTGCACGGCGCACAGGACCTCTGTCACCGCCTCACCTTATAGTTAAGAAGTCACCAGGGCCATGTGCAGTCGTGCATGGCGCACAGGACCTCTGTCACCACCTCACCTTATAGTTGGAGCCGGCACCGGCACGGGCGTCCCACAATCAAAATAACTTTCAATATCATGCAAATCTAAATCTGGAGGCACCTGCGGTTGTCTTGCTGCTTTAGGGTCCGTAACTTGCTGGTTCAAGTTATCGAACAATGAAAGATGCTTTTCACACGACTCGACAAGCAAAACAAAGCTTTCATCGACTACCGCGAACCCATCCATAGTTGTGATAATAAGGTATAAAAAGTGCAGAGAACACAAGTGTTAGACGCCGCGGCTGGTCAAAGACTGCGCCTGTTCCCGCGCCCGCTTACGGTCAAGTGAAACAGTCACTCCAGCTGCGATGATTGCGACATTGGAGAAGCTCGCAAGGTGCGCGATGAATACTTACTAACTTTTTGGCTATTATAATCTCAAGGAAAAGTTTCCGATATCCTGGAGAACTTATTTAAATAGAATTCTGTAGAAACCTACTCGGGATGTATCGACCTTATTAGTTGAGTCTACAGCACAAAATTCACAAAATCTTCCAGTACTAAGGATTTGTGCTTAGCTTAACAACACATGTTTACAAACATTTTACACGGGCTGTACCTACCTACCACTAGCTACTTGTGTACTGTTACACCGCTTTGTTGCAGCGCTTTTATCATCATTCAAGAATGTGAACGTGAGAACGAGAGAACGAGGACTGACAGCTGACAGTTCGACGAAGAAATTGCACATGAACGCCCGTGTGTAACAAATTTCTCGAACCACTCCGCACCGCATGACGTGCCTTTTCGTCTGATCATCCGCGAGGAGACGAGGATCATATCGAGTCTTTCTCTGCAATATTCAGTAAATTCCCGCTCCGCCAAACGCACCCTTGTGATTGATTACCCAGTGTAATTAGAACTAAACTATATTCTAATAATGGTCGCGCGACCCGCGTAGTGACACTCTGCTGTGCGTAGTCGAAGGAGATTGGATCCCGCTGGCCTGCCCCTGGTAAGTGCTGCATGTCCCTTCTCTTCCTCTCTTTTCCGCCTCGAGTTTTGTCACTGCCGATTCACTGTAATTTACACGTCCGCTCATATCGAAGGTTGGTTCTGATACTTTTCAGCACCGAATTATTGTTGGCGTGACCACACATTAAATTAAATTAGATTGTTTGGTGCGATTGTCAAGTCAATGTATTTATTTAAAACATAAAAGATTTTAATGTTGATTTGGTCACTTTAAGGTGTTGTGAGGTTAGCTAATTAGAATAGAATAGAATATTTCTTTATTTTGAAAAAACATAATATATATACATATAATTACGTAATATAATAACATAAGACAGAAGGATCCTTATGTAGGGATTGAATAAATTAACCGACTCGGTTATTACATGGATCTCACAACTTTTTACGGTGAGTAGAAGAACTGAGTACCGAGACTTGTTTTTTTTACAAGTTATATTTTTGATGGCATCTCATTTCTTTTTGTAGATATTATGCCCCCATCACTCTACATATACAGGTACACTGATTCATTCACTGTGAATGTAACTTTGTAATCCTTATATTTATATGGGATTACAAAGTTGTTTATGCAGTTGGTGTATCTAGAAAACTGGACCGAAATTGCAAAATACTTACCGTTTTGGTATAATAATTTTACTCTGGGTGCATCGTTTTCACACATAATTATATAATGAAATCAAATCAAATCAAATCAAAATATTTTTATTTCATATAAACCTGCATGGGCACTTATGAAACGTCAGAAGCTAGGTGCACGGTTCCAAAATGTTGTTTCCTATGGAGAAGAGCCGGCAAGAAACTCCACGGTTACTCTTTTAAAAATGATTGGCTTTAACAATGTTTTCAGATATAAAATGTATGGGAGGACAATGCAGGCCTGTAAATAAGTACCAGGTATTTAGACGAATCCAGAATAGAAAATCGTCTACAAATCTACAGTCTGTAAGGCCTAAAACGTTCTCCCATTCACAATATGTAAAATAATTTAAATAAATAAAATGAACCTAATTAAACATAGTGACATGATTAACATGACAATCACTAAAAAATAGTTGATATTAAAATTGATGTATAATGTCAAATAATGACGAGAATATGTCAGCATTGTAAAAATAAAAAGAATAAAAAGAACATTGAGAGCAGTTAATAGACTTTCACATAGATATGCTGTTAATGAGGTACCAGGGAAGCCACATGTGCAGAAGGAATTAATGCCAAACTTCCCTGTCTTCAACGTAGTCTTTTATCTTATAATATGCTTTTTTGATAAGGATACGTTTGATGTGCGTTTTAAACTTTCCATCGCTAAGTTCTGTAACTGACTTTGGCAACTTGTTATAGAAGCGGATACTGTTTATTAGAAATGACTTGCTAGTTTTAGTCAATCTAAATTTTGGAATCACAATTTCATCTTTACTACGTGTATTCAGATTATGGAAATCGCATCGTTTTTTGAAAAGGCCTAAGTTTTTGCGAACGTACAAGATATTTTCTAGGATGTAAAGAGAAGGCAGAGTTAATATATCAATTTCGCTGAATTTGTTTCTGAGAGACTCGCGAGGCCCCATTTTATAGATTGCGCGGATTGCCCTCTTTTGTAAAATGAAAATTGAATCTACGTCAGCTGCCGATCCCCACAACAGAACGCCATAAGACATAATACTGTGAAAATAAGCAAAGTAAACTAACCTAGCTGTGGCTACATCCGTCAACTGCCTTATCTTTCTTACTGCGTAAGCAGCTGAGCTTAATCTACTTGAAAGAGCTCTAATGTGAGCACCCCATTGCAATTTTGAATCTAAAGTAATTCCCAAAAATACAGTTTCCGAAATAGCATCTAGTTTCTTCTCAGCAACTTGTAACTTATCTGAAATGATTTCATTATCAATTTTTAGAGCTAACTCATTCTGATCTCGCTGTTTTGTGTTTCCAGTTTCTTTGTTAATTACCTGCCACACAGCTTTTATTTTATTTTTAGAGACACTAATTTTGTTACTTATTAATTTAGATTTAGCGTGAGCGCAGACTCTTTTGAATATTTTAGAACATTTTCTTACATAATTATGAAGGGCCTGATCAGAAGTCAATGATTTTTCGTGATACAAATTATATAAGATATCTCTGCTTTTTCTAATGCCAGTAGTGGCCCATTCGCTAAATTGTGATGAATTTACTATGTTAATTAAATTGTATTTAAAACATTTTAAAAGAGTAACGGTGGAGTTTCTTGCCCGTTCTTCTCCATACGAAACTACATTTTGGAAGGGGCGACTAGAATCAAATCTATTTTACCGATTTTATGTAAATGTTGACGTTCAAAAGTGCCTTTTAAGTGCCTAATTGAAATAAATGACTATGACTTTGTGATGTAGGTACCTACGACAGTTAGTTACTACGTTATTTAAATTTCCAAGGTGCTACACATTAAAATATAAGCTAACAGTCTTAAAACCATAATATTATGTATGTACATGCATTTAAAAAGGACGAAAAAATCACAGGGCATAAAAAATTCGTCCGCATCGCTGGTGTTGACAGCGGAAAGTGCACAAAAAGCTGGCAGCATTGCCACGTTGTATGGCAGCGCTAATACTTTGGTCAAAAAATTTGCCAGCCTTCCTAGTCGGAAGAGTCAGCCAATCGGTTGGTGATGTCTCACAAAACTAAGTGGGCACTCGGACCCCACGGCCCAAGAATTTTAACCCCTAACAGGTCGAACAAACAAATCCCAGTAAGATTGGCATCTTATTTGCGCGGCTTATGGTTTACCGCACCTGCAGCAGCCGCCCCAGCACAGGCCGCCTGTCGTGGCGTTTTCACAGTTTAGATAAAAATTCTACGTTTAAAAAAATACTTTTCTTAATAAATAATAAAGATCGAAATCAGTAATTTTATAAAACTACCTTTTAATGGGTGTGGAGGGAGTGCTGCAGTTAATAGGGGAAATTACGAAATATCTTGCCAGTCGGCTAAGGCGGAGGCGGAGGTTGGAGGAGTCCAACGTCCCGGGTGTCACCATTGTGTGGATCGCCTGGAGGACACGGTGAAGCATACGGCGGAAGTCTACTCTGCCTGGGCGGAGCACCGCCGTGTCCTTGCGGAGGCGATCGGCAGCGACGATCCTCCGCGTCCGGGTCTAGTCCAGGCCATGGTACGGAGCCAGGTCACATGGGAAGCCGTCACCTCCTTCTGCGAAGCAGTAATGCTCGCGAAGGTGGAGGCGGAGAGCGTGAGGGAGAGGCAGAGATTGCGCCCTCGCGCCCCTAGCCTCCGAAAGAGACGCCCTGGGGTTCGGGAATTCGTTTCGGACCCACGACCACCGTAGGCGCGGGCTTGCGGAAGGTGAGCAAATGGGTAGCTAGCGCCGTTTGGTAATGATCAGGCCCGGGTCGACGGCGCATTGTGTTACACACGCCTCAGAGATTAAAAAAAAAAATAAGGAGTCTGCTAGGGCTGATGCCTGCCAGGGTCGCGGATTTGTTCGAAAGAGTTACCATGGCCCTGGCACAGGCAAATGAAGGAACACGGGTAGGTTTTTGTCAATTAAAGTCTGACACTTCTCCCGCTCCGTCCAAAGTGGGAGAAGTCATTTGATGATTCCCATCCAAAGAAAAAAGGCCTTCACCAACTTCCCCATTCCGGTGTCTCTCTCTGGTTGTAGGTACAAGACTTACTATTGTGAAGTTTTTCTCTTGCGGGGGTCATGGTGGTGCTGGTGCGAGGACTGCTGCATGGGCGGCGGGTGCTGCGCGTGCGCCAGCGTGCCGGGGGACTCAGCGCACGCTCCGGCGCCGCCGCCGCCCGCTGTCAGCTCGTACGCCGGTGCCGAGCTCGCGCTCGCCCTGCAAAACACAAACATTTCAGTCAAATATTGTGACACCACACACTATAGGCTTCAGGAATCCGCTGGATGAGAGAAGCCCGGAACCGGAATGCCATTACCACTTGGAGCTGTTGCTGCTTGGGGAAAGCCTACACCCAGCAGTGGAGGGTCCAAACAGGGTCCGTTCGGTGGCCGGGTAGTAATAACAGCATACTACTTTGTACACCTACATTTTGGCAAATAAAGCATTACTAACTTACTCCATTTATTATAACATTAGAAAAAAGAGGCTCGTAGAAGCACGAGTGCAATACATTTTATTATTTCAAAGTTCAGTTACAAGTTTTAGATAGATTTAAGACGGTACTAAATATGATATAAACCAAATAAAAGTCATTTTATTTTAAACTAGCTTCTGCTCGCGACTTCGTTCTCGTTAAATTTCTTGCTCTCCGGGCCCACTCCGTCGTATCGAATCGCCAGGCCGTGCGAGTACTTCGTATTGGTGACTTTTTCTTTTTGCTCGGCTCCTAAGGGCCCTAGCGTGATGTTAAATGACACAACGTAACCTTTCCGCAGGTAATTTTATTCCCATACATTTTGGGGTAGCGTTTAGCGTTTGAACGCTAACAGAAATGTGTTTTGTCTAGGCCTGCTGGTCGGCTAGCTATGTAAGCGTCACTGGGGTACGGGCCGTACGGGAGGGAAAGTCAAGTTAATGACATGAAACGAAGTCCCTTTGTAATCGAATAATTTTAGCTTGAAAAAAAAAACATTTCTAATTTTGAAATTTTTGTAAAATACCCCTGCGAAGCCGGGGCGGGCCGCTTTAAAATATTTTAAAGAAGTTATGTTTGTGAGGTTGTAGGGGGTAATGTCTGGATCTACTGAACCGATTTTGAAAATTCTTTTACCGATAGAAAGCCACGTTATTTGCGAGTGTCATAGGCTAATATTAACCTGAAAAAACGGTCGAACGAAAAAAACTAGTAATACCACCCGTGCGAAGCCGGATTACAAACTTACAACAAAACTTTAAAAAATAAAATAAATTTGGCGTTAATCGTCACTGTAACAAGTTTAATGTACGTACTTACTTTTATTACAAGGGGTAAATTAAAAAAAACCTTTTTGACTTTTGTCTAGTGCTATTATAAATCTATATATATCTATACTAATATTATGAAGAGGTAAATTTTGTGAGGTTGTAGGGATCTCTGGATCTATTGAACCGATTTTGAAAATTCTTCAACCAATAGAAAGTCACGTTATTTGTGAGTGTGGTAGGCTATACATTAACCCGATAAATGAATAGACTTTTTCGTGGTAGTCGGATTTGCAAAGTAATTGGGTGGAAAAACGGTCGAACGAAAACGTTTATTACGTACGCTGCCTTAACGATGACAGATATATGATAATAGAGTTCGAGAGAAAAGTTGTAGAGATTAATAATGCCTACAAAAAAGTCAGCGACAGCATATGTCTAACTTTTATATTTAAGTCACAGAAAGTAGTTTCTTATTTATTTTTTAATTATTTTAATTGTGAGGTCATGTTTATTGGTCATATTTTCAACAATTATGATCTTTTATCAAAATAAGTAAAGTTTTCGTCTCAAGTGGTTAAAACAAAATACTTTTCCCTTTTACTGCATATAATTTGGACGAATGGTTAAAGAATTAATACGACATAGGTATGGAACCGCGACCGAGTCGTAATATATTGAGTGAGATAAAAATGTTTACCGCCCAACGAAGTGGGCACGGGTCAGCTATTGGAGTATAAATTCATCAAATCGCCAGCCGAGGCAGCCAAACGCAACGTATAAATCGAACGCAAATAAGCACAGATGAACGTGTTTACGCTAAAATACGCATTTTGAAATATCTCACGTGAGATTTTGAGGTGCGGGGGAGGGTCAAGCCACATCTCACGACATTTCATCAGAGGGAGGGTTGAGGTCGAAAAATTGTCTAAATTGTCTCACGTAATTAATGGACGCCCCTTTTAAGTTACCGCCCACCGAATTCGATAACGACGATTGCGGTAATCCCTAAGGAACAATAATGAGGACTGCGTTTATTAAATAATAAGGCTGGGTTAGGCTTTAATAAAACTTTACCAAACACATAGAATGGCATGTCTACTTAGATTTCAGATCAATAAACCCATCAATGCGAATATTGAATTATTTTATCGTCATGTTCAGCCTTGTTTATTCTATGCCCTCGACTCCACTTACATGGATATAACTAAACTTAGCCAGAGAACATACCCATGTAGTAAAAAATAATATATTAATCAAATCAGGTTCTACAGTTATAACGGATATCATCTTTTGCCTAGCCTTTTCCCAATCATGTTGGGGTCAGCTCTTTATTGGTTATACTTATACACACATCAACACTGTCTAGGGACATTTTGGATTTACTCAATTTACTCAAAATTTATTAAAAATAACATACAACATGCTCATGCTTTTATAAAGCCCATTTATCAGACTACACTCCAGAATAAAAGAAAACTATTTTTTTTGCGTAAACAAATTTTTATTCAAATTAAGCAAAAACGTGAAATAATGGTAAAACTAACAATGAATTTATTTCTCAAAAAAAGTGAAAAATAAGGAAAAATTAATCTGTTTTTAACAGTTATGTGAAAAATCAGTAGTCAGTAAAACCACCCATGACGTTAATAACGGTCCTGCAACGGTATTTCATGCTTTGGATTAAGTTATCCAAGTCTTGCTGCAGTAAATTGTGCCAGGTCCGGCTAAGATACAAAAAAAGTTGCTCTTCCGTCGCAATGTTAGCAGGGAAATTCCTCAAAGCCCTTCTTTGAAGCATGTCCCACGCGTGTTCTATGGGGTTTAGGTCAGACGATTGACCGGGCCAGCCTTAGACCGATACGTCGTGCTCCTGCAACCAGTTTGTCACCACTCTCGCTGTGTGTGGAGGGGCGTTATCGTGCATGAGCGTGAATTCTTGGCCCATTTTTAGTCGATTATTGGTACTAGCACCTCGTTACGGTATTTTTCAGCCGTCATGGTGTTTCTGATCCAAACGAGGTCTATTCTTCCACCAACACGAATTCCCGCCCAAACCATAACTTCTTCCTGAGGATGTTGCAGTCGGCGCTCACGACCAGGACCTTGCCAAACACGTACTCTACGTGTATCGGGATGGAAACCGAACCGGGACTCATCGGTAAACAGCACTACAGACCACTGGTTATCTTCCCAGAGCAAATGTTCACGAGCCCACTCTAGTCGTCGTCCACGATTTCCTCGGCGTAGTGCTGGAGTACGAAGCGGTCTGCGAGCATGAAGGTTAACTTCATACAGCCTTCTCCTCACAGTTTGGTCACTCACAAGCAACTGGTGCTCTGACTGGAGCCTCTGATCCAACTGCATAGTCGTAACATTTGGTCTTCTTCTCGCGGCAACTTGTAAAAATCGGTCTAGTCGTTGAGTGTGTTGAGTTGTCGTGGTTATGCGCTTCCCGCCTGAGTGTCTTTCAGCCACTTCACCAGTAGCACGATAACGTGACCATAACCTTGATATCACGGTTTGTCTTGTTCCAATCTCCTCAGCAATACTCCGTTAAATGGCCTCTCTCATTAAAAACGCCGCTGCATGATGCACACAATAACATTAATTCGAAATTAACCGATAACTTGTTACAAAACTTAATTTGACACAAAAAATTAGCCAAAAACTACTGTAGGTAAATTAAACCTTCGGACTTCGCTACCATTATGCCGCGTAAATCTTTTGTTATTAAATTTATTTTTTCAAATTCAAATTTAGAATCGTTCAAAAAGGTTTACAAAATAAGCTTTCTTTAAAAAAAAATTAAACTGGACAGTATTTTTTGAGTTTAAGAACTTTTTACAAAATATCCCTAGACTGTGTTGATGTGTGTATATCACCGTTCTGTCGTACGCACTGCTACACATCAAGCTATATATATTTCCAGTTTACGCTGATCTCGCACTATACGGAAATCTTATACAATGCGAGATTAGCTTATAGTGGATTAAGTATGTCCGTGTCGTTCGGACATAAAGAAGCGATGCTGTATGCATTGGACACACAGCTACTAATCGAATGAGACAGAGATAGCAAAGACAAGATAAAAAAATAAACAGATTAACCTCATTAGAAAGAGCACGGATGATGGACGCAGATCTAGAATGGCGCCGGCTGCTGGTTCCGCATACTTGCAGCACACCGCGTGCAGCGGGAGTGGTCTCCGTATATTAGGGCGGCGAAGCGGGCGCGGCGAGCGAGACTCGCGAGTGCGCCCGCGCAACCTTGACATTGCCGAGCTGAAGCGCGCACACACACACCCATCATAGATAAATAATAGAACAACACATGTGTATTGTGTGGTCACTTATAATTATAGGTAGAACATACATATTACGTTTAGTATTACGCGGCGGTTCTCTATATAAACTAACAGATGAAATCAAGTCACGTGTCTTGCTCGCCCGGCAATATTACCCTTACCTGTCATAAGTATACCATTATTATGTACTATATACGTATTTGACGAGACGTAAATGGTGAAACATCTACTCTAACATTGTAAAGAGGAAAGATTTGATTATTTGTAATGGATAAACTCATAAAACTTTTTGATTTTTCGTCACCGCGTTCCAAAATTAAAGTTATTTTCCACTTTGTAGTGTTTTTTTTTTCGAAAGTCGGTTGTTTTTTTTTTAAGTTTTTATTTTTCACTTTTTTGTTATAGTCCCCACCCACACCAATCGGAAATTTCATCATCCTTGGGGTCAAAACAATGCATAATTATACGATATCAGCAATCGCGGTTGATTTGCTCTTTGATTTTATTATAAATAGGTATTATAACAATAAACTTGTGTTGTGGTTGGTTGTCTGTGTATCGATCACTTATAGTTATAGTACCCACTCCACACCAATTCATCATCCTTGGGGTCAAAACAATGCATATTTCTGCGATAGCAGGAATCTCGGTTGATTTGCTGTCATTTTTTGAAGAGTTCCGTTGTCTGTCTCCGAAACGCATCATCAGATTTATATGAAATTTAAATGGGACCATTTCGGAGTAAACCCCTTTCGAAGAAAAAATAATTTTACAAATCCGTCTATATGTATATGACGGAGTTATGTCCAAAGATACATACAAAAGAAGGTCGTACCTTCCTTCATCAGCTCAGCGTCATGACATGATGATGACCACACAAAAATGTCTCAATAGCTTTAGAAAATATATGAAAAATATTGTTAATATCAAAAATCAATGTCAAACGACGATTTCCCATTCTGAAATTGACTAAAGTGACACACCTTAACTATGTTTTAGTTTGACAGCACTAAGACTGTACTGAGTTTAGTTTAGTGAAAATGGCAATTTTGCTATTCTGTTGTTGTCAATTTCATTGTTCTATTCAACCTAAAATTTTGGTTGTCAAACTAAATCTGACTATTTTTAATCGCGATTAAGTAGGTGTGGAATAAAATTAGTTGTCAAAAACTAAAATTCACACCGACTCCTCGAGTTCTGGTGCAAAAATAGTACTTTACGTACGTTTTTTTTTTTCTTTTGCTTATATCTCGAAAATGGTGTGTCCTATCGCAAAAATAATGGAAATTTCGACCCCCTTTACGAAATCGCATACACCTCTAAAACTCAACATGTGGGTAATAATTTTTCATATTTTCCATACAGAAAGTGAAAATTCCATATAAATCACGTCAAGGCCGCAGCCCCTGCGCGCCTCTGGGTCTAAAAAAAATCACGGGGTAAGGCAAAACAAGTACCACGTTGCGAAGCCAAAACATACCACGTGCGAGTCGCGATTGTTAAATTCGATTTTAGTTGTGTCAATTTTTTTTTTAATTTAGAGATATTTTTTGAAGGCGTTAAGATTCTCATAGTCAAAAGTTAGGAATTTTAGTTATAGTTTAGTTAGTTTAGTTCGGTGTACAGACGCCAGCAGGTCAAGCTATCCCAAACTGTCAAATTTTCCCAGTTGAACATGAACCTTATTCCTTTGTGATAAAGTTGAAAAACTATCAAAGAAATTTGACAGATTGCGGTGGCTTGATGTGCTGGCCTCTGTACAAGAGAATCAGTACCAATTTTAAGTTTAATTGGGGTGCTTGTTACGAAAAAGCCATTCTTTTTCGAAATCCAAGATGGCGGACGTCATTTTAAATGTATTTATAATATGATATGGGTGTCAATTCCGACGTAAATTTATTGCAGATCAACATCAATACTGCTATCGATGTTGATCTGCAATAAATAAATAATTTCATAAATATTGTTTACTTGTGACAACCCTGGCCGATGCGTTACTGTCTAGACGATGTCTGCATTTTACCAAAGATCAAAGGCGTCGAACTACTGTATGATTTTTATACTGTGTCACTATACTCCATAGGTTTAGGTAGTTAAATAAAGGTAAAAAATCGTAAAAAGGGTATTTTATAGTTGACTTTCTTTTTTTTTTTAATACGGTTTAACAAAATTAAAATTATTTTAGATTAATACGACAGTTTGTTGTTGTTTTATTAGTGTGTATTATGTTGTTTTATCAATTTGTTAGTAAGCTACTCTCGCATTCAAAACATTGCATACTATCGATTAGAAGAAGAAAAAAGCGATGTCCGATTTTTGAGGCATTTATCATACTGCCGCGCAGTGCTAAATTGAAAGGTATGACTGTGATGTAGTATGGCAACTGAACTATATATCTGCTATATTACGATTAGTAGGTTAACCAGACGGCTTTTGGGCACGCCACGATTGCGGCGGTAAGTCCCCTCTTTGAGGAGTGGCTTGAGAGGCGGCATGGTGTCCTCACCTTCCGCCTGACGCAGGTCCTCATCGGAGACGGCTGTTTCGAGAGGTTCCTGTTTCGCATAAACGGGAGGAAACGCCCGGGTGTTTCCACTGCGAAGATCGTGCTGAGGACACACACGGTCGAGGTCTGCCCGGCTTGAGCGGAGCACCGCCGTGACCTCGTCTAAATTTTCAAAAACTGGTAGAAGACTAAATTTTGGTGATGGATAATGCATTATCACAGTAGAAAAAAGAAAACTGTCAACAAACGCATCAAGAAAGGCTGATATCCAGAAATGGTTAAAATAAAAATAAAAAACATTGCTTTTGAAGAAGTAGATTTTGAAACATTGCTTTTGAAAAGCACAATTATTAATAAAAGTAAAATAATTATGAAACACAAACACCAATCGTATGTTGTGGATGAACTAGCCAAGGAAAATGGTGTCAAAGTATTGCGGCTGCCACCACACCACTCTTAGCTCAATCCAATTAAATTAATATGAGCTCAAGCTAAGGGTTAAGTAGCCGAGAAAAATAACACTTTTAAAATGGCTGACCTGAAACTTCTGCTGTCAGAGGCTTTAGCTAGTGCGACTGTTGAGAATTGGAAAAATTGCGAGGGCCATGTAATAAAAGAAGAAAAGAAAATGTTTAAATTAGACAAAATAATTGATGATGCAATGGAACGATTTAATAGCGGTTAAGTACCGCGTGGCGTATAGGGACCATTACAATAGAAAATTAATTGTCTCATCAGCCGAACCTGACAGATTAATGTGATATAAAGTTCATCAGATTCTAATACAGAATCAGAATAGCGCTTTTTAATAAATTACTATATATACTGTATTTATAAACACTGCTTATAGTTAAGTAAAGATTAACGACTGATTAACCATACATTTTTGACGTTTAATCATCTCGTAACTTTAATCATCGTTTATGAATATACCCAAATGATTAAACATTTGACATAAAAGGTTTCGCATCTATGAGTCACGTGATTTTTTTTTGTTTACCTTTATTTAACTACCTAAACCTATGGAGTATAGAAGGTTCCCAGGTATGGTCCAGCATATTAAATCTTGTCCGTATTCCATATTTAATCGTGTTTAGATATTGATACCATTACGTCTGCAGGGTTCCGCTAGCTAATTAATTTGACCAAGTTTTATATAAGTAAAGTTAGTTTGACCCGATTTAATTAAAGTTCAATTTTCCTAGAACGTGACAGAAGTCTACATAAAGACATAAAATATAACGGCGGCTTTCCTCAAAGTTTATTGAAACTCGCCGAGAGTACCTATCTACCTAACGATTTGCGTCAGACCGTACAGGTGATTGGCTTATTAACAGAAGTGAGCTATTCTCGAGTTTACATCACGTGTCGACAGGAAATGGAAAAACTACGCAAAAGTTATTTTTGTAACGTTGTTGGACTTTGACTGGAGTGTTTATAGGCACGAATTAGTGACGCAGCGACCAGGCACGAATCACAAAATACAGAGAGTACAGAAGGCAATCTACATACAAAGTGCGCTCGAGCAACGCACACATAGACACCGCTCACGGACACGATATCTCGGACCGGTTGGGACCAGTGCGAGCGCGAGTGCCATCCCCTTAGACACGCGTCTGTGAAATGCAAAAACGGAGCAACAAAAAAAGTTACTATAACTGTTCAGTGGACGGTTGTTTAAATTCAACATTAAACTGTGAATTGTCTTTTTTTAAGCTACCAGTTGTTGAGTTGACCAGAGAGGTGAGCACCTAGGTATTTGCTCGTGTTTCGATGGTTCGTTTTAACGTAACACAGAATACCTAGTTAGTTGTGGGTAAGCGAAAATTACTTTGTGGCCTTGTAGTATTTTTACAATTTATATTAGATATTTATTGTAGTACTTATGAGCTAAAAAATACGCTCATCTTCCTCATTATAAATAGTTAAGATAAAACTGCTCAAAGAGGCGGCCGGGCCACCCGCCGCCGATCATAACTATTAGAGTTGAGATTAATTGTGATCATGGCAAAGACCTAATACGAGTGCCACTACCACGATAGTTTTTGTGCATAAGCCAAAGTTGACAACCCTAGCGCGACCGCCGAGCGTAGGTATGAAAATCGAAGTACATACATGTGATTGCCTTCTGTACTCTCTTTATTTTGTGCACGAATGGACGATATCGTCATCGGTCGCCCCTCCGCCCGGCGCCCCGCTCAGCACAGTGGACTAGGTCACGTGTTTATCTTACTTATAATACAACCATGGAAAGAAACATCATGTCATTTACAGAAAGAAAAACTCGCCACCCAAACATCCTTGCAAACCATGGATAAACTCCTACAAGATTTCGTCGAACAAATTGAGCTATGCCTCATAATCGGATGTATCATAGGAGGCATACCGAGCAAGAAATGTTAACGTTGTGTAACGTCTATAACATACAATGACATTAAAATTATTATCCCTTTGATTACATAGTGACAGATTTTATGCAATTCGAGACAAACAATATTAAGGTAGTGAGGACCAAGTAGTTTAAAAAAATACTTAGTTTATCAGTAGAATAGAATGGTTCTTTATTTGCACAGAAAATAGGTACATGTTTCAGATGTATACACCCATTAACATTATGAATGTTGTAAATAATAGTCCAGTCAATTTAGACAAAAATAGTGGTCAAATAACAAAAAATCCCGGAGAGCCAAATATTGGTGGAGAGCTGGGGTTTACCATTACAAATAAAGTTCAAAAAATCCCCATCGATCCTATGTGTGCTACAAAACTTATTCGGGGTCAAAGGTCAAAATTTGAGGTATTTTGGATTTTCCTCGAAAACGGCAAGTTTTATAAAAAAAAAAAAAAAACTCAAACCAAAGTTGTAGATCTTAAAATTCTCTACAAAAATGGTGTTCAGGATTTTTTCAGATTTCATCATGCTAGTTAATGCCCCAGAGTAGCCACGAATGAATATGTTCTTCATACACCTTTGTACACTTCGGACCCTTACATAACAAGTTTAAGAAAACCTTCCAATAAAAAGTCTATGGAACTTATAGACGAAGCTTTGGAGCTAGTAGAATAACACACTTCCATGTAAAAAATGTTTCTTATATTATTTAATTAATAACAATAATTATAAGAGTTTATTTGTATTAATTATAACATTTTAGGTAACATTATTTAAAGATAGTCGTAAATTACTGATCATTTTTCAATATTTCATGTTTTGTATTTTTTTATGTCTATTAAATATATTATTAAATTATTTTGAAGTACACATACATTCTAGATTATCTAAAAAAAAAAAACCGGTCAAGTGCGAGTTGGACTCGCGCACCGAGGGTTCCGTACAAACTTGTCAAAAATATTTTTTTTTATATGACGAAACTAAAAAATTTCGGTTTTCGTAATTTTTCCTATATCTGTACTATAAGACGTGACTTCGTACAAAATTTCAAGATTCTAAGTTCACGGGAAGTACCCTGTAGGTTTTGATTCCCGTGCGAGTTTCGAAAATTTGCGGAATTTTGCGGCCTAAATGGCTGTATCTTTTGATTGCGTTGACTTAGAAGGTTGATTTTTCTACAGCTTCCAGGGACAGTAGAACTAAGTATCATATAGAAATTTCAGTTTGATACCTCCACGCGTTCCTGAGAAAAACGGTCTTGACAGACGGACGGACGGACGGACGGACGGACGGACGGACAACAAAGTGATCTTATAAGGGTTCCGTTTTTTCCTTTAGAGGTACGGAACCCTAAAAATGCAGTATATCTATAAAAACATGGAATTATGTTATGGATTTATGACCCGAAAATGGCTCAATCTCCGCATAGTGCGCCCTACGACGGCAGTTACCGAACAAGTGATAAAAATAAATGAAAAAATTGTTTTTGCAGATCGTCGTGTTACTGTTCGTTTTGTAGCTGAAGAACTAAAGATTTCGATAGAAACTATCAATAGTTATAAATGAATATTTGGGCATGAAAGAAGTATCAGCGCGCTGGGTGCCTAGAATGCTTACAGACGAGCATAAACTAATAAGACTGCGGATTTCTCAAATCAATTTGGAATTGTTACAACAAGATCATGACCGATTTGGCTCGTTTCGTAACTATAGATGAAACATGGCCCCACCATTACGATCCTGAAACGAAACAACAGTCCATGACTTGGAAGAGGGCGTCATCTCCAACGTCTAAGAAGTTTAAGGCAATTCCATCCGCCGGTAAGATTATGGGCTGTCTTTTCTGGGACAGCCAGGGGGTGATAATGATTGAATACCTCAATCATGGAGCCACTATTACGGGGTCTTTATACGCAGAACAAATTCAAAAACTGCCTCAGGAAATACGCGAAAATCGCCGCAGTTTTGCTAAAGTTGTGTTGTTTCACCAAGATAACGCCCCCGCACACAAGTCTCGAGTTGCGATGACTGCTATCCAAGATGCTGGATTATAATTGATGGAACATCCTCCATACTCACCTGACCTTGCGCCTAGTGATTTCTACCTGTTCCCGCGGTTAAAAGAACAACTGAGAGGTCACAAATATGGATGAGGAAGTGATTGCCGCCGTACATGTTTTTTCAAGCGATCAAGATGAAGGTATTTTCAAGAAGGGAATCTTAGGATTAGAAAAACGATATACCAAGTGTATAAACCTCAAAGGTGATTATGTCGAAAAATAAAATAGGTAACAATAAATAATATATAACTGCCTCATACTCATTATCACTTTTTATTGAACACCCCTAGTATGTCAACGTCGCATTTTTTTAGCATAATTTGAATTATTGGTTTGAATGAAGATGAATTACTCGTATTTATCAATGCAACTTAGATACCTACACACATGGAGTCTAGTGGTAGTATTTTGTACGGTTATTTGGCAACTTCGCAAAAGTAAAGATTCGTGATACGGGTGAATTAGTGATGATTGATGATATCTTCAAAACTATGCATTTTTGGACTATCTGTATATTTGTTACTTATAGAATACTAGCTTTTGCCAGCGGCTTCGCCCGCGCGAAACTTTCATCCCCTATTTATCTCCCTTAGGGGTTGAATTTCGAAATATTCTTCCTTATTCCTTGTCTACATAATAAAGGGACCCTCTGTGCAAAATTCCAGCTTTCTAGGTCGAAGGGTTTGGGCTGGGCGTTGATGTCAGTCAGTCAGTCAGTCAGTCTGTCTGTAAGTCAGGACTTTTCGTTTTATTTATATAGATAGCCTAGAGTTATGGGATTAAAAAGAGAACCATATTGTTTATAGATTACTATTTGTCCACACAGATTGGGGTCTCTAGAGACATCATGAGAGCAGTTACGTGATTTCCTTCATGCGAGTCATTAAGGGTTGTTGCCGACACTTGGAATGTATAATCCAAGTATTATTGCGTAGGACTAGGTCGTCAACAGATAGAGTGATGACATCAGGTTCACATTCAGAAAGAGCACAGGATACATGTTATTTTAATGTACCTACTTATATTACGGTTCTGACCAGAAATCAATTTTTCTGTGAGCCGTCTGACGACGCGCTCCCCACGGCTTGTCAGCCAGTTCTGTCCAAGCGAGGGGGTGCAGTTTTGGCGAGGGCGAACCCTATTTGTGTGACCGGGTGGAAATCTGCACTTAATTACATCAATTTATAGAAATGTGGGTATACCTATTTTATAGGTAGGTACTCCAGTGCCCTACACTACGGGGAAACAAGCGTGATGTTATTTTGTGATAATTATAGCCAGAATTAATGATATTCGAATACGAGAAATGGCATCACTACCTGACCGCTAGAACAAACATGAATTTTGTAAAAAGTTTTTGTTTGAACTTTGTGAAAGTTTCAAGTTTTCCCCTTCAGTACAGCCCAATCTCCAACGTTACGACACCACCGCTACTAAGGATTGGAAAATCAAATCGTATTAACCATTTATTCGAATATACACTTAATTCAGGTAATCGAATAATTCGGAAAAACGAGTAGGTAGTAAAATCTTCTCGGCCAGGAGTATGATATTCCTATAATCAATCAAGAGCATGGCAGTGGCGGCTGAATTTACTTCCATGCAGAGCCTATAAGTTCTACAAGCACAGTCAGCCCTGTACCAAACATCTTAGTAATAAAAGTCTCTTTTATTTTGACCATCAAAACATAATAATTGCGCCGAGAAGGCATTTTTTTCAAAAATGTGATTGTGGATCTATGTTACTAAGTACTTCGAAATGAAACAGGTGAACATTCAGAGTGTTTACACAGTTGGTGTGCAGACCAATCTCGCATAACCCATTATTCGAGATTGATCTTGTCAGTCCGTAGCGTACGTAGCCCCCAGCTACGAGTGCTACGACCCTAAGGTCTCCCCGACTAGTCGTAGCTCTCGTAGTTCGGGCGTGCTACGAACGACCCTACCCGATCCGGAAAGTGACGATATCCGCGTGGAACACCATGCCGAGCATTCCTGTAGTTTGTACATACTGCTAGTTAGTTGTTCGTTTGTACTTGTTTTTATGATTGTTAACGTCTCACTGCTGGGCAAAGGCCTCCCTACTCTCTTCCCACCGCTCTCTGTCAAGTCAAATCAAAAGTAACATTCACGTTTTTTATTATTAACAAAAACAGTGAATTATTCGATATAGGTACCATCGAATAAGTCGATTGAGTGGTTTAATCGAATGAGGTCTGCAAGGCCTATGGCGAGTGGCAAATTTTTTTTTTTTTTTTTTTTTTATTTATTTGTTTATTGTTCAATTAGGACTAGATTACATGGCAAGGTAACATAATATGAAGTAAAGGCATACGTTTCTTAATCTAGTTAGTGGGTGCCGTACTGTTCTCCTAGATAGGTTACGAAGTAACCTGTGTTTAGGAGAAACAGTTCCGATCCCCGTCATAAATGATTGACTTATAGATAGCACGTGTAAGTATGTATTATTAAAAGAAATAGTAATCATTACAGCAAGCTACAAGCTATGAGACAATTCAGGGCTATTAAACAACAAACACAGTAAAAATAAAAACTTCAATCATAAAATATAAAAGTAAGAAATATAGAAACTACTTACGTATTTAAAAAATAAAAATAAAACTTAAAACTTATAAATTTCGAGAAAAAAAAATAATGTTTAGTATGTTTGTGTGGTGAGTTTATTGTTAGTGTGATGAGTGTTTAAATTACGTAAAAGATGTAATATTTTTATTAACGTTGTTTTCTTTTTGGCTGTTGGCAAGGAAAATGTTATTAAGTACCAACTTGTATTTCCTATACAAATATTTCTTTTATTTATTTTCATTCCATAATATCTAAATTTTTAAATATTTTTATAAAAGTAAATTAACAAAAACATTTAAAAATATAAAAAATAGTGGTTCACCGGCATCGGGAGCAGGGTCCAAGCTACCGGTGGTTAGGGCTCCAGAGACAGGAACCTCCTCACGATGCGAGCCGTATCGAGGAGTACTGCCTTCTGAATCAGGCCTTTGATCCAACCGCCTAACAAATATTTTGTTTTTACGAGTTTGATTGAATTCAGCAGCTCATTATACGGCTGTGAAAAACGGGTACGAGGTACTTAGATTGCAATATGTTTGTGCATGTATCGCTGGCTTATTTAAATGTTAGGTAGTGTTTATCTGATGACAAAAGGACCTGTGCATAGTGTACATGGTTTATATAGAAGATAATTATGATATATAGATGATATTTCTCATGACATTGGTCAGATTAAATTTTAGTTACCTAATTCCATACGACATGGCAGCCGACATTCAGGCTATAGGATTCCGGATGTAGGTATGTGACTTATGAGTACGGATGACGTGCTGCGCCGTGTGGCCACACCCAATGCATAAGAGAGGATAATGATAACTTGAATGTGGTTCTAAGGACTGAAATGTAAGGAGTCTTTATATTGACGGCTACAGAATTACAAGGCGACGATTTATTTGTGGAAATATTCTTATTATTTATTCTACATAATAAGACTAGGTGTCGACGAGAATATTGTATCTATTTACATACAAAGGCGAGAATTTTCTTAGAGCTCCGCACTGTACCGTATTTGTGTCGGGTACTGGGTTCGATACGCGTATCGGGCAAAGCGTTACTGGCATTTATTCCATTCATATGTGCTCGGTTTACGGCACAGGTGACTTTTAATTTAAAAGAGTAAATGCCCAAATTCATTCTTTAGAAATAACAGAGGCGTATAAAATCATAGTTGTAGCACCCATGCTATAATGTTATAGCACCCATGCTGTTATGTTGTAGCACCCTTGCTGTAATGTTGTATCACCTTGCTGTAATGTTTTTGCACCTTGCTGTAATGTTGTAGAAACTTGCTGTAATGTTGTAGCATCCTTGCTGTAATGTTATAGCACCGATGCTGTAATCGTGTAGCACCTAGCTGTAATGTTATGCACCCATGCTGTAATGTTGTAGCACCCGTGCCGTAATGTTGTAGCACCTTACTGTGATGTTGTAAGCACCCATGCCAATGTTGTAGCACCTATGCTATAATGTTATAGCACCCATGCTATAATGTTGCAGCACTTATGCTGTAATGTTGTAGCACCTTGTTGTAATGTTCTAGCATCCATGCTAATGTTGTAGCACCTATGCTATAATGTTGTAGCTCCCATGCTATAATGTTGTAGCACTTATGCTGTAATGTTGTAGCACCTTGCTGTAATGTTGTAACATCCATGCTAATGTTGTAGCACCCATGCTATAATGTTGTAGCACTCTTGATGTAATGTTGTAGCACGTTGCTGTAATGGTATTAAGTGCATCTTTCTACCCGTTCGCAGATTACCTACTGACGTGGTGTGATGATATGTGAATTTCGAGTTAGTTTGTCCCATCGCATCGTAGTGAAATGCTTTACGTTACAGAATCAATGAATGTTCAGAACTTGCGATCAAGACGAAGCAAGTCTGAACTTTATAGTTGTGCGGGACAAGTGATAGAACAGTGTATATAACAGAATAGTGTATATAAAGTGATACATAGACACTCATAAGACAGTACATAAGTGCTATAGTTTTAATAATTCGTTCATAGTTGTGTACATCGTAGACCTAAGTCTACGATGTACACAACTATGAACAACAATACAAAATATAGCATAAACACTTAATTACTGCTTACCCCTAGTACTAATACCAGGGGTAAGCAGTAATTAAGTGTTTATGCTATATTTTATATTGTTTTCATTGATTTTATATTTTTCTTAGATAGTTCTTATTAGATAGAGTCGAAATATATATAGTTTTACCTATGTAAATGTAATAAAAATAGTGAAAAACGCAAATAATGTAGCGCGGTCCCCGTTACGGTAAAGATTCGAGGCATTTAGGAAAAAATGTTCTATAAATGAGCTTCGCCCTGATTGGCCAACAGTTTTCGCGCATTTTTTAATGATGTTTTGCCTTTTTTTTATATATAGCTGACGATTTTCGCGCGCTTTTTGATTATTGTGATTGGTCAAATTGATTTCGAAACCTTATCGAAAATTGTATAAAAGTAGGAACATTTTTGTAATTCGACACATTCAGCAGGCGAGCTACCTATAAGAAAGTACTCTAAATATAGAAGCAAGAAGTCTCCAGTGGTTTAATTCCCCGCCAACCCAGCACACAAATGTGGCAGTAGCCCACAATAGTGTTGTTCAAGTTTTAAATGAAGTTGTGATTGCTACGACCATATCAATGCTTTATGGTGCGGGCTTACAAAGTTGAGTGGTTAAATGAAAGGTCGGGAAAACTTGCTCAGCCAACTTGAAGACTGTCGCTCTTAGCTCGGTTCTTTTGTCCGCGGTGCACCAGGGGGCGGGCCGTCGGTGGGCGGGGACGCGGCACGCCTACTTGGCACACTCCCCAGCCTTCAGAACTTCTTAGTAACAGTTAAAGCTGACGCATTGGAATTGACCAGTTCCAGCCCACGGAACATGCAGGATTACAGTTATTACAATAAGATTTAAAGATTAAGACCTAATATATCACGTTTATATTATTCCGACTAAAGCCAAGGTTAAAATGTCTGGAAAACAGTATCTTAATGTTCCCGCATTTCTCATTTAAGCACTTATTGATTTTGGCGTTCCATTGTATACATAACAACCTACACATAGTATGGAAACATTTTTTTTTTATTTTTTTTTTATTAGCCTATACTGTCCCACTGCTGGGCAAAGTATGGAAACATAAATTAAAAAAAAAAACTAGTTATTTCCGATGAAGTGATTTTGAAGGACGAGGAAGGAAAGTGTATGTTTTGTTTGTAATTAATGTTATTCGACTCACCTACTCTGTTTGGGTTACTTTTATTGACAAGTGTGTGTAATTCTAAGTATATATATATCTAATAATCACTGCGCATAAAGGATTGTTACTTCTTTGACAATGCAAATGACAATAGTGGCCGACACCTGTGGACCAAAGCAGCAGCAATCTTTTTCATAAAATCGATCATTCAATCGATTTTTGTAAAAGCATGGAAAATCGATTCACAAAAAATTGCGATTCCAATAGAGTAGGGATTATTTAAAGTTTTATTTTATCGTTTTTAATTGTGTTTAATTAATAATAAGTATAGATTTATTTGTAGTCATGTTAAGGTGATGATTTATTTTAAATTAAACAGTCGATATTTTGTAATGTTTGTCGAAAAAGTGAGGGATTTACGCATTTATACTTTTTTTTTTGGGTGGGAAATCATCAAATAACTTCTCCCGCTCTGGGTGGAGCAGGAGGGCGTGTCAGACTTTTACTGACTAAAACCCACCCGTTTTCCTTCATTAGCCCGTATGCTGTGGTATCTCTTTCGAACAAACCCGCACCCCTGGCAGGCGTCGGCCCCTGCGGGTCCCATCTTTTTTTGTGCTGACATCTCTTTAAGGCGCGCGTGGAACACATCGCGCCGTCGACTTGGGCTTGGTCCTTACCGGACAGCGAGTTACCCATTACTCGCCGTCCGCAAGCTCATGCCTACGGTGGACGGAAATCGGCCTGGGATTCCCGACGCCCAGGGCGTCTCCGTATCCTGCGGGCGGCGGCTAGGGTCGCGAGGGCGCATATGCTGCCTCTCCCTCACGTGCGCCGCCTCCCTCTTCGCGAGCATCACTGCTTCGCTGAAGGAGGTGACGGCTACCCATGCCCGCTCGCTCCGTACCATGGCCTGGACCAGCACCCTAATTGCGTAACGGTTTCGTCTTCACAGTTAAACAATATTCATTGCGTTATTTATGTTGTCGAGCAAACACATTTTTCGAACATATGAAGCAATGGTTTAACAATCCGTTTCAAAACGATACAGATTATGATGAATCGTGAGTTACGCAATTAGGGTGCAGGGCCGGACGCGAGAGATCGCCGCCGCCGATTGCCTCCACGAGGACACGGCGGTCCCGAAAAGACTACGCCCCGGCCTCGGCCTCGTCACACAGCGACGATGAGGTGGAAACCATGTATGAGGATATATCCAAAGCCATGCATAGCTCTAAAACTCATTTCACCGTTGTCATGGAGGACTTCAACGCGAAACTGGGCAAACGGGACGATGATGGGCTGAGAGTGGGGCAATTTGGAGTTGGACGTCGGAACCACCGGGGTTACTTACTAGCCAGTTTTATGGAAAAGGACGGCCTCTATATGATGAACCCCTTCTTCAGAAAACTTGAGCCCAGAAAGTGGAGTTTAACTGAAAACGAGATATAGGTACTTCACTACGTCGACGAACAAGCAAATATTCTCGCAAGCAATATGTCTCTGTGATAAATGCGGTGAAAACCGGAAGCGATCACCGCATGGTAAGAGGCACATTGAATATCATCATCGAGCTGGAAAGAAGTCGGTTAATGAAGTCTACGCTCCGTCCAGCACCCTAATTGCGTAACTCACGATTCATCATAATCTGTATCGTTTTGAAACGGATTGTTAAACCATTGCTTCATATGTTCGAAAAATGTGTCTGTTCGACAACATAAATAACGCAATGAATATTGTTTAACTGTGAAGACGAAACCAATTATGATCAATAGTGAGTTACGCAATTAGGGTGCAGCACTGATCCAAGTCCATAACCTCGAGAGCTTTCAGCTCGAACTCCCGTTTCGTTTCGTTTGCCTCCGAACTCCGTGGACGATTATAACGATAGTTGCGTGGAAACTGTCCATACGGTCGGGTCTAAGGTCTTCAAGACCCGTCGTACCAATAGCAAAAAGAAACTCTCTGATCCTACTCTGCAGCAAATGGAGGTGAGGTGTGAAATGATCCTGCAGTCTACAGACGATGCGCTCAAAAACCCACAGCTCAATAGCCGGATCTCTAAACTGTATTCAATTTTAAATATGCATTGATGTTACGAGTATAACAATTATAACAAAATGCTAAACTTTAATCTTTCTTTTAAGATTTTTGTGACTGACTGTAATGAAATGTGTATTTGTAGGTAATAACGTAGATGGAGCAGTTTGGGAATTGATAACGAATAATCGGTGGATTACTTTGAGAATAATTCAGATAGAAAATAATAAGTATTTTTAAATAATAATAATTCCATGGAGTAACTTGGGAATGAATGTATGAGATTCTCATCTTTTTAGAACAAAAGAATTAAGCACTTTGGGAATAAGCCGATGATTGTATTCTATAGAATCAATGTTCAGCAAATAAGGGTTTATTTTTCTAATTCTATAGAATAAATACAACAATTGTAAAAATAAAACATTGTATGCTGCACATTGATTTTGACAACTAGACTGCCGCCCACCGTCCCACTGGTCATGTTCTTTAATATTTAAATTAATTTGAAATTATCGGATAAGGGTTATCTGTCTATCACACAATGTGCGTAAGAAAAGGTCACGTAAAAATTGGCCTCATTTTTTCGCTTCGATGAATGGTTCATTGGTAGGGCAAAAGTCATGCCGCTGCAGATTAATGTCAATCAGATGCATAATGAGACCAGCTCCATCAATCAACAATCAACTCAGTATTTCGCAGTCCACTGCTGGACATGACCCTCTCCCAGGCGGCACCATAAATTTAATCTGTCCCAGTTTTTTTTCTTAAGGTCGTCGGTCCAACTAGCTGAGGGTCATCACACACTACGCTTGCCGATACGCGGTCTCCACTCCAGGACTCGTCTGCGCCACAGGCTATCGGTCCTTCGACATGGCCGTCCGGCCATGTTTGTTACTGCCACTTCAGCTTGCTTACTCTGCAAGCTTTTTCTTATCTGCAGGTGTGTGTACTTCGATCCTCTTCACGATAATTATTTCTGATTTAACACGGACTGTTTATTTTGAAATAACACGAAGTAGGTAACTACAATAAAGACGTCATGAAACAAATTGGTGTCTGAAATGGTCTTTTGAGGAAAGAAGCACACAGATTGAGTGGACCCGTCCAGTCAATGCATGTATTTGTCACTAATCGTACAGGTCAAATCAGAACTTTAGAAGCTCAACGATTCGACAAATAATACCAAAGAAAGGACATTTGGGTGGGCCGCATAAATTACAACTAAGTAACTGAGAAAGAAAGAAACCAAAAAATACAAAAAAAAAAATATGACACACACAGTTTTCACGTTCACAATAATTAAAACAACAAGTAGGTATAATACTTTACAAAGTAGCAAGCATGATAACCTTCGGCTTTATTTCTAGTTTTCCTGTTTTAGAAATATATAATAAAACTTACATATTATTAACACGTCGGTTATCTTAGACTCGGTAATATTATCTTTACAGTATTCCAACTACATAGAAACGGACGAAACGCGAGCTATACCTACGCGCCTCGATCTCGGCATGCGCTCGGCATGCAGACAGTCGCGACTGTGCCGCAGTGACGAACGGACGGTGTGTTGTTTTTTTACAATAACCGCGCGATTTTTTCACGAAAAATAAGTTCAAGTACATAATGTTTCCCAAAACAATTTTTAATTAAGCTTTTTATTAGAATGCGGATTTAATATACTTTAAAATTTAATAATAAAGCATTTCGTACGTCTCAGTTAGAGCAACGGAACTGGTTTTTCCCGGTTCCAAAAGAACCGGGAATTCCCGGTTCTGAGGGTCCCTGAAAGAACCGATTCTCGAATTCTTTCTTAAAAAAAAATTTGAAATACATATCTTTATGCTAAATATCAAGTTGTTATCGTATAATATCGTTTTGACTTGCCTCTCTCACATAATGACATATAACTGATTCCCCAAGTGTGGATCCAGCCACATTTGTGGAATCAGTTTGAACAACGCATTATACCGGTCGACAATGTATTAATTTTTGGCACTATAAAAGACACCAAAATTGCCTTTACTTCACTATTAAGTTAATAAATAACGTTATAATATAAATATTTGAAAATAACGAATTTTTAAAGGAATTTGGAAACTTTAACAATATCTGGTTGGCAATACTGGCAGACCTGCTGTTGCCATTTTGTTTAGTTCGACACAAACGAACGTTATGAGTGGTTGTGTTGTTTTGTTGACCTGCAAGTTAGCTAAAGCCTTGTACATTAGCAACATGATCCAAGCAGCAGAGAATAAAATAAAAACAGTTTGGAAAGTAATTAATAACGGAACTGGTAGGAAAAAACTACGAAATACGGATTATACATTGGAGACTTCGCGTGATGCCATAAGCTCTAACATAGAAGTAGCTCAAGAATTTGTAAAATTCTTTATTAATATACCATCTAAAACGACGGAAGCTTTAAATTCGTCCCCCGATGTCTCAATTGATTTATTAAGAGCGAACGTTCCAAGCTGTCCGGTTGAATTTCAATTTAAGCACATAAACCCTATGATAGTTTTAAAATCTTTTCGGCAAATCAAAATCAAACTGTCCGAAGATCTATGGGGAATGTCTATAAAAGTTTGTACATCCATAATCGAGACCATAGCACCATACTTGGCTTTAATATTTAATTTGTGTGTGGATCAAGGAGTCTTCCCGGATTTAAAGAAATATAGTAAGGTTCTACCACTATTCAAATCTGGGGACAGCAAAGACGCCAACAATTATAGACCAGTATCCGTGCTGCTGGTATTCAGTGTTCGAAAAGATAATGCTCAATCAAATGCTTAATCATTTTAATACCAACAAAATCTTACACGATCAGCAATATGGTTTCACCAAAGGACGTTGTTCGACTGACGCCGGTGTTACCTTATTAAAACACATATTTGCAGCTTGGGAGGAGGCTCAGGATGCCATTGGAATTTTTTGTGACCTCTCCAAGGCATTTGACTGCGTTAATCACGAAACCTTGCTTTTAAAACTTGAGCATTACGGAATAGGTAAACTTGCGCTCAGTCTAGTAAAATCTTATTTAAATGATAGACAACAAAAAGTTCATATAAATGGTGTCAATTCACATGGTTTAAAAATAAAAATGGGTGTTCCACAAGGCTCAATATTAGGTCCTTTCCTCTTTTTAGTATATATTAATGATCTAACCCCATTTATTAAAAAACCAACCACAAATGGTGTTATTTGCTGACGATACATCCTTAATTTTTAAAATAAATAGACGTGCATCAAATCTTGACGACGTAAATAATGCCCTACTGCTGGTACAAAATTGGTTCACTGCTAATAATTTAGTGTTCAATGGGAAACAAACTAAATGCATAAGATTTGCTTTACCAAATGTTAAAAGTACTGATTGTGACATAGTATTGAATAAAGAGAAACTAGAATTCGTCGATAAAACTGTTTTCCTATGGATCACGCTCGACTCAAAAATACAGTGGAGTCCTCATTTAACAGTTCTTGCAGGACGGCTAAGTTCAGCAGCATATGCTGTAAGAAAAATCCACCAATTCACGAATGTAGGCTAGTCTATTTCAGTTACTTTCATAGTATCATGTCATACGGTATTTTACTATGGGGACGGGCTGCAGATATCGAGTCTATTTTTATTCTGCAGAAAAGAGCCATTAGAGCAATATATGGCCTCCGTACGCGGGATTCTCTAAGGGAACTGTTCAAAGTTATTAATATCATGACGGTACCTTGCCAATATATCTATGAGAACATCATGTACGTTAGGAAAAATTGAAATCTTTTCAGTAAACGAGGTGAAAGACACGCCATTAGAACGAGAAATAGGCACCAATTGGTTCAACCAGGCTTCAGACTGGCTAAAGTAGACTCATCCTTCATGGGATACTGTTTAAAATGTTACAATAAAATACCTCCCCACATACTCGAACTGAATGAATCGAAATTTAAATCTTGTATAAAACGCACACCATGCAGCCATGCTTATTATAAGTTGGGGGATTACATCGCTGACAAAAATGCTTGGCTAAACGCTGCTCCTCCTGCTCCAGAAGGTAACTTAAACTAAATTGAATAACATTTGAAAACATTGTTCGAGCTGCTGAAGACTAAGCTAGACATCTTTGCATTGTAAAAATTCAAATTGTAGTATAATTGCATAACATATGTGTGAGCACTATGTTCCTACTATATATAAAGCAAACATTTACAGGGTACGTCTTTCATTGACTTGAATGTGCCCTGGCAGCTGAGAGTATGGCATGCTCACTCAAATGTCTCGCTGGTGGTGGCGTGTGTGTTGGATCATTAAGTTCCCTTCAAAATGGTTGAGCTGAATGGTGCTGATACGTACGTCATGTCCGTGAACGGGCGCCATCAGTTGGGACTGGTCAATGGACAGTGGGAGACAAGTATCCTGAAAAATGTTCTTAATGTACCAAAGTTGAAAAGAAACCTATTTTCTGAAGGAGTTGTGACAAGACAAGGTTATAACATTACAAAGAAACATACAGATGCTTTAATTTACAAGGACAATAAAATAGTGCTGTGTGCATCTTTGCAAAGCAACAATGTATATGAGTTAAAGGTGAAAACGCTACAAAATCCAGTGTGTAATATAGTGCAAAAATTGGACCGTAAAACGTGGCATGAACGTCAAAGACATTTAAATGTCAAGGAATTACAGAAAATGTGTAAAAACAATGTGATTACTGGTGTGGACTTATCAGACTGTGGCAAGTTTGTGTGTGAGGGTTGTCCTCACATAGTGTACGCATATTGCACACTAACAATGGTGGAGAGTACATAAGCAAAGATTTTAAATAATATTTTGACTGTGAGGGTATTTCTCATGAGCACACTGCCCCGTACACGCCTGAACAAAACGGCCGGGCAGAACGAGAAATTAGGACAATAGTTGAAAGTGCTATGCTTTAAGCCCGTAAGGTACCACTCAATCTTTGTGCAGAAACAGTAAATTTTGATGTTTATTTATTAAATCGCACGTCTTCAAGTCAGACACCAAATATTACGCCTATGGAATTGTGGAGTGGTGTTAAACCTAGTCTAGATTGTGTCAGAGTGTTTGGATGCGAAGGATATGTCCATGTGTCAGATCAGTTGAGAAAGAAGCTTGGTAGTAAAAGTTGTAACATGATGTTGATTGGATATGATAATTTAAACTACAAAATGTATGACCCAATCACAAAAAGAATTACTATATCAAGGAATGTTATTCTCAATGAACAGAAAAGTCCTGAAATAAAAGGGAATGAAGCTCAAATTTTTATATGGGATGATAATGAACAAAATGCTGAAAAGAAGATAGACAACACTGAGTTAACTGAAAGTGATGACGGCTCACATACTGCCATTGATGAAAATGATGAGACCAATGAACCTTCATAAGAAATTGACCTTACAGATATGGATCGTTCAAATATTACTTTGCTACCACGTAGAAATCTTGTTTTTGAGGCAAATTTAATGGAATTGGATGAACCTATGAGTTACAATGAAGCAATGAATAGTAATGAGAGTGAGTTATGGCTAGAGGCCATAAATGACGAATTAGATGCTCATCGTACCAATAACACCTGGAGTTTTGTGGATAATGATAACAAAAGAACTATAACATCCAAATGGGTTTTTATATTAAAAGAACCAATGATGGTAAAGTAGAAAGATATAAAGATCGACTTTGTGCCCGTGGTTTCACACAAATTGAAGGGATCGATTATAATGAAATCTTTTCACCCACTACAAAATATGAATCAATAAGAATATTGTTATCTAGCTCTGCTGAATATATTTGGAACCTAAGAGATTTCGATGTCAACACTGTATTTTTTATATGGAGAGTTAGAAGAGGATATTTTTATGGTAATTCCAGATGGAGTGAAAGCACCATCAAATAAAATATGTAAATTAAATAAATCCCTGCATGGCCTAAAACAGGCATCTCATTGCTGGAATCAAAAGTTTACTAATTTTCTATTAAAGTTTGGTTTTGTTCAGTCACAAGCAGACAATTGTGTATTTGTTGGTAACTCTGATGGTATTAAAGCTTTGTTAATATTGTATTGTAGATGATGCTCTAATAATGTCACAATCAAATTCAATTTTAGATCAAATTGTTGGCTATTTAAAGCAGGGATTGAATATCAAAGACTTAATTTTAAATCGGTTTGTTGATTTAGAAATCTTAAAAGATGATGATTCTGTTTGTATCAGTCAAATACAATATATTGAACAGTTAATAAGTAAATACAATATGAGTACTGCACACTCAAGCAGTACACCAATTGATGTAAATGTTCAACTAAAAATGTTGTACTAAAAATATTTAAAATAAGCACACTGATTTTCCTTACAGAGAAGCCATAGGGTCATTACTGTTTTTATCTACAGCAACTAGGCCAGATATTTCATATGGAGTAAATCTGTTGAGTAGATATATCAATAATCCTAGTATACATCATGTTAATCAGCTTAAGAGGATTAGTAGATATCTTATAAAAACGAAAAGTGTATATATAAAGTATCAAGGTCATGAAAGTTTATTTGGATATTCAGATTCAGATTTTGCTGGGGGCTAAGATACAAGAAAATCAACCAGTGGTTATATTTTTATGTTAAATGTTGGAACCATATCTTGGTCTAATCAGAAACAAGCTTGTGTTGCCTTATCAACAACTGAAGCCGAATTTGTGGCTGGTTGTGAAGCTGCGAAGAATCTTTTATGGTTAAGACGGTTTTTCAAAGAAATTGATATCATTCAAAATTGAACAAGTCTGTGTATTGATAAAGAAAGTGCAATCAAACTAATAAATAATCTGTTTATCATAAAACGACAAAACACATTGATGTTAAATTTCATTTAATTACAAAAAAGTTAAAAGAAAATTATTTGTTATTAAGTATGTGCAAAGTTCAAGTCAACTGGCTGATATTTTTACTAAGGCTCTACCTACTGTTAAATTCGAACGTATAAGAGATGAAATATTGTCAGTTATGTGAGTTAAGTTTATTCTATTAAAAGCAGGCAAATGTGAGATTTTTGTTTATAAAATTTAGTGGGAGTATTCCAATACTCCCACTGCAAAATTGTATCCATAAAATTGTATTGTGTATGATGTGTTGATCGCCAACCCGCCTGCCAAGCGTGGCGATTATAGCAATCCCCTCCCCGTTTGAAGGAGGCCTATGTCCAGCAGTGGATGTCTTCGGCTGAAATGATGTATGCTACTTGTTGTTTGCCTGTTTACATTTATATTGTAACGCCAGATGGCGCCATTTTTTTCGTTCACCTGTCAGTTCGTTGAAAACTACTTCATGCACTGTGTGAACTAGATAATAAAACGTTTACTAAGTACAAACTCAAAGATGTCTTGTTTATTTAACCTAATCTCAATAACTCATTCACTGAATATATGTACTTATTCTATACAATGTGAATTTACGTGGTAGGTTTACAAATACATAATCATTATGGACCCTGTCAGGCACAGCAAAGTAGGAGAGAGGGAAATGGCTTTAATTTGACATTTTGCCTAGTATCGGCAAGCATAATTCACTGAAAATCTGTTCATTGTGTGAGCAGCTGCATATTGTAAGTAGCTGGCATTTATCTCCGTAGCGACAATACCGTCCGCTACGAGACATCTGCTGTTTACGGTCAGTCTCGTAGCTCCGGGGCGCGTCGCTACGCGCGTAGGCAACGCTACGAGATGCTAACCGCTTTGTTGAAATTCGTTCGCGGCCATTTTTGTAAAATGGCCGATAAAATTATTATACAACACTCTATTGTTGTGTAATTTTTATATACTTAATGCACCTTAGAGTTTAAAAAAAATATTTAATACGATGTGGGAATATTGGGAGCGTAATAGTTTTTTTATTAGATTATTATTAGTAAATACAGACATCAAACGCCTCAAGAGACGGCATATACTTGAACTCGTGCAGAGATTTTGAACCGGGGATGCAAATGGGATGATTCCTACTGGAGAATCACTTTTCTATGTGTGCAAGACCCACTATCTAATTATGGTTGTAATAATCCATCTCAGATTAAAACAAAAAATAAACAGATACTACTGATACCAAAAAACATAATATCCTTACCTACTACGAAAAAGCCTTCGATTCGATCGAGACATGGGCTGTACTGCAGTCTCTTCAACGGTGCCAGATCGACTATCGGTACATCGAGGTGCTGAAGTGTCTGTATGAAAACGCCACTATGTCAGTCCGACTCCAGGACCGGACTTTGGAACCTATCCTTCCGCAGCGAGGTGTGAGACAGGGAGATGTTATCTCTCCGAAACTGTTCACCGCTGCACTGGAGGATGTCTTCAAGGTTCTGGACTGGAAAGGGGCTGGCATCAACATCAATGGCGAGTACATAACTCACCTTCGCTTTGCCAATGATATAGTCATCATGGCTGAGACTATGGAGGACCTCAGTGCAATGCTCGGTGACCTCAGTAGAGCTTCCGAAAGAGTAGGTCTTAAAATGAATATGGAAAAGACAAAGGTCATGTTGAATGCCCATGTAACGCCCACTCCCATGACGATCGGAGGCGCTACACTCGAAGTTGTGGACGAGTACGTTTATCTAGGACAAACTGTCCAATTAGGAAAATCCAACTTCGAGAAAGGGGTCAATCGTCGAATCCGACTCGGCTGGGCAGCGTTCGGGAGGCTTCGCAATATCTTCTTGTCCCAAATACCACAGTGTCTCAAGACGAAAGTCTTTGACCAGTGTGTTGCCAGTGATGACCTATGGTACAGAGACGTGGTCGCTCACAATGGGCCTTATCAGAAGGCTTAAAGTCACCCAAAGGGTAATGCTTACAGAACAGATGGCCGATGGGGCCGAAAGGTTCTGGAGTGGCGACCGCGTGCCGGAAGACGTAGAGTGGGAAGGCCTCCCACGAGGTGGAACGATGACCTTGTGAAGGCCGCGGGTATCCGCTGGATGTGGGAAGCACAAGACCGGTCGAAGTGGAGGAGCCTGGGGAGGCCTATGTCCACCAGCGGACGCCTTTCGGCTGAAATGATGATGATCCTTACCTACACCAAACAGTTTTCAAATACAAAAAACTTTTTCGTTCGTCTTCGCTGCGTCCCGCGTCTGTCAATTGAGATTTTATTAAATTCAATACAATAAAAAATGGTTGTTTTTGCCATACGTACATTATCTAAGAGCTAAGTAGGTAAGTGCTACCTACGATACGTAACAATCAGATGGATGGTCGTCATCAGCTACCCAATATTACATAAGTGATGAATGACAACAACAAAACTGTTCGCGACGATGCGTCACTAAATAGTTATATAGTTTGTTTTTGACATTCACTTAAACTCATAATGATAACAGTGATAGTTAAACCAATAGACAGTGGTGAATAAGTGCCTAGTATAGACAACTGTTATTACCACCCTTACAAACCTCATTTAAATGGGCTGTATAGCCGTAATTTATAGTTTCAAGTGCATCCAGGTAACCTAGTGCCGAGACCTAGCCCTGGGCGTAACTTTCATTAATGTAAACCTAAGATAAACCCACTTAATTAAGTTTTATAAGTCGTGTTGCTTTAGTTAAGTAATTTTTCAGATTTGAGTTTTGCTAACCTTCTTTCAGGGCACGTCACGCGGACGCCCTGAAAATCATAGTTGTAAAGTTTTAAATATCAGATTGTTTTAGGTCTATAGACCAGCCGGAGATATCTGTAATTAGATTTGAAATCATTTCAGTAGTTTTCGAGGAAATCAACTTGTAAAGTAATATTTTGTATCATTTTTCATAATTTTTCGGGTTTCCTCGAAATATTCTTTCAGTATGGGAAGATATAGTTAATACAGATATCTCAGGAGATGGGGAATTTCACGCGGAATACAGGCATATGTAACATGCTTTACGTACTTGAATATATCGATGTGTTATTTATGAGATTCTTTAGAAGTATTTGAAATAAAAAATAGAAAAAAATAAAACTTAAAAACAGATTAAGAACAGAGACATAGAGGCAGACCAGACAGACAGAAAAGATTCATAGTACGTTAGTAACCATATAATTTGAGTAAATTTATAGTCACCGGCAAGATTCTTTTTTGTTATTTAAACTTAATTAATATGTAGTCTAGTCAAAGTAATGTTCTGAAATTGCTTCCTGAACAACTATATTAAAATTGTGTATTTTAATCAGGTAAGTACCCCTACAGAGGAGTCATAAAAACACCCCCTTCCTATACGAAAGTCTAGATACTGTTTCATTTCATTTATTTTTATTCATAAAACAACATAGTGTTGAACATATATACACATGTAATTTACTTATAAATACAGAGAACAGCTATGAAATCTTAATTAACCTCCAAACTCCTCAACTCCTCCTGTTTCTTTATCAGTCGTGAAAAACCTTGGTACATCTGGTAACGTCAAGAAGAACGGAAGATAGTAGCCGTCCTTAAGATTTCTGGAATCTACAGGTGCAGGACGTCAGCGCCGCGTGGACTGGGAGACCTACACACACACCGGGATAAAACCTGGATAGGCATACACCCTCCCTAGACACCCTTCGCGTCCAAGCGACCACGCCCGTCCGGCACAAAAACATTTGTGTGAAAATGAAAATCACTTGAGTTCTTGCCATAATTATTTTATGTTGAACTTTTTATTTATAGTGAACGTTTTATAGTCTGAGTCTACGGGTCGCCCAAACAAAGACAGACCATCCAGACTATGTTCGCACCAGATTAACCCGTATTCAAGAAACCTACAGGATCACGACACATGATTGTGTATATTATTTAAATGTTTAACTCTCGAGCATTGATAAAGTAATGATGATGTCGTCATAAACTATGCAAGTACGTTGCTATACTTCCATATTAATATTATAAACGCGAGTGAGTCTGTCTCTCTATTCTCATTTTACTCCTAACCGATCTTTTGGCAATTTGACACATACTGATACAGGACAGGCCCGGAGATCAGAAGAATGACATGGTACAGGACAGGTCCTGAAACCAAGATGAGGACATGTCCAGGAACCAGAAGAAGAACATAGGCACACGACAGGTCCCGCGACCAGGAGAATAGAATAGAATAGAATTAGATTTATTTCTCAGTATATGGTACATTGAGATCTTACATTAAACATTGTTTCACATATACTAACCATTGCTGGTGTAGAAATATTAATTAATAAACTAGGTACAGGACAGGTCCCGCGACCAAGAGAAGGACAAAGCAACTTTTCATCAGACGACGTCGCGGGCAAAAGCTAATTCCTCCTATCGTAGTGAATTAGTAACTATGTACGCTTGCATGTCCAGTTTTAGTTACTCATGCAATCCTTGCGTATTGTCGTTCGATTCCCGTATAATTTTGAATCAACTCTTTAGCGTGATACAACTCTGTGAATGAGTGTGCGTAGTCGCAGCAGAAAAATGTCGAATTTCATCATTTCAGTTTAGCAGATATTTAGTGTAGGAAGCCGTGTAATTGTGTACGGTAAATAAAAATTATTATAAGACGTACGAAAAATTACATTCAATCATTAGTGTGTAATGAGGGGTAAATGTGTATGTTTAAGGCCCTGGTAATTTTGAATGTACTCGTCGTATTGTCGTTATGAGCGATAATAGTTGTAGTACTGCAATCCGATATGGGTAAAATCTGTTGTAATAAATTCGAATAATAAATGAGCAAGCATTGTCGTAAAAATGAAAATAAAATCGTTTAAAATTAGATATTAACTATTTCATTAAAAAAATATCCATCACTGGATGCAGTTTGGCATTTGTAATTTTATGGTATAGATATTTCTAATTACAGTAATAATTGTTATTGAAGGGATAAACTGGTTTTAAAGATAATTAAGAGGTGACTTTGATGATTTTTTTATGCATTAAAGTATGTGTAATTATGTTTTGAGTTCCATCACTGTATGCAAAAAAGACTTGAAAATATCATATATGCTTTCAAAATTATTTACGGTTAACGAGATACACTGGTTTAAAAAAACACCTTTTTCAAGAAATCGCCGCCTTAAATGTTCGTCATTAAACTGCGGAGATAGTCAAGTTTCCGCTGCGCTGACGTTTGGCTATTTGATGAAAATCATATAAAACAGTTTAGTGTAGAGTTGTAATTTTTACGCACGTTGCTTTGAATTTGTGTATAAAATGTGTGAAAACAGAATTTAGAAAAAATATACCATTCAGAAGATATACACGTAAAAGTAAAATAAAGTTATTAGGTCGAAATACTTAAAATCTAGAGCCTAACTTATAACGTTTATTTGTTTCTTGTAAGGTCTACAATGTCTTGCCAAGTTTAATTTATGTGCTCTTTGTAATTAATGAGCAATGGCATAAGAAGAATAAAACATATTCCATTATTGAATGTATTTTATATGTCCGCAGATTATCTGCGCTGTTTAATGACACAAATTTCATTTAAACATGCACATTTACCTCTCGTTACACACTAATTACTGAATGTATATTTTTCTTGTACGTCCTTAGGACAATAAAAGTGCCGTTAAGATGACGTAGTTCCAGGGGAAACAGTTTTTGTTGAATAGCACCCCAATGATTGGATGCACAAATTTTTATTCACCATACACGACGCCATACACTAAATATCTGCTAAACTGAAATTAAGAAATTCGACATTTTTCCGCTGCGACTATGCACACCTGTGAATCCCCATTCCATGAAAAAATATGTTCACGGTGAAGGCCGTCACTCCTGGGCAATTCTGGATCGTTATAACGATTCCCCGCGGAATCTTACTACGTTCTTAAACTACGTCAATATCGTGTTTTGTAGAAGCCAATGTAACGGTAAGGAATCGAAATGTCATATTCTAAATGTTTCAAGACTTCGTCGATATTTTATTAGCAGATGTCGTGTGTGATATAAGAAATTGACGTGTTTTCGAAGTAAGGAACCGTTGAGTGGTCATAGTGTATTAGGGTCCCGATGAAAGGCACAACGAAACGTTTTGGTACACATAAATATGCAAGCGTAGCATAGGTACATAGGTGTATTAAACGGTACATTTAGTCCTGGGATTTGGGTCAGCAGTGTGTGATGCTATTGTTGCACAAGTCGACGACCTAACGAAGTAACTGAGATTGGCAGCTCACATGTCTCGTTTTAAATCACTTTTGATCTACACTAACAGGCACTTTATAATAAGAGCTATGCAGTCAATAAATAGAGAATCTAATCATTACTATATAATAACATTATTTTCACACTCTATGTAAGTAAAGGAAAACGAAAATTCAAAAACGACAACTGCTTCAAATTATACCGTTGTGCATTGTGTAATAATGTTCTGTTCTTTCATGTCTGGGCTTACTATATAAGATCACCTTATGCCATAGTCAAAAGATTAGACAGTAAGAAACGTTAAACTATGCGCGTATATTTAATCAATACATACTTATTAGATACACTGAATTACTCCCTCCCCGACTGCATCATCTAAGTCTAGCCCCAAATCAAATCTGCGTCTCGCTCTCTCGTGGCTCGCTGGAACTACTATACCTACAGCTGACATTCCGTATGGTCGAGGGAATATGGGACGGGAGATGTTGGTGGCAGGCATCATTTTCCTGAACCAGTCCAGTGTTACTTGGGGCCGGCAACACGTTTTTATCCTGTATGCTACTCTGTCAGCCGTCATTCTATCCTCCATTGCTTTTTCTTTTAGGTATATCATCTCCCACACAATCAGAATCCCGAAAGTCTAACAATCAGTCTTACCAAGGAATATCGTATTATTCATTAACTGGGTTGTTGGGGTCAGACAGGGAGTCGCTCCGCGTACGGTACGGAAAAGGTTAGGTCGTCCCTCTCTCTTTGACACAATCTATCCATCTTTTCTTTGGTCCTCCCTGTCCATCACACATTATAATTATGATGTTACTAAAAATTTACGGCTTTCGCAATTTTTCCTTTATCATTGCTGTAAGACGTTGCTTCGTACCAAATTTCAAGATTCTGAATTCACGGGAAGTACCCTGTAGGTTTTGATTACCTTGCGAGTATCGAAAATTTGCGGCATAAACGGCTGTATTTTTTGATTGCATTGGCTTAGAAGTTTGATATTTTTACAGCTCCAAAGGACAGTAGACCTGAGTATTTGATATACATTCCAGCTTGATACCTCCACGCGTTCCTGAGAAAAAGGGTCTTGACAGACAGACGGACGGACGGACAACAAAGTGATCCTATAAGGGTTCCGTTTTTTCCTTTCGAGGTACGGAACCCTAAAAACGATTCCCCTTCAACTTTTCAGTGACGATCCCCGCTTTCAAACTTCCTTGAATATAATTAATCACTACGTGCAGTCTTTTTCAAGTACTAGTCTAATAATAGATATTTAATGCCGTATCTATCTATGAAAATCACAAAACGAACTGCACGCAATCAAGTATCTGAGCAAATGCGAAGGCGTCAGGCACGACACTAACTTACAAGGCGAACGCAAAAACATGGAAGTACACAAAAGTAATAACTAAAAGCGTGTTACATATTGACGGTTCGAAATACAGGTGTTACATGCTAATAAGTGTTCTTTATTTCTTCTGCTACGAAAATCGGATAAATTTTTTTTTTTTTTTTTGTTAAATTATTCTTAATCTTACCTAAGTCTTAATAACAAGTAATTATAAAAACTTGTTTAAAAAGAAAAATATTTTAGTTTTATAATTTTATATAATAATGCATTCAAAATTCGTGACTCGTTACGGGTCGTCAGAAGCCCAAAAGTCTGACAATCAGTTTTACCAAGGGGTATCTTACCCAGTAACTGGGTTGTGGAGGTAGTTTCTATAGATATTCCTAAAACACATAATATAGGAATCGAACAGAAACTTTTTGAAAGACAAAGCAAGCCTTGGAAAATCGTGACCGCGATCGAGTTCGCACCTCGAGTAGACTCGTGTCCGTTCACAGCTGTTTATTTTATCAGGCTTCTCTCCTTCTTACACGCGTATCAGTGGGCGACGTCTATGTAGAAACACACGTAACACTTGTGAAAAACAGTCGTTATACAAGGTGTTTCAGAAAGGTGTGGTCAAATTTAAGGGACCATCAAACTGCGCATTATGCTGCATCCTCTCATATCTCGACCCAAATGTATGGGCCTCGGTTCTCGATTACGATGTTGGTCTCTTGTGGAAAGTTGTACTCCTTTCGTTTGATATACGTACCCTGTATAGTTTACACAATTCCTTATATAGGTATTTATTTATGTCAGTCCTTAAAAAGGTGTGAAATTGAAAACAGTTATTTTACCAGCATTCTTCTTAGCGTGTCGATACCATTCTAAATACAGTCAGCCCAGAATTTGGCACGAGCTTGCTACTTTCAGCAGCGTCCATCAGCTTTTGTAGCGTACAGACAGCAGAAAACGCTGGACAAGATAATTATTAAGTGCCCCATTGTTTTTGGGACAGCACCACATTTACACTCCAGGGAGGCGTCTTCTATAAATCTCCACCTGAGCTGGTTTTCTTCACTTCGGCCTACCGGAGTCCGGAGTCTAAACTTCCAGGAAATCCAAGGCAACTCGTGTCCAGGTGCGAGTTTTGCAGCAGGTTGAAAGAATGGGATTGGTAAGGAAGCACTACCTCATCACAGGCTTAGCTGTTCCTTAGGGCGTTCGCCAGTGAGCGGGAGGACACACCTTTGTAGCACGAGGATGTTGCTACGCAAAGGGTGTTGTGTGTCAGAAACCATCTTGGCTCTTTCACTTGAACTTGCCACCGCTCTGCTTTTCTGGTGGCGCTATTCCGGCTAGTGGATACACCGGGGCATTTACACCGGGGTCGGTTCGAGGCAGCCAGTGATGATCAGAAACGATGGTCAGTGATGACGTTTCATTCAGAGCTGTTTCCACCAACTTTGCATGAACTGAACGACTCCACGCGGGGCACGCAAATTCACCTGCAGAAAATGATAGCGCCAGCGCAGTAGTCCGCATCACGTCAGGCGAAGCACCCCACTTTGACGACACTAGTTGTTGTAGGAGATTGTTGCAAGTATGCACCAAAATACAAAAACTACAGATCTTAAAGCACAATCAACGAATTGGCTATTCTCGTTCTCGATTCTATCACGTAGACGCGAAAGACGCGGTCGTTGACCTAGTTTTATAGGTACCAATGCAATTTACTTGTGTCGGTACGACCTATTTACAAATCAGAATAGAATGGCAGGCTATTATAGTGCAGTTGACGCGAAGTGTTTAGCTGGCCGCGATGCAAGTCGCAGGAAGCGTGGCCGGCAGTTGCATACACCACGTCCCGTCCTCCTAGGTCTCCGCGGTCACACAATCATCTACGTCCCAGTGCAATTAACGTAACCCTAAGTAGCATTCAGGCTTCAGCCCACTGCGAATAACTAAGAAGTGGGATTGGAGATGCTTCAAACGAATGGTGTGACAATAAACAAAATGATCACGTCATCTTGGGAGATAATTAGCTCGGTGTTGACGACATAATATTGTTCTGTAACAACTGCAACTGTAAATTCATCGTTTTACGCATACAAATCTACAATATTTCACATACATTCATCACACAACAAATGCTTCACTATACCTACAGTTGTAGCACACGGCTCACGAACACTCTTGCCTGCATAAGTCGCCAAAGACTTGCAAGTGCCCGTTATTAGAGGTAGTCCATAAACACATTATATAAACAACTATTTTGAATGTTTGCATGACTAAATATATAGATTGTAGAGGGATTAAAACTTTATTTTGTACCTACTTTCAATGCTAATAAATGATTACGTTTGGTTTGTAGTTTGGTTGTTAATGGTTGATAGCCGCTTCTGCTGGGGTTCGCCAAAGATTATGTATTCAACAAATTGAGGTCTAGTCTAGTTAGCTCACCACATTTAAATATATTATAAACTTCCCTACCAAACGCTTAAAATGTTATACACGGCCCTAGCAGACTCAGTTCTCAACTATTAGACTAAACTAAATATGTACCTATATAGATAGGTACATATTTGACAGACATCTATAAGTTACAACTTAAAATACTAAAAATAATTACTACAATACTAAACTATTTTTTATGTAGATCCAGCTTTTTATAAACTAAATATAACTTACGTAAACATAGAACTTTATTATTTTGTTACAAGTTATGCTTCAAGGCAAGTGTAAGAATGACGTTCATCATGCCTGTTTCATTATCATCATAATAAAATCGTTGTATTGTATATTGTTCAGGTTTTGGTTGTGTGTGTGGCTACAATAAAAATATTATGCTTAAGCGACCCCGAAATAAATAACTACAATGAAATAAATAATTATGTTTAAGGCTGCCCACTTGATCATAATAGGTCTTTACCTATGAAATTGCCGTTTTGTATGAAAAAATTTAAACGAATTTTTTTCATGAATTTTTTATTTGTATTAATCGAAGTAATCACCCATGCAATCAATGCATCTTTGCCATCGCAGTGGCAGTTTATTGATGCCCTTCTTAAAGAAATCAGCTGGACGGGAGGCAACAAATTCTTCAAAGGCATTTTGTACTGCCTCTCGGGTATTAAATTTTTTTCCCGCCAAGAAGTTATCCAAATTCTGGAAAAAGTAGTAGTCTGTAGGCGCAAGGTCTGGTGAGTAGGGCGGATGACGGAGAGCTTCCAACCCCAGTTCTTGCAACTTGGAGACCGTCTGCTGTGCAGTATGAGGTCGCGCGTTGTCGTGCAGGAGCAGCGGAGACGAGCGATTGACCAATGCTGGTTGGAGATGCGCCAGCTTCTCCATCATTGTGTTCAGTTCTTCACAGTACACATCTGCAGTAATGCTCACCCCGTTTGGTAAGAAGCTGTGATGAATCACACCGGCGCTAGACCACCAAACAGTGACCATCACTTTTCTAGGGGTAAGTTTTCGTTTAGGGCATTGTTTAGGTGCTGAACCAGGATCCAACCAACTTGCTGAGCGCTTACGGTTATCAAACAGAATCCATTTTTCATCGCAGGTAACAATGCGGTTCAAAATTCCTTCATTTGTGTGTCTGTTGAGCAGTGCAAGGCACGTCTCGACGCGTACTTCGCGCTGGCGATCATTGAGTTCGTGGGGCACCCATTTGTCAAGCTTTTTTACCTTGCCAATTTGACGCAAATGGACCAATATTGTTTTGACGCTAACGTCGAAAGCTGCTGCTAATTCAGCCGTAGATTGTGTATCATCAGCTTCCACAATCGCCTTTAATTCGTCATTGTCGACCAAAGTCTTCGGACGACCGCGAGGTTCATTTTTCAGGTCGAAATTTCCAGAACGGAAGCGAGCAAACCAATAACAGGTGGTGCGTTGGTTTGTAGTGTTAGCTCCGTAAACGTCGTTGATGTTGCGTGCCGCTTGTGCCGCGTTGCTGCCACGACGGTACTCATATTCCATAATTACTCGAATTTTTAACGTATCCATGATGACGAAAAAGATTGAAATGCGATGAAAATGTAACACTAATCAATAAAGAAATGACTACTTTTAGAAAAAAAAATCCATGTTTTTAAAATAAAATTAATTTGAAATTAGAATTCTTAGCCAAACAAAAATTATTTTGATTTGAAATGGCCAGTACTGCAGAACGGCAATTTCATAGGTAAAGACCTAATATCAGCAGATCCGATCATTGAGCAGTGCAGTGCGATGCGCGCTCGAACACGGACGTGTTTCCACTGTGCACGGCACGAATTTTATTCGCGTGTTGCACGGCCATAGCCGCTGCCCGTAAACGCTATGAGTTCCAAACCACTTATAGTCAATGAATTTCTGGCATTCCTAGTCCATGCTATCGACTACATGGACGAGGTGAGCATCCTGCAGATATGTCGGACCAATTTCAAGGAGGACGAGATCAGCAGTGGAAAACTGTGACTGTTCCAGTCACTTGGAAAACTTGACCAGATGCCGTCTCGTCGCAGAGATGGAACGGAGAAGAGTATTCAAGATATCATCGATATGTTGAAGAAACAATATCGAACTAAGCTCAGAGATAGCATTATTGCGCAACGTTGGTTCGGTAATTGGGTCACCGGACGCCTCAAAGGTGAACACGCGTCGAGGGGCGCAAAGTGCATCCATCGGCAGTTTTGAATCGACGAACGCAAGTGCGTCACCAGCTGCCGATGGCGCTGAGCAAGCGCCGCCCGCTGCCGCCGTCGCCCGCACCACAACACCAGCTGCGGTAACGTCACTCGTAGGTACGTCGACCCCTCGTGTCTACGCTGCTGTTGTCACCACCGGCAAATCTGATGCGTCGCAGCATAAGCGGAAAATCAGAAAAGGGGACAAACTGAAAAAGGGTACTCAACCTGCCCAGACTGCGGTCCGTAGCTCCATGCCAAGAACGGGCCTAGTTGATGAGGAGGGTTTCATTAAGGTAGAAAAGAAGAAGAAAAAGAAGCCCTGCTCTCGTAACGTGTGCGGTACCGCACCGAGTGGTCCCAGCATTATTCTGCGCCCTGCTGTGCATACGACACAGCTGTACATTTCGCGTCTGCATCGTTCCATGAAGATTGAGGAAGTGGTGCAGTACTTGAAAGTGAAGACCAACTGGACTCTGAGGGTCGAAAGGTTGGAATCGCGCCACAACATCAACTTCAAGTCATTCGTGGTACGAGTTCCAACCCACCATCTACAGCACTGTATGAAGGAAGACTTTTGGCCGAAAGGTGTCGTATATCGACGTTTCCGAGGACTATTACGCGACACCTCGCAGCGAAACACGACGCCGACTATTTTACGTGTATAGTTATAGTTTAAATAAGGTTTCTTAATATGTATTAGTTTGTCATTATTATTTAAGATTATTTGTATATAATATTTTATCTATGGGCCTTAGTTGCCTGACAATAAAATGATGATTATTATTATATCAACTAGAAGTAGTAAAATGTTATAATACTTATATGGTAAATAAACAAATAGCTAATGACGCACGCGGAAATACTATGTGAGATGTTGTAAACAACACAGTGTGCATATGATAGGTACAGCGCGTATGAAACTAGTTATTACGATTAAATGTGCTCCAAACCGTTGCAACAAAACGCAAAACGCTCCATATAATTAAAGATCATACGGAACATAAGTCCATCACCGTCATCATCATCTCAGCCCGGTATCACCACTGCTGGGTATAGACGTCCCCTTTTCGCGCCATACTTCTCGGTTCCGTGCGTCCCTCCCTCATCCAGGTGTTTCCCGCGACTTTGATGATATTATCTACACAACGCGCTTTGGAAGACCCTAGTTTCTTTGGCCTGACCTTGGCCACCATTCGGTCACAGCTTTACTCCATTGGCCATCTCTTCGTCTAACAAGATGTCCTGCCCTACTCCACATGAGGCGCATCGCCCTGTTCCCGATGTCGAACACTTTCGACCGACGACGGAATTCGGTGTCACGCACTCGGTCTAATAGAGTTATGCCAAGCATAGCTCCCTCCATGGCCCGTATGCGATGGACAGTCTCCTTTGTGAGCGTCCATGGCTCGGTGCCGTAGGTCATTGTTGGTAGGACACATTGATTGAAAAGGCGGGTTTTTAGGCACTGGGGTGTCTTTTTGCTACCCACCCAAGCTGTATTCTCCAAGGAATCTTTTTGTTGTAATGCTCCTTGTCAAAAGATAGAACATGTACCAAATAAATGTAATGGTCCACCATCTCCAGACGCTCGTTTCGAACCGTAGCAGCTGAAACTGAGTCATCCGGGACGCCTAACACCACCTTCATCTTGGACATGTTCATTCTCAAGCCAAGTTGTAAGGAAGCATCATATAGTTCTTTTAACATATTTCGAAGGTCTTCCAGGGATGTAGCGAATAAGTTTGTTGTATAATAATGTTTACACCAATTTGGTCCCATTCCAGTGTTTTCATCACGTCTTCTAGAGTAGCAGTGAACATTTTAGGCGAAACGGTGTCTCCTTGTCGCACTCCCCTTTTAATCGGTATTGGGGCCGTACAATCTGACCTGCATTTTTGCATAATTGTACAGCTTCTTGAAAACGTCTACATACCGAGCTTCAATCTGGCAGCGATGGAGAGAGTTGAACACAGCCCAGTGCTCGACACTGTCAAATGCCTTCTCATAGTCAACAAAAGCTAAACACAAACGCCGATTGTACTCTGAACTCTTCTCCACTATCTCTATTTACGGTGTGGATGTGATCGATGGTGGAGAAACCACTCCGGAAACCGGCTTGTTCAACGGGCTCGTAGTCGTCTAGTTGGTGGGTCAGACGGTTGCATATCTTTTTGGCAAACAGCTATTAAATTTGTTGGCTCACAACTTTTAATGGCTTTTTATTTTAGTATTCTGTTTCCATACCGATAATATTAATAATGAGACAAAACCATACCAAGTTTAAGTTTTGATGTACAGACGCCAGCACATCAAGCTACCCCAAACTGTCAAATTTTCCCAACTGAACATGAACCTTAGACTTATGCAATAAAGTTGCAAGTCTATCAAAGAAATTTGACAGATTGGGGTAGCTTGATGTGCTGGCGTCTGTACATTGTCAAACAGTGGAGTAAAACCCTCCCGAAGTTTGTATGGAAAGAATGTGGACTTATTTCACCTTAATATAATATCGCAAATACCTATCTGATGAAACCGGACTGATTGTGAGTAAGTATTATGATTTAATTATTTTATTAAACATTGGTTGTATTTTTTCAAAGTGACAAAACACCTTATGGCACTCAAATTAATTAACCTCGTTCACGGAAAGTCCAATTAAAAGTTTGAATTCTTTTTTGATTAATCGTTAGTAAGATTTCGGTAGATTCTTTATTTGTTCAGACTGTACTCGTTGCCTTCATTCATTCGCGATTAAAAACGACGAGGTAACTGTGGGGTGGCTGGGGTGGCGGCACCCGTCGCGGGCGTGTTGCAGCAATGTTAAGCTTGTAGCCAAGGACACCGCAGTTGAGACGCATCGCTGGATATAATATGCTGCCAAAGGAAACACAGTTAGTTGGTTTGCAAACAGTTGATCGAGAACTAAACAAATATCTTAAGCTTTTATTTTTCTTCTGTCCTATAAAGTAACTTTTTTTTTTGCGAATCCTCTATATTTTTTGTTCGTCTGTAAATACACTCTTGCACGTCTTCGTGACACTGCGGTCTTTTATGAAAATAGGTGTTTGTTTACAGCAAATCAGTTATTGTTTTTGATAACTGATTTCAGTTCACAAAGACAAAGCAATATCAATCAATACAGGCTCCGAACAAACGATAATCCGGTTCCGTGCCAACATCTTGACAACAACGTAGGTACCAACAATAGCCGTTTGAGAAATTTCCGTGGACCGTGAAGAATCTAGGCGAAGGGTGAGATCCCCATCCATCCGGGGCTTAAACTATGCTAGAAATAGAGTCTCAGATGCTATCTACTTATTGCCCAACACTGTCGTATGCTGCAACGCTTACTCGAAACAGGGTTCCTAAGATGATTCACCAAAAAGAAGTTCGACTAGGTATGAACTTGAATAACTATAATGATTGGATGAATTAATTTCAAAAATATTTGGAGCAATTTTTTCACCTCAACACAACAATTTTTGCCATGAAACTAATAAAGCAGCCCGCCTTAAATTATTGGCAATCCGGAGATATACGATGACAAATTCATAATTACAAAACCAAAAAAAAAGAACAACCGACTTCCGAAAAAACACTACCTACAAAGTGAAAAATAACTTTAATTTCGGAAGTTGGTGAATTCGGATATGTATTTTACAAATTTTTTGTCACCGCCTTCAGAAAATAAGGTTATTTTTCACTTTGTAGTGTTGTTCCGGAAGTCGGTTGTTTATTTTTTTGGAAAATGTTTATATTTTCATAACAATGCATATTTATGAGATAGCAGCAACCACGATTGATTTGCAGTTTTTTTTTTAAAGTTCCTTTGTCAGTCTCCGAAACTCCATCAGATCTACTTAAATGAAATTTAAATGGGACCATTTCGGAATAAACCCTTTCCGAACAAAAAAATATTTTGCAAATCCGTCCATATAGGTATGACAGACTTATGCCCGAACATACATTAAAAAAAACACATGCTTACCGAATTGATAACCTCCTCCTTTTTGAAGTCGGTTAAAAAGCAAATATACTTATACAGAAAAGTTTCTGATATGAACAAAATCGTCTCTAGAATGAACTACAGCACACTAGCGCCTGTTATTATTCTTCAAAAATACAAAACCCGTAAACATACCGCAGAGTTAAATAATGTGTTTCAATTTTTATCAAGCTCGATTACGTTGTTACAAGTTAGATCCCACGACCCGCGCATCCATGAACTGTGTACACTACACTAAAAACCGGAGGGCAAGTTTGTTCTACATTCTACAGCTTACTTTTGAAAATGTTACACAAGAAGTTATTGCACATTGTGCGCAGTGCGGTCAGATTTCTTACATTATGCAAAGATGGTGGTACTATACTCTCGCTCTAGCGAACTTTGCGCAGCGTAGGTAGTTAGTATCAAAGAAATGTCGAGTTATCTCCGCGGGAGTACGCTCGAGATCCGACGCGAATAGCAATAGTGCCACAGAATAGTGCCTCGCGACAGAAACATAAAAGCTGCAATGAATGAGGGAGAAGTCTTGGAATGAACGTTCAACAACTGAATTGGATGGTTAAGGCGGAGATTTCTTGAAACCGCTCAAAAAGGTGTTTTTTTTTTAAACCAATGTATCTCTTTAACCGTAAATAATTTTTAATGTAAAAAATATATCATATTTTAAAGTCTTTTTTGCATACAGTGATGGAACTGAAAACAACTTTAAACATACTTTAATGCATCAAAAATATAATCAAAGTCACCTCTTAATTATCTTTAAAACCAGTTTATCCCTTTAATAACAATTATCTCTTTCATTTTATTTTTTATACTTATTTAGTACATTTTTAAATATTTTTACAAAAATCATTAAAAAAAACATTTAAAAATATAAAAAATAGTGGCCCAACGGCATCAGGAGCAGGGTCCAAGATGCCGGTGGTCAGGGCTCTAGAGAAAGGAACCTCCTGACTATGCGTGCCGTGTCTAGGAGTACTGCTTTCTGAATCAAGCCCTTGATCCAGCCGTGCAATGAGAGCCTCCTGAGATGTTGATCGAGGCTCTTCGCTACTAGGCCATTTACTGTAATGATTATCGGTACAATGATTGCTGAGTCCACGTCCCACATGTCGACAACCTCGTGAGCTAAGTCAAGATATTTGATTTTCTTATCTTGCTCAGGTTTCACGAGATTCTCGTCATGGGGGACAGCAATATCAACAATAATTGCACGACGCTCTCGTCGATCTATCACCACAATATCAGGCTTATTGGCTACAATAGTCCTGTCAGTGATGATAGATCGATCCCAATACAATGTGGCGTGACCATTCTCGAGAACTGGGTCGGGCACATACCTGTAGTATGGTACTTCAGACTCCACAAGGTTGTACTGCAAAGCAAGTTGCTGGTGGATAATCCTAGCTACTAGATTGTGTCTGTGCAAATACTCGCCGTTAGCAAGACGAGAACAACCGGAAACGATATGTCGGATTGATTCACCGGGACGGTGGCATGCCCGACAGATGTCAACCGTACCATCCTTGACAATGTATTTCCGGTAGTTGTTCGTCATGATAACTTCATCCATAACAATTATTATTATAATTAAAAATATACCATAAAATTTCAAATGTCCAACTGCATCTAGTGATGGATTATTTATTACCAAATAGTTAATATCTAATTTTATACGATTTTATTTGCATTTTTACGACAATGCTGGCTCATTTATTATTCGAATTTATTACAACAGATTTTAATCCGTTTCGGATTGCAGTAAGAACTATTATCGCTCATAACGACAATACGAGTGAGTACATTCAAAATTATCAGGGCTTTAAACCGAAGCGGGTGGCCTAATAATGTTGAAAATTTTCAAGCAAAGGCGGATCACTAGTGCAGGTGTGTATAATTAGAACGTAACGTTCCTATGAACGGAATCCACAACATTTTATTGTGCTATTGTTGATATATTTCATTATGACACAGTAGGAATGCCGAGGGCTTTTAAACTAACACTATTGTATGAATGCATTGCTATGCTCATTGTGTTGTATAGCTTCCTATACGTATATCTCATTTAAATAATTATTACTTAATTAAATCTGTGAGCGCTCACACAATATCGGATGCCCAAATACAGAGCGTTCATTACTTCAATTTAAAATACTCGTGAAAATGACAGATTTTCCTTTATAATATGATGGAACCAGTTCTAGGAAACCGTTGTTTAATCATAATGAGGAACTTTATTAATAAATTCAGCGCATTCGCAAATTGAATAGTGCCGCCATCACCACCCCATGGCCACCCAGCCACCCACCGACACCCCTTCGCTTTTAAATCAAATCAATTTAAGCTCTGGAATCATTTTTTTATCGCTTAATTTACATTTATGACAAATGTTTCTATTTATGTAAGTAGGGTTGTACATACAAACACTGTTACTCGTAAAAAAGGTATAATGTTTTTTTTTAAACAAGATGAGTCCAGCCACAGTGTTTTATCATGTGGTTCGGCGTTTCCTATCCGACTACTCTGTGCAGAATCGACCGGTTTTTATGCCGTTCATATAACAGCAAAAATATCCAGCTTATTTATAAAACGTCGGCGGTAACATAGGTATTAAATATTATTATGGATGTTTGACTATTATCAATTTTTCTGTAGTTTTTAACTACATTTTGTATGTCGTATCGTCGACATGTACTCCGTATGGGTTTTTTTTGATATCATCAAATAACTTCGCCCGCTCTGGGTGGAGCAGGAGGGCGTATCAGACTTTTACTGACTAAAACCCACCTGTGTTCTCTCAGTAGCCTGTGTGCCAGGGGGACCCTTGTTCCCTCAGTAGCCTGTGTACCAGGGGCCACGGTATCTCTTTCGAACAACCCGCAGCCCTGGCAGGCATCGGCCCTTCCAGGGCGTTGCCGTCGACCTGGGCTTGGTCCTTACCGGACAGCGAGCTACCCATTACTCGCCATCCGCCAACCCACGCCTGCGGTGGCCTGGAGTCAGCCTGGGATTCCCGCGCGCCTAGGGCGTCTCCTGCGGAGGCTAGAGCCGTGAGGGCGCATATACTGCCTCTCCCTCACGTGCGCCGCCACCCTCTTCGCGAGCAATTCTGCTTAGCAGAAGGAAGCGACGGCTACCCATGCACTCTCGCTCCGTACCAGGGCCTGGACAAGGGCCTGACGCGAGAGATCGCCGCCGCCTATCGCCCCCACAAGAACACGGCGGTGCTCAAAATATTCTCGACGACCTTGAGGAGGTACCTATTGCAAAATTAAATGATTTACAGCCACTTTTAACACGATGCAAGTCTCACTTCTAACTCTTGTAAGGTGTTTTCTATTTTATTTAGATGTAACTACTGCGACTTACGAGCTGTAGGTCGTGAGTTCGAACCCAGACGGGCGCTTTACTTTGTGTAAATTATTTCATCACCACTGCTCTCAAAACGGTGAAGGAAAACATCGTGACGAAACCGGCATGTCCTAGAACCAAAAATTCAAAGACATGTGACATCTACCAACCCGCACTGGGCCCGCGTGGTGGATTACGGCCCAATCCCTCTCACCGAGAGGAGGCCTGTGTCCCAGCAGTGGGAACATTATAGGCCGATGATGATGATTCCGTGTCGTGATTTCATTGATTTAGTTTGGAAAAGTGTATTATTTGAATACAGAATTATAATATCTGCTGTGGCAGCACTGTTTAGTTAGTATAATGAATTGTAACGGTCTTTTAGATATGTTTTTATTATGACATCTCAGGCAATTTATTGTGTTATTGTATGACTTAGAAACAACGCCACCTAGCCGTTATTTCTGGGATAAATGTGTTTTAATGTATTTAAAATGCAATGGAGTGCGGATCATTAGTTGTTCGACAGTCGAAGAGAACAGGTGGCCAATTCTCGTAATTAAATGTAGTCGCAGTGTCATCTCGCCGATAAGCAATTGTCAAAAACTTGTCAAAAATGTATGGAAACTCGAGGTACTTTTTGACAGATTGACACTGAGATCAGACTGTGAACGTTCTTAAAATTACGAGAATTACCCCTCTGTTGTGAAATTAAAAGTACAAGCAAGTTATGTATCATTTATGTTTTACACCTGCTTCAGATAAAATATTCACTTACAAAAATGTATGTGTTTCCACAAAATGCTTCGTTAAGCAAGGAGAAGTATATTATCGCGAAATGTATGAAACCAGAAGGGTGTGTAGAAAATAATTCTCTTAGAATCTACATTATTACCTACTCAATATTGGGACTCCCTGTGAACAAAAATTATGCCTAAATTGAATAAATTAAGACGTTTTTATTTATTGTACATAATTAATTTGCTATAAATAATTTTGTTCGCGTCCAAGTATGGGCTGCTCTGTGCCTCTATACGACGGCGGCTGTTCACGAACTTGACACACATCCCCTCAACTGCCGTGCTCTTTCAAGTCAAACACACATCACATCATAACAACACAATAAACGGCTCCATGGAACAACATTTACAAAATTGAAAGCCTTATTGGTGATTGGCACGAATATACTCGCCTAAAGGATATTCTTTGTCCTGTAGGCGATTCGCACGAAGTTTTATTTGGGAGGGATACGACAACTCGAAAAATAAGTACATATTAGGTCATTGACACATTTTAAATTTAATGCAATAAAGTACACTAGCGCACAGAAGTGACAAGAGTAAAATAGGTTTCCACTCATGTAATAAAATAAATCGTATTACCAACATCTATCATCTAACAACAAAGGCTTGTAAAGTTGCTCTAGTTGAATGGCTCCATAATCTAGATTATAATGCAACTGAGGAATTACTAAATCATCCAAAATAGTCCGTCCCGCTAGCTTCCGAACACAAACATTTCACACTTTTTGTCTTGTTGTTTTTAATCTGTGAGTTGATTTCTATCATTGTTGTTTTTTTTTTAATTACTGGTGTTTATGTTATGCCCTTTTCTTTCACAGTTACTAAATAACTATTAATGTTTACATACCGTGTGGTGGGACCCTGGTGATCTGCGATACAGGTATTCCTAGTGCAGACACCAGTCTCTCACAAACTACTGTCACTTAGTTTTTAAGCTTTTATACCCTTGTTTGTGAAAGAAAATAAAGTTTTTTGAATTTGAAATAAAGTATACTAGCGCACAGAAGTGACAAGAGTAAAACATTTTGAAATACTTAATAAGTATTTAATTCTTTAGTTAGACTATAGGAAGAAAAACTTCAGTCGTTTTTTTTTTTGCTTTTTCAGCATTACAAACTTCTAATACTGCATGCGTTGCAACATTAATGCTCCCGCAGACATACGCCGCGACAGCGCGACGTGACTCTAGTAAAACAATGTACCTATCCAGGATCGCACCGCACCGTCGCGTCGCACCTGTTTGCGGAAGCCTTAATTTCTAGAAACCGGTAAAGCCAAAGTAAGTATAGGTAAGCAGTTTATATCTCATTAGCGAGTGACGTGCGGCGGTATGTAACTAGCGCCTTAGAGCAGGTACGTCGGTACCTAGAGTAGGTGCCTACCGTGGAGCCCAGTGCGTCACCGCGCCATACGAGACTACATTACAAATAATTTATGCGTGCAAATTTTCAAATCTTTCTTAACCTCATCCAGAATAGTCCGAAAGTAGGCAATAATTATTTATTATTTTATTTTTGGATCATTAGGTATAAGAATTCTAATCTATTATCATACTTGGTATTGTTAATTACCTATGTTAAAAGATTCACATGATGTGTCGTTTCAACGTTGTCGTTAATAAATGTATAGCATGAAGCATATTGTTTTATTAAAAAATAACAGTGTTAGTAGTCTCAAACAAATGTAGAACATCAAATTTTCTGTAAGAACGCTAACTTAAGGCTGCCCTCTCAAAAAATGGTTGAAAACAGCATGCAAATGAAACCACTTTTCGTCGGCATTTACAAAGAAATTACATTTGAAAAAAATTGTTAGTAATCTACATAATATGATACGTCATTTGGTTTAGGCATAACTTTTCTATGGGTTTCAAATAATAAGGAAAAAAAATACACCAAATCACCTCCAAATCGTTGAGATGAAACCATTTTACTCCTTCATTTTTTAACAAAAGAGTTTCAAAAAATGTCTACTGCTTTGCAATACAAAGGAAAATGATTTGATTTTGTTACTTTTTACAAATATGCATTATTTTTGTTATAATAAATTAAAAATCGGACGATTAAAGACTGCACGGCTACATCACCCCGTACTCGCCCACAAACTTTGTGCGCCCAAATGCTGAAGGTCCTTGGCGTATATACAAGCCTTAACAGTGATTAGGTATGAAGCCTAAACCCTTGCCTATATAGGCAATGGCGCCTATTATGGATTAATAATCCTAATTTGTTTAAGGATTATTACGGCAGGAATTAAAAAATAAAACGAGATGTGAGATAGTTGCACTTTAAGTAATATTGTTATTGCACTTATATCTATTTTATAAACTAAACTTGAGCCCGTTACGTATATTGCAAGTACCGCAGGTACCAATTGGGTAAGTGACGATGATGCAGTGCGTCGCGAAGGGCGCGGTACGAAACATTAATCTGTAGCTAATGTATGTCCAGGCAGATAACAATTGACCTTTCAACGACCTGCCACCAGCAGCAGGGTGTCGTCGCGTGTCCAACACTTCAGGTAGGCATACGTCATAGATTATCACGTCCTTGGAAAGTATTACAATGTCGGGGATTCCGCACGCTAACTACCAGCGCATTTACAGCACAGTCACTCATATAGACTACTTACGTGTGTTTAGTCATTTTCTCATTTTCCGGATCGTGATTTGTCGCGAAACAATCTGAGTTTATCATATATTATACATTCCTGACATCGGAGAAGGAAAAACATCGTGAGAAAACCTGGACTTACAGAATCGCCAACCCGTCTTGAGCAAGAGCCTTGTAAAGAGGCCGTCGTCGGGCTGTAGTGTAACAATAAGGGGCAGTTTTTTAGTGCACTATTATTTTACTGTATAAGTTGCTGTAGTTACTGTGGTGTCGGCTATAATATTGTTAGTGAAAACTGGGCCTTTTCATTAACAATAGGCGACATATAAGTGAATGCCTTAATCGAAGCGCACTGTTGTATACCTTAATTCAAGTGCACTGTTACATGCTCTAATTGAAGCGCACTGTTGGATTTTGAATCGTGCGCTTTGTTCGTGAAATTGGGCATTAATGTCCTGCAGTACCTAATTAATACTCCCGAACCTACCTATAGCTAGCGTTGCCAGGCGTCCTGATAAAGCCGGACACAGTCAGGCTTTTTGGTTGCGTGTCCGGCGAAATTATATGGCGTCCGGCCTCTCCGGCTTTTGTTAGGCTTTTTAAACTTGACATTTTATTTTATTTTTTTGCCATGTGTTGGTTTCCGCTCCGCCCGCCCAACTTCGTATCGCTAACGCAAGCGTACGGTGTAGCACTGTCCATATTAACCAAGACTGATTCATTAAATTTTGTTGTTGTTTCATTAGAATTTAAGGTTTTATGGTAAATGATAAAAAAAGCCTTGTTTTACTTTTTTAACTGTGGTGTTATACTGAGACTAAAAAATAATGGAAAAAACTTTTTAAAAACAAGCTTCTATTTAATTGCCCTAAAAAGAAGAAAATAAACTTTAAATTGAATTAAATCAAACCAATCAATTTACTACATGTATTACTACATTTATTTAATCGAATACCTATATACGAGCAAGACGTTTTTAATCTATTAGCGGTGATATAGTCCATTTTTAAATGCAAGGAAATTTAAATATAGAAATGAAAGGCTGCGTAAAAACGTACTTATCACAAATATCTGATGAAACCGGACTGAGTGTGGGTATTATGATTTAATTATATTACTAAGATATAATATTTTTAGGCCTGATTATCATAGTTCACTGATTAGCGAACTACTTTACTTCAATAAATTGTTCTTTATGAGAAAATAAACTTTTTAAACAAGAAGTTATTATTAGTTATATTTATCTGCTAATATTATAGAGATGAAAGATTAGACTGTTTGTTTGCATTGAATAGGCTCCGAAACTACTGAACCAATTTGAAAAGTTATTTCACTGTTGGGAAGCTACACTATCCCCGGCTGACATTGGCTATATTTCCATTTTCCCACGGAAACGAGAACTACGCGGGTGAAACCGCGGAGCGCTGCTAGTCTATCTATATAAAAGGAGAAACTGACTGACTGATCAATCAACGCACAGCTGAAACTACTAGGACTAGCAACGTGAAAATTTTGTACACGGCTTCCTTTTATAATGTAGGGGAGCACTAAGAAGGGTTTTTTGGTAATTCGACCTTTAAGGGGGTGAAAAGGGGGGATTTTCTTTGTATGAAAAATCTTATTCCTTGAGTTAATACTCGTAAACTTGAAACTTGGCACAAATACTTATCTAAGTAAATTACAAAGTTGGTTATTTATTGTTTTTCTAAACTATCGACTAAATGGGGATTAGGGGTCTCAAAGTTTGTATGGGAGAATTTTAACGCGCTGTGTAATTAACTCGAAACTCAGTATTTATACCTAAAACCAAAAATAAAGGATAACATGTATCAGGGTTTTTTGAAAATCTACCCCTAAAGGGGTAAAAAAGGGTAGTTAATTTTACAAGGGATGATTTTAATGCGTGTCTTGATTGACTCGAAAATTGGTATAAATAAACTATCAGTCAAATAATGTAAAAGAAACAAAAGCTTTAGAAAAATTAATCCCCTTGAGGGTGAAAAGGGGGATACAGTTTGTTTGAAGAGTTTTCTGTGGAGAAGTAAATAATGTACACATATCATCATCATCATTTCAGCCGAACAACGTCCACTGCTGGACATAGACCTACCTCAAAAGGGGGGTTTTGCCATAATCGCCACGCTTGGCAGGCGGGTACACACATACCGGAGCTATATGAATATAAATCTGAAACTTGTTGAGGTGGTTTTGTGTGAAGGATAGTGATCACATCACTTTATATTGTTGACGCCAAAGATAAATATTTATCCTACTAATAATATTATAAATGTGAAAGTCTGTGAAGCTGTTTGGATGTTTGTTACTCAATCACGCAAAAACGACTGAACGCATTTGGATGAAATTTGGCACACATATAGACTACAACCTAGATTAATACATAGGATTTTTATATCGGGATAATTTCCGACTTCCACGCGGGCGAAGCCGCGGGCGAAAGCTTCATAAAATGATAACAAATAAATATTTTGTAATCACTTATTAAACATCTTTATTCTTAATCCTTTATTTCAATAATATTAAAGTAATCTATACTAAAATAACAGTAATAAATTAAACTAATATTTTAAAATTTTATTTATTTGTGTATTTAGTGAAATAATGGAGGTAAAAGTAATAAAAAAAATTATTTCATTATTATTCCCGTTTATTAGTTTATCGAATAATAACAGATGAACATTATTGTTGAAAAGAAAAATAAAAGTCTCATCTCGAGATTTTTAACCCGGACCTATACGCTACATATGGAGAACCGATGGCCGATGGGGCCGAAAAGTTGGCCGCAGGAGTCCGCTGGATGCGGGAAGCACAGAACCGGTCGAAGTGGCGGAGCTTGGGGTAGGCCTATGTCCAACAGTAGACGTCTTTCGGCTGAAATGATGATGATGACGGTACCAGCTATCGGAACTTGATATTAAAAAGTGAATTTTAGCAATGGTATGAAACGACCAAGATCGTGCGTAATTCATTCGACGCCCGTGTGTGTGTTCTGAGGTGTTCATTCTGTATTGACACATCACTTATACACACAGATTTAGGTACGGCCTAGACCGCGCGTGCATAGCAATATAATCCTGAGCGTACTAGGTACTGCACTTATGACTCCTTACTGTACCTGAAATCCCGTGTAGATTTGATAATTACAGCCTGTCTAATAGTCTCATAATATGAATTTGCCGTTAAAATTTACGTTACTTAATTGGGCTAATTAAAAAAAATATGTTTTTTTTTAGTTAATTTTTAAAGCATTAGGTAGATAGATAAAATATTAATTATTCAGTGTGACCAAGAGCACTCTATTTATGAATACTTTAAGACCAATGTGACAGTTACATAGTTTCAACCTTAATACATTTTCATTTTACTGGGCCTTTTTTTTTCAAAAGTGGTAAAGGAAATCGAGCTGAACTATAAATGTAATGTTTACTCGTAGGTTAAGTGCGGTGTCAAGATTACCACTTAATTAATTAAGTTTTCTTAATTAAGTTATTTCAGCTACCATTAGCTGACGAACACCGTCCAGCTTATGTAGCAGTCATACAAATAATATTTATACTACGCTTTGCCTTGCACTCTATTATGGTTTTTTTTTTTTATAAGCGACCGAGCTTAGTCCCACAACGGATGTTATAATTATGAGGTCTCCATTGGCATTTCTCTACACAGTTTGATTGAAAAAATCCAGTTTTTCTTCATCCATTATGATGTCACATTCGCTTCTTCTAACATTAGGTAATTTAAATCGAATGCATTTAGTTTTTTTAAGTGTTTGGTCATCGAACACGTAGTAATAAATTGAAAGGCTTACCCCAAGTTAATTCAAAAGTAATGTACGTACATTAAGTAGAAATACATCCTCCAACGTTAGGTACAGCTCACTCACTGCTGCACTATTATATTATAATATACCTAGTGGTATATTATAGGTAGTATAGCATTGTTAATGTGTTAATGCTCGTACCTGTAATTAGCTATCATGATTAAGGTAGGTATTAAACATTAGCGCAGGTTAATGTTTTCTTTGAATATTCAAAGAAAACATTAACCTGCAAACCTGCTGTAATTTAGTTTGTTTTGGTGCAAATATTTGCACCAAAACAAACTAAATTACACCTAATTTTTATTCCTTGAAAAGTTGAATACAAGTTTGAAAATTTTGTTGGAAACTTGTTATCATTCTAAGAAGAGTTGCTTATTTTTCAACGTCCCATTACCGCCAAAAACTATGTACCTACATAACGTTTAGTTACCACACTATGAAAACACAACTATATTCCACTTTGAAATAGTGACGGTTCCCCGCCGTAGGAGAGGAGACGTGTAAGGGTGAGTACTTACTGATGCAGGTCATAGTGGTGGTAGTGCTGCGCAGGCGGCTGCAGTTCGTGCAGCGGCAGGTAGAACTCCTGCACCCGCGTGAACTCGCGCGCCATGTCGCGGTGCTGGTACCACGCGACTGCTCTGCGACGACGTCTCACACGACTGGCGACACTAACTCCACACCACACGCGCACAGCACGCGTCTGTCAACACCAGCGGAGCCGGAGGCTGTGCGAATGCGAACACTCCGCGACGCGTCGAACAACCTCTACCCTTAGCCAACAAATTTCGGGTTCCACCCACACAACGATCACTACACATAGGGCCCGAGTTTTAAACTAAGGAAACCAATCAGGAACACACTTGATTGAGTAAATAACTTGCCGATAAATTATTCACATAAAAAAAAATGACTGAACAAAACTACACCACCAGCACAAATAAAAATGGCCCTTGGAAACATGAAAATTCTGTGTAAACAAACTTGCGCCGCCCACTTCTAAGCATCGCGTTACGCCCCTCTCCGCCCTAAAACTTCCGAATTTTAAATACAAAAATAATCAAACCATATCTCTATAATTGTGGTCGCTAATCTGCGAAACCCTGCCGACAACTACTGTAATACAATCAATTGATAATGCTTTTGATCGGACGCTCCATCGGTCGCCTGTAGGGTTCGCGACAAATCGGCGGGAGCGACCGGGTCGCGTCTGTACACCGGTGAAGTTGATGGAAAACAATGGACCGAGACGCGCGGTACTGAAGTACGATGTGGTGTGTCCGTGTGTCGTGCGCGCGGCTCTCGCCCGGCCTTTCCCTGCAGGGTTGCGATGATCCAATTACATCAGTCCAGACGCGCTTCTTACCTATAGCTACGACACTCGCTGTAATCCCCTCTTTCATTCATTTTCACAATTTGCTTCACCACAGCGATTGAAATCACAAAAAACTTCTACTAATTGGTCCCTATTTTGGTAACTAGTAAATGTAATGGAGTTTCCAAGTGAAACTAGTATGTATATTATGCATACGTGAGAATTACAATCAAAGATAGAGAGGACACGCTATTAATGCTATGTCTACTGCCACTAGCTTACACGCCGCACAAAACACATTGATCAACTCAATTGTTTCTGAAAATTACATTCAATTGAGTCGTCGTTAGAATGAGAGGCGCGCGCGATTCCACTTCCTACAAACTGGCTGGCAATATGCTGCACTCGAGCGCAATCACAAACTGCGATGACGCAGCCTGCCCCTGAACCTGCCCGTCACCACTGCGGCCGCTGATACCCGCCGCCGGCGACACCCTACGAGTACAGCTAATCCACCGCTCGACCGCAACAGAACCGTCATCGCAAAACTAGCATCGAACAAGTAATGGATAGAAAATGCGGAGAATTTGCGATCTCGAGACGTCAAATAGCTCGCTTACACGTGCCACCGCTGCAGCTAGTAAACATAACGTAATATTATGCAACTTAACAAAATGCACTGAAGTCTTGTATGTTGTACGTAGGTACGGAGGAACTACTCAGATCGCGTGATGACAATGTAGAGTCGATCGTGACAGCTCTTGTGGTGCATGTGTACTCCAACAACAACTTATCGAAGCGCTACAGGATGTCAAATCCACCGTTTATCTTCTGTCAGCGTAACGCCGTAGGGGGCCAGCTGGCTAGGGGATGCGCTCTCGCTGTGTCCGGCTCGCATTTCGTCACCTAACCATACCTTTCTTTTAATACTTATTAAAATATTATCATTAGCTAAGTATTTACTTAGCTGCGCGTAATGTTTTTTTTTTTTTTGCATGTTCGGCTACCGCACATGACATAGGTACAGTGATGTTTGCATCTTTCGAATTCGAATAGCTCGGAAATACACTTCTATGATGACAAATGCATAGTGCGCGTTTTTATACATTTAAAGAAAGGAGACTGAAACGATTACACAGGTACCAGTTTGGGCCTGGATGTAAAAAGATGAAAGTAGTGTCAATTAATAGCATAAATATTATCAACCTTTCACTGAAAATTCTGCGGATTTTGTCAATCTGAGAACAGCGATATAAGAGATTAAGTAAAACTGAGGTTGTGTTACAATCTTTAACTAACAGCTGACTTCAAGTCGTAGGTAGGTAACAGGTCTGTAGTTAATAACAATTCCAAGCCAAACGTGTCAGTGATCTTCGATGTCCAGTGTGAAAGCAAGGATCGAACAAGGTAGGCAGGGTCAGAATCCGTAAAATACAAAGCAGTGGTCGTGAAAAATTAAGAATAATCTGGAAAGCACTCAAAACGCATCGGAAAACAAAAAACGAGTGAGCAAACATGAGCAGTCGGCAACTGTCTAGTGTCAATGTCAGTCAGCTGTCATGCCAGTGACATATACTAAAAATAGTAGGCTGATTTATATCGATATGAAATCGAAAATCATTAATATTGGTTTTTCAGTAATTAATTGATATTTTATTTATTAATATGACTGTAATTATATGCACTATATTGCATTTAAGCATATATAGTGCATTTAATTACTTTAAGTTAATTATTTAGTGCAAAGGTTTTATTTTCGTAAATGTGTTATCGATTACTCAATCGATAATCTCACGGAAACGATCTCTCTCATATTTCTCCGCTTCCAGATTGAGAATTGAGGTGATTTTTCATATTCTAAGATAAAAAATATGACTAATTTTATAGATCATATCTCAACTTATTACATTTGGGCACACCGTTTTCCATCTCCTTTAGGTAATTTGATTTGGAATATTCTTATTTAAAAAGTGGTTTTAAAGTAATGAATTACTTTTTTTGTATGTAGGTTTGTTGTCATCTATTATAAATTCAAGTTTGGTAACCATACGTTTTAGTACTATCTGTAAAATATCAAGCATAGTAGGATAATTTTGTTTGAGGAATCGACGAATTACTAAAATGGAAACCAGAACTAAAGGCAATAGATGTATCTCTATCATCCGCGTGTTACGCTTTGAGAAGCGACGTCACTGTAGAACAACTGAAAATGGTAAAGTTAGATGCCACCTACTTCACTGGGGAAACAGCTATGATAATAACATTAAAAGAACAATTGGACTACAGAAACGAGCGATACGGACAATAGTCCATATCCCCCAAAACAGAAAAATTTCGTCAGCATTTCATAAAGTTAAGATACAAACGGTTCCAAGCATTTATGTTTTTGTACTTTCATTATATCGCTAAATACATTAATGAATTTGAAACTATAGAAGAACTAGTTAGTAATAAACCGAATGTTTGCAGTTAAGGCTGTTCAGCGTTGGACAGGATGATCCAAAGACCAGCAAAACGGAAGCAGGCATTATTGTTACAGTCCCAACTGGCATTTAGTTCATCTACTATAGTATACATAGGTAAATGAAATGAAATGCTGTTCGTTGTAATGTAAGCCCATCACTTGAGAACGGCTCGACAGATTTATTTTATGTTCTTCAGTATGAATAAGGACTTTTGCCCGGCTATCTGTAAAATTCAGGAAAACCTGTAAGTGATTTTTCTATGGATTTATTGTATGAATTCTTGAAATTAGGACAAATCAACGACTACGACGACGACGGTCAGCTAGTGAAAAAAAAAATGTGACTGACGATCTGAATATACAATAAGTAATGCGGGGTAATGTAACCACAAATATGCTGACTTCTATAAACTTTACGTATCATGTTCTCAAGCTAAGTAAGCGTTACTCCTATCATTGTGGCACAACTTTCAAATTACAAGTGCGAACTAAGTTACGTTTATATCTTTCGGCCTAAGTTCTATGAAGTGGAAAAGAGTCGGCTTCCCTCTCCCTAAACAAGGCGACAACAGGACACTTGCGCGAAAAAGTTAAGAAAACGAGATTCCTTCATGAACAACGCCTGTATTCTTTCAAAAGGTTGAGATATATTTCTACACAATAACAACGATTACAAGGTCAACATCAAAATTCAAGATGGTGCCACAATTTTTTTTTTTTTTTGTCTTTTTCATGTTTTTCAAGAGCACAGCTGACAATGATAATGGGGTCAAAATCAAAATTCAAGGCACCATTTTGAATTTTTATTTTGTTCTCATAATCTTTTTCTTTGTGTAGAAAAATAAATACGAATGAAAACTTTTCCAAAAGAAAAAACAACCGTCTTCTTCTGAAAAATAACTTTAATTTCGAAAGGCGGTGACAAAAATTATCCAAAGTCACTAACTTCCGAAATTAAAGTTATTTTTAACTTTGTAGTGTTTTCCGGAAATCAGTTGTTTTTTTTTTTTTTTTTTGGAAAAAGATTTTATTTTTCACTTTTTAGTTCCCCACACCAATTCGAAATTTCATCATCCTCGGTGTCAAAACAATGCATATTTATGTGATAGCAGCATTCGCGGTTGATTTGCTGTAATTTTTTGAAGAGTTCCGTTGTGTTTCCGAAAGTCATCATCAGATATACTCGTATATTAAATTTAAATGGGACCATTTCATAAACCGGCTTTTGAACAAAAAAAGAATTCTGCAAATCCGTATATATGAAGGAGTTATGACCGAACATACACAAAAATAAATATAAACATGTCGAATTGATAACCTCCTCCTTTTTGAAGTATCAACATTAATCTATTGAAGCCTTATTTTCTCGCACAAGCAGAATCGCGGAAATGACTTTTCGCGCAGAAGACCATTGGCGGAAATGAGTTTTCGCGCAAGTGGGTTCGTGCAAGTGTACCAGAAGTGTACAAGCCAATTACTAGAGTATTCGTTCGTAGGAAATATTTACGCAGGTAACAAATCGCAGCGGCTTCCCTTCGCAATAGTTTCACCCTTTGCCTTGGCTACAATATGTTCGCGCTAATTGGAATCGGGCTCAAACCAGGCGTGAAACATCGCTGGGGGAGTCCGCTCAATAATATTACATTAATTGAAGTTTATTATGAATACACCTACAGAGCACCGATCTGCCGCAAGCAATCGAAATTTCGTTATTTATTTTAAACATTCGTGCTAAGTGGCTCCGCCATGCCCGCACTCGTGCACCGGACGCACCCATGCATGCAGAATGCGCCTGATTACTCGATCAATAGCTAATAACAGGTTCCTTATCTGCGCACGTAAGTGGTCATTAATCAATTCCAATCAAAGGTGGAAGTGACCCAAAACACAACCATCAAATTAATGTTATCATAAGGTGGTCAGTTATTTTATTACGAGTTATGAATATTATTATTTTTTGTTCTAAATTTGGTAACGTATTCGTTAAGTTATTTTGATTACTTAATTTATTTTACCGCGATAAATATGTCCCATAGGGTCATGGCCATACGGCTGATCCGGGGATACCACACGATCTCCGGTGAGACAGCGGGCCTCCTTGCCGGATTGCCGCCATGGGATCTGGAGACAAAGATCCTCGCGCACATATGGGAGTGGCGCGAGGAAGCTGCGCACGGGAGGGAGAGGCAGTATATGCGTCCTCACGGCCCTAGCCTCTGCAGGAGACGCCCTTGACGTCGGGAATCCCAGGCTGATTTCCGGCCACCGTAGGCGCGGGCTTACGGACGGCGAGTAATAGGTAGCTCGCTGTCCGCTAAGGGCAAGGACCAAGCCCGGGTTGACGGCGCGTTGTGTTCCACGCTCGCCTCAAAAAGATGTCGCCTGCCAGGGGCGCGGGTTGTTCGAAAGAGATATCGTCGCTCCTGAAAAATAGGCAACTGAGGGAACACGGATGGGGTTTAATCAGTCAAAGTCTGACACGCCCTCCTGCTCCACCCAGAGCGGGAGAAGTTATTTGGTGACTTCCCACCCTCATAAAAAAACCGTAGATATCCTTCAAAATCTGTAATTTTGTCTTTCGTTTCTAACTATCTTTGTTTCATCATCATCATCAGCCTACAGCCTGCAGTCCATTGCTGGACGTAGGCCTCTCCAACTGCACGCAATTCAGCTTGATTCTTGGAAACTCTCATCCAGTTACTATCCTACGAAGATCGTCATTCCACCTAGCCTGAGGGCATCCTACCTTACGTTTGCTCATTCGCGGTCTCCACTCAAGAACACGTCTACCTCAATGGTCATCGGTTCTATGGCTAATGTGGCCGGCGGCACATTGCCACTTCAGCTTGCTAATTCTGCGAGCTATGTCGACAACTTTAGTTCTCTGCCGGATCACCTCATTCCGGATTCTATCTTTCAGAGAAACTCAGAGCATAGCTCGTTGAGCGTCTTTGAATTGATGGACCAGCCGTACCATGAGTGTCCACGTTTCGGCTCTGTAGGTCATAACAGGTAGGACACACTGGTTGAAGACTTTAGTCTTCAGGCTCTGTGGAATACGCGACGAGAAAACTCGACGAAGCTTCCCAAATACTGCCAAAGAGAGAATTTCAAGCAGACTATTTCAGAAGAATATTTCTTCGCAAACTGTCAAAATCACACTGATGACAAACTTTCTACTCGACGGCCACAAAGTATATTAAGATTATCTACAAATTAAATCATGATTTGTTTAGAACTCATAACTGTGATAATAAATAGAAAACATGACAATCTTCTTGTATATCATTTATTTAATAGTCATGTTTATTCTTCCGTCGCCAAATCGTTGCTCGTGCTAAGCCTGCTGGAGTTGCGGATGTCTATGGTGATTGTTTAACATCGAAATATCGCAGTGCGGACAGGGCCTTACTATTTTGGTCTTGTTTTCTAACAACAAATATAATAATGAATTCCCTTATTGGTTATGTTCTTAAGAATGGTCAGGTGCATCGTACGCGCAATCAGCGTGCGTGTATGGCCGGATGTATGAACGTAAACGAAGGAAAAGTGTATGTAAGGATCGTGTCGGGTGGCGTGCTGTAGGTAGTTACTGCCTGCGCTTATGGAAAAAAGGAGTGAGTTTCACGGCGTCAGAAATTTTAAGTCTAATGTCATACAGGAGTTGAGTGACGTGATTGTCTAACCCTCCCGTTGGCTTGCCTACGTGGCATGGTCACTTACCCTGTGTGAATATAATCTTTATTTCTCCATAAATACAATTACAGTACTTTGATTTAAAAATGGCTTAAATTAGTGTTCGAGAGAGAAAAACCCTGACTTCTAAACTAGGTTTATGTACCTGTATCTTAGAAGCCAGTGTCACTTCAAAGTGATGTGCATAAAGAAATTAGGACAGTACACGTTATACACAGTAATCCATTTGGGGAAGTCCAAGAGAAACAAACAATAAAAGCATGAAAACAAGATAAAAAACAAAAAAAGATACAAAAATAAAAACTACAAGTAAATATGAAAAGAAAGTGTTTTGTTGTGTATGTCTCTAGTGTGTTTGTCTGGAGTTATATGTGTGTGTGTTTGAATTTTGTATTAAAAATGTTAAAATTTATGGTCTTCCTTTTATTTGTGACACTATGCCAAAATAATCCTTACGATGAAGCCTTTCGATCGGTATGATAAAGCTACAGGTTGATTATTTTTCTCATGTAACGGGTTCGATTCCCGGTTCAACCATGTAATTATTTAAATATCTATGAATGCAGTTTAAATTGTTTTTTTTTTTATTCAAATAATGTCTTCTTTCATTAAAATGTTCCATCTACAATATTCAAGGTGTACTTTCCCTCCATGTGGCATATCCGTGGGACGCTCTGTATATTTCTTGCCTTTCATAAGCACGTTTAAGTTTCCTTTAATGAGTTGCAGAAGTTACGGTAGCGAGTATATGTTATTCTCTGAATTTCATTATTAGCAGATTTTTTTAATTTGACTTGCATGCGGTCACGGTTTCGGATAACACGGGTTTCGTCTCATTTACCGCACTAAACTGAATCGATTATTGTTACGAGTGCACCAAATACCTAAGCTAAGCTTCTATGTCCGCGGTCTCCACTGGGGCTCACGTCACGTCTGGACTGAACAACTCGAACGCAGCATTGACCTCCTGATTACAACCCTTACTATCCTATATCTGTGCGATCTCCTAGCAGGCTCAGTGACGCGCACTATTTTACCTGCATGATATTCGTGAAACAACGCGCAACGGTGACATACACAAAATGTAAAGTCGTATGTAAAACTACAGATTCCTTAATACGCTTCATGTTAGTCACCGACCTCCAAATTGATTCACATATCGTATACCACTTCCTCCGAGCCCCTTGTCAAATGAGTTGGTGGGCAGTTCGTCTAGTTAGACATGTGTTTTGACATTTGTTTATGAATATTATCAAGTTCAAATAAAGGATGTGAATCAATTGTGTTTAAAAATGGGTGTAGGTGTACCGCAGGGCCCAATATTGGGTCCGTTCCTCTTTTAGTGTATTAGAATGATTTACGTCATTTATTGAAAGCCGACCACAAATGGTGTTATTTGCTGAACACACATCTGATGACACAACACAGATTTTTTAAGTGAACGTACATGCACAGTAGTTTATCTACGTAAGTAATTCAATGTTTAACGTCCGTAATTGGTTTCCTGTAAATAATTTGGTTTTAAATGAGAAGATAACTAAATGTTGCGTTACCGAATGTTAGAAGTAGTAAATGTCTAAGGGCTGGCATTAAGTAAGGGGGATACAGGAATTCGTCGGAAATACTGTTTTCGTGGGAATCGCGCTTGACTCAAAGCCACAGTGGGGTCCTCACTTACAATACCTACTCGCAGGGCCGGTAAAATCAGCCGCTATAATAGTACATTATGGTACAAGTGTGTAACGTTGGTGATTATCGCTGAGGCGCCATTGAGACCCGAGCCGTCAGGCGAGGGTCTTAAGAGAGCCGAGGACGATAATCATCAATACACACGTGTATCATACGACGTTTTTCAACACACTTGCGAAGAAAATAATACTAAATCATCATCATCATCATCATCATCATCATCCATCATCATCCATCGTCATCCATCGTCATCCATCATCATCATCCATCATCATCCATCGTCATCCATCATCATCCATCATCATCCATCGTCATCCATCATCATCCATCATCATCCATCATCACTCATCATCACCCATCATCATCCAGCATCATCCATCATCATCATCATCATCATCATCCATCATCATCCATCGTCATCCATCATCATCCATCATCATCATCCATCATCATCCATCGTCATCCATTATCATCCATCATCATCCATCGTCATCCATGGTCATCCATCATCATCTATCATCATCCATCATCACTCATCATCACCCATCATCATCCATCATCACTCATCATCACCCATCATCACCCAGCATCATCCATCATCATCATTCATCATCATCCATCGTCATCCATCATCATCCATCATCATCATCCATCATCATCCAGCATCATCCATCATCATCCATCATCACCCAGCATCATCCATCATCATCATCATCATCGTTTTTAAGAACAAAGCAACTCAAACAAAAAACAACCTATAACTCACTAAGAACAAAGCAACTCAACCAATTCTATAACTCACTAGTGAATAATAGTAATGAAAAAGTCACAGTTTGATAATAGGTGTCATTATTTGCCTAACTGTAGTGAAATTAGAGCCATTTTATGAGCAAGTGTGTTGAAAAAAAGGTTTTATTTTTCAATTTTGTGAATGTGGATGCATGACAAATGAAAAACAGATGCATGATAGATAATGCATGCGTTTTTATTTTTATTTATTTATTTTTTATTCATTATGATTAGTAGTGACTTGCAAGAGCTTGGCAGTTGAGAGTATATCATACTCACTTAAATGTCTCACTGATGGTGGCGCGCGTGTTGGATCATTCGGTTTCCTAGAAAATGGTTTAGCTGAGCGGCGCTGATCCACGCGTCATGTTCATCAACGGACGCAGTCGGTTAAGTCTGGTCATCTCGTAACTGCGACGGTATATTTTTAATCTTATATTTAAAATTGTGTTTCATTTTATATTTTTCTCCCCTATAGGAGCAACAAGAACAATGCACCCAGGATTTTGTAATAGAGTTAAAAGAGTGTCTTCGGAGATCTTACCCGTTTTTATCCATAGTGATCTGCGTTCTAGAATCGGCAACTACTTTTAACTTTCTGACTTATTAACCGACACTTTGACAACTCAAAATTAAATGTTTCGTTGAAATGAACCAAATAAAACTAAATGAAACCTAAAGAACATTACATTGAAATTAAATAATACAATGAAAAAATCACCTCAACAAGTTTGCACCGCATTTAATGGTTATTTTGTATCGGTAGGTGTAGATACCAACAAAAGTACGGGGGCGGCGCCAGCGCCGTTTGGGCCATCGGTACTTTCGGGGCATACGCCCGCAATAAACTCCATGTACATCGAGCCGGTAAACGAGCGAGAGGTTTTTAATATAATACGCGGAATGCAGAATAAACGTAGCTTTGGTGTGGATGATATTCCGCCACTATTAGTTAAAAAATGCGTGAAGGAGTTAACACCGCCACTCACTAAACTAATTAATATTTCTTTCGACGAGGGACGATTCCCAGAAAAATTCAAAATTGCGAAAGTACGCCCAATTGCGAAAAAAGTAGGAAACTCAGAAAATCCTGGTAATTATAGGCCCATTGCACTATTACCCACTATCTCAAAAAAAATCGAAAAAGCAATGGCGAATCGTCGTTACAGATTTTTAGAAAAAATTGATATTTTGGATAAAAATCGTTGGCCTATTCCTAGATATGACGAAGGCGTATGACAAGGTGTCACACAGAATTTTACTAAAAAACTTTACGGATCGGGTATTAGAGGGCAAGCTTTTATTTGGTTCAAATCATATTTACAAGACAAAGTTCAATTCGTAGAAGTAGGATATTACGACAGCGTTAACCAGGAAATTACAGCATGGAATCAGACTTGGCTATCATTAATCATTCAATACCCCAATGCAGTGTTTTAGGATGTACCTTGTTTATAATATACGTAAACGACTTGCCGAAAAAGAAAAATTCGTCGTGTATTTTGTTCGCTGATGATGTTTCTTTATTATTTAAAACGCCCGCGAATGTTGACCATTTAGCTATTTTAAAAACTTTCACAGAAACTGAGCAGTGGTTAAACGACCATAACTTAGAAATAAACTTAACCAAAGCCAAAATATGCCAATTCAGAACCTACCAAAGAACCCCAATAAACCTAAATATGTTAACGCCAATAATTAAATTAAAAGAGGTAAACGAGTTTACACTCTTAGGCCTGACATTAGACTCAAACCTAAATTGGAAGAAACATATAGAAAGTACAAGAGCAAAATTGTCCCAATTTATTTATGCACTAAACATATTGAAAAGTAATACAGACTATAAAACCGTGTTACCTGCCTATTATGCGTATGGCCTACTCGTGGCTAAATTATGGTATTATTCTGTGGGGAGAAAGTACTGACTATTTGGACCTCTTCATTCAGCAAAAGAAATGTATCAGAATATTAATGAACATAGGTCCACGAGAGAGTTGCAGGCCACACTTTATTAAGCAACAAATTCTAACACTACCAGCAATATATATACTGCAAAGTTGTATTTTCGTTAGAAAAAATAGGCACCTGTTCAAATCGAATATCGAACTAAATGAAAACTATAACCGACAGAACAAGAATAGACTAATACTACCCATCACAAACTTAAAAGTTATCGGGAAAAGCCCATTCTCAAGACTAGCTACCGGAAAGTCTAAAATCCCTACCAAAAGACTCAAATTTTTGGAAACTGTTGAAAACACTGCTAATAAAGAAAGGCTACTATACCGTTGAGGAATTTAAAACTGACAAATTGTGAATCGATCGACCTTAATTATATGCTTGACGTAAATGGAAATAAATAAATAATGACTTATTACTTTTTATAAACAAATGCGTGGACAATTATGATTTATTTTAATAAAATGACCTGATGAATTAATATTTAGTATAATATAATGAACTTTTGATTAATGTTTTTTATAGTGAAATAATTTAATTGTAACAGTTAGAATCATTATAATATTATGTAATTTAATTTACTCTTACCTTAATTTAACATTTTGCTATACCCTTAGAGGGTCCATATTATTGTACCTAGCTTTAAGCCCTTTGTTACATCTTTTTTTTACAATATGGAATGCAATAAATAAATAAATGCTTTGAGTGTCAGTTTTATTTATTGTAAAAATACTGTACAAAGGCGGACTGTCTGAGGCGTTTTCTACCAGTCAACCTTAGGGTGATGCAGAGAGACAACCTGCCGATCTATTCTGTTATAATCTCACCGTGAGAAATTAGGTGAAGTGAGCTTTCATTCCATCGGACACTAGGAATTGATGCTAATGACAGCTCACTTCACCAAAATAATCACGGTGAGATTTTTACAGAATAGCACTGCTGGTAGGTGCAACATAAGAGATGGGTTACTCGAAAAATAATACATACTAATAAATAGATACATAATTACATATATGTAATGAAAATATTAATTTGTCTTGAGAAATAACGGTAGAGAGAGGAGAAAATGAATCCAGCAATTCAGCGCTGGGATGATTCTGCCAACTTCTTACGAATATGCTCACGTGCATCCTGATATTCGAAGGGATCGCATTCCAAAAAAACACCGCCTGGACAAAGAAAGAAGATTGGATGAAACCAGAGGGGTGAGAAGGACATCGTAGAAGACGATTATTGGTGGAACGAAAGTTTTTTTATATTACTATGCGCAGAGCACAAGTATTGAACCTGGGAAGTCAGGTAATAAGGAATAGTGGTTTTGTCGAGTATAGAAAACAACATTGACAGAGCCCTCAACTCTCTGCGCTGACGGACGGGTAGCCGTTTTAACAGCAACCGGTGCGCGGATATATGATCATACTTACGAAGATTGATAACGAATCGAATGTAGTTATTTAGAAAGCGGTCAAGTTCATTGAGGAGATCTGCATTCAAGTCATAGTAACACACATCGCCATAGTCAATTAGGGGAAAGATTAGGGATTGTACAAGCATTGCCTTTATGTGTGATAGGAGAAGGTGTTTCAACACGGAGCTAAACGGGATGACTGAGTTGTCGAACGTTACAGGTAGCACAGTTAAGCTCTTCAACTTCCTCATACTGTGGGGGCTCCCTAGAATGATAGCCACTTGGCAGGGTTAACCGCCACCCCAAACCGATCAGACCACCTCTTAACCTCTCCTAAATCCCGGTTTAGCTCCTCAATCGCATCTGCTATGTTGTCAACGCTTGCCTAACAGTAAAGCTGCAAATCATCCGCATAAAGATGATACGCAGTCCGAACCTCGGTGGTAATGAGATTAATAAAAATGGAGAACAAAAGAGGAGATAATATACCGCCTTGAGGGACGCCAGCTGCAAGATCACACTAAGTCGATTAAGTCTCCAGAACGAACAGACTGCTGACGCCCCTGAAGATAAGAGGCAAACCATTTCAATACCTCCGGAGCGACCATAAGATAGGAAAAAGAGAAAAGTAGTTCGTGACTGACAGTATTAAAAGCATTTGAGAAGTTAATTAACACTAAGACTTACTTTAGTGTCTTCCATCCCACGCCTTAAATATCGTCAGTCACTTTAAGGAGAGCAGAAATGGTATTGTACCCGGGCCTGAAACCGGATTGAAATGTACTGATGAGGGAGTTGCGGTGAATAAAGTGGGAGAATTGTTTATGCACACTGGCCTCGAGCACTTTAGATAGGAAGGGAAGGATGGAAATTGAGCGAAAGTGACTTGGATGAGAGGGATTGGGTATTTTAGGCAGATATCATCGCAACCCACGGCTTCGCATTTAATAGACAGGATGATCTTTTTGATCTCTCCCGAGTCGACTGGGGTGAAAATAAACGGGTTAATATTGGGAAGCGTCAGACCAGCAAGGTAGTCGAGTGTTTTGATATTTGGTTAGAATATCCAGAGTAGGAACAGTGGCGAAATGGCGAATTAGGTCGTTCAACCCAATTGTGTGAGAAAGGTCCGAATGTAATTTTGACGTTCGAAAAGTGCTGATTATCACCCTAATTTGAATTAATGACTGTGATTTGATTACATGGAGCGACTGCCTATTTTATGACTTCCAAACCCAGTTCCTGGGTATTACGACACCCCTGGGTAAGACGACAATACATTATACTTCCAATGTTTTGTTGTAAACATGGCAGTAGGTACCCACTACATTGAAGAGATCTTTCTGGAAAACTGCAGTGTTTACAGTACCTGTCAACAAATAATGACGTACCATAAGAGACGGCCCACAACAGGGAAATAGAAGATTAGAAGCGCAACCCAAATCGCGGAAAATATCTCATTATCGGCGCGACCGGTCAGTGTTACATGAAACCGGTACTAATCACCGCGCCACCAAATGTCCGACAGCGACGCAATCTCGGCGGACACTCGACACCGACACTGGACACCGGCTCCCGGGGCATTGCGTTGCCTGTGTCCGACAGTATTGTATTATTTCGTTTTCACCGACAGATTTCCTCTGGAAACATTTCCCATCACTGCACGCTGTGAGCACCAGATATTTACACGATTTGACATTACAATATAAATTGTATCGTATTGAGCTGCACTCAACTTATATGATTATTTTGTAGGAATACGAGCTAAATTGATATAGTAAACAAGAAAAAAAAAAAACTTGCACACAATTTTTTTTTTGGACAATTAAATAGCATATTTAAATACGTCTTTGTCTAGACATATTCGACTCTGCTATTTTTACCACGGGCTTAAAGTGCCAAGACTTTAATAACGCTTTCACTGAATAAACAAGTATCTGATCGAATGTAGAGCCAAGCTCCTAACTCTACGAACCTTAAATTTTAGTCACAATGTTGGAAGGTACGGCTCAGTACGGCTTGTCCGTTCCGCGGCCGTCGTCGCACAGACTCATATGGGTTTATGGTAAGAAATTAAGTCACTGGTCTTTAATGTTATGGAATGGTCAATGGTACATACGTCCAAGCTATACATTTTCACCAAGATGTAAGTTGGGCTAGGCTCTACATTAGATTTGATTACTTTTTAACAGTGAAAGCGATAGGTACGTTTGGCAATCTACTTTATTTGTATACTTCACATTTTTTGTGGGATTTCATTTATTTTTGTAGGGCGCACTATTTCTTTTCATTTTAGCGGTTAAATTGAACTGACCTATTATCCGTAAGAAGTGCCTAGAGGTTTTGAATAAAATCCAGACAAATAAAACTTAGTCCCCCTTATTACAAAACAAGGTTTTTCTTTAGGTATGGTTTAAGTTTAAACCGTCGAGACTGTTTTTTAAATAAGAACCTAACTGAAATCGAAATACAGCTCCTTTTACAAAACTGACAAGTTAGTCCAGTGCTAAACTGTCAGTTTTGTAAAAGGAGCTGTAATTCTATTTCGGTTCTAAGTTCTTATTTCAAAAACAGGCTCGGTGGTTTAAACCATACCTAAAGAAAAACCTTGTTTTGTAATAAGGGGGAGTGTGTTTTATATGTCTGCTAACTACATCTTATCCTGGGAATTTGAGCTCTCTAGCAATATCCAGGCCGCATCTATAAGGCTTCGAAAATATCTAAGACCAAGCGCTTTGAGAAAAGACGAGTAGTGCCTCTGCTTTTTTAAAATATTAATATTATAAATACAAAAGAAGTTCTAGTAATTAAGTCTGACTGGTAGGTGCCTTTTCGATAAAGTATGGCAAGAATATAGTTTTCTGGGAAAGGTACTTTTTACCACGGGAAAGTACCTATTTTTTCTTGGTTGGGCACTGACTTTCTTTACCCCTCCCCCCCCCCCCCCCTAGCTACGCACATGTTTTGTAACATAAATTGTAAGTATAAAAGACGTTTATAACACATTTGCTGCACAACGAACGGTACTTTTTAAAATCTTAGCAAAGAGTTTTTATGTCAGAAAAGTGGTCAACATTTTATGAATAAAATTAATAAACATTTAATTAGTTTTGACAATAAATTACAACCATTTATCGGTGACAAAAACAAAAAAGTATGAATTTACTTTATTAGTAATACTGGCTGTTTTTGTGCCTTTGCGCATCGCTGATTTGTGAACAAGTAAAAATTATGTGCGCTTTTTTTTTCGCTGTATTGTTTTGATCTGAAAATGTCGTCAAGTAATGATGAATTTATTCATTCGACACCGCCAGAAGTCTCAGAGGCAGCGAAAAAGGCTACTCTAAGCCTCTTGCCCAAAAAATCTACCAATAGATACTTACAAGCGTATCAAAATTTCATCTTATTGAAGACAAGCAAAGATGCAAATTAATTTTCAGAAAGTGTGTTTTTAGCCTAATTCATGGAACTTTCTCAAAAAGATAAGCCAAGCTCATTGTGGTGCTACTATTCAATGCTAAAAAGCACTGTGAAAACAAAACATGGTATTGTTATCAAGTCATACTCCCAACTTGCTGGCATTTCTAAAAAGACGCTCAAGTGGCCATGTGAGTAAAAAGTCGAAAGTATTTTCGGCTGACAATGTCAAGAAGTTCCTAAAAGAAGCTCTGGATTGCCGATATTTGGCAACAAAGGTCAGTTGAAACTAAATTATTGTTATTAACTTCTTTCACTTTCGTATTTCTTTACAATATGTGTTTTGTATGTTGTTTTTATCTCTTTTCAGGTTGTATTAATATTCGGCATAAATGGTGCATGTAGCCGTCAAAAGTTGGTAAACAACTAATGATGTCGAGAACCAGGGGCGGGTTCTTCTTGTCCAGGTCAAAAACACAAAAAAAAAATTCCAAGATCGTTCACAATGCAGGGGCCTTTTCACGACTTAGTGAAGAAATACGAAGCGCTTCGTTCAACAAAAGCGATGTCTAACAGATTTTTTCAAAATTACCAAAATGGAAAATGCACTAGCCAACCCATTGGCATAAATAAATTTGGAGCAATGCCGAAACAAATTGCTACTTTCTTAAATTTGGGTGATCTACATGAATACACAGGGCACAGTTTCAGAAGGTCCTCGGCTACACTGCTCGCCAATTCAGGTGCGAAGTTATTGACACTTAAACGCCACGGAGGGTGGCGGTCGAACAGTGTAGCAGAGAGCTACATAGATGACTTGATGAGAAATAAAGAAGAAATTAGCTCCCGTATTACAAGGAATATAAATTTGCAGCCAAGTGTTGACTCTCGACCATCTACAGGCACACACGCGTACATTCCACCATCGTCGCGGCCGCCGCAGCCGCCTCCGTCGCCGCCACCGACTGCAGAAGTCTGTGGTCTCGTTTTTCCTACTTTCACTCAAGAGAATGAGAGAGAGACTGGTGAAATTATAACTAATAATAATAACTTGACAACATTAAAAATGCCAACCGGCAACGTAATAATCAATTTTACAAATTGTTCAAATTTTTCTAACTGCTTTAACAAGTGATTAGAGATTTATTCGTTTAAGAAAGTCCGAGTTTTATTTATTTCCTCGCAAATATGTTATAAAACGTCGTATGACAGACGTGCGCTTTGATAATTACAGCCTCTGCTTTCTTGTAGCACTCGCCTACGGCTCGGGGTAGCAATATCGCCTTGGCTGTAATTTTCAACTTACCGCACTTACATCATAATGTACTATTATTTTACGTATGTATCGAAGAAACATACAAAAACTAACATTGACACACCCCTCGAGTGTTACGACAAGTGAATAATCTAATTAAATTATTCAATTCGTTTTTAATTTAGTTTACGTTAATCTGCGGAAACACGGAATTTCCATTTTGTTTTAAAAATATTGTACAATTGTGTAAAGCGCAAGCGTAGCAACTGCCAAGCGTCTACGTGGTTGCAACGCTAGTCTACATGGTTGCAACGCTAGTCTACGTGGTTGCAACGCTAGTCTACGTAGCTGCTACGAAGCGCGAACGTCGTCGTTGACTGTAGGAACTTATTCGTATTTATGTAATATCGCAAATGGTAGAGTTATAATGTAAAACGGCCACAGAATAGCTTTTTGCTGCGTTTACAATGGATAAAAATCAATGGTCTTAAACTCGCCGAAGTATACCTAAATATTGACTCCGTGAAGTTGTGGTTCCAAAACAAAGGCACAGCGATGACCGCAATATCTTCGATGTTTACGTACAGTACTGGCCCAATATTACTTGTTGTAGAAGTTGAAACAGCTCGGCGAGGGGCACACCGCAGCCCCGCCGAGCGAGCGATCCTGAATAGTTCAACATCCGGTGTTAGTCGATGTTTGAGCAACCGACTACTCAGTCTGGCAAATAACTCAGCAACCCAATGCAAATATCTCATAATTTAACTAATTTTCATTATAAAACATTGTCAATTTTTCTCAATTAACATTAGCTGGTATTTCCCCGAGTAGTAGCCCATAGAAAAGAATCATTCCAGATTATGGCTTTCCTCAAGGATAAACGTAAATGCTTGATTGCCTAGCAACTAGACAACAACAACAACAGTAGTTCTAATTCATACATATAGATAGAGCATATTAGGCTACTAACTTAGCACAAAGGGTTTAACTATCCATTTGATAACAACTTTGTACGGATGCAAATAAGTATGGAACACGCTCTATTAAGCAAGCACAAAATGACACAGATTGTTCACAATTTTATGTAACTCTCGCCGGCAGCCAACAAAAACAAAATACCTGTTGCGTCTGTGGGCGACACCACCCTGCTCCCCCCCATGGCCCAGTGAGGACCACCCACCGCCGTCTCGTCCGCACGTAGCTGGGCCCCAATGTTGACAGTTTCGTAAATTCTCACCATGGACTTTAGAAATAAATTCAGTATTGAGTGTACATAAGTTACGTCCGAGTAGTTACTATAGGTGTTTTCTCTGCTGTTATTTGAATTGGCATTTTGTACCTAAATAGGCACGTTATCACCACGAGATTCGTAGTAGGCATCAGTGAACAAGTAGCGCACGCACTTGATACAGATTGCACACAGTACCGCCCTGTCACCTGCAGGCCACCCCCCGCCGACTACGACTACGGTAACATTGTTTCCCACAACACAAAACATATCGCAGCCTCCAATATCTTCCAGCTTTTACCATAAGTAACAAAGAAAATATGACGCTCCCAAAAACAGGATTTATTTATTTTTTGCATTTATCTAGGTATATTTAATGTTTTAATTTAAGTAGACACAAAATCAAGATTGTCTGTTCTTTTTCTCAGACAGTTTTGTTTACATTTCTTTTTCTTTTCGCCTTTCGCAGGTCTGCTGGAAGAAATTTCTTAGGAAATAAGCAGTACCTTTGTACTCAAAAATTATGTGTCGTAACTCGATGTATTTTACCGTATGTACATAAAAAATAAAAATAAATTCAAAATAAAGTATTCTTTGTGTAACAGGAATATATTGGGCAGGTCATCTTTGTCGTTAACTCCACAACACACGCAGACCCAAAATTACGTAATAAAATTAATGCTATTAAAATCGCTTGCTTTACGTACTTCTGTGTAGCAAACAGGTTGGGCTTATATTTCGTAGAAAATTGTTTTACCAATAAAAGAACTTTGGAAAACTTTTTTCAGTTTTTAACCAAATCAAACCGACACAAATGTTATTTATAAAATGTTTCGCACGGTAACCGTTTTTTCTAGATGGCTTTTGTTTCAGTTAACAACCGGAAATCGAGATATTTTGTATATATTACGTTGTCATCGATTTGGTCTCGTAGAATGTAGAAGGGTTTCACAAGGTCTGTAAATAATTACAAACATCTTCGGCTCAAGTTTTAGCTTTAATTAAATTCACTAACTTAGGTACAGCAACAGACTACGCACTATAGGTACTGTCACAGACTTCTTACTATCGGTCAGAATGTGGAGAGGCTTCAGGAAACCAGGCAGGTTTGAGATGGATGGAATGTGATGCTAATGTAACAAAGGAAGGCTTAAATAATAGTCACACAAATGTCGACTTATGGGTTGCATGGGTTGTAAACAACCCATGCCATATGCATAAATACCTTTAAGTGATATTAATTAACTTACAAAGAGAAAGATTTTGTTAAACTTCAAAATCTAGTGTTACGTGTTTAGTCTTTCAAGTTTATTATTGTTTCGGTAATTTTCTGTTTCTAAGAAAATTATCCTTATTTGGAACAACCAGTTACTAAATGTAAAAAAAATAACTATGATAACGTAATTTTAACCTTTTTTAAATGATGTGGTCGATTTTCCTGGTAGTGAAACGATGTAACGAAATTGGGCTGCCACAACACATAACCTAGATGGCCGGGGTGGCCTAGTATCCTACTATTCTGTGTCATCAAATTTATATTTTCAAGGATTTCGTATAATCCTGTAGCTCGCATCAGGCATCAGTACAGGGTGGAGAACAAAGTTCTTTGTTCTGCTAGACCTTGATGAGGGGCTTTTAGAAAAGAGTCGGTGTTCATACTAATGCTCATGTTTAGCAAAATTATAATTAAAAAAAACTAGTCAAACAACCAAAAATTTCCCACAACAGTTTTTTTTACATTTAGTTTTGAGTTTTGGTACACACGGCTGGCTACACATCAAGCTATACATTTCCAGTGTAAGCCGATCTTGCATTGTATAGGATTTCCATACAGTGCGAGATCAGCGTAAACTGGATAAGTATAGCTTGATGTGCAGCCGTGTGTACATCACCGACCAACGTACATCTTATAACTTACTGACGGAAGCCACTTTGTGCTGGCGAATATGAAACTGAACTGCGAGCGTAGCGAGCTAGAAAATGTAAAGGATAGGTTTAGTTTTATTTTAACCATTCCCACAGTAGTAGGAGGTACTGTGATTATTCATACAGAAAAGCTTTATAATTACAAAAATGCAAGAACAACCGAAAGCGAGCTGGAAAATTTTAACACCACCTTACTTAAATAACGGGCGTAGGTGCTGCCGCGATAAATGATCAATCAAAGCCCATTGACTGACACGCTCTCCACCGACTATTTATCTCTCGTGGGTGGTGGAGCCCCCGAGCACTCACGGAGTAGGCGCCCCTGACCATGATATATGTGGACGTTTTAAGAGGCGCTAAAGGAATTTAAACAGAGTTGAAAGAGCACTGATCAGTCGTTTGGTCTTAAAGTAGGTAGTCCATTGAGTTACGTGAGATAAATGAATACAACTAAGGTGATTACATCAACAATAATGGCACAACTGGCGCCCAGTATACTCCTGTACACTATTGTTACGCAACTACTTGAGCAGGAGTCGCGAGTCTTACGCTTCCTTTTTACCCCGCAGCGCCGCCGGTGCCACGGGAGATAATTATTTTAAATCACTTTTAGTCTTTCGCTAGACCTTACCATCACTACACGGACTCTTGGTGGTAATATTCAAATAATTCGCATGTAGTCAGTTAGACCGTTATGAGATTAATATATTTAAATCCGTGTTCTTGAATTGGATTAACTTTGCCTCGTTAACTAGTGGTCACGACTGCTAAGCATTGGGTACCTAAGTACTGGATTGGTAGGACTACGTTTTTCAAGCAGAAAATTTTCAGGCGGCCGGAGTCCGGATTCATAACTCTATTTTACATAACATTAGTACACATCTGCCCACTACGGGTCATCATATCAGCCGAAAGACGTCCACTGCTGGACATAGGCCTCCCCCAGGCTCCTCCACTTCGACCGGTCTTGTGCTTCCCACATCCAGCGGATACCCGCGGTCTTCGCAAGGTCATCGGTCCACCTTGTGGGAGGCCTTCCTACGTGTACGTTACCCTAGCAAGAAAGTGTCTCCTAGAGTTATATGAGTAGAACGTATAATGTGTGCCTTATCTGCTGTAAATGTGCCCCCACATAAAAAATGTGTGCCCCCTGTCGTTTTGGAGAAAAACGGAAAAAACTATTCTTGCTGGGGTAACGTTTTTCTAGCAGGAAAATTCTAAACGAATGGTCGGAGAGAGAAAATTTTTGCATGGCCAGATAGCTTATATGTGTTGCAAAATGTGCCCCCAAAAATAAAATCTGTGCCCCTTCAGGTTTTCGAGATATTGCATTTCCTGCTGGAGTAACGTTTTGATGAATCGTATATCTCTAAAACCATTGCGCCCCTTTGAACTTTGAATTTCGCGGGCTGGTTGGAGCATTCCCCTTACTGATGAATAACTTACTATTAATTTATCTAACCTACGGCATAGCAATAAATATAATAGAAACAGCTAGTAGAATAATTATAATCCAATAACAACTTTATTTTATTACTTATTACTTTTCTACTTCAGTGTACTCAGGCACAACCGGTTAGTGAGTAAAGTAAAGAAGGTCATCGATATGTATGAATCAGTCGCTTTTTAGTAGTCATTGGAATTTGGTCGGATAACCAGCCGTTGTTTACATATTTTGGTTTTTTGTTAATATTAACTTAATGCGAAACATTCCAAGCTGAATATTTTCACCATATATTTTTGACTAAAGGCACACAATTTTGGTTCACACCTACACATCTGAGATTGAGCCGGTTCCTTGTATTTTGCCGTCAAAGTTAAGACACCATCGTTTTGAATTTTAGCAAGATTACTCAAAAACGCATGCATGAACAGTTTTGAAACTTTGTATGGTTATTAATAGCGTCAAGAAGGACCGAATACAGTTTTCAGCGAACTTGTGCCTTGTCTCATTTAGGCGCTGCGATGTTTTTTCGGGTTTTCATAAAACCGCGATAACTTGAAAACTATAAATATTTTCTTAAATCTAATTAGGGCACTAAGGTGTGCCCCTTAAGAGCTACTCGTGTATGTTTATTCTACAGGGGCACATGCAATGGTTTTAGAGATATACGATTCATCAAAACGTTACTCCAGCAGGAAATGCAATATCTCGAAAACCTGAAGGGGCACAGATTTTATTTTTGGGGGCACATTTTGGCACACATATAAGCTATCTGGCCATGCAAAAATTTTCTCTCTCCGACCATTCGTTTAGAATTTTCCTGCTAGAAAAACGTTACCCTAGCAAGAATCGTTTTTTCCGTTTTTCTCCAAAACGACAGGGGGCACACATTTTTTTATGTGGGGGCACATTTACAGCAGATAAGGCACACATTATACGTTCTACTCGTATAACTCTAGGAGACACTTTCTTGCTAGGGTAACGTACACCCTTCCTACTCTACGTCTTCCGGTACGCGGTCGCCACTCCAGAACCTTTCGGCCACTACGGGTACAGGCGCTATATGGGATTAGTCCCCGTATGCAGAAATCGATGATAACTAAGTTACTTACTCAATGCAAACATCGGTGACAATTCGAACTAAACAAAAAAATTTGCTCGCGCGCCTCACTCACACGCCACACACACGAACTCGCTTGCGCATTAGATTAGCCGCCATCAGAAGCCGCCTTCCACCGTAAGCTACAGATAGGTTTTTAGCCAGTTTTTGTACAAAAATAGAATATACGGTGACATAGTATACGGCACATTTTTTAAACGTATCTACTATGTTTTTCTCTATATGCGAATTAGTAATTATTTTGAGAAATAAAATATCTTTAACCGTATAATAAAATCAGCGAATGAAAGACAGCTTAGATAGTTGACTTAATAAGAGGTATTTTAGACAGTGAGGTATTATGTGTTAGTTGAAACTAGTAGCGAATATGTAAATGGGTGAACTGCCCGCGCGTGACCTTCGCTACTCAAATAATTACACAAATAATCGACGCTTTTATCCGGTTTTGAAGCATTAAGTTTTTACTTCCTAATTCGCATTCAAAACAAAGTTCTTGACGAGTAATTTATGGAAACAAGTAACATAACGTTCAGACGTCTACATTCTGAAATGTACACAAAACAATGTGAATGGCAGGTCGTCGGTTCTCTAAGCGACAGTCATGACGCAGCCTAGAGGAAGGACGGCACTGGGGAGATCATGTACCTGATGTGTCGGTAGCGCGTCATGAGCTCGCGCCGCCTCCGCGCCTGCCGGTGCCGCCGTCACCTGCAACAGAGCCCCACTCAGTAGCTGGCGACCTCACAGTCCAGCGATGGACACACGTCGGATATTAACTAAATATACTTAATTATGTACACAAATATATTCAAAATACTAAAAACCGCTTTCCTAGGGAAGTTATAAAAATAAACCGATTACTGAAAATTACTAAAATTGGCCAAAAGTTGGAGTTGCTTCCAAAATTGATGAGGGGAAAATTCTCTGCCAAATATTGCACTAATTGGCTTCTTACTTTAACTAATACTTACTTTCTTCGAAAGATAATCACGACTTATTTCTACGCAATATCATACTACAGCTCCTGAAATATAAACTTAATGTATGCATCGTTCGATTACACGATTTCCAATTTCTATGCAAAACACACATATACACTTGACAAAACTGTTTTTTTTTTTTGTTCTTCTTCAGACAAATTTGTCGCTTTGGTTAGAAGTGCTTCTAACCAAATACTAGGCTGTGAAAAGCAAGTTTTTGTTTTCACAAATATGAATATGTCCATTTTTTTATAAAATCCTTCCATGATTATAAGTAAGTAGGTACGTAAGCAAGAAGCTAATGTTATAGCGCGAACAGTTGCTGACAAAACTAATGATTTTGACGCTGTTGTCCCTATTTATATAAAAGTACCCTCTTAATCGTATCTTAATTAATAGTAGTTAGTGAAACACTTCCTAAAAATAGACCTTAACTCGTTAACAATATTTGCAATTTGCACTAACGAGATGAGACTAAATTACTATCATAAGTTAATTAGCATGCATTTAGCATTGATTTCCTGTTAAATTTGAGATTACGAACAGCTTACAACAAACAATCATTACTATGTAATTATCGTTTCCAGTTGGTATATGTACTTTTCCCAGAGATATCAAATAATATGTATTAAATTCCTTCGAGAAATCCACTGAATTTCTTGAAGTTCATTACTCTGCTCTGAGTGAAGTGGTGAAATAATATTTTTTTCTTATTTATACAATTGCCTTATTAGTCCCCCTTGAGCAGCCACGGGACATACCGTGTCCCACCTGGTACAGTTACGGAGTGACGCATTTATTTTAATTTGTTAAAAAAAAAACCACTATTTAGTTCTCTGTGGTAACCGTACATTCTAATTCCATGCACAATATACTACATTTTAAGCTATGGAAACCCTGGAACGTTCAAATAACATATTTTGATATCTGTTGATTTTGCACAATGGGTAATAAAACTTACGTCAGTCAATTGTTATTGTTTGTTTTGTGATGCTTGTGATTAATTCACTTTGTACTAAAGGTTTTATTCATTTGTTATGCTAAGAATATACACACCATGCATTTTAAACCATAAAAATATAGGTTATCGCTTGTTTTTTTTTTGTATTGTAATTTTTTTGATAAAATAAACATTCTAAGATATACATTCTCGCGCTCAAATTTCAACAAATTATGTAAATTATTACGACCATCCATTCAAACGAAAGTAACACCAGTTAAAAAGTACATTTATTCACGATTCCAAAACAATAATCAGTCGAACCAACCCACAAACAAAGATCCATTGTTTTTTTTCGAGTTTGCGATAAGAGAGCGGACCACCCACAACGCAAATGGGTGCGATGACGTCATCAAGGTCGCTCAAAGGGATTGGTACAAAAAGTCAAACTTTTTACCGACTGGCATAATCTACTAACAACGAATTAGGTAACTTATCTTAAGAAATATTTTTTTGAGTGTTTGTTTTTTTATATTGTATATTCCATTATTTCGCATTTTTATTAAACTCACTAAAGTCAATTACTTTGTATATTTTACAAGATCACACCTAAATCAAAGTAAAAATCATAAACACTGCTGTGAGTGAAGCTGCGCGCATGGGTGTGCGTGTTATAGCATTTCGGAATCGCCTCATGTGGGACAACACCCCATGTAAGCCGCAGGCTTTAAGTTTTAAGTTGTGAGAAAAAACGTGATTTTTGTTTTTCTAAATACAAACAATTTCATTTTTTTCGGAGTTGGTGCTGTCTATAGCTGTCATATTACCAAATATTATAAATAATACTGAAATAAAACCGTTCCGATTTTTATTTCTCACCTAAAGAAATTTTGATTTCAATGTCCACGGAGCGTCGATTTCGAACCACTGTGCGCCGGTTTCGAGAACTGCACCCTAATTGCGTAACTCACGATTCATCATGATCTGTATCGTTTTGAAACGGATTGTTAAACCATTGCTTCATATGTTCGAAAAATGTGTCTGTTCGACAACATAAATAACGCAATGAATATTGTTTAACTGTGAAGACGAAACCAATTATGATCAATCGTGAGTTACGCAATTAGGGTGCGGGTCTGCGTTGCTCGCGCCGCTCCCGCGCCGCCACCGCCGTTCCGCTGCCCACAAGATTCAAGGGTCGCGTGGCGTGCAACCCGGGCGGCCGGTAGGTAGTTAGCGTGCGTAAGTACATGGAGTGATTTATCTGATAATCTGTGCCATTACTATTAAACTGATTATTGAAAAAAGGTATTTTTGTTTAAAACAATCCGCCTAAAATGGTTATTTTTAATACTTTGTAAAATTGGCTCTTACATGCACACTCTCCCTTCATCATCATCATCATTTCAGCTGAAAGACGTCCACTGCTGGACATAGGCCTCCCCCAAGCTCCGCCACTTCGACCGGTTCTGTGCTTCTCGCATCCAGCGGACTCCCGCGGCCCTCACAAGGTCATCTGTCCACCTTGTGGGAGGCCTTCCAACTTTACGTCTTCCGGTACGTGGTCGCCACTCATGAACTTTTTGGCCCCATCGACCATCTGTTCTGCGAGCAAAGTGCCCTGCCCACTGCCACTTAAGTTTGGAAATTCTTCGGGCTATATCGGTTACCATGGTTCTCCTGCGGATCTCTTCATTCCTGATTCGATCACGCAGGGAAACTCCAAGCATAGCCCTTTCCATCGCCCTTTGGGTGACTTTAAGCCTTCTTATGAGGCCCATTGTGAGTGACCACGTTTCGGTTCCATATGTACTGGCAACACGCACTGGTCAAAGACTTTCGTCTTGAGACACTGCGATATGTGGGACGAGAAGATATCTCTCTCAACAGCTCAGGCTTGGTGGATACAATCCTGCCTTCATCGGTCTTCAGTTTCGTAAGCTGACTCTGCCCAATAGACAGATCCCTAGCAAAGACCTTGGAGCCTTTATTCCGCTCTATTGCGTCTTTAATACATTCTGTATTAAAGCGGCGGAGGTCGCTTTTCAAGGATTTAGAGATCTGTCTATTAAGCTGCCGGTACTCGAGTGCAGCGTCTGAAGACTGCAAGACCATCTCGCGCCTTTGCTTCATGAGCTGTAAGGTAGGATCAGAGGGCTTCTTTTTGCAATTATTACGACGAGTCTTGAAGAACTTAGAACCGACTGTATGGACAGTTTCCACGAACCCATCGTTATAATCGTCCACTGAGCTCCCTAGGCACTCAAAACGATTGTGGAGTTCGAGCAGAAAGCTCTCGGGGTTTTGGACTTGGATCGGTGCTGGACGGAGCGTAGGCTTCATCAGCCGAGATCTTTCCAGCTTGATATTGAGATTCAATGTGCCTCTTACCAAACGGTGATCACTACCAGTTTTCACCGCGGTGATCACAGAGACTTCATTGAATACTTGCCTCTTCGTCGACATAATGAAGTCAATCTCATTTTTGGTTGCACCGTCAGGACTCTGCCAGGTCCACTTCCTGTGCTCACGTTTTTTGAAGAAGGAGTTCATCATAAAGAGGCATTCCTTCTCCATAAAACTAGCCAGTAGGTGACCCCGGTGATTCCTACGTCCAACTCCAAATTGCCCCACTCGCAACTCATCATCGCTTCGTTTGCCCAGTTTCGCGTTGAAGTCCCCCATGACAACGGTGAAGTGAGTTTTGAAACCATGCATGGCTCTGGAAATATCCTCATACATGGTCTCCATTTCATCGTCAGGGTGTGACGAGGTCGGGGCGTAAACCTGTACGACCTTCAACGAATACCTTGCGGATATTCTGAGTATAAGGAACGCCACCCTGGTCAACACACTCTCGATCTTCACCACGTTGCTCACAAGGGACTTATGGACGATAAACCCGACACCACCTTGGGACTGCTGGTCGCCCTCCCGGAAATAGAGCAAGTTACCGGATTTGAGGATTATCGAGTCCTCCCCCTCTCGTCGGACTTCAGATAACCCTACTATATCCCATCGTAACTTGCCGTGGCCAAGGGTAGGTGGGCCGCCGGGCACTAGGGGCCATTTATTTATGGTGCTTGTCATTTTTCGGGGGGGGGGGGGGGGTGCCATAATCGCCACGCTTGGCGATCGCAGCATGGTGGTAAAATGCATAGAGAACTCCCACTGGAAGAAATGGGATGGTGCTATTCGTTTACGCCCGGACACCACACGGGACAACACTCTCCCTTACCTAATCTAAATCTATTTGTTTGTAACAATAAATAGAGAAATTCTTAGTGTATCCGGAATAAAAAATTATAGAAAAAAGTCAAATTCGTTCCAACGGGTTGGAACGAATTCCTTTCGCTTTAAATTATGTAATAAATAACAGCCACAACGAAATAAATTGCCTCAACGCGAGGGAGACGAGCGACATACAGACTGCCATAGGATAGGATACACGTAGTACTGTGTAGGGCGGAGGGATAGGGCGATGCGCCTCAAGTGGACTAGGGCAGGACATCTTGTTAGACGAAGAGATGACCGATGGAGTAAAGCTGTGACCGAATGGTGGCCAAGATCAGGCCAAAAATACCAGGGCCGTCCAAAAGCGCATTGTGTAGATAATATCCACAACGTCGCGGGAAACACCCGGATGAGGGACGCACGGAACCGAGAAGTATGGGCAAGAAAAGGGGACGCCTATACCCAGCAGTGGTGATTCCGGGCTGAGATGATGATGATGATGAGCACGGAGGGCCATAGAGTATACATACTACGTGAGCACGAAATAACTAGAAACCTGGTGTCTCGGATCCATTAGTCTAATACTTCTAATAGTTTAATTTAACAGAAACAATAATATTTATTAGAATAGAAAAAGGATTATAACCAAATCAAATCAAATGAAAATATTTTATTTCATAAAAAGCTGCATGGGCACTTATGAAACGTGAGAAGCTAGGTGCATGGTTCCAAATTGTTGTTTCCTATGGAGAAGAGCCGGCAAGAAACTCCACGGTTACTCTTTTAAAAATCATTGGCTTTAACAATGTTTTCAAATTACAGAGATAAAATGCATGGAACGACAGTGCAGGCCTGTCAATAAGTACCAGGTACTTGACGAATACAGAATAGAAAATCGTCTACAAATCTACAGTCTGTAAGGCCTACAACGTTCTCCCATTCACAATATGTAAAATAATCTACATAAATAAAATGAACCTATTTGAACATAGTGACATGATTTCTATGACAATCACTAAAAATAGTCGATATTAAAATTTATGTATAATGTCAAATAATGACGAGAATATGTCAGCATTGTAAAAATAAAAAGAATAAAAAGAACATTGTATTTGAGAGCAGTTAATAGACTTTCACATAGTTATGTTGTTAATGAGGTACCAGGAAGCCACAAGTGTAGAAGGAATTAATGCCAAACTTCCCAGTCTTCAACGTAGTATTTTATCTTATAATATGCTTTTTTGATAAGGACACGTTTGATGTGCGTTTTAAACTTTCCATCGCTAAGTTCTGTAACTGACTTTGGCAACTGCCAGAACTTGTTATAGAAGCGGATACTGTTTACTAGAAATGACTTGCTAGTTTTAGTCAATCTAAATTTTGGAATCACAATTTCATCTTTATTACGTGTATTCAGATTATGGAAATCGCATCGTTTTTTGAAAAGGCCTAAGTTTTTGCGAACATACAAGATATTTTCTAGGATATAAAGAGAAGGCAGAGTTAGTACATCAATTTCGCTGAATTTGTTTCTAAGAGACTCGCGAGGCCCCATTTTATAGACTGCGCGGATTGCCCTCTTTTGTAAAATGAAAATTGAATCTACGTCAGCTGCCGATCCCCACAGCAGAACGCCATAAGACATAATACTGTGAAAATAAGCAAAATAAACTAACCTAGCTGTGGCTACGTCAGTCAACTGCCATATTTTTCTTACTGCGTAAGCAGCTGAGCTTAATCTACTTGAAAGAGCTCTAATGTGAGCAACCTATTGCAATTTTGAATCTAAAGTAATTCCCAAAAATACAGTTTCCGAAATAGCATCTAGTTTTTTGCAATCAAGTTTTAAGGTTGGACCTACTTGGGGTACATTTGGTAACGAGATCTTAAGACATTTAGGTTTGTTCGCATTGAGTAAAAGATTATTAGCAGCAAACCATTTCGAAAGAACAGCTAGACTATCGTTGACATGTAAGACATCCGTATCTTTTCTACCTATTCTAAAAATAAGAGAAGTGTCATCAGCGAATAAAATTATATCCGAGAAGTTAGCCATCAGATAAGGAAGGTCATTCATATAAACTAGAAATAAAAAAGGGCCAAGAATTGAGCCTTGAGGCACGCCCATCTTAAGTCCGAGGACGTCGCTCCATTAACGTTTACTTTTTGCTGCCTGTTTGATAAATAGGAAAGTACAAGATCAGCAGCTTGTCCACGAATTCCGTAGTGGTGTAATTTACAGATCATTGTATTGTGGTCAACGCAGTCAAACGCTTTTGAGAGGTCACAGAAAATGCCAATTGCGTCCTGGGAATTCTCCCAGGATTCCAAAATGTGACTGATAAGTTTTACTCCTGCGTCAATCAGCGACCTACCTTTCGTGAAACCAAACTGTCGACTATGTAAAATCCCATTTGAGTTAAAATGTGACACATCTGGTCTAGCATGATTTTTTCATAAATTTTGCTCAATGCTGGAAGCACAGATATATAGGTCTATAATTAGAGGGATCACTCTTACTACCCGATTTGAAAATTGGTACTACTTTACTATGTTTCATTAAGTCGTGTGTTTCATAACAAAAATTACAAATACCGTTTACATAATTTATTAAATAAATAGTTATTTGCCTTATCAATTTATTCCAATAGAAAAAAGTGGAGTGTGAGGTTGTGAGTTACTTTCATCTTCTAAATAATGTCGGTAATCAGTAATCATGTACAAAAGTAATAATATATATAATCTGTGTTCTTTTTCGCTAGCCTTAGTTCTGAAAGGTAAATAGATGAAGAGAATTTATTTTACTTTAATGATTTGTGAATAAAAGCTTTTTTTTAAAGCCTATAATGTAAAATTTATTAAGTAAACACAAATTTCGAAAATACGTGTAATTTATAATTTACTGTTTGTCTTGCTTAGCAAGTGATCTTTTAATTTAACATAGTTCTTAAGGCGACGATAGCTGACGATAGCTACCTACAGCGATGCACTGCCGCCCGTCGCCCGCAAGAGAGGGGCCTCAACACGCATCAAATTTTTCGAAAAACAACCCATGTTGATTTATCAAACACAATTCAAAGAAAACCCGTATACTAAATTTTGGGTGATTAAATTGCCTTTTAGATGGTGAAAGTTTCATGGAAATACATCTGATAGTTTTTGCGTGATTATCGTTTTTATGTCCGCGATAGACCTTACTTTAAGAATTAATTACATTATGTTTTAAAAATATTATTTAAAATATTCACATATCAAATGACGAAAAAAATTGTTTGGTTTCACATATATTTTTTTCAAATACATAAGACAAGCCGTTTACACGTGATCTTCAGTACAAAGTCCTTAAAAGTCTGCTGTCTGCGCCTTAAAGGAGTAAGTAAAAGTTCTGGTTAATCGAATACCTTTAAACGAGCAATTTTTGTATATATAATCCGAATCTCGAAAACGGCTCCAACGATTTTCATGAAATTTAATATGCAGGGGGTTTGGGGGGCGATAAATCGATCTAGCTAGGTTTCATTTTTAGAAAACGTCAAGCAAAAAATTACCGAGCAACGCGCGGTCATCCAGATATTTTAATTTAATATTACAATTAATGCACTCACAAGCGTTTTTCTTCGTGTTTCTCATAAATGACCGAAACTGTGCGTCGTCCAGTTGGTCTAGCAGGTCCAGCGGGAGCCGTCTGCGTCGCACAGGCTATCGCTCACAACAACACCTACTAATGTATTCATACTGGAATCTTTTATGAATGCGCCTGCGCCATGCCGAGCGGGCACGTCATGTTCCAGAATATCCATAACTTGTGATTACATTACAATACGCTTACGATTTACATATGCTAACACAAGTGTTTGTGTGACTCGCCACATGTTTATGTGGGAGGGTTCATATTCTGTACCTATCTGCATTATGATCTGCATCAATAAGCCGAGAAACATCCACTGCTGGACATTGGCAATAAAAAGATTCAGAATGCAGTGAGCAAAACTTATGGTACCTACTATATAGAATTCCAACAGTGTGCCAAATAGCGTGTGACATCGAGGACGGGACGGACGAAAATAGGGGTATTTCTAATTCCGAGCTAAAGGTTTTATCCAATTGCAGCTAAGAGTCATATTTTTTTCGTTCTAGCTATAATCTATCACACAGCCCATTCATCGTTGCAACTAAAAATATATTTTTTTACTGGTGTACCCTTATCACATCAGTTAAAAAATATTTTTTTGACTAGCAATATGTGCTTACGTACCTATAACCTAGGTACCTATATAAGCACATATTGCTAGTTACGAATCCCAGAAACATGTTAAGTCTACTGAAATCAGAAATCGGTTTTGTTGTTTTGTTACCTGATTGGATTTGTTATGAATGGGGTTAATCCTGCAGCCGGCATGCGATCCGCGCCGCTCGTTAACGGGCGATTAAACTCGTTAACTTGCCGCGCCAAGTTTAACTAGAGCGTTTGAAGTGAATAGGAACCACAGTCCACAGGTCTGTACCGACCCCTGTGCAGGTGCAAACAAAACAGTTGTAGCTACTCGGGAGACTAGTTCATTTGACATTTAACGAAAAATTTGTTCATTACGTTGTTTACTTGACCTTGACCCGCAAAAATGTCCCAGCGTTTTTCCGCTCCGATTTTCCCGTAGCTTTAAACTTTGTCGCTGGGTTTACATTTTACCGCACGGTTAGTTTTTAACCCCCGACGCAACAGAGGAGGCTAAGCATTTTCATTAGCCGTCCCCCGCCATGATCAAAATATTACCTACAGCTAAAAAAGGTCAATAAATATTTTTTTTTAGAACTATTGTTTGGGTCGGGGGTATTTAACTTTTTTAATTTAATCAAGATACATATATTGATAATCACGTGACAGCTGCGTGCCACACTTACAGTAAGAATGGCTTTCATTTTGACAGTTCAACAAAATTCATTGCGTTATTTACGTTGTTAAGCGCATAAACAGGTTTCTGATTTATAGTGTGTAACAATTAGGCTGCTGGACACTTACGACCGCTATTCTTCCGACTGTTGTTTCTAAAATCAACTAACTAGTGGTGGTCAGGACCAAAAGCAATAATATTGACTTTACCTGGGAATAGAAAACGATAAACACGATACGGTCTGTCTATGCGTCCTTTTTTAAACACGCTTTTATTAGCTCCACCTGTTTGTAAGCATGTTTGTAACCGACTCCTTTGTTTCCGTCAATCACCCCAAAAGTATTAAATGAGATGAAAATACTAATAAGCTATCGTTTCTTATAAGGATCAAAAAACCGTATCGACCAACTGAGATTTGAGTACCTACTAGAAAAACAACTTACCCAATTGTTTGAAAAACAACGGAGAAAACTTTTTCCAAAAAAAAAATAAACAACCGACTTCCAAAAAACGCTAGAAAGTGCAAAATAGCTTTAATTTCGGAAGTCGGTGACTTTGGACATTTGTATTTTATTAATTTCTTGTCACCGCCTTCCGAAATTAAAGTTATTTTTCACTTTCTAGTTTTTTTTGGAAGTCGGTTGTTTTTTTTTTTTGGAAAAAGTTTTTATTTTTCACTTTTTAGTTTTAGTACCACTCCACACCAATTCATGATCCTTGGGGTCAAAACAATGCATATTTATGCGATAGCAGCAATCGCGGTTGATTTGCTGTCATTTTTTGAAGAGTTCCGTTGGCTGTCTCCGAAACGCATCATCAGATCTATATGAAATTTAAATGGTACCATTTCGGAATCAAACCCTTTCTAAAAATAAGAATTTTGCAAATCGGTCTATAGGTATATGACGGAGTTATGCCCGAATCTGCACCTAACTCCTAAGTTAAAGAGTTGTACCTTCCATCATCAGCTCAGCGTCATGAGATGATGATGACCATACGCAAATGTCTCAATAGCATTAGAAAACATAGGAAAAACATTGTTAATTCCTATAAGATTTGAGGGTAGCCCTCGATTTCCCTGGGATTCCATCATCAGATCCTGACTTGGTGCCAATGGGACCACCTCATGAGTATACTCTTTCAAATAAAAAAAAGAATTTTGTGAATCGGAACATACAAATATGTGGTGGAACATATAACCTTCTCCTTTTTTGGAAGTCGGTTAAAAATAGCCCTTAGCTTTGAAAGGAGAAGGATAACGCGGGAGCGCTTGTATGGGAACACAAGCTTGGTCCAGCAAGGATATAAACAAAACAATATATCATGTAGTAATATTTGTATTGAATAGTCCAGTTTATTTTTAGCCCCCGACGCAAAAACGACGGGGTGTTATAAGTTTGACGTGTCTGTGTGTGTGTGTGTGTCTGTCTGAGGCAACGTAGTTCCCGAACGGATGAACCGATTTTGATTTTGTTTTTTTTTTGTTTGAAAGGTGTATTAGTCGGGAGTGTTCTTAGACATGTTTCATCAAAATCGGTTTAGCCGTTTGAAGATTATCAGCTCTTTTCTGGTTGATGAAGGGATTTGAGTATCTTCCACGGGTCTGATCAACTCGAAATTTGGTATTCTGTTACTTCAATGATATTAGACGAACAAAGTAACCTTGAAATGCTGGAGCAACACCTGGAATTTCCAGGGTGCCCAAGTTACTCACCAACAAATAGCAAAAGTATCGTGTTTGGGCTCATTGAAAAGGTCTCAATGAATAGATTATAGATAAATAGTGATCAGGACGAGGAATGAGGATAAATTATTAAAAAACTTCACTGTTGGGAAAATACGCAACGATGCGCAGATTTAAGCGAGCGAGACATTCAAGTTTAAAAGCAGGAAATAAAATTAAATTTAAAATTTAAAAAACCCCCGACCCTAAAAAAGTAAAAATAATAATATTTATAGGCCTTTTAAGATGAAGGTAATATTTTGATCAAGGCATTGTAAAGTCGGGGGACGGTCAATGTAAACGCCAAACAGAGGCCTAGCATTTTCATTAGCCGTTCCCCGTCTTTACAATGCCTTGATCAAAATATTACCTTCATCTTAAAAGGCCTATGAATATTATTATTTTTACTTTTTTAGGGTCGGGGGGTTTTAAAATTTTTAATTAAATTTTTATTGATTACTTCCAAACTCGGTAGTGCCGAAAATATCATACCAAAATGTTTACCTAAAATGTATGACATTTTGATGTTTAAATACAATGACCTTGTACATTTTCGTGATGGTCCGGTGGTTAAGGCATCACTTCTCAAGCACGAGGTTGTGGGTTCAATTCTTGGCAAGTACCAGTTTGACTTTTTTCAATTAATATCTACCTTCTGATTTTATCTTGGACATTATTGACATTTGCAAAAGGAAACACATCGCGAAACCGGGAATAATAGTCTGAAACCGATCTGTCTTGTGCAAGCGAGCAATGCTCGTACCTTTTATGTATAGTATACGCACAAGAAGCACTTGTTTATACATAGAGAGCATTCAATATGTTCCAGTAGCACACAAACTTATTTTGTTGGAGCGTTCCGTTATTTTCCGTCTGCATATTGAAGCACTCGACCGGTCAACCGACTAGGATATTGGAAAACTTGTTGCTTTATTAATATAGGCAAAGTCTACATCCGTCCCCTCGCAGACGTTTGATCTGTTGATAATGCCGGGCGCCCAGCTCCCTGCATCATTCAAGTACCGCTATCGATTGCAATGGTGGAGGTTCAAATACAGCGTTATTATAAATACCTTAGCTATTTTAACAGAACCACATACAAAGTAGGTAAACCTATTTGCTATTTTATTTTATTGGGTATTGATTAATGGAAAAACAATAACTCTCAAAGTTTTCCAATAAAATAGCAAACTTTAGTGTGACCGCTCGTCACTTCGCAAAGTAGGTACGTACAGCAGTCACTGGCTGATTGCTTTGTGGCCGGTCGCGTCGATCTGCCTTAACCTGTCCTTTTTGCTTGTGTGTGTGTGTGTGTCATGCGGGCATGGACGTAAGGTCATTACTTTGCCATAGTAGGTATCCAATTTTCTTAGAGTATGCGGTATGTGTGTGTGGAAATCTGATCTACATGGGCTACATGTATAGGGAAATATTAATTTAATTAAAACTTTCGCCGTTGAGTCAATAATAATTAAATTAACATCTACTGGTTTAACAGGAATTACAAGATGTTCTTTTACTTAGAACATGTAAACATCCCTTTGGCTAAGTGTAGAAACCAAAAACAAAAGAGATATATTTTGACATAGACCTCCCAAGCAGCATAATAATTCCCCCTCAAGAAGAATATGTATGCAAATAATAAATAAAACGTAGCGATACAGCAAACACACATGATATAAATGGAACAATCTGAATTATTGTAAGCGCGTCCCATGAATCTAGAAGGTTTACTAATTCCGTATATATTTCCACGTGTCGGTTGAGTTGTTGACGGCGGCCGTATGTTTGAATAACTTCATCATTCACGGAGAGCAACGTATTCTACAATCTACAGGCGTGTCGTCACCGCGTCGTAACTCGCGACCAATGCCCTGTGAAACGCAGGTCAATTTATTAATTTTTATGCGTTTGAAGATTTTAGACACCAATTTATATGTTCACTATTTTCACTGAACGCTCTATTAAATCAATAGTCATAGTAGTAGAAAAGTTTTTCCGACAATTAATGTGGAAACAAGTTTAATAAATAATTGGGTGATAATCTAAATGAAACAGCAACAGAAGATTGCACCGACTCACTGATCTAAGTCGAAGTAGACTGTCCACAAAATACAAATATTCATTCATACATTTTTTTGCAATTCGCAGGTCAGTATCAGGTTGTAGTTAATTCATTCCCACTGAATGACTATTTCATGAAAACGTAAATCAATCAATTGGATTAAATGCACCTAGATAACGAATACAACCCATTGATGATTTTAATTATAGTATAATTCTGCTATTACGTGTTACGTTCGCGAATTTTGTTCTTTTTTTTCTTGTATCTACCGTTGGATTTTAAATATTATTTTGAACTTCATCGAACGAAAGGAATAAAAAAATTGCGGCCTAAATGAATATACATACTCAGCCTATTACGTTCCCACTGCTGGGGCACAGGCCTCCTCTGTATGAGAGAGAGTGGGCCGTAATCCACCACGCAGGCCCAGTACGGGTTGGTAGATGTCACAAGTCTTGGAATTTTTGGTTCTAGGACATGCCGGTTTCCTCACGATGTTTTCCTTCACCGTTTGAGAGCAGCGGTGATGAAATTATTTACACAAAGTAATGGGCCTAGCTGGGTTCGAACGCACGACCTACAACTCGTAAGTCGCGGCCGTTACCAGTGGGCCACCACTGCTCTCCTAAATGAATTTATCTGCTGAAAATTTCCGAAAACAGGAAAAGAAAAACTCAGTCAGACTCTAAACAAGAGAGTTGTGTATGTACATTACATCTACTGGGAACAAGATAAAGAACTTTTCTCTGCGGTTAAGTAGCTAACCTACCTACTTGTAAGTAAGTAGATATGCAAATATTATGGTTTGTACTGACCGTGTGGTAACTTTTTTAATGTAAAGACGCACTCAAGTAGGTACGTATTCAGTATTAGCAGCAGGAAATAATAAAACACTAGGCCATAAAAATATGATACAACAAAAAGTATAAATTGACAACGTCATCAATGTCTCTATTTGCGTGTTGATAGTTACGAAAGCACTGACAAACACTATGTACTGAAGACTTGTGAGTGACGTAACTAGTAATTGTCGTATGGAGCCAGATAACCAACTAGGTGATAACAGGGCGGGTGCAGACGGCCCGACGCGCACAGATAGCAACAGAGACTGGAGAAATTAAGACCCGTTCATTATCTAATCACTGACGTCGCGGGACGTCAGCAAGCAGACCCGGTTGACGATATGATACAATCACAGTTTATCTGGAAACAACAGCACGAGTCGGGTTAGAATATGCATTCAAACCATGCCATGACGATTCAATTCATAGATGATGTTTATTCTCTGAAGCGTACAGTTTGAGAAGTCGACTATTTGAACTGGTAAAGAAAGCGTCAACAAAATACTAAATTATAGTGCAGACGGCCTAGAGTAGAACTAGCCGGCCCGCTACTGTGTGTGGAGGTACAGTGTACCAAACCGTGCCGACCAAAAGACCAGCCGAATTAAACCCTGCCGTTAACTATCGTTCAATTACTTACGATACATTATTTGTATTGGCTTTTGAATAAACATAAACTCTCCGAATCCTCAGAGAGTTGAGATTGAGACACAGTTTTAGTTATCACAAATTCGTTGACGCAGCTGCGTCACTCGCTCAATGGCACATGAACTCAGTAGGGATGCCCGATTTGAATCGATCATCCAGAAGATCGATTCAAGGCCATACGATCTACCGATTTTTTTAATCGATTCAACAGGATGCGATTCGCCCGGATCGAATCGTATGCGCCTATAAGATCGTATGAAAAAATCGAATCAGCTAAAACCTAAACGTCAACTGAAACGTACAGACGCCAGTACATCAATGCAATTTTTTTCCATTTGAACATGAACCTTAAGCTTATGTGATAAAGTTTAAAATCTATCAAAGAAATTTGACAGATTGGGGTTACTTGATGTGCTGGCGTCTGTACCGTACAAAGTTACGAACTATAACAAAAGTAAGATTACCTACATAAACATTAGTTTCGACGCGGTACTGTATGAAAAATGAAGGTGATACCGTGATAGGTGATAACCGTGAAACAAAAATAAACACTTACCTTGTTTTGCACATACTTTTAATTTAGATGTGCAAAGAGCTCTGGAGGAGATTGATAAATAAACTCAAAAGTATAGTGACATTTTTTTTAAACACAGTGTTTCAGCTAAGATGAATTAACGAAACTTCAAAAGGAAAACATTTATCACCGAAGAAGCTAGTAGTACAAGACATCATCATCTGGTGGAGTTTTATATGTTACAGCGATTTGTTGAGCTTTGTGATTACGTAAGCACTATTCTACTGATCGGACAATTGTTGCAACTTCGATAGATCCAGTGTGTCTGTCTTAATTATTATTTTTGAAAAGTTTAAATGTAGACAGTTGGAATCTGTAATGTAAATAATGTTTTATACTTTAAAAAATAATAATTTGGACAGACTCACTGGCTGGATCGCTTATTAAGGCCATCTATCACGAAGGTGTTTGTGGCACATAGATCTATATTATGTAGATTAAGTTAAAATAAATTATTTTGAATTTATAATGTGTTTTTTATTATTTTTATAAAATTACGATACGATCTTCCGAGATCGAAAAGATCGATTCAATACAATACGATTAAGATCGTGAATCGATTCACGAGGTTACGATCCATTACAATCCAAAAGATCGATTCAAAGCAAAAAATCGGGCATCCCATGAAGCCTCGCTCCGTAGTTATCTGTAGGATCTGGGGATCAAGGGCATCGATATGACTATAATACATCAATGTTTTCAAAGAGTAGGGAAAGACCAAGGAAACGATGGTTGGACTGTGTAAAAGATGATATGGCTAAAAAAAAGCTGACTACGGAGACAAGGACTAAAGCAGTATGGAAGAACAAGGTATGTTGCTCCGTCATCATTTTACGCCGCAAAATCCACTTTTCACAACACCAGTAATAATTACTCGCGTAGTGTTCTCATCTGCTCGATGTCCGTGGGACACTGCAGGGATCCAGCAGAATATCAGCGTCAGGCGTAGACAGCGAATGCTATTCTCTGTCTACGGCGTCAGGTATATTTGCCTGACACATGAGGCCTATGTCCAGCAGTGGACGTCTTTCGGCTGATATGATGATGATGATGCTGAACTGGACTCCCATTTGGTGCAACTTTGAGACGCACACCTCACTTCTGCACTCAACCGCACGTTATTACATTTGAAAGAAAAATGTAAATTATTGTGTCATAGCTTAGTGTCGTCACTATACTTATGTCAACTTATTTTCTTATTTTTTTCTTAGTGCATTGGCACCTTGTTCTTTTCATATAATTAGTTTAACGGGGGATTGTCAAATTGCCTATTTCAGGGTCAAGATTAAATTATCAAAATCGTGTATTTAGGTAAAATATATAATGTCATAGATAGATTCTTGTTCGAGGGAAATTAATGGTTCAAAACACGATAAATTTCAATTTGTTCGATGAAAAAAAAAAATCCAAAAAAGGGTCGATTTCAAGAGCATTTTCCGTCTCATTTCCTAATAACTGCACAAAATTATGTGAAAATTGCATAAACGATGAGGGAATCGTATTTAGGACATTGAGGTAATATGTACTAACGTACTTAGTACATATTACCTCAATGATTTAGGAGGGAATTTAATGGATGGATTTTTTGGTTTAATAGATTTTTTTTAGGGTTCCGTACCTCTAAAGGAAAAAACGGAACCCTTATAAGATCACTTTGTTGTCCGTCCGTCCGTCCGTCCGTCCGTCCGTCTGTCAAGACCGTTTTTCTCAGGAACGCGTGGAGGTATCAAACTGAAATTTCTATATGATACTTAGTTCTACTGTCCCTGGAAGCTGTAGAAAAATCAACCTTCTAAGTCAACGCAATCAAAAGATACAGCCATTTAGGCCGCAAAATTCCGCAAATTTTCGAAACTCGCACGGGAATCAAAACCTACAGGGTACTTCCCGTGAACTTAGAATCTTGAAATTTTGTACGAAGTCACGTCTTATATAGTACAGATATAGGAAAAAATACGAAAACCGAAAATTTTTAGTTTCGTCAAAAAAAAAAAATATTTTTGACAATTTTGAACTTTTACTTATATACCCACAGGTTTGTACGGAACCCACGGTGCGCGAGTCCAACTCGCACTTGACCGGTTTTTTTAAAACCTCAAAAGTATCTAAATAGCCTAATCGGCTCGCGCTCCGAGTCCTGCGGGACGTCATCGAGGGTGGACCTGTGTGAAAATCATTGAGGTAATATGTACTTAGTACATTTACCTCAATGGTGAAAATTTTCAAAAACTCGCTCATTCTGCGGCTGTACAAAAAATCTAATGAAATAATAACAAATTAATAAATTGCGATAGCTCAGAAAAAATATCTTATAATTATATTATAGTTGTAATTCATAAAATTGTTTTTGAAAATTTGATTATTTCTAGGCAATATGATGACGTTTAATTGTCATCTTGTAATTCATAAAATTGTTTTTGAAAATTTAATTATTTCTAGGCAATATGATGACGTTTAATTGTCATCTTAAAATAGTGTTGACACATTACAAATTATTATCGATGAAATAATAGTCAAGTGAGAGTCGTATTCGTCGTTTATGAAGAAGTTTGTACAAATCAGTTTTCTAAGATTCTTTTAATCAGTTTCATCCAAATCAACTATGATATTTCCTCTGCACCGATCATATCCTACATTAATATTACATATTATAAAATATGTCTGGTTGTCGGTTGTATACTAATAATATATAGAACTTTAAATCTGACACCAACAGAGAAAATAGGAAAAAAATTGCTCAGACAATAGTGCTATAGGGTACACGACCAAATGTAAGGAACACGATAACAACTTTATTGATATTTCTCGAATAGCGGAGCTAGCAATACAAGATTTTTTCTCTAATCCGTGATTTTAAAATATTAATGTTGATGCCTAAAATAATAGTTTCGATAAATTATAGCTGGAGCAGTAGGTACGACGCTAGACAATAAAGTACAGCAATTGTTCCTTCTTAAGTAGCACACAATATTTACGGTTCTTTCTGAGCGATGGCAAACACCAAAAACAAAACAATATGGTTACAGTGTAACCGAAACAGTACGACAATTTTTAGCGTATTCTACTTAATAAAAATCTAAAAATCAGGATCTTTGAAAATTCTGCCACTAAAGATGTAAATAAAATAGTGGATGAAAATTTGTATGGAAATCTACCATTTTGACGAAGAAAAATACCGTCAGACACACGGCTTGTCTACTTGATAAATTCTTGAATTCACTGAAAACTTACGCTTAGTCTTAACCTCTGGGTCTGGAAGCATGATTTCGATTTAAAGACATTTAGTTTTTCAAAGAACAAATTGCACAAAGGTTTTTTTTTTGTTTTGGATGGATGTTTTGGATGGACGCCTCCTTTGCCGCAGCCTGTAACCCTCAGCCGCGATGCCTCCCTTTCGACATCGCGGCCCACCTCAGTTACGGTGCATCCCACCGCAACCTACTCTTTGGCCGCTACGTCATTGGCTTGAAGGTAAAAGCCCTGACGAGCGGCCCCACCTTTGGGTTCCTCTTGGCTTCACCGTGGGTGGGATACCACGGTTACTGAGCCCCCCCGCAACGACATTGCGGGAACCCACTCGAGGGGGATCAATATCTGAAATATTTTTAGTTTTACCATACCGTACCTACTCGTAAAACTAAGGAAAAAATATCGAACCTAAGCAATAATAATTCAGTTGATCAACTGCAGTATGTTATACTATGGCATGGATTTTCTGCTAAATAGTTGACAGTTCATCGTAAATAAATACGTCGTGCTGCATTTGGGGGAGGCGGAGGTAGCGTTTCAAAGGTCCACAAGCCGGAACAACCTAGCCTTAATCTCATCGTACTTTGTTTGTTGTGTTGTGTCTTTTATATGCACCATATAAACGATTTATCTATCTATCTATCCACCTACCCTTTTCGGCTTTAAGTCAAACCGTAAGCTACCGGATACCAGTTTTTTAAATGGAGCGACTGCTATCTGACCTCCACAGCCCAGTAGCTGGGTTATACGATGCCACTTGATAAGACTGGCTCGAGACTTCAGAATGACTTTCGGGTATCTGACGAACCGTACCACCAATATTCACGAATGAGAGCCTCCACCAATGGCTTAACGCGCTTTCCGAGGCACGGAGAAGTCTTGGTACGTTCCCCATCCACGGAACAACCACGGCGTAGCTTAACCCGATGGATCGATCCGTTCGGCTGTTATTACTTAGCCACAATCCCCTCAAGGCAAATTGGACCGACCCCAAATAAATTGGGCTAAGGGCAGGAGAATGATAACATCAGTCTTGTTATCTGACGCAGCTTGCTATGTGCGGAATAGGAGCCACTAGTTCAGTCGATCTAGTTTTAGAAGAACGCTTTTACTCAGCTAGCTAAACACCCTGTTCTAGAAGTGCTAACCTACACAAACATTAGCAAACATACTGTCAAACTAATGTTATCTACTGTGACTGTACTGTGAACTTCTTGCCATTCGTTTAACTGTTTGCACAAGCAAATTGTATAGCAACCGGGAAATGTTCCGAGGCATTTGATTTTCCTTGACCTAGCCAAGGCTATCGACAGTTTCGATAGCTATTCTTGTGGACAAATTGGAACGGATCGGTGTTCGGGGAACGGCCCTAAAACTCTTCGCAAACTTTCTGTGTGATCGTACACAGAGAGTAAAAATAACAGGTCACGTAAGCCAGATGCCCTGGTCACATACGGCGTACCACAGGGTAGTATTCTTGGTCCCAGACTCTTCCTGATCTACATAAACGATCTGTGTCAGCTAGCTCTTGCAAAATGTAATTTTTTTACATATGCTGATGACACAGCACTGGCATTTCATGGAGAGACCTGGGATGAGGTTAGACAAAAAGCCGAGTCAGGTCTGCATAACGTGAACCTCTGGCTACGAGCTAACCCACTAACCTTAAACTTTGCAAAATCTACCCTAATCCATGTAGTTTCTGTAAAATAAAGCCAGCCAATCATCATCATCATCATCATCTGCCTAGCCTTTTTCCCAACTATGTTGGGGTCGGCTTCCAGTCTAACCGGATATATATATATATATAGCCAATATATGCGTTAAATTACACGCTTGCAATGCCCCAAGAACTGCACGTCCTGCTCATGTCTTCCAATTTCTCAATCAAATGCAGTTAAATAATAGGTCTTTACCTATGAAATTGCCGTTTTGTATGAAAAAATTTAAACGAATTTTTTTCATGAATTTTTTATTTGTATTAATCGAAGTAATCACCCATGCAATCAATGCATCTTTGCCATCGCAGTGGCAGTTTATTGATGCCCTTCTTAAAGAAATCAGCTGGACGGGAGGCAACAAATTCTTCAAAGGCATTTTGTACTGCCTCTCGGGTATTAAATTTTTTTCCCGCCAAGAAGTTATCCAAATTCTGGAAAAAGTAGTAGTCTGTAGGCGCAAGGTCTGGTGAGTAGGGCGGATGACGGAGAGCTTCCAACCCCAGTTCTTGCAACTTGGAGACCGTCTGCTGTGCAGTATGAGGTCGCGCGTTGTCGTGCAGGAGCAGCGGAGACGAGCGATTGACCAATGCTGGTTGGAGATGCGCCAGCTTCTCCATCATTGTGTTCAGTTCTTCACAGTACACATCTGCAGTAATGCTCACCCCGTTTGGTAAGAAGCTGTGATGAATCACACCGGCGCTAGACCACCAAACAGTGACCATCACTTTTCTAGGGGTAAGTTTTCGTTTAGGGCATTGTTTAGGTGCTGAACCAGGATCCAACCAACTTGCTGAGCGCTTACGGTTATCAAACAGAATCCATTTTTCATCGCAGGTAACAATGCGGTTCAAAATTCCTTCATTTGTGTGTCTGTTGAGCAGTGCAAGGCACGTCTCGACGCGTACTTCGCGCTGGCGATCATTGAGTTCGTGGGGCACCCATTTGTCAAGCTTTTTTACCTTGCCAATTTGACGCAAATGGACCAATATTGTTTTGACGCTAACGTCGAAAGCTGCTGCTAATTCAGCCGTAGATTGTGTATCATCAGCTTCCACAATCGCCTTTAATTCGTCATTGTCGACCAAAGTCTTCGGACGACCGCGAGGTTCATTTTTCAGGTCGAAATTTCCAGAACGGAAGCGAGCAAACCAATAACAGGTGGTGCGTTGGTTTGTAGTGTTAGCTCCGTAAACGTCGTTGATGTTGCGTGCCGCTTGTGCCGCGTTGCTGCCACGACGGTACTCATATTCCATAATTACTCGAATTTTTAACGTATCCATGATGACGAAAAAGATTGAAATGCGATGAAAATGTAACACTAATCAATAAAGAAATGACTACTTTTAGAAAAAAAAATCCATGTTTTTAAAATAAAATTAATTTGAAATTAGAATTCTTAGCCAAACAAAAATTATTTTGATTTGAAATGGCCAGTACTGCAGAACGGCAATTTCATAGGTAAAGACCTAATATTTAGGAATACTACTTGACGAAAAGTTTACTTGGCGCCCGCACATAGAGGTAACCGCGGCGCGAATTAAGCGCGCCCAAAGAAGTAATGACGTTTAAACCTTTTAGATTCCCCGCCGCAAATTTAAATAAAATCTTGATGATCGATCGAGAGGGGCTTGTGGCTAAATAATATTAGCTGCACAGGTCGATCGACCAGGGGGCTTACTCTTGAAACTAATTTTAATTTCAATCTAAACCCAATACAATTCCAATGTCAATTTTGCAGTTACGTGATTCGGTACTCTTGAACACAATAGTGTCAACATTGGATTGAAATTGGGATTGCCCCGCCATTATTTTATTCAACGTGAAGTTAGCTACGTTACGGGCCGCAATAGTGTTGTTCGACTCATTACAATAAACCGGTAATCTATATCTATACATATAATAAATCTGTAAAGGAACTTTTCCTGTACATTTAAAATATTTCGAAAATAATTGCTTGGGGTGGTAAGGGATAATCAACAGATGACATTTTAACCCTTATCAAAATTTTTGTCTGTAGCTCGGTTTTTCAGTTTCTGTGTTGAATAGATCAAGTATCACGTCAAAAGAACGAAACTAATATGGTTATCTTTCATACTCAAATATTGTTTATAACTCAGAGTTTATATTAGTCTTTGTTTCATCGCAATCGCTTCGGTCAACCTATCTAAATAATTTAAAGTGTTCAAGAAGAATTTATTTACGTAATGTTGAAACACTTAGCGACATCTATTGGCGTGAAACGGTACTAACGAATACTTAATATTAACACGTCATTCTCATTTAAGTTACTTACTGTGTCTGTGTTATTTCAAAAAGTAATGATACTGATTAGTAAAATCGCTTTCCGTTGGTGGTTGATTCCCACGAATCAAAAAAGCTAAAAGAATTTCAAATAAAAAGTTGTGATAATATTAACTGACGTGGTGTTCTGAGTCATATACCTAGAATGCAATGTTAGATAAATATTTATTAGTTTTATCAATCAAATTAATACAAATAGAGGGGAAGAAATCTCATTTTTAATCAGGGACCGGACAACCCCGCTTAAGAGTTAAGCCTTTTGACAGGGTAACCCGTACATGGGGTAATTCATATCGCAGTGTTACCTTTTGTTCGAGTTTCATGCGCGAAACCCAGCGAAATGGTTAACACCTTTATTATGGTAACCACGTGAAGGGGTTAACCTCTTCAATGTCTTAAGCCTTTGAAGGGGTTACCTTCACGAAAAGCTTTTATTCGTGTTACCCTGAATTACCTAATCCACTTGAGCTGCATGTTTAAACTTGTACCCGAGCGGCGACGCGGCGCGGCGGTGTGGCGCCTCATTGTGTTACTTACTATTTTTATTTAGTTATTACGAATTTGACAACAAGTGACGATAGATAAGCGATAGTCCGGTCAAAATAGACATTCACCCTTGCATAAATTCCTAAGACGCTGAATTTTTACATAAATGTTAGGGATACCATTATAATGAAAATTCTCCATCGATCCCCTGAGTGCAATTTGTTTCCATTCAAGGTCAAAGTTCGCTAAAATGTTTTTTTTTTTTTGGGAAACGGTTAGTTTTATGATAAAAATAGGTGAAATAAAAATTGTAGGTCATGCAATTATGAATCTATAAAAATTTACTTTGGATGGGAAATCATCAATTACTTCTCCCGCTCTGGACGGACCGGGAAGGCTGTCAGACTTTTACTGACTAAAATCCACCCGTGTTCCTTCAGTTGCCTGTGCCAGGGCCACGGTACCTCTTTCGAACAAATCCGCGACCCTGGCAGGCATTGGCCATAGCGGACCCCTTTCATTATTGTTGACATCTCTTTGAGGTGCGCGTGGAACACAATGCACCGTCGACCCGGGCCTGGTCCGTACCAGACGGCGAACTATCCATTGCTCGCACTGCGCAAGCCCGCATCTACGGTGTCCGCTACGGAGTCCCGACGCCCATTCCGTCTCCTGTGGCGGCTAAGGGCGCGACAGCACAAGGATTGCCTCTCCCTCACGCTCTCCGCCTCCTTCTTCGCGAGCATTACTGCTTCGCTGAAGGAGGTGACGGGCTTCCCATGCACTTTCCTCCGTACCATGACCTGGACCAGAGCCGGACGCGAGAAATCGTCGCCGCCGATAGCCTACATTGATCGCTTCCGCGAGGACACGCGGCAGTGCTTCGCCCGAGCAGGGCAGACCTCCATCGTTCCGTCCAGGCGATCCACACAATGGTGACACCCGGGTCTTTCCTTCGGCCTTATCCAGAACAAGAACCTCCCGAAGCAGCCGTGTCCGGTGAGAACCTGCGTAAGGCGGAAGGTGAGGACGCCGAGACCCTTTTTTCCTTCCGTGCCCAGCACTGGGTTGCGACAATCGCACTTTCCATGACGCCATGAGATCCCACCGGAGCTGTCCGTTGTGCCGTAATTTCTTGCGGCGGCGGAGTTACGCCCCGGCGTCTTGCCTCCTCGCGCCGCTCTCACACATGCGAAGTTTCCAGATCTCAGGGTGGCAATCCGGCAAAGTGGCTCGCTGCCTCACCGGAGTTCGGACGGTATCCCGGGACTAGCCGGAACACTTTATCCCCTAAGATTCACCATTTCTGAGAAAAATCGATTCTAAAATTTACTTAAGTTGTATTCCCCATAATATGCACCACCCACGAGGTAGTGTACTTGACGCGTTTTTTTTAAGCGCCATTGATCAGGCCGGCTGACCACCAGACGAGCAGCAAGGCATGCACGAGGGATAAAAAAGCTGATTCAAATTGTAACATGGGGCCCTCGATGTCAGCTCGCTCACCGCCCGCCGACAATAACGCCCAGGAAAGGGCTGACGGGGAGGCGGTAGTTACTGAGTAATTTCCAGACCTTCGTCTTCTCCAAGCCAATATCAATCTTTGCACCAGAGCTCAGGACCTTTTGCTCCAGGCAAGGCGAAGTGGTTGATCAACGTTGCCATCGCCGCCAAAACATACTTTGTTCCTCCCAAGAATGACAGGATGGGTGACATTGATGGCTTGGTGACACTTATCTTGAGGCTGGCTGCTGACACTCTATCCCTTGAGACCTTCAGTCGGGACGGGGCTTTGTGGCAGCCTTAGTCGAAAATATGGTCGTGGAGATTTATTTCTCACCCAACCGACCTCTCGCTGACTTTGAGACTTTATTTCGGAATCGAATCCAGTCGTCAGTCGAAGACGTCCTCACCCCGTCCTTGTCGAAAGGTACTTCAACGCCGAGTTCACAACTTGGAGTTCCCCAGCAACGGATGCACGTGGTGTGTTATTAGAAGAGTGGGCGATGGAGTCAGGCCTACTGCTCCTAAACCGGGGATCCGTTCAGACATGTGTGCAGCAGTGGGGTAGGTCTATAGTGGACTTATCGTTTGCCAGTCCTGCTGTGGCACGCTCTGTTCAGGACTGGCGTGTATTGTAGGAGGTGGAGATGTTGTCGGACCACAGATACATCCAGTTTGATGTTTCCGCCCAGACTTCGAGTGGCCCGGTCCAAGCGGCCCCGGCCAGGGTTGAGGATGACTGTTGACGATGGGTGGTCAAGCGACTGAACCAGGAAGCTCATCTGGTGGCCTCAATGGTGCATGCCTGGTTAGACTCACCAGTCAGGTCAGTCGATATTAACGACGAAGCAGTATGGTTCCGGGAGGCCATAACCCAAATCTGTGATGCTGTGTTGGTCCGCGTTCAGTCTCTATCTACCAGGCACCAGGTGTATTGGACGTCACAAGATATTGCGCAGTTGCACATAACATGCGTAGCGGCGTGGTGCCCGTACACTAGGCACCAACGAATGCGCCGAGGAACACCAGAAGCGCTAGTAAGAGAGGCGGAACGGTGTGAAGTGTACAAAGTGGCGGTGGCAGAGTGGTGGTGGTGGGTGGTAAATTGGATTGCTAATTGAAATATAATTTGCTGTGTCTAATTGACGAATTTAGAATCAATTGATGGTGTGTGTAGCATCCGACATCTTATATTTGTACGCCGTTCGGGCAAAACATGACTGTCTTAATCATAATTTGACGTAACATCTTGCATGCTATGTGTGTGTATACTCATGTTTTGGACAAATAAAAAATTATCTTATCTTAAGAAGGCTCTTCAGCTGGAAATTAAGCGAGCAAGGGCCGAAGCTCATGATACATTGCTGGCAATTCTAGAAAGGGATACGTGGGGGTGACCATACCGTTTGGTTTGGTTAGGTCCAGCGCTGCTAGAGAGAGTGGTGAGCGCTTTATTCCCCTCTCAAGGGGAGCACACACCACCTAATATGGTTCCGCCTGCTATAGTGCCCAACACGGAAAACGAAGATGACGACGCGCTTGAAGTAACCCAGGTAGAACTGAGACCGGCAGTACAAAGGCTTAAGGCCAAAAACACTCCAGGACCAGACGGCATTCTTGGCCGTGCATGGGTTCTGGCCATCAAGGCTCTCTGGCCCCGCTAAGTAGGACTCTTGAGTGCATGTCTGGAGAGGGGCCAGTTTCCACGCTAGTGAAAGACTGGAAAGCTGGTCCTGCTAAAAAAAAAGAAGGGCATCCTGCGGGCTCTCCATCCGCTTACCGACCCATTGTGTTGCTGGATGAGGTGAAAAACTCTTCGAGAGAATTATTGCAAACCCTCTCATTCAGCACATGGCAAGAGAGGGGCCGGATCTAATCTGGGTGCTTACCCTCGAATATGATTCCGATGGATCGACATTGGAATTATCAGTCAAACGTCAGGGATTGGCTAGATTCAGTGAGTCCAGCTAATCCCTGACGTTTAACTCAACCAACTGACGTTTTATCAATGTCGATCTATCGGAATTATATTCCAGAGTAAGCACCCTGATCGGAACCGGTTTGGTTTCTGTAGGGGGTGCTCTGACGGCCAAAGAGTATATTTTAGAATCGCTTTTTCTCAGAAATGTTGAATCTTAGGGTATAAAGGGTGTAAGGATAATTTATGTATGTACAGTCGCCAGCAGGTCAAGCTACCCCAAACTGTCAAATTTTCCCAATTGAACATAAACCTTATTCCTTTGTGATAAAGTTGAAAAACTATCAAAGAAATTTGACAGATTGGGGTAGCTTGATATGCTGGCCTCTGTACTTAGATAATTGCATGATCTAAATTTTTTGTGAGTGAGCTAATTTTATCATAAAACTAACAGTTTCGCAAAAAATAAAACATCTTTGCGAACCTTGTATAAAAAAATTGCACACAGAGGAACGATGGGGACGACTTTCACAGTATTATAGAGGTATGAGGAACAGGGTGTAAAGTTCGCTCAGCCTCTATTGAAAAGGAGGATCCTCCGACCAGACGGGTATTGTGTCTGGTCCGGGCAACTGCCCAACAGTTGATGTCGGGATTTTTGTATATGTTCGAGTGCCGTCGAAAACTCTGATTGCGCGATGCAGAATTGCTCATATAGTTCGCCTGTGGCATTGTAGATGGCGCCACTTTTCTTTTTGTTTTTCGATTTTGTTGCGAAGCATTTTTATTTGTAGTGCCGCTACATCACTCCCCCCGGAGACCGGAGGTCGATAGTGGGCTGAGTCAGTGCATGTTATGCATGCTTGCCAGTGCCAGTTGTGGTTCCAGTGGGTCGGAACCGGGTGTCACATAGTTCGCGGTGAGTCGGAACTGTCTGCGACGATTCCCCAGTGAGTCGGGGTTGCGCTGCGTTATGCTCCAGTGAGTCGGATCTGGTACAGCGCTGGGTTGAGAGGTTGAGGCTGACTGCTGGCGTCGACCGGGAGATTGGGCTCTCGACCGGCCGAAAGTGCAGTGTGCTGGGCCATGGCTGCTGATGAGGCTGTGGGTGATGACCAGGCATGCGGTTCGCTGCATGCAGGTGGTCAGGATACCCGTTGAAGCCGTAGGGTGCTGGCTGGCTGTGTGACTCGCCGCTCGAAAGCTTGAGGAAGTGGACTTGATTTGATGAAGATGACGTCACGCCGAAGTGTTGCACGAAGGCTGCGCTGACGTTCTTTCACGGGGTCACCAGTATAGAGGTATGAGGAACAGGGTGTAAAGTTCGCTCATCCTCTATTGAAAAATAGACGTGTCTGTGTGTGTGTGTGTGTGTGTGTGTGTGTGTGTGTGTCTGTCTGAGGCAACGTAGCTCCCGAACGGATGAACCGATTTTGATTTAGTTTTTTTTGTTTGAAAGGTGTATTAGTCGGGAGTGTTCTTAGACATGTTTCATCAAAATCGGTTCAGCCGTTTGAAGATTATCAGCTCTTTTCTGGTTGAAAAACGGATTTTAGCCTCTGATCAACTTAAAATTTGGGATTCTATTACTTCAATGATATTAGACGAACAGCAGAAGTATCGTGTTTGGGCTCATTGAAAAGGTCTCAATGAATAGATTATAGATAAATGGTGATTTAAGGGAGACATTAAGTTTAAAAAGCAAGAAATAAAAATTAAATTAAAAATGTAAAAAACCCCCGACCCAAACAAAAACTCCAAAAAGTAAAAAATAATATTTATAGGCCTTTTAATTTTAACGTAATATTTTGATCAGGGCATTGTCAAGTCGGGGGACGGTCAATTAAAACGCCAAACAGAGGCCTAGCCGTCCCCCGACTTGACAATGCCCTGATCAAAATATTACGTTAAAATTAAAAGGCCTATAAATATTATTTTTTACTTTTTGGAGTTTTTGTTTGGGTCGGGGGTTTTTTAAATTTTTAATTTAATTTTTATTATTTGTAGTGCCGCTACAGTATCAATACAATGATATCCCTAACGTTCATGCAAAACTTATGTTTCTTGGGAATTTATGCAAGAGTACACCAATTTTTCGGGCTAATTTGACTGGGCTATATACGGTGTCCAGCATCTCGACTCGGCTGTGGCATTTCCAAAGAAAAAGAAACTAAATATTATAATAAGAAATATAATAGGCAGTAATTACTCATGTGGTAATACTACACAGTGTGTGTAGTATTACAAACAAAAACACAGCTAAGTAGTTCCGTCCGAGTTTCAAATTAAATGACGAATGATGAGAATGTAAACAAGTATAGACACGAAAAAGAAATAAGTCAATCTATTACAATGTTTAGCATGTGCGACAAACAAAATTGAACTGTAAAATCATATCGGCAATAATTAGAATTCCATGTTTACAAGTCGCTCTTTACATGCAACCATGGCGCCGCCGGGCAGAAAGATGTCACGTGCGGTCGTGGTTATACAATTTTCAAACTAATGTCGATTACAAAGAGTGGATATTACAATGTGTTGGAATGGAATGGCTTACCCTGTTACAGTGTTACAGGGTATTAAAAGGTTAACTTGTTCGGAAGGGGTTACATTGCACCCATTCGAGGGTGTAACATGTATGAAAGGGTTTATTTTTTAAGCGCTTAAAAAAACCCCTTCAAAAACCCTTTCAACGAGTATCCGGCCGGTCCCTGTTTTTAATTGTGATAAAAGTCTTAGTAGCGCCATCTAGCATAATGTAGCAAAATTAGAGCGGCTAGAGGAACATCTCCAAATTCTTAATCTCTAGCGTCAGTAACGCCATCTAGGTTTGAATAGCAAACATGCAAAGACAACAACTTGATTTCGCGCGAAATTTGATCATGTTAAATTTAAATGCCTGTTTACAGCATTACTCGATTCAAATAATGGGAGTTTTGGGAGTAAAGAGTTGTAAATACTTAAGTGCTAATTTTCGTGATGTTAGTTTTCGAGGTGGGGAGGGGTTCAAGCGAGGTCGGATGGTGAAAGTCAGGAAAAAAAATCCAAAATTGCGACCATAACTACTGGTGGATTTGAGTAAATAGATAGGTTTTCACACGGGCAACTGTAGTTATGTCGATGCTCTTCCGAGCAACATCGCTTACAGAGAAGCATTTTCTTAGTTAAAACAAGTTTAAAAATGTATTTATTTATCCATTTGGCATCTCCAACAAAGGATACATTACCTACACAGGAACAATAGAAATCACAATAGTAAAATATTGACAATTTTAAAGTCGCTTCTTTAAATATAATTATTTATTGGTCTACAAATAAATGTATGGCTGAAGAAAAGAAACACTGAAACATTTTTGATTACAATTTACAATAAAAAGGCATCGCAACTGAGAGTCGCGGAGGATCGCTCTGTTACGTCCATTATCCTCGGGATCGGGCTCTCTCTCTTCCTGCTGCCTGCGTCAGCAGCGGGGAGAGAGGTGGGGGCGCGCGCGGTATGGCACTACGTAGCAACAACATCGTACTTACTATGTTCATAGAAAACCCGTGCTATACAATTAAATAGTTTTTTTTGCCTGGTTTGGTTTTTTTTTCAACAGTGCTTTTAATGTGGATAATGACCGACGTTACGGGGCGTAGGTAATGGTAACATTCGCAGCGAGCATGTCTTTACGCCGTGTGCTAAAATCAGTGTTGCTCGCTCGCATGTTTTGCCGTAGGTACTACTGACTGCACGAATACTTGCTTGGTAACATATTAGGTGCATTTTGACCCGTGACGCCGGTCAGTATCCACCTTTACAGCGTGATCTTTCTTAATCGTGATAACGCCATGGTCCCACGGGCCGTTAACTGACAGGTGGCGTCAGGTGTTACTGCACTGCTACCTGTCGAGGCCTATCGCAGTCCGTGCAGAGCATTCCCACTGCTGTGGTTTTATTCAGTGGTCAACGTTTGATAAACAAAGCTAAAAGACACGCGCCTGTACGGGCCGAGATAGGCGCCCGCCCCCGCGTGGAATAATGCTTCAGCACACTCAACCAGACGCGCAGTCGATTTATTGAGTAAGTACAGTAAAAGCTCCTTATTCGTGCTTCGCGTTTTCACTACTCGCGGATTAAAAAAATGCGACCCAATTCCTATATCCGCGGCTAAAGATTTATTTATTTGCGGGTCAAATCGGTACATCGGTACATACATATTAACAAATAACAAAAAGGATTCCAATAGGTATCCAACCCAATATCCTTTGTAAACGCGTCGTCAGATGGACTATAAAAAAGTGAAATAGACCTTATTACAACTTCGCCTAAAGTACATTGTCAAATGATATCGCCGCTGTATTGGTTCGGCCTTTGACATCTACAATAGCCGCCTTCGCCGCGGTCGGTGTTTTTAACCGACTTCAAAAAGAAGGAGGTTATCAATTCGACATGTTTATATTTTTAATGTATGTTCAGGCATAACTCCGTCGTATATAGACGGATTTGCAAAATTCTTTTTTTTTTTCGAAAGGGGTTTACTCCGAAATGGTCCCATTGAAATTTCATATAAACAGGGCCCGATCTAGCTATTTAGCCGCTCCGGGCAAAAATAACATTCGCCGCCCTTTACACTAACACCATCAAAGATGGTATGACCATAATTATGTGATATTCTTTTAACTATATAATATTCACATACGTTAGTCTACTACGGCTTCTGAACAAGTATACAAAAATTCATGAGAGTAGGTATGTTTGTAAGTATACATTTTGCCGCCGCTCATTTTTGCCGCTCTGAGCATTTGCCCGGCTTGCCCTCCCTTAGATTGGGCCCTGCATATAGATCTGATGATGCGTTTCGGAAACAGACAACGGAACTCTTCAAAAAATTACAGCAAATCAACCGCGAATGTTGCTATCACATAAATAAGTATGCATTGTTTTGACCCAAAGGATGATGAAATTTCGAATTGGTGTATGGTAGGTAACAAAAAAGTGAAAAATAAAAACTTTTTTCAAAAAAATAACAACCGACTTCCAAAAAACGTGACGTTGGATGTGTATTTTAATTATTTGTCACCGCCTTCCGAAATTAAAGTTATTTTGCACTTTGTAGTGTTTTTTGGAAGTCGGTTGGTATTTTTTTTTTAAAAGTTTTTTGAGAATGTAAACAAACATAATGAAACCAACCTCATCACCATAAAGTATATTTATATATCATCATCATCATCATTTCAGCTGAAAGACGTCCACTGCTGGACATAGGCCTCCCCCACATTTATAAATGCTGCGACTTAATAGACATTCCATCCTTTGGTACGAGCCGCTTTGCGTGTTTTACCTATTGTTTCATCTTTCCATTTATTGCAAAATGTTGAAATTTTTTTTTTACTTAAAAACGATTTTCGACGCGAAAAAATCTGTTTAACGCATAGAAATGCTTGATCGTTTACGCCTAGGAGAGTCGCTTGCATCCATATCACGCTCATACAATTAATCAATATGGTCAAAAACTTCAATTAAATTGTTTTTTTTTTTGTCACTTAGGAACGTATCCCCTATAATCCCATATAAATTACCATTCCATAGTCACGGTTTCTGTATTCGCGGTAGGTATTTTACGGAACGTATACCTCGCGAATAAAGAGCTTTTACTGTACCTACGGCAGGTGCACATTTATTATAAAATGAGCCTCGACCAGGCGCTTTGATCTATATTTATTCTTAAAAATCTAAGTGAGACTTCGTCGCAATATCATTATAACCCCTAAAGACGCCTGCAGGCCTAGACAAAACACCTTTCTGTTAACGTTCACGCTAAACTGTACGCCAGAATATATGGGAATGACATTACCGTGTTTTGTCTCTAGGCTCTGGACTGCATTCGAAACCTGTGGTAGATTCCTACCAGGATAGATCGGAAGATCGGAGGAGTGGTACCTACACCGTCAAAGCGACACATTATTGTTTTCCGACATGCACGCGAACGAAGTCGCGGGCACAGCTAGTAGAGAATTAAAATGCTTTATCCTTTAAATAACGCGGCCAATAAATAAATATCTTATAGATAGTTGCTTAATTGAGTAATTGTGACGTAATCAATTCATTTGGGCGTAAGAAAATGATTAAAATCATAAAATTAACCATGACATTGGCTGCATGCGGTAGGATCGTTGCCATGCCCTACACTATCTACTAATAAAAAAGACGGCGTAGAAGGTCTCAATTTTCTGTAAAAGTAGTCAAGTTTTAGTTTGTGTAGAACAGTTATAAATTGTTCGCGTTTGGTTCCTTTGTAGTAAGAAATACCCAATGGCGTTCTTTATTTATGTAAAATAACATTATTGAGTGTGTCTAGTAATAATAAAAAAACCTAGAAGAAAACCAATGAAAATGTAGTGTGGTATATTTTCTCTTACATTAAATCTTGAATATCTTTGGAACCCGTGGTACGCTTTACACAATTCCAACTGTAAAAATGGTTTTATCCATAGATCTATCGTTTAAAACCAAAATAAATAAAAACTGTACATAAATAAGAAATCTCATTTTCAACTTACGTAATTATACGAGAACCTTACATTATTTTCAAATATTCCGTATAAAACTCAATTAAGTACAACTGGATTTTATTATGAAAACTATGTAGATATTAATGAGATCAAATTGAATTAACTAGTTAATTAGAAACCTATACATTGAGTTGAGCCAAAATCTCTTAACATTTCTCGTCTTTGTTTCCATTCTTTTTTAGGGAATTACGTAAAACACTGTTTAATACTGCTAATCGTGCCATATTAAACTCCTTTTACTTGTTTAAAACCACCTAAAATGCAAAACAATTTCAAAAAAGTTACACTTTTGCTATTGGAAAAATCACAATCTACAAACAATCCCAGCGTAATATTGATGCAATACACAGCTGTCAAAAAAACTCAAGAGTAGCGATTACCGCGCGCCAAGCCCGATCCCGATTTCATTTAGTTCTCCAAAAAGACACGCAATTTAAACACGATTTGGCGCTAGCGTCGAACTCAAGAGTACGAAAAGTCACAATTCCAATGTCGATCGATCGGAATTGAACTCAAGAGTAAGCACACAGGTTAAGCTACGCTTACCGCGGTTGGTCCGTGGATGGGTGACCATCTTTACATACCAAGACCCCTGCGTGCCTCGGAAAGCACGTTAAGCCGTTGGCCCCGCAGTCATTTGTGGATCTTTGACAGTCGTTACGGGTCGTCAGAAGCCCGAAAGTCTGACAACCAGTCTTACCAAGGGGTATCGTATTACCCAGTAACTGGGTTGTGAAGGTCAGATAGGCAGTCGCTCCATGTAAAATACTTGTATTCAGCTGCATCCGGTTAGACTGGAAGCCGACCCCAACATAGTTGGGAGAAGGCTAGGCAGATGATAATCTGGATGATCGATTTATCACCCCCGAAAATCCCTGCTGCATACTAAATTTCATGAAAATCGCTGGAGCCGTTTCCAAGACTCAGATTATGCTCGTCGTAAATTACCCCTCGGGAACGTACTACCGGGATAAAAGGTATCCTTTGTGTTAATCTAGGGTATAATCTATCTGTGTGTCAAATTTTATCCAAATCCGTTCTGCCGTTATTGCGTAATTGAGTAACAAAAATCCAATCATCTTCACAAATTTTCACATTTATAATATTACGGACTACCCTTTTTTAGCCCTTTAGGGTTAGATTTTCGACAAACCCTGATACACGTTATTCTTTATATTTGGTTTTAGACATAAATACTGAGTTTCGAGTTAATCAGACCGCGCGTTAAAATTCTTCCATACAAACTTTGACACCCCCCAATCCCCCTTTAGGGGGTAGTTTAGAAAAACAATATATTATCAACTTTATAATTTACTTAGATAAGTATTTGTGCCAAGTTTCAAGCTTATTAACTCAAGGAATAACATTTTTCATACAAACAAAATCCCCCCTTTTCACCCCTTTAAAGGTCGAATTTCCAAAAACCCCTTCTTAGTGCTCCCCTACATTATAAAAGGAAGCCGTTTGCAAAATTTCACGTTCCTAGTCCTAGTAGTTTCGGCTGTGCGTTGATTGATCAGTCAGTCAGTTTCTCCTTTTATTTATTTATTTATTTATACCTATAGATAGATAGATAGCTTCCACCCGCGGCTTCGCCCGCGTGGAAGTCGGAAATTATCCCGCGGGAACGTACCTACTATCGAGATAAAAAGTATCCTGTGTGTTAATCTAGGGTATAATCTATCTGTGTGCCAAATTTCATCCAAATCCATTTAGCCGTTTTTCTATGATTCAGTAACAAAGATCCAATCATCTTCACAAGCTTTCACATTTATAATATTACGGACTACCCTTTTTTACCCCTTTAGGGGTAGATTTTCGAAAAATTCTGATACACGTTTTTTTTTTTTTTTTTTGGTTTTAGGTATAAATACTGAGTTTCTAGTTAATCAGACCGCGCGTTAAATTTCTTCCATACAAACTTTGACACCCCCAAACCCCCTTTAGGGAGTAGTTTTGAAAAACAATAAATGACGAACTTTATAATTTACTTAGATAAGTATTTGTGCCAAGTTTCAAGTTTATTAACTCAAGGAATAAGATTTTTCATACAAACAAAATCCCCCCTTTTCACCCCCTTAAAGGTCGAATTTCCAAAAACCCCTTCTTAGTGCTCCCCTACATTATAAAAGGAAGCCGTGTACAAAATAATTTCACGTTCCTAGTCCTAGTAGTTTCGGCTGTGCGTTGATTGATCAGTCAGTCAGTTTCTTCTTTTTTAAATAGTGCCCTGATATAGATAGATTGCTCGTTTATAGGTATTCGATAAATGACAAGTTCTCACTGTACGGCAAATGTATGTTCCACACTCAGTTCTACATATACCTACTCACCAAACAGCACCTGAGGGGCAATTCTCGTAATGTTAAGAACGTTCAGTCTGGTCTCAGTCTCAATCTGTCAAAAATACCTCGAGTTTCCATACATTTTTACAAGTTTTGACATTTGATTGTCGCCGAGATGACACTGCGAATAGATTTTGAACGTTTTTAATTACGAGAATTGGCCTTCTGGTCACACCATTAAATAAGCAAGTTTGCATATCAGTCAAGTTTGGCACCACAGCATGTATTGTCAAGTCACATCTATAAATTTAAAAGACAGTCGTGTTAACATAACTTGGTAGGAGCTAACCTAAACATAGGTTTGTAGCGGCACTACATAAAAAATACTTCGCAACAAAAGCTTGAAACACAAAAAGAGAAGTGGCGCCATCTACAATGCCACATGCGAACTACGCAAATAAATCCTACATGCGCAGTTAGAGTTTACCACGAAACTCGAATTTATACAACATCCCGACATCAACTATTGGGCAGTTGGCCACCAGACACAACACCCGTCTGGTCGGATGATCCTCCCTTTTACATAAAGTATGAGTGAACTTTACACCCTGTTCCTCATACCTCTACAGGTTTGTCAACCAGAAAACGATATAATTATACCATCGAAGTTTCAGATTATCATAAGTTAGTAGGAGCTTACCTAACATAGGTATGTCAGCTCGAAAACACTTTATGCCTTCGAAGTAGTACATTGTTGTGGCTTAATAGGAGTTCACCTAACATAGGTGTGTCAGCAAGAAAACGGTTTATTCCTTCGAAGTACTAGGTTGTCTTCACTTAGTAGGAGATCATGCGCAATGACTCAAGATGTTGAGGAGGCGCATTGATTCTACTTTCTGGCAACTTTCCTCAAATCATCGACTCTGTGGCGATATGTGAAATCTTAATAAAACTAAATTTAATTCTGCTAACAATAAGTAAACACAACATTTATTGATTCTGAGGCGGCACGAAGTTCGCCGGGTCAGCTAGTTTATAATAAAACAAACAATGTTCTCAATATAAATGCTCTTATAATAAGGGAAGCTAAAATTAAAACTAAGTCATGGCTACTGACACAAACATACAGTCAAACAGAATCAATTTTATTGTAAGGTATATTTAAGTTCAACAAGATCAGACATCACCCATGTACACACCTTCTCATTAACCTCCATTCACATACCACCACACTCCACACATCATCACATAAAACACACATTCTCACTCACACACATGTAGAAATATAAATCTATCATTAACATAATTTTAAATTCTCTTTTTGTCATGTATTTAATAAATATTTTCGCCATAATTATAATTTTAGCTTATTATAATAATGAATGTAACTACTGTTTTGCTTTTTAACTATTAATTTTGTTTATCATAATGTTAAATATAATGGTTGTATATGTATATTGCATAAAATCCAGAACCTACTGATTGGGTAAAGACTCCTGTAACACAGGTGTTTTACCTAGCGCAGGAGTCAGGGCTCCACTTTGTTTGTATCCTCTTTTTATGTCAATAAAGAATTTTATTTATTATTCATTTATTTATTTATTGGTCACTAATAATTTATTTATTTTTGGAATGGTTCACACGTAAGTAGCGAGCGACGCGCACAAGGCTGACACAAGGCTGGCCTAATCAATTTATTGTTTCCGGCCATATAACCAGATATTAGTCTATTGTCAGTCCTTATGATAATCTCAATTAAATAATCGAAACTTAATTACGGCGGAGTTAATAGTGACCGCGAGTGTCCTTGCAAACGATTAAGAAACGAAATCAAGCTATTGTTTTTTTTTAATCCAAAAGATTGTGAATCAAAAAGCTTGATTTATTATAGATAAGTAAGGTCGAATTAATCTATAGGTACTAATATTATAAAAAGGTAAAGTTTGTAAAGTTGTAGGGGGTTATCTCTGGATCTATTGGACCGATTTTGTTACTTAAATTCTTTTACCAATAGTAAGCCACGTTATTTGTGAGTATCATAGGCTCTATTATAATAACCCGAAAAATGAAAATACGGGGCAGAAAAAACGGTCGAACGAAAAAAATTGGGATGCCTGTGCTGCTGGGGAGTTTGTTGCGCCACTTCTTCCCAGCTAAAGCACTAGGAAGTGGTGAAGTGCGGGCGATTTTACCCGACTGAGCCAGAAGGAGAATTATGTTTATTGGGAGACTGTCTTTTGTAATTTTTGACGTTCAAAAAGTGCTGACACCAGCCTAGTTTGAATAAATGACTTTTGATTTTGAAGCCGGGAAGGGCAGCTAGTATTTAGTAAATTACGTGATCTACATGGTAATGTTCCTCGGTGTTATTGTAAATAATATTAGCTACAACTATTTAAAAAAATAGCTTCCAAACAAGACTTGCTACTGACCTTTAGGAACGTTTGCAAAACTTCGGGTCACCTTGGAAATCAACAACCAAACAACCTAGTGTTTGTACCTGCAATTAAATTGCATTCAAACATTCAAATCTATTGCCAAATATGAAATAGTGTTGTGCTAGACCTGACGCGACCAGCCACTCCATGATCACCAGGAACCACCAGGCATTTGTAAGTAACCGCTGAGACGGTGACCAAGTGGCTGCGACTAGTTGCTGGCGACACGCAAACAATAGTTGCGCCGCCACTTTTATCTGAGAGTCCACTCCCGCTCACAGAGGGGAAGCCTGTTTGTGTCCCAGCAGTGGGAGCATTATGGGTAATACTTACCTGGAAACCAGGTTGACGTTCACACATACCAGGGAAGCATAACATAAAAACCATGAGGTATATTCTCAGCAGTGGGTGGAACAAGGCTGCCGACAATGCTGACCTGATCATAAGAGTGCCGACCAGCTGTGGTCAAGACTGAGCGCGGCGACCACTGAGTGGGCCATTTACCGGCGCTAGCGGTACGTATATAATGCATGTATGTTCAAAACAGAATCACTCCTAGCGTCCTGCAGCGATTGCGCTGATCAAATAATTGCTTGTTGGGAGTAAGCTAATAATGAGTGACAGACGGCTCATCATTGTTATACTCATCGAATTGACTTTGCATCCACAATGTGATACGCAATCGCCTTATCGCCATGATACAGACATTTGATAAGAACATAAAAACATTAAAGACTAATAATTTGCATTTATTCATATGATCCTACAGTATGCTCCCATTTATCATGTTAGGTATTATTATAACTGCTCAACATTCAGTACAACTTTAATTTAATTCAACTGTACAGTGACTATTTATTTTGTCACTAACCAACACAGTTTTTTTTAAATAGTGTTAATGTTTATAGAGACAGGAACAAGCGTCTTAGAGGGTGCTGGCACACAGAAATATCCGCCCACATTGCAGCAAAATAATAATAATAACAAAACTCATGGAACACATTAAGGAAGTTATTTTATTACTGTTTAACATAAGTAGGTAAATATTATAAATAATCATGCCAAACAAACTTATGGGTACAGGTCATTATTATGTTACAGGTTGTCAGTTTTGCATCACCAATGTTTGGAGTACTTGGTTGGTAGTTTGGCACCAACATGAATGTTCTTCTTAGCACTTTTTCTAATCATCAGCCAAAAGTGTGTGAACAGAGAAAAAGTTTGTACGTAAACACAGTTATGAGGTGGTTGCCACATACAGGTGAAATTACATCGGTAGGTACGCTTTATGTGATTGTGGCTGAAGTATATGCACTTTGACACGGCCACCATGTACCCATTCCATGTATGAAACATAAAAAGTATCCAAATTTTTGAACTTTTAACTAATTACAAACTTTTCAAATCTTAAACTTTAGGGGCCATTCAAGTATTACGTAAGCACTACAGGGGGGCATTTGCTTTGCTTATTTCTGATGACATGGGGGATGGGGGAGTCTGGATGGTGATAGGTAGGTAAAACGGGCTGTTGTCTGCAACTCCACGTCAAACCGCGTATTTTGCGTAAATCTGGATGGTGATTAAGTCAGCAGTTTTTTTTTTTTATATTTTGGATTATATGCGTTAAAGTCCCATAAGTATTCCAAGCCTATTCCTTTTTTCTAGACTTATAACTGCTGCTAAAGAATCAATAAATAAACCAGAACACATTGACAAATGCATGTACCAATGTTTACATGAGCATGGGGGGTAACAGCTTTGCTTACTTTTGCTGACGAGGGGGAATTATTTAATTGCAAAAAATGCCCCTTGTTGAAACTAAATGTCTTGATTTTTTCTGTTTGTTTTCTTTCTTATTTCTTTGACTAGGAAAGAGTTCTGCCAACACAACATAATTATATCAGTAAAAAGTCCAAGATTATGTTTCAATTGATTATTCAACTCGGCTGATCACATCGTGAACATAGCCGAAACCTAGCCATGCCACTAGTCTACGGCTGCATACATTTCTATCAACACTGAAGCTATAATTTTAATGAATAGAGAAGCAAGTACCTAGATATTGACTGCTGAGAAACGCACTTACTTCATACTTACTATTTAGATTATATAAACTGTGGTGAAAATAGTTGTGAACTATCAATTAAAAGTTAATTATGTATCTGTTTTAATGGGCAGACTAATTAGTCAGTTTATTTAAAATGAAGTTTGTACCAAAGAGTTCATCACAAACCTATAAACATCCTTGAATTATATAGGCATGAAGGTCAGGTGTGTGTGTGGCTCCTAGTGCAGGGCAAAATAAACATCAGAATTATAATTATGTACTCACTGGTCACACTGTGAAGTTTTAGGCTCGTTGGGAAAATCTGCCATTCCTCGTTACAAAGCATGGAAACTTCAAGAACTTAATAATTCGTCGGATTATTATCACACAACTGGCTAAAACTTTGAGAAAGTAACATCAATAACTCCAGAAAAGTTTTAAGTAGAGTTTTATTATGCTGGACTTTAAATCACCAATACAATAGCACGAATCAAAATTTTATATAATTAAAACTGACACACGAAATGATGGAAAAAACACTTGTTGCTGTCGTGCGCCTTGCACACACACGAACTGACTGACACACGTACATATGCAATGCATAAAGTTTACTTCAAACGTCAAACGGAGCGCGTTTCGTAATTACTAGTTTACAACACTACACAACGTAAGCATAATTATAAATGTGACACTTTGTTTGTCAAACTTATTCTTGATTCTTTTCATAACTTAGATTTTGTTTGAAATGTAAGTACGTATAAAATTAATTCTTGGAAAAGATTTCTTGTGTGTCTACAATAGTTATGAAATGATCATCATCTGCCTAGCCTTTTCCCAACTATGTTGGGGTTGGCTTCCAGTCTAACCCGATGCAGCTGAATACCAGTATTTTACATGGAGTGACTGCCTATCTGACCTCCACAACCCAGTTACTGGGTAATACGATACCCCTTGGTAAGACTGGTTGTCAGACTTTCGGTTCCCGTAACAACTGTCAAAGATCCACATATGACAGCCGGAACCAACGGCTTAACGTGCTATCCGAGGCACGGAGGGGTAAAGACGGTCACCCATCCACGGACCAACCGCGGCAAGCGTAGCTTAACCCGGTAGATCGACCCGTGCAGCTATATTGTTATTTAGCCACAAGCCCCTCTTAGTTATTTAATAGTTCTCAAATAATAATAACAAAAAAACGGATATTTTCTCATGTGTCACAAATAAATAATTTTAATTAGTACAAAAAAGAAGGTACCTACGAGAAACCTCCATTTTTTTTAATTATTTTTTTTGTTAAGGACATGGTACAGTCGCCAGCAGGTCAAGCTATCCCAAACTGTCAAATTTTCCCAATTGAACATAAACCTTATTCGTTTGGAATAAAGTTGAAAAACTATCAAAGAAATTTGACAGATTGGGGTAGCTTGATGTGCTGGCCTCTGTACACCATAAAATGAAATAAGATTCTGAACGGAATTATTCTACAAATCGACGAGGTAGGTTTTCCCCTACCGCCATTTTGGAATAAATAAACTGATGAAGGCCCTTGCATAAATACCTATTGGTCATAACGATCTGCGAGACGAAACTGTGCATTATAACTATGCAAAGTTTTGTCTCGCTGATCGTTCCCTATCGATCCCGCTAAGGCTACTTACTTGTATTTTGACCAAGTTCATACTTGGCATACTGCTGCGTTAGTCTCGTGGTAGTTAGCAATGGTGACTGCTGAGCCTGAGTTCGATTCCTCGTTTCGCACGCAAAGTGTTGATGGGTTTTTCGGATGTTCTTATTAACAGGTAGTTGTAGTTTGGAATTTGGTATAATTGATACTCCTCGGAAACCACGTTAAGGCGTTATTTATTTATTTATATATACTTTATTGTGTTTTTTAGCCATTGGTCCTGCGCCTGCACACTAATTGCGTAACTCACGATTAACCATAATCGGTTTCGTTTTGACAGTTAAACAATATTCATTGCGTTATTTACGTTGTTGAGCAGACATATTTTTCGAACGTATGAATCAATGGTTTAACAATCCGTTTCAAAACGATACAGATTATGATGAATCGTGAGTTACGCAATTAGGGTGCAGATCTCTCTCCGGTTGTGTCCGATTGCCGTGCCATCGGACTATAAGGGTGAGGAAAGAGAGTGCCTGCACGCAAGTTTGTCCACTGAGTATATCTCCCGAGTCCATGGTTATTTTGTCAGAGCCTGGCTAAGGGGGCAAGCGGTTAGCCAACGCGGGCACCTTAGCCGGGTGACGCCTAAATAATCAGCTGGCTTAGCATGACGCTTTCTATTTCTACTCTACCGTAGAATAGAAATCGCTTGTCTACATTTCTCGGTACAAAACTGTCAACTGTCTACACGGACGGAAACTTTTTGTCTACTCTTCCGTCGATAAAACGCTTCTCTACGGTTCTCGTGCCAAGATCTGCTGCGGGCTTAGCATGCCGTTTTGTATTTCTACGAAGAATAGACAGTGCTTTTTCAATACAAAGTGACATTTCGTTCCTACATTTTTGTTATCGCACCGTACATATCCTGGGCACGCCACGATTGCGGCGGTAAGTCCCCTCTTTGAGGAGTGGTTTGAGAGGCGGCATGGCGTCCTCACCTTCCGCCTGACGCAGGTCCTCACCGGACACGGTTGTTTCGGGAGGTTCCTGTTTCGGATAGGGCGGGAGGAAACGCCCGGGTGTTTCCACTGCGAAGATCGCCCTGAGGACACGGTGGAGCACACGGTGGCGGTCTGCCCTGCTTGGGCGGAGCACCGCCGTGTCCTCGTGGAGGCGATCGGCGGCGGCGATCTCTCGCGTCCGGCCCTGGTCCAGGCCATGGTACGGAGCGAGAGGGCATGGGGAGCCGTCACCTCCTTCAGCGAAGCAGTGATGCTCGCGAAGAGGGAGGCGGCGCACGTGAGGGAGAGGCAGCATATGCGCCCTCGCGACCCCAGCCGCCGCAGGATATGGAGACGCCCTGGGCGTCGGGAATCCCAGGCCGATTTCCGGCCACCGTAGGCATGGGCTCGCGGACGGCGAGTAATGGGTAGCTCCACCCAGAGCGGGAGAAGTTATTTGATGATTTCCCACCCAAAAAAAAAAAAAAAAAAAAATGGTGGTTGTATCACAAGGCATAGAGTCATAGAGATTTTTTGTAAGTAATCAGAAATGTAATAGTACCTAGCTGCCCTTAGTAACCCATAAAAAAAAAAATGTTTATAAAGGCTTCTTCAAACAGGTGCGACGCGACACTTCTAGAACAATTTCCATCAACTTTGCATAGAAATTGTTCTACGTGAGTTGGGTCTGTTTGCAGGAGTCTAATACAGCTTTTAAATCCTCTATTGGGTAAGTTCCGAATGTCAATGAGAAGTTTGTTGTAAAAGCGTATACCCACCATTTCATGAACGAGTTGCCTACTCTCATAACACAATCTTGCTGTAGGTACATCACTAGGGCGATGTGCAGCAAGATTGTTTTAATTCCAGGTATATAAACTCTGAATATCAGATATTATTGTGAACATACAATAGATTTTCATTTACCTAATGTAAATGAAATTTTACGAATGTAATTTTCTATACTTGTACCTGAACTTCTCGATCCGTAGTTCTTCACATTCGATTTTTAAATCTAATCGAAACGATAGCTATGCTGAACTGATCAAGCGCGCTTTGTTCCTATGTTTGCGTGTAAATGAGGGGTACGCACGAATAGTGTGCCGCTATGAGAGTGTGAGTATACATTGGACCTCTAGCCCATGTTCACACGATCTTAAAAATCGCGCGGTCATGGGGATGTCGATCGAACCTGCACCCTAATTGCGTAACTCACGATTGATCATAATTGGTTTCGTCTTCACATTTAAACAATATCCATTGCGTTATTTATGTTGTCGAACAGACACATTTTTCGAACACATGAAGCAATGGTTTAACAATCCGTTTCAAAACGATACAGATTATGATGAAGATTATGATGAGTTACGCAATTAGGGTGCTGCACCCTAATTGCGTAACTCACGATTAATTATAATCCGTTTCAATTTGATAGTTCAACAATATTCATTGCGTTATTGAGCAGACACATTTTTCGAACATATTATGAAGCAATGGTTCAACAATCTGTTTCGAAGCGAACCATACTATGACTAATCGTGAGTTACGCAATTAGGTTGCTGGGCACACGACATGATGACGAGCTACCAGTCCCAATTTGAGTTAAATAAACGTCGGAACCACCGAAGTTATCTACTGACCGGTTTATTTGAGAAGGAGGACCACTTTCTGATGAACGAAAATTTCAGAAAGCGTGAGTAAGAAGTCGACTTGGCTGAGTCCTGATGTTGAAATAGGGCATGCAATTATTCGCCACATTTTACTATCCGGATGCTTACCTATTTCAGGTACCTACTTTCCGAACACCATGTGGATAATATGGATATTTTGGATACTATTGTAAAAGGGTGATTCAAACAAAGTAAGTTTACATAACAAATAGCAAAAGCTATTGCGAACTAGCTGCAACATAATCTTATGACGCTAAACATAGACAAATCGAAGGCAATCAACTTTGCCATCTCGAAACGTTCAGCCTCTAACTCTATAACTTGTATACCTACAGCTGCACTCCTGTCCTAGCCCAGAAAATTGTAATTGCCCATACATCGAACTAACAGATTCGATTATATTTAATCAAATCTGTAACACCTAGGTATTCCTAGGAGTCTTTGTAGATAACCGTTTGTCAATGTCCACATATCTGAGTGCTTTAAGAGGTAGGGTTCGAAAGATCTTTAAGCAACTGGGTAAAATTGCAGATGACTCAGGTCTAAAGATGATGTTGGTTCGTTGCCGTAAACCGTTCGGTCACGTGATAAAAAGTCATCGTAACGAGCGCTTTGGCGGCAAATTCAAAACAACGAAACGTAAATTCAATTTAAATCGTTTTTAATTGAGAAAAAGGATATAAATAAATTTACTTTTATTTTTCTGTTACATATTTCGTCCCAATCTTCAATTTAGAATACTTTTTAATAAATTGGAAAATACCCTATTGTACAAAATTTAAAGAACTCATCTCAAACTATGGTATGCGGTGCCACATTCAAGAAGCCACCAGCACCCTAATTGCGTAACTCACGATTCATCATAATCAGTATCGTTTTGAAACGGATTGTTAAACCATTGCTTCACATGTTCGAAAAATGTATCTGTTCGACAACATAAATAACGCAATGAATATTGTTTAACTGTGAAGACGAAACCAATTATGATCAATCGTGAGTTACGCAATTAGGGTGCAGGTTGGTGTGCGTTAGTCCAGCGGAATGTTGTCGCTTTCCAGGATTTCGGCTTGACAGATAATTAGTACCCCGTCTCGTGTAAATGTGCCCGAAATTTAGAATTTGTGCTTCCAGCCGATCCAAAGATATTCACGAAAAACAGATTTCGCTGGAGTAACGTTACTCCAGCGGCATGTTTTTTAACCGATGGTCGTAGCTGAATACAAACTAGCTACTTAGATAGATCTAATTTGTGCCTAATTGTGCCCAAAAAATGAAATTTGTGCGTCTTGAAGTTTCAGAGTTTAGCAAATTGCCGTATCTCTTAAACGGCATGACATACAACTACGATTTTTTTACGACAATGGGTCTTAATTTGTGCTTATGTTAGGTATACAATTTTATTTTTTCTATAATCGACACAGTTGGAAAATAAGAAATTGTTTTCAAAAACCTTAAAATCGATCCTTGCGCTTCAATGAGAAACCCTAGAAACTTACCAATTATGGTGGTTTATACCTTTTATGAACTCACAGCATCATGCGAAATTAGATGTTTCTATTCCAACTCCTCAGAGAGTTGTTCCATTTTAAATCAAATCTGGCTAAGCTAAAATGTAACACTCCAATACATGAGTTATTATTGAGTGACGGCAACTATGATTCGACAAATAATTAGTACCTTTATTCAATTGTTTATCCTTCAGTTAGTGTAGTTACAAGGATTTTTCAGTTTCACCTGAAAAATCCTTGTAACTACTCAGATAGAAGAAAATAACCATGGGAAAAGAAATTTCACGATTAACCGAACAAATTCGAATGACTGTATAAAAGCGGCCGCGCAGTACATTGTGGTAACCTTCTTAAATTTGTAGCATTATAATTGAATGTTGATGGTACAGGTGCGTACAAATGGTTTAAATAACTATTTACTTGGTTTTGTATAAAATGTAACTTAGAGGGTTATCAGAGAGTAGGAATTTTATTGACGAGCTTATTAAAACACGGTGTTAACAAAACAACATTTCACATAGTTTAAAATGCTATTTTATTTAAATTCAAAACAAAAACAAAATCTAACAGTATTTTTATTTTATTGTTATATCATAATGATCTTTTTTAGCAATAACAAATACAATTTATCGACGAATATACATAGTGTAGTCTTGATTAAATTGCTGTAGGTACCTAATTATGTTTTTCTGTAGGTATTTATGTTCTAACATTTGACTGAAAGTTTAAAGATTTGCAAATCCTCAATTTATTATGGCTTCCATACTGTGTGTGTACGTACGTGTTTTACAAAACAATAAATAATTTTATGTAACACTTTTGTGTGAGACTGTTTCTGAAAACGTAATCTTGTACTACTTATTTTCAACTACAAAATCACTAAACCTTCACCTTCTGCTGAGTCTTTGCTTAAGGAAAATGTTAATGTTTGTGATTCAGAATTCCATTTTGAACATATTAACTGTAGAGATATAATTAAAACCTTTCACACTTTAAATGTCAAAAAGACTGCAGATCTGTTTTTTTTTTATTTTATTTTTTTATCTGTGAGGTAATTCTGTATAAGTTGCTAAGTCTATTATTGACATTGTAGTACCTACTTTAGCTCTCATATTTAATAATTGTACAGACTGGGGAGTTTCCTGTCCTAGTGAAGAATAGTAAAATAATACCTTTGTTTAAATCAGGTAGTACATCAGCCCCCACTAATTATAGACCTATTTTAGTACTACCTACCTTTAGTAAAATGTTTGAGAAATTAATTTTAGATCAATTGCAAAGATTTTTTAATATACATAATTTATTACATAGCAAACAGTTCGGTTTTACAAGGGGTCGTTCAACTACCGATGCCGGTGTTGAACTCTTAAGGCATATTTACAATGCATGGGAAAATAAATACGATGCCTTGGGCATCTTGTGTGATTTATCTAAAGCATTTGATTGCGTGCTTCATGAAACTTTAATCAGGAAACTCCCCCACTACGAGATCCGGAACACCGCTCTGGATCTTCTTATTTCATACCTGTGTAATAGGATTCAGTGTGTTGATGTAAACGGGAAAAGATCTCCCGGATCCGTAGTATCAATGGGAGTCCCACAGGGCTCGATTCTTGGTCCTTTCTTGTTTCTTATTTATATTAATGACTTGCCTTACCTCATAAAGGATAATCATGATATAGTGTTGTTTGCGGATGACACTTCACTTTTGTTTAAACTTAAACGTCAGCAACTTGTTAATGACGATGTAAATAGCGCAATCTCAAAAGTAGTTTACTGGTTCAATGTTAATAATTTACTTCTTAATGAAAAAAAGACCAAATGCATTAAGTTTACGCTACCTCACGTTAAGCAGGTGAAAACTAAAGTGTGATAAGGGGCGAAGAATTTAATCCTGAAAATAGCACTGTATTCTTGGGCTTAACTTTGGATGCCAAGCTTCAGTGGGGCCCACATATAGCCAAATTATCGAAAAAGCTAAGCTCTGCAGCATACGCTGTTAGAAAAATTCGTAATTTAACTGACATAGAGACAGCCCGCTTAGTGTACTTTAGCTATTTTCATAGTGTAATGTCGTATGGTATTCTATTGTGGGGAAATGCCGCCGACATTCAGACTATTTTTGTCTTGCAGAAAAGAGCTGTTCGATCAATTTATAAATTAAGTCCGAGACACTCTCTCAGAGAGAATTTTAAGGAGATTAATGTAATGACTGTGCCTTCACAGTATATTTATGAAAATCTTTTATATGCCCATAAAAATATTAAATTGTTTTAAAAATACAGTGATATCCATAGTATAAATACTAGGAACAACCACAAATTTGTTGTACCATCAACAAGGCTCAAGAAAATAGGTGGGTCATTCAGATGTCAATGTATACGCTTTTATAATAAACTTCCAAGCTATGTTCAAGATCTAAGTCTCAATAAATTTAAATCATTCATTAAACGTAAGTTGTGCCTGAAAGCCTTTTATACTGTTAAAGATTATATTGAGGACAAAAAAGCTTGGGATTGACCTGCTCCAATTTTGTATACTGAATCTTGTTTTTATTTTTGTTTTGCTTTTTGACATTCGATTATTATTATATACACTTTGACATTTGGTTATTATTATTTACACTTTGACATGAATATTTACTTTGAGAAGTATAAAATTATTTTTGCTTTAATTATTGTGAATGTGAGGACTACCTATGTCGTATATTTGTTTTTGTTTCATTTCTTTCTCAGTTCATTTTTAAAGTTAATCTGGCAGTTTGAGTACTTTATGTGGCCTACCCTAATGTCCTTTCTTTGGTATTGTTCGTCAAATCGTTGAGCTCCTCAAGTTCTGAGTTGAGCCGTATGATTACTGATACATGCGTGTGTTAGATTATTTATTTTGTTATTGTAATCTTGTGTGGTGATAATGTCATCTGTCACATAAACAAAGCGTTGAACAAATGTAGAAGTACCTAATTTGACTACATCTTTACAAAAATAACTATCTTAGCTTTTGAAAATAACTTGGATGTTGTTACTATAAATGATTACGTAGTATTCAATTATATTTGTATTTTATTTAAGGTTTTCTAATATTATTTAATATAATACGCTGATTCAAATGACTGGCAACATACTCACAGTTCACATTGATAGATACTTTTATTTGTCTTAAATTACGAATCAGTTCTTATTAAATTGCTTAATTACCATAAAATGTTTTAAAGCGGTTTCACTACTTATCCTTTGTTTAATAATATCTGTGATAGAAGTTATTAAGCCAAAATGTGTGACGATCTATAACTTGTTCAAAATGGCGGGAAATGTTTAACCTAAATTGACATTGGTAGGATATAAAAAGCATTGTAATGACGTGATCGAGGGACAGTTGCTCAGTAGATATTCAGCTGGTTAGTCCTATTGCCGTTGTTGTGTGGAATAAATCAACCAGATGCCATGAAAGTTAAGTAATTTGTTATTATACCATTATAGTTGCTTATTAAATACCATGTTGTTGTAATAATGCCGAGTTATCTTGGATAAAGCTTCAAGAGTTGTAATTAAATGTAATAGCAATGTAAGAGATATGTTGATGGAATATATCTGTACTGTTTCCATGGAGTTTCTTGTCCTTCTTCTCCATGAAAGACCTAGCTTTGGAACGGACAACTAGCTTTCTGATTTAATAATGACAAGTCTAATTTAAATAAATATCTAGTCTTGTCTTTCTGTGCTTTACTTCATGAAATCCTTTCCCTACATATTCATAAGAACATTCATACACAGTAAATAAGCAGTAACCATTCTGACATTCAAACTTTAATATTTGTTTTTACATATACACAACTATAAATAAATATACATATTTATAACCACATCATTTTTCTGACACGTGCACTGAATGGACAGGTCCACTCAATCAGTGTGGTTTCTTTCCTCAAAAGACCATTTCAGACACCAATGCACATGGTCTTCACATGATCTGACCAAGATTATGTCTGGACTTTAAAAGAGACTGTGACCTCTGAGTTTATTTCGGCCTTTCTTCTCAGAGTAGTCAGATAGGAAAAGCCGACCTCATCTAGTTTTAAAAATATGATTGACGTGTAAAAGTGTTTCAACAAACCTACTTACAGAAATAAAATCATTTATCATTTACAAATTTAAGAAGGTTGGCACAATGTACCTACTGCGCGGCCGCTTTTATACAGTCATTCGAATTTGTTCGGTTAATCGTGAAATTTCTTTTCCCATGGTTATTTTCTTCTATCTGAGTACTTACAAGGATTTTTCAGCTGAAACTTTAAGGATAAACAATTGAATAAAGGTACTAATTATTTGTCGAATCATAATTACCGTCACTTAATAATAACTCATGTATTGGAGTGTTACATTTTTAGCGTAGCCAGATTTTAATTAAAATGGAACAACTCGCTGAGGAGTTGGAATAGAAACATCTAATTTCGCATGATGCTGTGAGTTCATAAAAGGTATAAACCACCATAATTGGTAAGTTTCTAGGGTTTCTCATTGAAGCGCAAGGATCGATTTTAAGGTTATTGAAAAACAATTTCTTATTTTCGAACGGTGTCGATTAAAGAAAAACTAAAATTGTACAACATACGCACAAATTAAGACACAAAAAATCGTAGTTGTATGTCATGCCGTTTAAGAGATACGGCACTTTGCTAAACGTTACTCCAGCGGCATCTTGAATAACTCTGAAACCTTAAGACGCACAAATTTCCATTTTTGGCCACAATTAGGCACAAATTAGATCTGTCTAAGTAGCTAGTTTGTATTCAGCTACGACCACCGGTTAAAAAACATGCGGCTGGGGTGACGTTACTCCAGCGGAATCTGTTTTTCGTGAGGATCGAAATTCTAAATTTCGGGCACATTTACACGAGACGGGGTACTTATCTGTCAAGCCGAAATCCTGAAAAGCGACAACATTCCGCTGGAGTAACGCACACACCAGGTTGAATACATGTATTGTTAACAACATCAGTAATATTCCAAATAATTATAACAGGTAAAACTTATTTTTATTTTATTTTCTGATCATAATACAGCACAGGTTGTTAAATTTGAATATGATCAAAAACCCATAACGGGCTATTATTTAGTAACTGTAAATGACAACACATTAGTAAATTATCTTTTATCGATGTTTACAACATTTCCAACACTAATAATGCTTTCATAACTTTCATGACACAATCACTTTATTTTATAAATTATGTTTCCCTATCATATAAGTAAAAAACAATTCAAATATAGTAAATTAAAATGGATAACAAAAACAGTTAAAAAGAGTAGTAACACTAAACGAGCATTAAGATTTAAATATTTAAACAAACCCAGTGCCTATGGCATTAAGTCCGCCTCTGTACATGTGTGTGCATAAAGTATGAAATAAATAAAACAAAACTAGGTTTAAGGTATACTCAAATATGTTAAGAAAATGTATTAATAACGTGCAATCTTTATGTAATCTAAAGCACATTGCATACTCCAAAAATAAAGGTAAAGCCAAGGAAAGGTCTCGAGAATAGTTGACGATGATATTACTGCAACATCAGGCTTGGATATTGCGAACCTATTTAACAATTTCTTTATAGATATTGTTGAAAACAACGCAACACTTACTATCTAAATATTAAAGCAACGACAATAGCATATTTCTAAGACCTACTACTACACCTGGTTAAATTTTTAGCATCCTATAAATAAAAATAAAATACTAGGTCGTGTGGCTATGATGATTTATTTACAGATCTTTTAAAACAAATCGCTCAATACATCGCAGAGCCTCTTTCATATATTATAAATTTATCATTAGAACAAGGCTGCTACCCGGAAAAACTCAAAATATCTATTATAAAACGAATGCACAAAAAAGGATCCAAAACAGATAAAAATAATTATCGACCTATTGCGCTGATAGTGCTGATACCAATCCTATCAAAGGTCTTTGAAAGAGTTATGTATAAGAGAGTCCTCTCTATCCTGGACAAGTAAAATATGCTTGCAAAACAGCAATAAGGATTTAGGAAAAACAAATCCACCTCTTTGGCAGAGTTTAACTTAGTCAAATCGATCCTAAATAACATCAACTCGAAAGCAACAACTACAGCTCTGTTTTTAGATCTTAGTAAAGCCTTTTTGTAAATCACTGCATTCTCATTGATAAGCTTAGTGAAATGAGTATTAGAGGTCCAGCCCTAGAATGGATCAAATCTTATTTACCAAATAGAACACAGATCACGAGAATCACAAAATTGGATGACAAAATTAATTTTGTCAACGACTTTATCTCCCAACCCCGACTAAATTACTTCGGAGTTCCACAGGGAAGTATCTTAGGGCCACCACTATTCCTTGTGTACGTTAACGATCTCCCTCAAGTTATTGAACAGGATTGTGTTCTGTTTGCTGGTAACACAACGGTTATCCTTGATTGTAAAAATGAGGAATCATACGAGTCCGATATAAATAATACTTTGAATAAAATTATTACTTGGTTAGATAACAACGCTTTAAAAGTGAACGTAGAACAAACGAAACTAATTAATTTCAAAACGCAGAAAAGTAAATTTATCCACTCTAAAATATCGCATAGAGATCGAATAGTAGAACATTAAGTACATAAAACAAAATTCCTTGGTATAACACTTGATGAACATTTCACCTGGAAGGAGCATATTGATGAAATATGTATGAAAATCAATAGGTTTGTTTTTGCATTAAAGAAAGTTAAAAATGAGACATCCAGACCACCTGCTTTAATGGTGTATCACGCCTATGTTTGCTCCGTCATCTGGTATGGTATCATTGTCTGGGGAAATTCTTCTGAAATTTTTAGTTCTGTTAGCACAAAAAAATGCATACGAGCAATTTTCAATATGGACTGGACTGATTCCTGCAGGCCAGTGTACAAATCACACAACCTTCTCACAGTTCCTTGCGTTTATATGTACATATATACTCATGAAATCGCTAAGTTTGTTAAAACGAAGTATTCACTTTTTGAAACTAATATTAAAACAAATAAACGAAAAGCCACGCAATTTTTATTAAAAATGCCTGTTCCTAGGATCGAACTATTCCGACGTCAAGGCGCCACTTGTATATAATTCAATTCGAAATTTTATAACTGATCTTCCTTACAGAAAAAAAATCATAGTTAAAAAAAAATGGCTTATTTCACATGGTTTTTGTCAGTCTTATCATTACAGAAACGCATTGTAAATAATCTTACCTATTAATAAGTGTTACCTGCTCAAAATCAAAATCAAAAGTCATTTATTCAAATTAGGCTGAGAATCAGCACTTTTCGAACCTCAAAATACATAAGACAGTCCCCCAAAAACGCCCACCCTTCGACACTTCCTAGTGCTTTAGCTGGGAAGAAGAAGTGGCGCAACAAACTCCCCAGCAGCACAGCTGTCTGTTTAGTCGGATGGACTTGATTCTATACATACAATATGCAAGATAATAAACAATAACGCATAATACCGAAAATAAAAGTCTCCTGGTATAAAGGGCTCTAAAGCTTACATATATGCAATGCTGGATTATTGTTAGATCATGTCAATAACGAATGACATAATAGATAGATAGTAAAAATAAAAAAAATGAAACACTTGGTCAATAAAATTGAGAAGAGAAAAAAAAAGTATTTAACTAAATAATTATATGAACCCATATAACCTGTCACTAGGTACGCTAATTCTGGAGTAAGAACATAAACATTGTCTTGTGTTAATCACAGCGACCAACTATTCTTGTCATTTAAATAGTCGTTAATGGAATAGTAAGCCTTTAAACAAAGGATGGATTTTACTTGAGCTTTAAATGCATCAAAAGGCAAATCTAGCAAAGAAGTGGGAAGCTTGTTATAAAAGGTTATACCAAGCCCAACAAATGAGTTATGAACCTTATGAAGCCGGTGAAAGGGAGCACGTAGTTTGTCCTTATTTCTAGTGTTAACGGTGTGAATATCACTGTTTTTAGTGTACCTACAAGTGTTTATAAATAAGATGTTAGCTAATATGAATTGTGATGCCACTGTGAGAATACCAATATCTTTAAAAAAGTCCCTCAAGGAAAATCTGCCACCTAGCTGGTAAATTGCACGAACAGCACGTTTTTGAAGGACAAAAATATTTTGAATATCAGCGGCTTTGCCCCAGAGCAGAATACCATAGGACATAACGCTGTGAAAATAACTAAAGTATACTAATCGAGCTGTATCGACGTCAGTGGATTGGTTTTTTTTTTGACGGCGTAGGCAGCTGAACTGCTAGGGTTGATATGTGTGATCCCCACTGAAGTTTGGCATCTACTGTTATGCCCAGAAAAACTGCCGAGTCTTTGGTTTCAAGCACCTCTTTATCTAAGACGATATTGAGACCTAGATTTCTAACATTCGGTAAGGCAAACTTTACACATTTCGTTTTTTTGGCATTGAGAACAAGGTTATTTGCCGTAAACCAATCCGTAACCATTGAGAGTGCACTGTTTACGTCGTCAAAGTCTTGTCTATTCCTATCTACTCTAAAAATAAGTATCATCTGCAAACAGTACAACATCACAAATACCCTTTAAATAGAACGGTAAGTCATTAATATATACTAAAAACAAGAATGGGCCGAGTATTGAGCCTTGAGGCACACCTAACTGAACTGGCAGCCCGGAAGATTTTTTACCATTAATTTCTACACATTGAACCCTATTTTGTAAATAAGAATTTATTACGTTTAGAGCATCGTTATGGACACCGTAATAACGAAGTTTACACAAAAGCGTCTCATGGTGCACGCAGTCAAAGGCTTTGGAGAGATCACAAAAAACTCCAATAGCATTTTGCGAGTTCTCCCATGCGTCAAATATCAGTTTCAGCAGAGCGACACCCGCGTCTGTAGTCGAACGACCTTTTGTAAAGCCATATTGCTCATTATGAAGGAGGCTATTTAAATTAAAATATTTTAGCAACTGCTTGAGTATTAACTTTTCAAATATTTTGCTAAATGCAGGTAAGATAGAAATAGGCCTGAAATTACATATGTCATTTTTATTACCTGATTTAAATAATGGTATGACTTTACTACTCTTCATAAGGTCAGGAAAAGTTCTTGAATCAACACATTTATTAAAAGTGACAGCTAGATAGGGGGCTACAATATACATACCTAATATTACTTAAAAGTTTAATGGAAATGCCCCAGAAATCACCAGTGTTTTTGGACTTCAGTGTGTTAAAAACATTAACTACATCACGAGGCGTTACATGTTCGAAACTGAATAGGTCACTACATTTAGGCACACTACTATGCAAAAGGTGTTCTGCTTTTGACGGAGAAGAATTTAAGGAGCGAGTCGTAGTTACAGGTATGTTGGCAAAAAACTCATTAAAAGCCTCCGCTACTTCAGCTTCTGTAATAATTAATTTGTCGTCGACCATAATCTCAAGTTGATTGTCTTGTTTAACCGACTTACCCATTTCATTATTTATTATTTTCCAAGTGGTTTTAACTTTATTGTTAGAATTTTTAATTGTGTCGCTTAAAAATTTCGATTTTGCAAAAGCACTAATCTGCTGTTTCCCTACTGTACGCACTGCATTTTATGTTGTCTTATTTTCATATGTTCTCATTTTATTTAATAGCAAACTTTATGCTTGTTTATTGGAATAGCAATTACCTATTTTATTTAACTGGTGAGTTTCTAAAGCTTAAAATTGACATTAAATAATTTAATAAATTAATAGTATTCTGTACATTTCATCTGTTGCATGCCAACTTATGGCGAAATGTGTCATCGTACTAACTATTTATGTGAAAATACCCTATTCCTAAAATTGTTTGTGATTTTTGTTTCTGTTAGTCCTAGTGAAAAAGCCGTTGATGTGCCTTATCAATAAATACATTATTATCTCTTGTTTTTTATAAGGTACCATCACATGGGGAAAAATAAAACTAAAATGTCAGTTCAATATGTAGTTTGGCGTTTATTGGCCATATCAATCACAATCTTTTTACTTATCTAAAATATTACTTTATTCCAAACCGTCTATTATAATAAAAACTTTTTGGAGATCCTGAAACTTGAATTTCTAACTAAATGTCGTCTTATAAAATTATATAATTTGGGCCGAAAATTCATAACATTCCGAATCATTTGTTGGTGTACACAATGAACCTTTATTTAAACATCGTTTGTCTGAATACAGTTCAAGGATTGCTGGAGTCAGGGATCCAATTACATTTGTAAGCAGTACTACGGAACATGTGATAACTAAAAGGTAACGGCCGTCAATACTATGTTATTCTGTATCGGTAAACCGTTAGTGTCACTGTCAATCAATATAATAAAAACATCATAATCTTAGTCCACGTACATTCTTCGAAAAATACTACTTTACACAAATAAACCACACTAAATGCATTTGGAATGAATATAAAATAACATGATACTAACAAAAGAATTATGATTTTTGGTTAATTTATAAAATTATTGTAATTGAAATAAATTACAGAATTAACTTGTCACGTGTAACAATAAGATCGTTCACTTGAAAGAATTAATAGTCAAAGATGAAAATGTAAAATTACAATCAAAAATATCAGGTAACGAAGTATGGAGTGGGGTTTTCCCACTGTGACGTACAAGCAGAGGAGGGGAGCGCGATACGATGTATAGCGATATATAATGACGAGACACAAAAGAACGGATACTTTAAATATTCACTAATATGTAATTCGTCACCTAAAATTACAACTAAAATCTACACTTTTAGTTAATTTATAAATCAAATTAGCGTTATATACTTAAAGATTTCTAGTGTAAAAAAATAGAAATCGAAGCCAACATAGATCCATAATTAATTAAAGTCATGAGTAAATTAGATAATAGAACGTAAGCCTAGATTAAAAATAACAAAAAGACAAATATATGTCAGGCACTTGTAGCAACGGACGAATATCTTAAAGGTAGCCTCACTATGTGCACCACTGTGTCAAACGACGCACAGTAATACAATACAATAGTAGTCAAAATACTTGATTTAGATTGAAAAGATTTCACAAGTAGTTAAGTATTAAATAAAATAGGCCGTAATATTTTAAGAAAGATAATATACCGTTTTTATGAGCTTTCTTAAATAGTAATTTTGATAAATATGTAATTTACAAGTAATGTTAGTTTTTAACGTGAGGTCCGGCTAGCGTTAGGCTGCAAACAGAATGATCATTATAAAACTGCCACTTAATAAAATATATTATGTACAATTAGTGATAAGTTGGTAATATAATAAAACTACATCGTATCGTTAGAAGAGGCGAGCGAGACAACACGTAAACTACCACTGGAATGAGTAGATTTACTTCCTGGCGTTGGTCTCATTCTTGGAAGGCCGGCTTTCCTTAGTCGGGATCTGAAACAACCGGAAACAACCATTAACTTCATGATGGCAGGATTTTATTTAAAATGTAGTAGAAACAGATTGTTGTAATTACCGCAGCCCTTTGGTCTTCCATTCTACCACCTTGGGCGCGCATCAGGAACACAAAGAAATCTTCGTCCGGGTCAGTTCCGCGGTTGCGTGGGTTCTGTTCGTTGCGCGGGCGCACCTGCTGAGGTTGCTCGTTGCGCGGGCGAGCTTGCTGGTGTGGTTCGGTGCGCGACGGTTGCTTTTGCTGAGGGCGCGACTTGGACTGCTCAAGGAAAACGCGGGGCAGTTCGCTGCGTTGGTCTTCCAGCCTCGAACCCTGCAAAATGTGGCATTTTATGATTGTGTATATACACAAATATAAGAAATGAGCATTTTGTATTGAGATTAGAGATGACGAAAACTAAAAACTATAAATCAAAGTCAAAATGAAAAGGGTCTTTATGGCGTACTACGGCATGTACCTGGACGCGAGCAATCATTTCGAGGAAGTCGTCTTCAGGCTTGGTGCGCGTGGTGTGCTGGGGGCGCAGCCCGGGCAGCGAGGTCCCCGGGGCGGGCTCCTTGCCCGGCGCCTTCTGCACGGGGCGGAGCTCAGCGCGCTGGGAATCGATTCTTTCCGATTGCAAGCTATTTATCATGTCGAGCATGCTGTCGCTGGAACTGACACAATAAAAAATCACCCATCAAAATCAAAATCCATTTATTCAAACTAGGATGACAGTTAGCACTTTTTGAATGTCGAAATTACATAAGACAGTCCCCCAAAACGCCCGCCCTTCACCACTTCCTAGTGCTTTAGCTGATAGCTGGGAAGAAGAAGTGGCGCAACAAACTCCCCAGCAGCACAGCTGTCTGTTAAGTTGGAAGAACTTGATTCTACACAATAATAGGTAAGTAATTAACATTCAACAAAAAAAATGAAAATTACATTAACAAAAATTAAAAAGAAAATGGTTTATACAGTCAAATAAAATAAACAATGATATGGAGTAACTCATATGATCCGTCAGTAGGTTAGCTAATTCTGGTGAAAGAACACAAACGTTGTCTTAAGTTTATCACATCACACACTTTATGTAACGATTGACATCATAATATGAATGATAATAACCCTTCAGACAGACAGGAACTTGACAACAGGAAAATGCAAATGTGGTTATTAGCCGCTGATTATATTATCAAATGGAAATGGCGCAGCCCTCGTTGACAGTTTTTTGTGTATCCAAATTTCAGTAATAGTAATTGGGAAAAGAAGGTAAGATAATGTCGGGTTCCAATCTACTTAGAGACTTTGGCACAAACCGCAACGGCCAAAGTTAGTCGTAAGACAAACGAACAGTCTTCGGTGACATAGACAGAACACTGAGCCGAGTGTAACGAATGCTCACTAATATAAGGACGGATAGTGTATTTAAAATTTTAAATATAGTCGCCAAATTACAACGAAATATTAGCCTGATCTAGACAGATCAGGCTAATGATTCGTTGTAATTTATCAAAATGTGCGGGTCTGTCAGCCCTTTAGAACAGACGTTCTAAAGGGCTGATAGACCCGCACAATTCCGTAATGTTGACGCCGATTCCCTAATTTACTACCATGGCGCATCGCTATGACACGAAAAATTGTGAAATTCCAAGTATTCGAATAAACAGAAAACACTTGATTTGCAATATTTTATCGAAAATGTTATCAGAGCAATTGCTTGTGAACAGGTGAAATCAAATTAAGATCCGTAAAGTATTGAAATAAAAATTATCCGAATTCCGTTATAAGTTAAGTAGGTACGCACCCCTTGAAATCTCCGTCGTAAGCCTTCATTGTAAGTTTAAGAAATGCACAAAACCTACAATACCGCGGACACTTCAACCGGCGCGATATGAAGATGAGACAAAGAGTTTGAAAATGGGCTTTATGTCGAAAGATATTGTATCTAAATGAGTAACACGCATAAACACGGTGTCGTCATTTCCAGCGGAGGCAGCGAGAGGTACGCGTAGTTGGAAATAGATAACCGAGTGGTGTTTCGAGTAGATATTGAGATCATATTGAGATAAGAGACGAGTGTCCGTTCGCGTTAGCTAGATAATGAAATCGGTCAAGAGAACGACGTCGTTACCAGCCGGCACGATGCAGGCACCGCTTTTGAGACCTACCATAGTGAAACGGGATATGGTTGTGCAGTTGATCAGTTAGTGGCACTGCTATTGTATTCGTAGCTGCCGGCGCTCGCCTTTGAAACTGTTGGAATTACATGAATCATTCCTTGTAAACTTAAAAGTTATTTTATATATATTTATTTGATATCTGTCCTTGTGAACAAATAGAATAGGAGACAGCGATGTCTTGTGTCAACTCTTCCCCTTTTGCCTTCCATGAAAATGGATAACGCCTGTGTGTTTTCCGTAATACAATTTAATCTATTGAAATCGTGCAGTTACTTTGATTTATTCCCCTCTTTCTAACAGGAACAATAGGTGTGGTTCTCGGATGTAATTTCACAATGGCCTTTGGTTGCCTACATGAATATTATAGCCGAAATCCTTAGCGTCTTCCAGCGATCGGGCAGAGGACTACTAAAACTCAAACCATTTATTTCAAATAAGCCAATTACAGGCATGTAAATGGCTTATTTGAAATAAATGGTTTGAGGTTTTGAATTGTCAAGGAGTCGGTCAGTCAGAAAGATGAAGCCAGTTGCCCATTCCAAAGCATAGTACCTTATATGCTTTGGAATGGGCAACTGGCTTATGGAGAACCGCTCGGACAAGAAACTCCATGGACACCCTTCTAAATTAAAATATTGTTACAAATAAATTAAAAATTTAAAAAACCCCCGACCCTAAACATAATGTCTCGCTCACTTAAATCTGCACATCGTTGCGTATTTTTCCCACAGTGAAGTTTGTTACTAATTTATCCTCATTCCTCGTCCTGATCACCATTTATCTATAATCTATGCATTGAGATCTTTTCAATGAGCCCAAACACGATCCTTTTGCTGTTTGTTGGTGAGTCATTTGGGCATCCTGGAAATTTCAGGTGTTACTCCAGCATCATTTCAATGTTACCTTGTTCGTCTAATATCATTGAAGTAATAGAATACAAAATTTCGAGTTGATCAGCCCCGTGGAAGATGTTCAAATCACTTCATTAACCAGAAAAGAGCTGATAATCTTCAAACGGCTAAACCGATTTTGATGAAACATGTCTAAGAACACTCCCGACTAATACACCTTTCAAACAAAAAAAACAAAATCAAAATCGGTTCATCCGTTCGGGAGCTACGTTGCCTCAGACACACACACACACACACACACACACACACACACACACACACACACACACACACACACGCACAATGCCACGGATAGAATGCAGAATAAAAGAGAGAGAAAAGTGTACCAAAAATGGTCGAGCGGCAGGTCGGACATTCGTACGAACTCCGGTAACTCACTTAGAATCAACTAAGTCAGGGATGGCAAACCAATGGCATGCGTGCCTTTGGTGGCACGTAACAAAATGATTTGGACACGACAGCCTAAGTCACAGTCAGGTTCAGTATGATAAGAGTATTACTTTCAGAAATCGTACCTTCACATGATTTTATTCTATGTCATCTGACCTTAATACCAGATACCAGAAGTTGCACTAATTTGTTCTTTTATTTAATTTAGGTGGTGTGGTGGTGATTACTATATAACAGTACTATTTCTGTTTGCAAATAAAGACTACCAATTATTGTGAAAGTATATTTTTTTCTAGTAGTGAAATAAGTCAAGATTGTTTGTTGGCACGTCAATGCCATTTAAAATATTCTTTTGGAATTAATGGCTCGTAGAGGTTAAGAGGTTGCCATCCCTGACTAAGCTCATACTGCGGCTGACATTTGAGGGAAAAGTCCAATTTATAATCCCATCAAAAATAGCACTGTCGCAGAAGGACAACGCGAGGAGACTAAATCTTTTAAAAATAGATCGCCACACGACGAAACATTCAAGCAGTAGTTTTGGAGTCGCGCCCGCCAGGTGTCTTTTTTTTTGGGTGGGAAATCATCAGATAACTTCTCCCGCCCTGGGTGGAGCAGAAGTTATTTCATGATTTCTCAGCCCTCAGTAGCCTGTGTGCCAGGGGCGGCGGTATCTCTTTTGAACAACCCGCACCCCTGGCAGGCATCGGCCCTTGCGGGCCCCATCACTTTGTGCTGACATCTCTTTGAGGCGCGCGTGGAACACAACGCGCTGTCGACCTGGGCCTGGTCCTTACCGGACAGCGAGCTACCCATTACTCGCCGTCCACAAGCCCACGCCTACGGTGGCCGGGAATCAGCCTGGGATTCCCGACGCCCAGGGCGTCTCCTGCGAAGGCTAGGGCCGTGAAGGCGCATATGTTGCCTCTCCCTCAAGTGCGCCGCCTCCCTCTTCGCGAGCATCACTGCTTCGCAGGAGGTGACGGCTCCACATGCCCTCTCGCTCCGTACCATGGCCTGGACCAGGGCCGGACGCGAGAGAACGCCGCCGCCGGTCGCCTCCACGAGGACACGGCGGTGCTCCGCCCAAGCAGGGCAGACCGCCACCGTGTGCTCCACCGTGTCCTCAGGGCGATCTTCGCAGTGGAAACACCCGGGCGTTTCCTCCGGCCCAATCCGAAACAAGAACCTCCCGAAACAACCGTGTCATGAGGACGTCATGCCGCCTCTCAAACCACTCCTCAAAGAGGGACTTACCGCCGCAATCGTGGCGTGCCCAGCACTGGGTTGCGACAGTCGCACTCTCCATGTCGCTATGAGATCTTCTTCATTTGTTTGTTTTTTTATTTATGAGTGTGTAGTTCTTATTTCACTATAATGGAACAAGGCAATTTAGAAATTGATAATTCAAAGGACAAAGTGATAATTTGCCTTTTGACAGTCAAATTTATGAAAACACTAGCTTCCGCCCGCGGCTTCGCCCGCGCGGATGTCGGAAAATATCCCGCGGGAACGTACCACCGGGATAAAAAGTATATTATGTGTTAATCTAGGTTATAATCTACGAGTATCTGTGTGCCAAATTTCATCCAAATCCGTTCAGTCGTTTTTGCATGATTGAGCAATAAACATCCAAACATCTTCACAAACTTTCACATTTATAATATTAGTAGGATAAATATTACTCATCTGACGTCAAAAATAGAATGTGATTCGATCACTACCTTATCCTTCACACAAAACCATCTCAGCAAGTTTCAGGTTTATCATTATTATGGCTATATTATTTATTCTCCACAGAAAACTCTTCAAACAAACTGTATCCCCTTTTCACCCTCAAAGGGGTTATTTTTTTAAAGTCTTTTGTTTCTTTTACATTATTTGACTTATAGGTTATTTATACCAATTTTACAGTTAATCAAGACACGCAGTAAAATGATCCCTTGTAAATTTAACTACCCTTTTTTACTATCTATGGATGAATTTTCGAAAAATCCTGATACACGTTATTCTTTATTTTTGAAATTCTTCCATAAAAACACCCCCTTTTATGAGGTAGTTTAGAAAAACAATAAATGACCAACTTTATAATTTACTTAGATAAGTATTTGTGCCAAGTTTCAAGTTTAACCTTTTAAGCGCTTGGCTAAATATCATACCTACAATAAATAAGGATTTTATTTCAAAACAGCCTTAAATTATGGTTAATTTAAGGCTGTTAAGTTATTAGGGTGGTCCCTTATAACTTTCTTCTTATCACAATCGTTCTAATCGAATCACAATATACTCTTTAAGCTCCAGCAAACAAACTATCAAATCTTTCCTCTTTATTAATAGTATATAGACTAGCAGCGCTCCGCGGTGTCACCCGCGTAGTTCCCGTTCCCGTTTAATACGGGGACAAGATATAGCCTATGTTACCCGGGGATAGTGTAGCTTCCCAACAGTGAAAGAATTATTCAAAATGGTTGAGTAGTTTCGGAGCCTATTCAATGCAAACAATCAAATCTTTCCTCTTTATTATTAGTATAGATATAGAAGATATGTTCGCTTTCAACATATTATGTGATATAATGTTCCCCCAATTAGTCCGATATTTGACTATATTTTCTGTGTAATTTTCAACCTGTAAATAAATTCGATTTTTAAAGTACATACATATCGAGTTAATAACAAATACTATATTATATAATAGTAATTTACATCAAAATGGTCTCCACACGCATATTTAGTGCTTTTAGGTCCAATTAAATCTCGCTTTATTAGTTAACACCTCGTTATCCTTATTATGATATCATTTCGTACACGAAAAAGAAAATGGGATTTTCAACTGTCGTGCTTTTGACACAGGAACAATACAATATTTGTAGGCGTTTTTTTTTTTTCAGCCATCGTGTAATGAACAAAATACGACTCGAACGGCGCAAGTGACTACACAACAATACATTTGTACGTACTCGGCGAATACGCGTCGCGTAGTCTATGCGTCTGCGGTCAGGTGACGTCACACGATGCAGCTTCGCGGGTAACGAAATTATTATTATTCCATAACTTTTTCAATTCAAGAGATATTTTAATTATTCTTTTACGTTAAGTATTGTTTTATTTTACGGAATTTTCATAACTAATCCATTAAAAAAAGGAAACTTCTCCATTGCCAATACATTAGCTAACACACTTGATAACAAAAAAAAAAATAGCGTAGCGAAAGTACAAGTAATTCGTTGGAAAGCAAATGAAATCAATTAATAAATTAATTAAGGCGGAGATTTCTTGAAAACGCTCAAAAAGGCGGTTTTTTAAACCAGTGTATCTCCTTAAACGTAAATAATTTTGAAAGCAAAAAAATTCATGATATTTTCAAGTATTTTTTGCATACAGTGATGGAACTTAAAACATAATTAAACATATTTAATGCATCAAATAAATCATCAAAGTCACCTCTTAATTATCTTTAAAACCAGTTTATCCCTTCAATAACAATTATTATTATAATTAAAAATATACCATAAAATTCCAAATGCCAAACTGCATCTAGCGATGGATTATTTATTATGAAATAATTAATATCTAATTTTATACGATTTTATTTCAATTTTTACGACAATGCTTGCTCATTTATTATTCGATTTATTACAACAGATTTTAACCCGTATCGGATTGCAGTAAGAACTATTATCGCTCATAACGACAATATGACGAGTACATTCAAAATTACCAGGGCCTTAAGTGTCTTTATCAAGTGAACTACTCCTGCATTGTTGATTGAGTACGATTGTCGTGTTTCAATTTATAACTTTCCGCGCTTTAACACTCGTAGTTCCCGTTCCCGTGGAAATACAGGGATAAAATATAGCCTATGTCACCCGGGGATAGTGTAGCTTTCCAACAGTTTTATTTTTTTAAATCGCTTCAGTAGTTTCGGAGCCTTTCAGCACATCGTCGAACACTGGAGTAATACACTCCCGAAGTTTGTATGGAAAAATGTCGACAAGATCCACCTCAAGAGGGAAAATGGGGGATTTCGTGTTTATGAACAATCTGATTCCTTGGGTTTATAAACATGAAACTTGGTACGCATTTGTGTTAAAATAAATAATTATCTTTGACATAATTTGGCTTATTTTCAAAACTTCCTCCAAAAGAGGTTTTAAGTTGTTAAGGAAGAAATCAATCAAATCAATCAAAATCAAAAGTCATTTATTCAAACTAGGCTGGGGTCAGCACTTTTTGAACGTCAAAAATTACAAAAGACAGTTCCCCAAAAACGCCCACCCTTCGACACTTCCTAGTGCTTTAGCTGGGAAGAAGAAGTGGCGCAACAAAAGAATCTTAACGCGCGGTCCGATTAATTTGAAACTTGATATTTATGATCTTGACAAAAAAGAAGAATTACATGAAAATCAACCCAGAACTGGTTAAAAAGGGTGATCATCACGTATTTAGGGAAGGATGTTACCGTTTGCTTCGATTAAATCGAAATTTGGTATACCATAATAATCTTAGGGTTCGTCAAAACTTTCGAGGCAGAAACACAATTACTTTTGTTGATTGTTGTCAATACGTTCATATTGTGTATTCACAGAATTGTAAAGTTCAACTTGTGTTTCCGATTTCACAGTATCTGTTCTGACCTACATGTATTGTTCGTAGATAGATCCTCAGGTACAGTTGATCTTGTAATTATTTACAGGACTTTACTGGATAATGTGTTACACGAAACTGTCGCTGGTGCTGTTGATGGTTATGTTTATACATAATAAAGTAATGATAAGAATTATTTTCCAGATCATAAAGCCCATTTTGCTAGTAATTACATTCTAAAACTAAAACACTAGTGTTGTGCGCACTTACCCTTTGGTGGGTACGTTTACGGGGACGAACGCCTTGTTGGTGATTGCTGGCCTAGCTTTAGGCCGATTCTCTTTATTGCTAAGCGTGGCGCGTTGCTCATTCATTCGTTCCGACTGGCATCGCAGCACCAGGTCGAAGAACGACTCGGGGTTATCCTCCGATTCGGCGCGCTCGATCTTCTTTTTATTCTCAGTTTCCACCTCTTCCTCGGCTCTCTTAGGGTCGGGGGTAATCTGTGGACAGAAATGTATTTAAAATATACCCTCACTGGCACAGCGCTGCAAGTTGAGACACATTTCGCGCCAAATAGTATTTTCGAGGTTAGTGTCAAACTGCTGTCAGAAGCAAATACGCTCCTCAAAATTTTTCTTGATTTCATAAAAACGCTGTGAAGTTGCCTAAAAACGTTAATAAAGTGTAGCCAAAGTGTTTCGGATCCCGTGTTAATGTTATCGAGTGTTCTAAACAACTATAAAAAAAAAACTAAAATTTGTACATGTCTGTTTTACTTTATATGATCCAGGATCTTACTACTAAATAACGTTGTGCGTGTAGACTGGCGTCTAATTACTCACTGATACTACCTCTGTCGGATACGAAGCCTGGTGAGACAGCGTGCTTTTTAGCCAGGCCCACCAGTGAGTTCGAGCCCGCGACTATATTTCCCTTAATGTACATTTCTGTTATTTTTTTTTAAATTTCAATCTATTGGCGACTGGTTCAATATTAAAATAAGAAATGCTTTTAAAGGCAAAATAAGTTAGGTATACATATAGCTAAGTATGTGACTTGCTAGTTACAAAGACAATTCTCAAACCAACAGTTATTCAATCAGCAGAAACAGCTAAACGGATTTGGATGTTTGGCACACATCTAGTTTATAACCTTAATTAACATATAGGATACTTTTATGCCGGTAGTACGTTCTCGTGGGATAATTTCCGAACTCCACGCGGGCGAAGCCACTGGGAAAAGCTAGTGTGTATTTAATTTAACTCTTATTAAATGAAGATGAGATAAGAATGTTACGGTAAGGATACCCTCAGCTTAGGAATTTTGAGCGATTAATCTTGTTGTAGAACTAATGGTTGACGCTAGATATAGCCGTGAACGTTCAGTATTCGTCTCTTTCACGATTCTTAATCTTTAATCATACTTGTTCAAACAAACTTTGATTTTAACAGTGATCTGAAAGGACTGTCCTTTCTGATAACTTTCAAAATCAAATTGATCTATAAAGTTACTGTTATATGGTTGGTAGTGGGTTGCTGCTTCTGCTGTCTGAGGTAAAATTGTTGAACTTCACTTCTTTTTTCAGTATGGTCCTTGCTCATGGTTGTGTTTGAATGGTAGTGGAAAGGGATATTTATTCTTACGGGCCGACACTAGTCGGGAATAACTCATGTCGTGTTTAAATGCACAAAAGGGATCAATAAAACTTGTCGGAGAAGTTGTTATTTGTATGTATTGCTTGTGAAGTGTCCGGTACTTCGCCAGTTCACTTTGGGCCGCATAAGACACAAAAAATAAAGAAAGGCTGTCTAATTCCAGTTTCCTTTGGAGTTCAAATCAATCGTTCGACACCATTAAGGTCAAAAAAAAATTAGAGTTATCTCCAGACTCTTTGATTTATTACGTGTGTTTCAGAATTGTTGACGTGGGTTTGATGGCAGAGAACAGACTGAGTAAGGCCGGAATAGAACTTGCTTCCGATGTAGTGTGTGTTGTCGCTGGAATTAAGTCAAGAAGATAGGCAGTAGTGTAACAAGTACTTTGAGGTTTATATCATGCGAGGCGCTCCTCCATAGCACGCAATCGTTGTTGTGGAAACAATGATCACTGGTTATGAATGAATATAGATATTATCGAGTGGCTACGATACTAAAAATCTATGATCTGAACACGTGGTAGGTAGAATAGTTTCACAAAGCACAGGTTTACGTCTAGGGCAGACTAGCGTGTTGGCGTCGGTCTAGGTTAGCCAAGTTATAAAAATAAATAAATAAATGTATGACCGAGGTATTGCAAAAATAAATCAAGTGTTGCTGTAGCTATCACCTTATATAACATCATGCCTGTATATCATTCAAGTGCAGGCAAAGATGTGTAGGTACGAGTGTAAATTGTATTTAAAGCACACTACTGTGACATCTTTATGTTCACCTACAGGTCAGGGATATCAACGCTCAAAATTTATCATTTATCGTTTCAACAATGAATTGAGCACATGATTCTAGATCCCCTAGCCAATATAAATTAGACGTTGCTTTAGAAAAAAAAATCTGCTGTTCCATAGAAAAGTGGAATAAATACACGGTTAAAAAGAATGGAACAGTTTTTTTTTTAATAATCGACGATATAAACACAGGGATAACAAGTTTGCGTCGATGTCCCATGCCACCCTGTACATAATTTGTAAGACAGAAACGATTCTACCTACTTTTATACTACTCCACAATTGCAGAATCTGATAAGCCTGGAACCTGAGCATATTCATGATGATGATAAAAGCTGATTGCTAATATGTTTGAATATAACACCTGTATCAATGAGAGCTGTTCCATGCTCTGCCTGCGGACCCTCAGAGCGTTGAAAGGCGTCCGTGGGGCAGAGTCATCGTCGGAGGGTGGCGCGGGTGGAGACTCGGCCTCGACCGGGAGCCCCAGCACCTTGCGCAAGTCGCTGATGTTCATTTGCGCAGTCGCCATGCCCAGCACGTCACCGAGCTGCAGATAAACATAAAAGCTATATAATACTCATTATGTTAGAAGCTATGTATTTGCAGGACAATGTAGCCATCGTCGGATTGTATGCATTAGTGGAAATAATTGAACATGTGACAACATTAATGAGCAATTTGTCTACTCGCAACCGGCGTACGTGTACGACCAGATGTATGAACATAAACGAGGCAATAGGAGTATGTAAGGATCACTGCAGATGGCGTTCTGTGGTGTCTGCCTATAGCCATGGGAATGTGACCATATATTTATTAGGTCATCATCATCATCATTTCAGCCGATAGACGACCACTGACATAGAGCTCTCCAAGCTCCTCCACTTCGACCGGTCCTTATTAGATACCTAGGTATAAGCAAAAGGAAATATTCACCATCGTGCATCGATATGAACATAAGAAATCATAGAAAGTAGTTGGAATAGTTTCAATATATGTAAGTAGATCAAATTACTCTTCACTTATAGTAAAAAAGTGTCATACGCAGTCAGTACAGTTTCTATAACTTTACCTTAGATCGTTTTCCTGTCCCATCTTAGTCTGTCTATCCAACAGTTGTCTAATAAAGAGAACTTTTAAATTTGCGTTCAGATTGCCCGTATTTTGTTTTAATCGTTTATCGTTTTAATCTATCTAAGCTAACTTTGTATATTAGGTACATATAACAGTACTAAAAAGAAGCACAGAATTACTTTTAGCGGCGACATAAGAAAAATAATACTAAAATCTGGAGTACGTACATTTATTTTCTCTTTTTCACTAGTATCCATGAACACTAATTTAATAAATTATTAAACCAAATGCTATGAAAGCATCGATGCTTGGTTATGATCGTTACTTGGTTACAACGCAAAGAACAAAAATCTATGCTATTCATTATTTTCTATACTAATATTATAAAGATTTGATTGTTTGTTTGTTTGCATTGAATAGGCTCTGAAACCAATGAACCGATTTGAAAAATGATTTCACTGTTGGGAAGCTACACTATCCCCGGGTGACATAGGCTATATTTTACCCCCGTATTCCCACGGGAACGGGAACTACGCGGGCGAAACCGCGGAGCACTGCTAGTATATTATATTTTAGTAATGGGAGAAATGGACGTCACAAAAAATATGTAAATACCTATATAAACAAAAATTTCCGGACCATGTTACTGTGAAAATCTAGAAATACTTAGAACTCGAGTTTAGACGTGAATATTCCTTACAACGCGTCACAGAAACGTATAAGACAAGTATTTTATCGAACTGGACACTAACAGGAGCTAGTAACGCGCCATAATCACTGTCAACTGTCAGTAATCGTACATAACTGCAACTTCGAAAGAAAATTACTGAAAAATTGTTATAGCAGCTTTATCACAATGACACCTGTTCAACCGATCCACCGATTCCCAAAACTTGGGACTACTAAGTTGAATCGATTTCAATTTGATTAAACCGGATTAAAATCGATTAATGAAAAATGAAAACAAAAAACGCGACGTCACAGACTTGCAGCCCCCAGACACTTAATTAATATCGCTACACAAAGAACTACGTCGGAAGCTAGTTGTCCCCGCACCGAAGTTGAGGCGGCCCTTGATGCGCGGGCTAGACCGAGTCTATACACTTGTCTTACACAATAATCTAACTAGACCTCTCACACAATATACAATGACACATAACCATAGTTTACCTAAAATCAATCGGATGATTAAATGCGGTTCCTCGTGGACGATGCGTTCAAGCCGAAGACTGTTGCTGAACCGCACGAGCCGCTGCCCGACAGCGATGTGACCCGCCACTGGCTAATTAATAAACCACAGCGAAACAATACGCGGAAACAGACCCTATTTTTAAAAATCAATCAATAAATCAAAATCGACTACAGTGAATTATGCGCGCCGAAGTAATTGCGAGCAGTGAATATTCAACAATCTCAAATTAAGTGTCATCTGCAATGGCATCATCGTGTATAGTGGAACTATCGATCTACTGGTCGACACATTTAGAAACCTCTCCCGGGATATCAATCTGCATAGATCGCGCCATCGCAGGTTATCCTTTTGTTTTGTATTTTTATTACTTACTATACCTGTTATGAGATATTATAATCTAATAATCCTTATAAACTTCACAAAAAAAAAAAAAACTCAGGTAATCATTTATAACATGCATAGGTACAACCAGCAGTACTTCCATTTAACTTCCTATCTCCAGGCAGTGACGTAACGTACTACGTTTAATTAAGCTAACATACGATTCAATCACGCTAATAGGTAGCCCGCTGTCATCAGCCAAATTAATAGCAATGCAACAGGAGTTAGCCTGCACCAATCGCAGAGCCACACGACCTAGTTCATTGTGACCTGTTGATCGGCTGTGTATTTCTGACTTTATTGAGTAATTAATTAATCATGATAGACTGTATTATTTAACTGGACTTGTAACGATTACAAGAGTATTCTTTATTATAAGCCGAAAATACTTTATTTTTACGTGGGATACTGGAAAATGGCGTATGGCGCGAGTTGACAAGGGGCGCATGCGTGACTTTGTCTTAAAATAACGACTTTTAGGTTTTGGCGCGAAAGCTTCGTAGTTCGGCAGCAGTCGGCCGAGGTCGGCAACAATCGGCCTAAGTCGGCGGGTTACCTGGGCCCCAGACAAGCGTGTTGTTGTTTACGTTATCATTTGCTTTTATCGAACCCCCGCTGGGGATTTTATTCGTTTCGAATCGGTTATGGAGGATTTACTCAATAAGTTAAAATGAAGTAATAAAAGTATAATTATAAGTGGAGATTCTAATATTTTACATGTTACTCCACTATGTATCAGCCACCTCTCAGTCCGTTTAGGTCTTTTAATATAATTAACTTGATTTTGAACCTACAAGGATCACGGCATCTTCGTCAACATGTATTCTGTGGTTTATTACCTAGCTTCCCCATGGCATTACATAAAAAGCCGCATAAACTTGAATGCAGGCCTTATACAGCCAGTTGTTGCAAAAGGTTTAAAAAATATAGCTCATAGAATTGCACTATCTATAACACAACACGAGAATCCGAATGAAAATGAAGCCCTTTTTGATGTTGTGCTAAAAGAGTACCAATCTGCCCTATCAGAATACCAGCGCTGCGACACTTTTAAATGTCGCAGCATCATGCTGAGATAGTGGCCTTTTGGCTTCGTACAGGACTTTATTTTTTATTTTACTTTTTTTGTTTTTGTATAAATCTTATGTTAATTTTAATAGGAGTGTAGCATAGTAGTGTTTTAGTGTTTTCTCTTTTATGTGTTTATACTGTAGCAAGTTTGTAAGATTATTTTTTCTTTCTTTCTTTCAAGACCATAGAGAGTAAAATCTTCCAGGTTACCAGTTCAATTAGGTGTGCCTCAAGGCTCAATATTCGGCCCATTCTAGTTTTTAGTGTATATCAATGACTTAACATTCTATTTAAAGGGTATTTGTGATGTTGTACTGTTTGCAGATGATAATTCCCTTATTTTTTAAATAGAAAAAAATACAACCGCCTTCCAAAAAACATTAGAAAGTAAAAAAAAAATTAAAGTTATTTTTCACTTTCTAGTGTTTTTTGGAAGGCGGTTGTATTTTTTTTGAAAAAGTTTTGATTTTTCACTTTTTAGTTATAGTACCTACCCCAGACCAATTTCATCATCTTTGGAGTCAAAACAATGCATATTTATGCTATAGCAGCAATCTCGGTTTATTTGCTGTCATTTTTCGAAGAGTTCCGTTGTCTGTCTCCGAAATGCATCTTCCGATCTATATGAAATTTAAATGGGACTATTCCGAAATAAACCCCTTTCGAACGAAAAAAGAATTTTGCAAATCGGTCTTATGACGGAGTTATACCTCCACCTAACTCCTAACCGTTAAAGAGTTGTACCTTCCTTCATCAGCTCAGCGCCATGAGATGATGATGACCGTACGTAAATGTCTCAATAACTTTAGAAAATATATAAAAAACATTGTTAATACCTACAAAATTTTAGGGTTGCCCTCGATTTCCCTGGGATCCCATCATAATATTCTAACTTGGTGCCAAAGGGACGACCTCAGGAGTATACTCTTACAAATAAAAATAGAATTTTGAGAATCGGTCCACAAATGGGGGAGAAATCGAGGAACATACATAAAAATAAAATACGTTCGGTGGAATATATAACCTCCTCCTTTTTTGGAAGTCGGTTAAAAATAGAAATCACCAGTGTTTTTAGACTTAAGTGTGTTAACATTAACTACATCAGGAGGCGTTGACAAGACTTTGACGAGGTAATCAGTGCACTCACAATGGTTACGGATTGGTTTACGGAAAATAACCTAGTTCTCAATGCCAAGAAAACGAAATGTGTAAAGTTCGCCTTACTAATTGTTAGAAGTCTAGGTCCCAACATCGTCTTAGTTATAGAGTTGTTTGAAACCGTAGATTCGGCAATTTTTCTAGGCAGAACGGTAATGCCACACTTCAGTGAGGATCACACATATCAAGCCTAGCGGGGAGGCTCAGTTCCACCGCTTACGCCGTCAAAATAGTAAAACAATATACTGACGTCGATACAGCTCGACTAACCGAGCTGTATCGACGTCATATCCCAGTTATTTTCACAGCGTTATGTCCTACGGTATTCTCCTGTGGGCCAAAGCCGCTGATATTCAAATATTTTTGTGCGTGCGGTGTGAGGGCCACTATGTTATAACTCTTTGAAAATATGCTAAGGATTTAGTGAACATTTCCAAAGAATTGTGAAGTGTTCATACTACTATAAAGCAGAGCCCTCATTTCTCACATAGAGGATTGAGGGCCATCTGTACCTGATAAACTATGGACACTACGGAAAAAGTCTTTATGTCAAAATCTATGCTAATGCCAAACAAAATTTGTGACAAGATATTATCTCAAAACACTATCCTACTTTGTATATCTTCGTTCAAAATGGGTCCTCAATTCTCATACACGTAGAAGTGAAAGCAAGAACAGGTCACCACATCTTGTTGTTTGAAAATGATGACCTTGATAAAATTCAGGCCCTCAGTCCTCCATTTTTTGTTTGTTTTAGTTTTATTACTTTCAGCGTATGTATGTTATGACAAATACACAAGTGTCTCTTTTTTTTGAAAAGAAAAATGTGTAACAAATTCGATAACGGAAAGAAATAAAAATACCCTTTTCAACACACTTGCTCATAAAATGGCTCTAATTTCTCCGCAATTAGGCACATAATGACACCTATTATCAAATTGTGACTTTTTCATTACTATTATTCACTAGTGAGTTATAGGTTTTTTTCTTAAATCGATTGAGTTGCTTTGTTCTTAAAAAGCTTCGATACAAAAAAGATCGTGTTCAATAGTACAAATAAATGAATGTACCTATTGCTTGCTCATTTCGTGCGACTTCGTATTTAAATAGATAATTTCAACTTGTACGTTTTTAATAAATAAAACTTTCACTAAAATATAACTTTTGTTTTCTCTGTAATAAAGAAAACTTTGAACAAAAGCCAAAAAAAAAAAAAGAAACCTCATTATTTTAGGCCACGTTCCGAGTTACAATAATATCGATTTGAGCGCGCTCACACCCATTTCGAATTGGCGTGAGCGCGATAACGACGTCCCGCGAATCGTCACAGATGACGTCATGACATGCGCCATCTTGGGATAACGCCGACCATGCGTTATACTAATATCACCGTGAGCGCTGTCAAAAATGACAGTTGTGCTGTTTTGTTTTGAGTCGCATCAAATCTTTAGTTATCTTAGATTTATTTGAAATAGTGGTTCTATCTGAAATGAAGAAATGTGTGGTGTAAAATGACGGTTGTTAGCTGTCAGAATCGTGATCTAACTCGGAACGCAAAATATCGATGTGAGCGCTCACAGGGCCATTTTTCTAATTCGGAATGCGGCCTTAGTCCATGGCCGATCGCCATTGTTAGATGCGCGCGCATTGGAAACACCGCCCGATATAAGATGTGAAGCCCATAACGTTATGGAAAGTTTACTACCTAAAAACTCCAAGGACAAAATTATGTTTTAGTATTATTTTCTTCACAAGTGTGTTGAAAAACGTCGTATCATACACGTGTCTATTGATGATTACCGTCCTCGGCTGTCTTAAGACCCTCGCCTGACGGCTCGGGTCTCAATGGCGCCTCAGCGTAATCACCAACGTTATACACTTGTACCATAATGTACTATTATTGTTTAAGAAAATCGAGTTTTATTTTATTCTCTGAATTCGGAAATAGCGTGACCACAATTTATTTTTGACTGCAGCAAATATTTGTAAATGTAGTCTCATAGATTTTAATAAACTTTCTTCGAATTTTCGCTTATTATCGTCAAAGCAATTGAAATTGCTGCGGCAGGTTATACAGTAGACCAAAGGAGTATAACCTGCCTCTCTGCTTAGCGTTTGTGGACTACGAGATAACCCTCAATTCGATCGAGATTTGGGCTGTACTAGTGTCTCCAACAGTGCCAAATTGACTAACGATACATCGGGTGCGAAAGTGTTTGTATAAAAACGCCACTATGTCAGTCCGGCTCCAGGACCGGACCTCGAAACCTATCCTTTTGCAGCAAGGGGTGAAACAGGGAGACGTAAACTCTCCGAAACTGTTAACCGCTGCACTGGAGGATGTTTCAAGATTCTGGCCTGGCGAGGGTTTGGCATCAACATCAATGGCGAGTACATCACTCACCTTCGGTTTGCCGACGATACAGTAGTCATGGCTGAGACTATGGGGGGGCCTCAGTACAATGCTCGATGACCTCAGTAGAGCTTCCGAAAGAGTGGATCTTAAGATGAACATGGGCAAAACGAAGGTCATGTCAAATCCCCATGTAACGCCCACTCTGTTCAGAGACTACACTCGAAGTAGTGGACGAATTTAGAACAAACTGTCCAGTTAGGTAGGTCCAACTTCGAGAAAGATGTCAATCGTCGAATCCGACACGGCTGGGCAGCGTTGGGGAAGCTACGCAATCTCTTCTCGTCCTACCTACCGCAGGGTATCAAGACAAAAGTATTTCACCATTGCGTGTTGCCAGTGATGACATATGGAACTGAAACGTGGTCGCTCACAATGGGCCTCATAAGAAGGCTTAAAGTCACCCAAAGGGCAATGGAGAGGGCTATGCTCGGAGTTTCCCTGCGTGATTGAATCAAAAATAAAGAGATTCGGTAACCGACATAGCCCGAAGAATTGCCAAACTTAACTGCCAGTGGGCACATTGCTCCCAGAACAGGTGGCCATTGGGGCCGCAGGGGTCTGGAGTGGCGAATGCTTACTGGAAGACGCAGTGTTGGAAGGCCTACAAGATGGACCGACCTGGTGAAGGCCGCAGGAATGCGCTGGATGCGAGAAGCACAGAATCGGTCGAACTGGCGGTGCTTGGGTGAGGCCTATGTCCAGCAGTGGACATCTTTCGACTGAAATGATGATGACTTGAAATTACTATTAATTAATACATGACATTCATTCGTAATTACCAATACTCACTATCAGCAAAAGGTGGAGGAATGAATTAAATTGCTTCGGTAAGTTCGTACACCTTTTATTTTATTTTAGTGTGTGCGACATTTTTCCGCTGCGACTACGCACGGGTGTGTGTAAACAAGATATTATCGCAAAACACTATCCTACTTTGTATGTCTTCGTTCAAAATGACCCTCAATTCTCTTACACGTAAAAGTTTATTACGCAAATAAAATGAAACCAATAACTTAGAGCTACTTTTAAAATCTTGTTAGCTACTAAATAAATTGTGAATTTTTTTGAAAGTAATCTTGTTGTTTGAAAATTATAACCATGATAAAATTCGGGCCCTCAGTCCTCCATTTCTTTTGTTTTCGTTGTATTACTCTTAGCGTATGAAAGATAAGACAAAAACACAAGTGTCTCTTTTTGTGAAAAAAGTTGTGCAACAAATTGGTGTTCTTTACGAAAATTGAATTTGGTTTTTAAATTGGGAAGAATAACGATAAAACTACAAATCGATACCGAAATCACCCATTTTTTTATTGTGAATGTTGGTAGGGTGACAATAATGACGCAATTTGTTTAGACGAATATCATTTCAGTTTTATCTTACTTGTGGTTCTAATGAAGCAGTTAACGTAATTCGTATTACGTTTTGTCATTGCATTTGATTTAGACAGTTTTAGTGAATATTATAGTGTGCGTCCTCCATACTCTAAATACCTGCTATACTGAAATGAAGAAATTTGATATTTTCCCGCTGCGACTACGCACACTATGTGCGGTATATCCAGGCAGGTATATGCAGGCCATATTCACCAATGTGAATATGGCCTGCAGGTTATACGAAGTCAACTACGAATTACTTAATAAACTTTTACGTGTAAGAGAATTGAGGGTCATTTTGAACGAAGATTTACAAAGTAGGATAGTGTTGTGCGAGCAAAACATGCAAAACAAGAAGAGAGAGACATGCAGAAGAAGACTTTTCACAAAGTTTGGCATTAGCATAGATTTTTACATAAATACTTTTTCCGTAGTGTCCATAGTTTATCAGGTACGATGGGCCCTCAATCCTCTATGTGAGAACTGAGGACCCAACTTTACAGTTCATAACTCGCTTACTTGACTTTCACAAGATCTCGAGCTGTCAAAGTCTAGGGCAAGTCATCCAGCTCGGTAGACACAACTTTGAGACAGAAGCCGACAGGAGGATCCAGTGTGGTTGGGCATCATTTGGAAAACTACGTCAATTCTTTTCGTCGCCTATTCCGCAATGCTTGAAGACTAATGTCTTCAACCAGTGTGTCCTGCCCGTGATGACATACGGCGCCGAAACAAGGACACTGACAGTTGGGCTGGTCCACAAATGCAAGGTCGCTTAGCGCGCTATGGAGCGAGGTATACTCGGAGTTTCTTTGAAGGATAAAATTATCCGGAAAAGAACCGGGGTCACCGACATAACTTGTAGAGTGAGCAAGCTGAAAAGCAAGCAGTGGGCTGGCCATGTTTATCGAAGGACCGATGGACGGTGGAGCAGAGGAGTCTTGGAGTCTTGGAGTGTCGCGTATCTGCAAATATAGTGAGACGCCCTCCAGCTTGATGGACCGACGACCTTAAAAATGTGGCTGGTACAGACTGGATGCGGAAGGCGGAGGATAGTGTTGTGGCCTGGGAGAGGCCTATGTCCAGCAGTGGCCTGTGATAGGCTTAGTTGATTGATTGATGGCTTTAGACATATACTCATACAAGGTCTCCATTTCATCATCGGGGTGAGACGCGGTTGGAGCGTAGACCTGTATGATCTTCAGCAAATATCTTGCGGATATTCTGAGATCGAGAGTGTGTCGACTTGGTCGACACACTCTCGATCTTCACCACGTTGCTCACAATGTACTATGGACAATAAACCCGACACCACCTTGGGACTGCTGGTCACCGTCCCGGAAATAGAGCAGGTTACGTGATTTGTGGATTAGACGAGTCCTCCTCCTCTCTTCGGACTTTAGATTACCCCACCGTAACCTGCTCAATTCTTCCTCGAGTTCGGTAATCTTCTCGTCAGTCCGTTGTGTACGCGTGTTGTAAGTTGCCAGGTGCAGTTTTCGTTTGTTGTGGTAGCCAGATCTCTTCCGGAGATTCTTAGCACCCCTTGCCTCACCGTAACCTTGGCCGCTACTGTAAACAATGGTAGGCGGGCTGCCGGGTACTAGGGGCCGTTTTACAGGGCTGCTTGTCATCTTGCGGTTCAAATAGGTTCATTTCATTTATGTAGATTATTTTACATTTTGCAAATGAGAGAACTTTGTAGGCCTTACAAACTAGATTTGTAGACGATTTTTTATTCTGTATTTTAATTCCTCTAAGTACCTGGTACTTATTGACAGGCCTGCACTGTCCTCCCATACCTACTATCACTGTAATTTGAAAACATTGTAAAAGCCAATTATTTTTAAAAGAGTAACCGTGGAGTTTCTTGCCGGCTCTTCTCTATAGGAAGCAACAAATTGGAACCGTGCACCTATCTTCTGACGTCTCATAAGTGCCCATGCAGGCTTATGTGAAATCCTTTTTTTTTGGGCCTGTTTTTGGCATAATTGCCACGGTAGGCGATCGCAGTATGGTGGTAAAATGTATACAGAATGCTGCTGTCCAATCTCTGGTAAGTCCCTTAGTCGCCTTCTACGACACCCACGGGAAAAAATGGGATGGTGCTATTCTTTTTACGTCCGGCACCACACGGAACTCAAGCAATCACTTTAGCTGCGGTTATTGATTAATTCAAGTAGAAAATGGGTCATTGTTCTTCGAGAACTATCTTAAGGCTGTGCATTCTGAAAGTAAGCAACGTCGCGAATAGGTGTCAAATAAAAAAGGCATAGGGCATTCGTTCTCCAAAAAAGAGCAATCCGAACCATTGTCCGAATTTCTCAACGAGACACTTGTCGACCATATTTTAAAGAACTTGGCATTCTCACAGTGCCTAGCCTTTACGTAGTAGTACTGTAAAACACCTTTTAAAAAAAAAATTGACTACGAAACAGACGAGGGCAGGCTGGTTAGGGAAAATACGCGTAGAAACGACTTTGGGAACAAAATCGTCCCGGCTTTCGAAATAATTAAACATAGTCCACAGTATCAGGCAGTCAAATTGTTTAATAAATTACCGCTTGAGTTAAAAAACACACTGTACACAGGCTCATTCAAGGCAAGGCTCAAGGCATTCTTGTTAGAAAAATGTCTCTACTCAGTAGATGATTTATAATAGTCTAATGCTCTTATAGTCTATGTTGTTGTACCTATTGTGTTCCGTGTTCATCTGACTTTAGTTTTTGATTAATGTTACTTTATTGACACGTGGTTTATTATTTTATTTTAATTTATTTTTCTTTTATCTAATTATTATTTTTAATTTTTAATATATTTGCATGTATTCTTTTATATTTGTATTACTGTTTTTTTTTCATGCTGGATTATATTTGAACGCAATGTGAATTGTTACTGAAATAAATTGAATTGAAAAAATTGAATCAATTTTACTATATAAAAGAAATTATGGAATAATGCTTTACGATGTACTACCATATTGATGATGAATTGTAATAATGACACTGTATTAAGTTTTGTAACAGTTTTAGGTGTAAAAAAGCATTTGGAAGGTTTCCAAGTGTTTTTATAACAGAATACATAATATATTGGACCAGCTTGCTATGTATGTGTTTGCAATACATATTCTGAATACTAAAATAACGTGGGCAGTATATGGGAACTGCCTACAGAAGTGAATACTGTAACTTATGAAATAACAGTGATTTTTATAGAATATTCAATTAATAATAGTGAGTCTTAAAAAAATAATTATTAAAATTATTCTTGTTTTCACGTCTATCGGCACAAAAGCGAAGCTACAGACCTTTCAGTAATTTCACTTCAGATTTTGCATCCCTATCAAAATCACAGAGATCTTTATTTTCATTACTATAAGGTCGCTGTTTCTGAAGGCCGCGGGAATCCGCTGTATGTGGGAAGCACAAGACCGGTTGAAGTCAAGGAGCTTGGGGAGGCTTATGTCCAGCAGTGGACATCTTTCGGCTGAAATGATGATGATGAAGGTTGCTTTTGGGTGGCTGCTCTCAGAGGTAAAATAACTGTGAAGGAGTGCTAGTGCCCTTACGTGGCGCTGTAAAAACTAAACACTAAATGATCAGCTGTTTGGAGTATCAGTCGGGCTCGTGTGGTTTGTTTTGGTACCAATCTCACTTTCTAGACAAAATGTACTTTTTTTAGTTGGATCACGTTCTACTAACATCCAATGCTCCTTAATTTCTTATAAAATATTCTTCCATCAACAATAGTACTAGATTTCGGATGGCATTATCAAAAACGGGCTAAAACTAAGACCGCAACATAATTTGTGGTCTTATTTTTTTGCAAAATGAAAGTGTTTTATTTTTCATAAATATTTTTCCTTTTTTAAATGGTTCACTTTCAATCGAAGTAGTAAATTTATATGTTGCAAACGATAATTAAATGTGAGTGTGAAGGTTTATCAAGCCATGTGCAATCGTGGCCACTTGAGCGATGTTTTTGTTCCTGGTCCTTAGTGTAGTGCTATTGTTGATCGAAGGAAATATTTAAAAAATGATGCAATAAATTTTATTAATAATTTTTTTGTTAGTGCGACATGCTAGCAATATGGTGGGCGATCATGATTGCATATATGAATGGAAAAGAAAGGTGGTTAGTAATCTGAACAATAAACTGGAATAATAGCGGAAGGATGACACGCAATGATTATAATGAATATTGACCAGAAAAAAAAATATTTGCGTATATTCTACTCATGCATTGCCCGCACTAGGATATTTAGAGCGCACGCATCCATTAAATTTCTGTCGGTTTCATTGAACTGGCAAAAGTGCATCAACCACCATATTGCTTGACAAATTAATACAATAATTAGTGTTCAAGCGAGCAGTACAAATTAAAATAGCATTAGTATCCACATTAGTATTTCCTCCATGTGACGTGGAGACTAGTGTTTCGTTTCACAATTTTATCACATAATAGGTAGGCACATACGTAACTTCGTCGATAAGATTTGTGAGGCGGCAATAATCAATCTATGCAACATGTAACAAAATTTACCCCCAATTTATCTAATTAACCCCCAATAGCTATACTAAAGTCAGCATAACAAACCTCGAAAATGACATACGCGGTATTAATTTTGATCCTGTTTATAATTCAAACGATGCAAATATTTCTTTAAAGTATTTTATAATTCAAACGATGCAAATATTTATTTAAAGTATTTTATAATTCAAACGATGCAAATATTTCTTTAAAGTATTTCACTACAATTTTCAATAAGCAAAAACACATTTACTTAGACAATGCCTAGAAAGTATAGTTGTATCAAATCCTGGATCACACCCGGTCTCGTTCGTTGTATAAGACATAGATAATAACTTCACCTAAAATTGTTTGCGCCTGATAACGAAATACTTTCTGTTACATATAAAAGCTATGTTTATCTAAAGGAATATCCCCCAACCTCCTTAAAAATGCTATGGCCACTCCTGTATTCAAGTATATATAGGGTGACTGGTAATTAGTGACCGATAGTTAAACACATGATTGTACTCATCATTATGAACAACTTTTACTATGAGACCAAACCCGAAATCGCGAAAAAAGAAATCATCTGTTCCCTACATTTTGACGAGTTATGCGAACATAAATGTAGGGAACAGCTGATTTTTTTTTTCGCGATTTCGGGTTTGTTCCCATAGTAAAAGTTGTAAAGGTGGAAAGATTTGATTGTTTGCATTGAATGGGCTCCGAAACTACTGAACCGATTTGAAAATGTCTTTCACTGTTGGGAAGCTATCTATCCACGGGTGACATAGGCTATATTTTATCCCCGTATTGTCACGGGAACGGGAACTACGCGGTTGAAACCGTAGAGTGCTGCTAGTTGTTAAAAATACGGCGCCAACGATTGCATGTAAGGCAATAGAGCGCGACTACGTGATGAAAATGCGATATTAGCGTAGTCTAGTATGCTTAACATAAGATCTAGATTTATTTGATCAATTAATATGAGTACAGCAAAGTTTACGAGGTTTTTTTACTAAGTTTGTTTAAGGTGCATTATTAACTTCGTACTTGTCATTAATGAATTAACATGTCGCACAAACTAACCGTGCGTCCTAACCAAAGTGATCGTTTACTTGATCACGCGCTCGTCGCGTTTATGTCAGTTTTTGTTCGGATAATCGGAGGGCGCCCTCTGGCGGGGCGACCACGGGTTGGTGTTTGCTGGACAAAATGACTACGATGACTTTGGTTATTGCGTTTGTGTTTGGTTAGGACGCAGGTTTCCACTAATACCACAACCTTGTTAAATTGTTTAAAACTCACTTCTTTGGATATGTTATAGTGTTCGTTGGCGAAGTACAGTGCTTTCTCATGGTTACCGAGCGCGGCGTGCGCGTTGCCTAGCGACCAGGCCGCGCGGCCCTCGCCCACGCGGTCGTGCAGGCGCCGCGCAGCCGCCAGGTGTCGCGCGTGGTACTGCTCGGCCGCGCGGTACTCGCGTAGCAGCGTGTACGTGTTGCCGAGCGAGTAGCATGCCTGCGCCTCCACCGCGGCGTCGCCCAACTCCTCCGCCAACGATAAGGTCCGTCTGGAAATAGCCACATCGCGCAACTATAGTACTCAGCCGCTAAAATGACAAAATCCAAAAGTTATTTATTCAAACTAGGCTGAGAGTCAGCTCTTTTTGAATATCAAAATTACTTATGACAGTCCCCCAAAACTCCCACCCTTCGACACTTCCTAGTGCTTTAGCTGGGAAGAAGAAGTGGCGCAACAAACTCCCCAGCAGCACAGCTGTCTGATAAGTTAGAAGAACTTGATTCTTAGAATAATAGGTAATTAACGTTACGAAACACAAAAAAACATTAAATTTGCTATATGTCAACTAGCACACGCAAATATACCAACTACTCTACGTACTCAAGCAAAAATAAATAATAATAAATTAAAAAAAAAAAACGTAACCAGAACTTACAATCTAAATAAAAGCCACCAGGCATAAATGGCGTGTCCGCTTACATATGCAATTCTGCATTACACAACTTTAGAAAGAGTCGGTCAGTTTGAGTGACAGAGACGACAATCAATATCAAACATTTCATAAATCTCGATGTGCCATAATTATTATGGTAGCGACATGTAAATGCTACCAGGCTGGCCAATTCGAATGTATTTTACTTTTTTGGCCACCATTTTAATTTGGCACAAAATTAAATAGATGTTTGATATCCGTAACTTCAGTAATTTTATCCTAAACTTTCTAAACAGATTGAAAAATGACCCAATTATTTTCAACAAATTAGTACGAATTCCTAATATCATTCTGATCACTGAAGATTGGTAAATAAACCAAATTTTGCTTTTTGTCTGGCTGGTTAGTAGGCATAATTACACGGAAAACCCGTGTAATTGAAGAATACCTTTGAAAAGAATTGATTTTTAGTATCTACAGTGCAGAGATTTTTCTTTTTTCTAGAAACGCCATGGTTTCCAGTACGAAGGCGCCAGGTACATTTCCGAATTAATAAGATTTGATAGACGTGTCACGTTATGTTCACGTTCATTTGTGAACGTGAACACTGAACGCAGAACAAATGTGACTCTGGTAGTGGAATAAAACAAAGTATGCGAAAATTTGGTGAAAAAACACGATAGAAACCGATTGCAATTTAAACCAACAAAAACAAAGCGATTTGGAGGAAATTATCTATCATAAAATATTTCCAACAAACCTATTTCGTTGGTAATAAAAATAACCACAATGGACCTTATTAGAAGGCTAAAAGACTAAAAGTCATCCAAAGGGCAATGGAGAAGGCTATGGAGTTTCCCTACGTGAGCGAATCAGGAATGAAGAGATCCGCAGGAGAACCAAGGTAACCGACATAGCTCGAAGAATTGCCAAACTTAAGTGGCAGTGGGCAAGACACACTACTCGCAGAACAGATGGCCGATGGGCCGAAAGGTTCTAGAGTGACGACCGCGTACCGGAAGACGTAGAGTTCGAAGGCCTCCCACAAGGTGGACCGATGATCTTGTGAAGGCCGCAGGAATCGGCTGGGTGCGAGAAGCACAGAACCGGTCGAAGTGGAGGAGCTTGGGGGAGGCCTATGTCCAGCAGTGGCCGTCTTTTGGCTGAAATGATGATGATGAAAAATAACCTTACCTTCAAGTTGTATACTTCCGAATTGGCCACCCTATAATATGTATACTGACATTCTTTCGGACAGAATTCCCAAGCTTTACTGTATAAGTGCATTGTGATTACAGAAATCTATTGAAACACGTTTAAACAATTTGAGTTTTCTAATGCCGTGTTCCGAAATGCAACAAAAGTGATATTATCGCGAACCCGACCAAATTGAATAGTCAAAAAATTTAAGAGCTATCAGATCATTAGTACTGATTTTTATTTTGGTTGGCTTCGCGATATTATCACTATTTGTCTAATACGGAATGCGCCCTAAAAATGCATGGGGCGTAGTCATACAGTAAAAGAAAAGCTTATTAAATTTGTGAATAGATATTTTGACGATACACTTTAGTCCATGCATTGCTAAATATACAAAAGAACCTAGTAAAATTACACGGTCACATTGCGCTTTAGCTTGTTTAAAATGAATGAAACAACTAGACAAAATGGCAGTGCAATTGAGACAGCTGCAGCATGCTTACAAATACAAGACTATTTATAGTGACTTACTACATTATTCTATCAATAAGTACCTCCCATTTAAAATCTTAGATTATATCTACATAATCTAAGATCTAGTAAGCTGTTACATCTGAAGAACTATGTTAAAGAAATAAAAAATATTCAGGATAGAGAAAATACATTCTACAAAGAACAGCTGCGCGTGCGACGTGGCGTGGCGTCGTAAGCGACGTCATACCCACGCGTATAAATTGAGAACGTATCCTCATTAGTTGCTTCGACATACCTTGGTTACAATTATAATCATTCTTTACAAACTTGTTGATGTATGTATTGTGGAGCGAGCAGCATATTTTGTAATTTAAATCGCAATGCATAACAATAACAGCCAATCCAAAGAATTTTCAGACTGATTTACAACTAGCTGTTGTCCGCGATTTTGTCCGCGTAGATTCTGAATTCTCCTATAGAATCTTCAATTATTTAGAACGCCCTTTAACCCAAGGCCTTTCCCAGAGTTTAAGGAGTACGTCTCCGTCTAAGAAAATCGTGTTCAGCTATTTAGTCGTAGTTGGCGCACTACATATGCGCGTGATCGACGGCGGAAAGGCGCGGGCTGTCGAACCCGGACGCTACGACCGCTGCGCGCGCTCCACGCCATTCACCTCACAGACGCGCTCCACTACGGGCATTTCATTGTTCTTTCTTTTTGTACACATTAATATTGTAAATTATGGTATCACACCTATTTTAGTACAGTGCACTTCTTCTTTCATTATAAGCCCAGTTGAGCCCATTCAGTCGTGAAAAACTAACAACCATACAGACAGAAGGAGAGAGAGAAGACTATTAGCATGGATTGATTTTATAAATTCAGTGCAGTGCGAGTATGAGTGCCGTGCAGAGCTAGCGACCTCGCCGGGCAGCATTCTCATGCATAATGAGCATAAAAACTAACGTGTTACATATTAACACATTACTGCGGTACATCGACGTATTTAAATTTAGCGCACAGCTCACTTACGTAATATTGGAAAAGAATGATTTGACTTGAAACATATTAATTTCTAAGAATCATACTAAATACAGTTGCTCTGGTCTACACTAAGTGCAAAAAACAGCATGCTAATTGTGAGCCGAGCATGCTTACAGCTCTCTAATTGTAGTTGCATTTGGCAAGGAACGCGCAGTATTTCAGCTGTTTATTTATACAATACAAACATGCAGGCATTGCAAGAATTACAAACGCCTCTTTTGCCAGACCTAATATAATAAACTTCGTAAATTCAGTGTTTTCATTACAATACATCTGAGACTATAGACAACAGAAAATTTAAGAAGTTTATGGTAATTCATGAACATTTGTTCATAGACGTATACTGACATAATCAGCATAGGTACGTACTTGTAATGTTCAGCAGCATTTTCGAACTGCCCGAGGAATATGTGTGAGTTGCCGAGGTTGCTATTGGCGCGCCGCTCGGCTGCCTTGTCGCCGAACTCCTTGGCGATCTGCAGCCGCTCCGTGTGGTAGCGAATGGCGCGCGCGAAGTCACCCAGCAAGTAGCACGTATTGCCCAGGTTGCCGCAAGCGCGACCCATCGCCTGCCTGTCGCCCAGGCTGCGCATCAGCTCCAGATTCTCTCTGAAGAGTCACGGTGAAAAAGAAATTAGCTTCAACTTATACCGGTTACATTGAGAGTCATATGTTTAGTAATGCGTATTTCGCTACTTCGGGGTAGAAACGTCGTAAACGCCAAAATAGCAACTTTACAGGAGAGCGAAAATACGTAAAATAATAGTTTTGGTTCATAACTTTTTTTCCATAGACTTATATTGAAATGAAATAGTGACAAAACATTGTAGTTAAATGCATTATAACGCCGAGAAGCTAAATGTTAAGTAAACCTTATATTTTAAAAGATAGGATGTATTTACGACCCAAAATTTAAAACGAAACGGTTATCACCAGTTCATAAACAAGTGCTGTGTGACGTAAATCTAAACATGTAAATGTTGCCAACACAAATTTAAAAATGGTAAATTATTATAAAATTCGTAATAAAAGGCACAAAATTAATTTTAATGAAACATAATGATAATTGAAATGTACCAGATTCATTCAATATCCTCTCCTACAATATCGTCTTCGTCGGTTTGCAATAGTATATTTCTTGTATTGCTTTTTATTAAGGCAACGACAAAAAAATATTCTTGTGTATACATAGGTATCGTATGATTATCGCAAAGTAGTTTTAAATCATTATATTTCGCAGTCGAAATTGGTAAGCTGGCGTTGCATAAATTACTTTTTACTTTCATTCGTAAGGTTTCAAGGGCGTAAAAGGCAAATCGTATTTAAATTGCTAAGTAAAAAGGTTGTGTAAAAGCCAATTCTTAGTTAATATTGCATTTACAACCATTTTTTTATTACACTATGGTGATACAGCAATCTTCATTTAAAGTTATTACTTAGTGTCCTAGACGTCCTTTTTTACGCGAAATGGTTTAGGTATAAAAAAGCGGTAATAAAAATCATTTTTTGGGAATATTTAAACTTAAAAAATACAGATCGATAGAGCATAAAAAACTTAATAAAGCTGCATTATTAAGTTATTTTAGCCTAAAATGGCTTTTACGACCTTACTACCCCGAAGTATCGATTTACACAATGCTGATTACATGAATAAGCAAGTAGTTGAGAATGTACACTGGTTGTGTAGGTGTGGGACGGGAAGTGCGTGGGCGTCGATTTTCTCGTGTTAATTGAACTATATTGTCTACAAATGAAACTGATTGGCAGCGTGTATATTGATTGTTTGTTGCCAACCTACGTACTAGATAACTTAAGTAATTTACTGAAGTTGGTGATATTTCCTATATTTCCCTTAATTATATGCATAAGTCAATAATAAAACCTGCCTGTGAAAGCATTAAGCGATACTAATACAATTTTACAGTCTGCTTCTTAGCCAATGTTTATGAAATGCCTAACTGGTGCTTTAATGGTGTGGTAGAGCTCATGTCGTCGTCAATGGCTGTCGATGGAAGCGTGTCGATGTTGACAACGATAAGAGATGGTTATTTAAATAATAACGTTTTATGTATCTTTTTATTATTATTGGAAATGCAATATAAACACAATGCTTGAATTTTACTTCTACTAAAATAAATTTAAACAATACGTTTTAAATTGAGATGGTTGTAGAAATTAGATAATCAATAACCCAATAATAGCTACTGTGGCTCAGACACATTTTTTATTTTTTATTAAGGTTCTTAGTAATTTATTACAATCTAACCTAATAGACTAATAAGCAATTTAACTCTAACTTAATATTTTACGTGGTAGATTACGTTCTCGTTATAACTAAGAATATAGTCCGGGAGGTTGCGTTGCATTTTAGGTAGTGTTTTTACGCCGATCGGTTGCCTTCTTATTCAATAGATCTCTAATGACTAATAAGCGAACCAAGCGTCAGCTGACGCACCCGCGGTGGGTGTAGGATTGTTAGGAAGTGGTGAAAAATAAAAAGTCATAGTACGCCCGCCGGCTGAAACTTTTTCCATAAATAGTTTACATCCTACTGAACTTCAAAAAAGTCGTCAGCTGCATGGTGGAGGGGGGATTATGCGTCAGCCGCTCGCATGAATTTGTAAAGAAAACACGTAAGATAAAGTTATAGTAGGCCGTATGCAATTTAACAAAGTTATTATCAAAAGTACGAACACAACAATCAGCTGCGTAGGTAGCGGTGGAAAGACCGTCAGCTGATGCACTAAAGATACAGATTATTCGTCAGCTGACGGTCTTTCCACCGCTACCCACGCAGCTGATTGTTGTTTTCGTACTTTTGATAATTTAAACAATCACTTTGATAAATTTCATATAACTTTAGTTTTTTTTTTACAAGTTCATGGGAGCAACTGACGCATAATCCCCCTCCACCATGCAGCTGACGATTTTTTTTAAGCTCAGTAGGATGTAAACTATTTATGGAAAAAGTTTCAGCCGGCGTACTATGACTTAATTTTATTTTATTTTTCACCACTTCCTAACAATCCTACACCCACCGCGGGTGCGTCAGCTGACGCTTGGTTCGCTTATCAGTCATTAGAGATCTATTGAATAAGAAGGCAACCGATCGGCGTAAAAACACTACCTAAAATGCAACGCTACCTCCCGGACTAATCGTGTCATTTTGCACTTTTACACAATTCCGTTGCACTTTCTTAGAGTCTGATAATAAAACATAAAACACACTTTGTACATGTGTTACATTTATAGCACATCACTGTCACTATTATACACTATTTATACACTACACTAATTCAAATGGTTTAGTTCTCTTTAGCCTACGCACTATGTCCGTGTTGTCTAGCAGCTGAATTGAAGTCTGTGTTCGTGGGCTTCAGGAAATATTTGGATGATGTTGGTGACGAGTTCTATGTATTTTAAGGTCGCGGTGGAGGTCGTCATTTCTAATGTACCATGGTGCATTTACAGCATTCCTGAGTACTTGATTTTGGAATTGTTGAATTATTTTAACGTTGCTTTTTAGGGGTAGGCGTAGCCAAATGGCAAAAAACGGAACCCTTATGGATTCGTCATGTCTGTCTGTCCGTATGTCACAGCCACTTTTTTCCGAAACTATAAGAACTATGTTGTTGAAACTTGGTAAGTAGATGTATTCTGTGAACCGCATTAATATTTTCAAAAAAAAAAATAGAAAAAAAAAACAATAAATTTTGGGGGTTCCCCATACTTAGAACTGAAACTCAAAAAAAATCATCAAACCCTTAAGCATGGGGTATCTATGGATAGGTCTTCAAAAATGATATTGAGGTTTCTAATATCTTTTTTTTTCTAAACTGAATAGTTTGCGCGAGAGACACTTCCAAAGTGGTGAAATGTGTCTCCCCCCCTGTAACTTCTAAAATAAGAGAATGATAAAACTAAAAAAAAAAATATGATGTAGATTACCATGTAAACTTCCACCGAAAAATGGTTTAAACGAGACCTAGTAAGTTTTTTTTTTAATACGTCATAAATGGTATTATGTTACTTGCTTCTACAGAACCCTTCATGAGCGAGTTCGAATTGCAATTGGCCGCTTTTTTTGTACAGCCCCAAAGTTGGATGCCATACGTCCAAATTGGCATAAGAATATGCTTGCATAATATAATTTTATTATGTACTGATAGGCAGGATTTCCTTCCGAATAACCAATACATACTTTTATAATGTATGTCAAGTTCCTGTCTTTTCTTTTTGACGTGGGATTTCCAACGCAGCTTGGCGTCAAGGGGTATGCCAAGGTATTTTGCTGTATTAGCATAAGGCACACACATTATGATTATGACCTGTAACTTTAAACCAATTTGATGTGGTCCATGCCTGCTAAATGTACCTGCTTTATTCAAGGGTCCCAGAAGGTCACACTACCTGCGTTTGTGTTCATCAGTCGGAGCGTGGCAGAACTATGTCGAATATAATTATTATATACTATATTTACACGTTATTTGGACTGGTCCATGTTATTTACACGTTAATATAGTACACATTTTTCTAAATTCTAGTTGAAAATAATAAAAATGTATCGAAATAAAATAGAAGCATAAAGTAGAAGATATGTACTTACTCATAATAGGCGACGGCTTGCATGAGACACTCCCGTACTTCCTGTGGGAAGTGCCCCGGGTCGTTTTGCCCCACGCGGCCCAGCTGCTTGCCCTGCGCGTGGTACACATTCCCTAGGTTGTAGAGCGCGCGCCCCTCGCTGAGCTTGTCCCCCAGCGCTCGGGAAATCTCCAAATGACGCTTGCAGCACTGTATCGCCTCCGCAAACTTGCCCATAACTTTTAAAGTGTTCCCTAAGTTTCCGGAAGCCTTTGCTTCACCTAATTTGTCATTCATTGTCCTGGAAACAAATAGAAAATACAAAAGAATTTATCGTACCCAATGATATTATAAGTGTAAAAAGGTGATCATACCTAAATAATATGTCAAATTTTGGTTGATTATCTGTTATTTTGGACAAAATGTTTTTGGCAAATCAGTAGCAAAGATGTATGTAGGGCTTACAGTTTATTTAGGATAGATAGTTACAGTTAACTGAAGTTATGTTATAATATTAGCCTATATTGGATTACTTAATAGTTACTAGCATAATCAACCTATAGCTTTCCCACTGTTGGGATACATACCTCCTCGCTGAAGGAGGTAGTGGTCCGTAATCCACCACGCGGGCCGTAATCCACCACGCGGGCCGTAATCCGCCACGCGGGCCGTAATCTAACACGCGGGCCCAGTGCGTGTTGGTGGATGTCACATGTCTTCGAATTTTTGCTACTAGGACATATCGGTTGTCTCACGATATTTTCCTTTACAGTTCTGCCAGACTGGATTCGAACCATTGTGGCCGTTACTAGTAAGACACCACTGCTAAGACCTACAATAGACTTGTCCCTTATTACATGGACCTACAACAACTAGCAAAATGTGGTTGAACTACAGGTACACCACACCTCTGCCCTATACCTATGTTATGTTGAATTATACTAAATTCTACAAACCTAGCTAAAGTAAGGTCATGCTTATGATACTGCATAGCCATATTGTAGTCTCCAAGATAAAAGTATGCGTTGCCTAGCTGGCTGTATATGGCGCTGAGTGTCCTGAGATCATCGGTCCCGGCTTGGATGGCGGCCTGGAAGAAGGCCACACCAGCACGGCAGTCCCCAGCCTTGCATAGGCGCTCACCCTCAAGCGCCAGTTCCAGACACATGGAGCCCCCATCGCAACTCTGGGAACAATTTTGACATAACAATTAAATAATTGGTCATTGAGTGTGTAGGTGGTGTGGCACCTACCCTTGACTTTTGATCTTTTAATTACATCCTCACCGTAGTTATTGTTATGCTTTTCATGGGTTGTTCTCTATATTAACATATTAGTTTGAAGTATTTATGGTTTCTGATTGTTACCTTATTAAACTATACACACAATGGTGGACCTTCTCTAAGAAGAAAAATATGTAATAAATTATGTATGTGTCACTCTCATTGAAATCAGTTTCAACAAACTTTATAGACAAATACATAAAACCATGTAAACAGTTATTGTGAATTACCTGGTTCTATGACTCATTAAACATTATGATGAATGCTTGATTTGACATGGAAATATAATTGATTCCAGTATGACTCGTTCACTTCGGCCACTTAACAAGTCTGCTCTATGATCAGGTCATTGGCTATTGGAGTGAGATGCTTTTTATTGCAATATGCTAATTGTGCATTCTTTTTTCATTTGCATAATATATCAGTGCTTACACTGGAATGAAGTATACTCAAAGTAGAATGAAGTTTTAGGAGCCATTATTTGTATTTACTTTATTGTTGCATACAATTTACAAAAATGTTGTTAATATTATTGTATGAATGAGTAACATGAGTTGTAAACATTGTTAGTCTGTTTCCTACGGAAAACAAGGTACACATTACAATGTTTACAACACAGACATCAGTATAGTTCAACTGGAAGGAGGAGCAAGTGCTGATTTGTATGTTTTGCTATAGTAGAAGAAAGGAACAGTTGGATACAATTATGTACTATCTTTTTAAATAGAGCCCCACCCTTGCCACAACTGATAAAAAGGATTTAGTAGCCCATGCTACCTAGCCCAAGTGAAATATTTGCTTTAGTTTTAAATAGTGTATAGTATTATGCTCAACATAGGAACACAATTTAGTACATTGTATATTCTATTATTTCTTAATAAAAGAATGAATAATATAACATGATAACATCAACCTAGCTTAACAATTATGGTTTTATTTACATCCGGAAACGTCAATATGCAATTACAGTTAAAGTTTAAGTTAAATTAAAGTTACATTAGATGTGCAAAAAAAGTTATATCAGTGTTTACGAATTTCCAAAGTTTTTCAAGAAGTTTCTTTGTGTCAAACTTATGTTTGTTAACAAGTGTCACTGAGAGCCACCTTTAGCCTGTTGGCGAGTAGTGTGCTGTACACGTTCGAGCACGGGCTCCGGGTGAGAATAATGTGTCGCATACGGATGTCCACACTTATAGGTCACTGTTTCCGTATTAGGTTCCCCTTCATAATGACTCACTAATAAATTATATGAACGGGAAAACTAGCCGTTTTTAACGCGGCATCCAGTCACAACGTTATTCATTGGCTCTTCTTCGTTATACATCGTAAAATAATATAAATAAACTAGTGTTAGTAACACAATACTTTTAACATACCTGTGCGTCAGTTGAAAGATTCTCAGCGCTAGCACTCACAGACATCCTCCGCGTTTAATTAACAACGAAAAGATAAAGCTAAATAAAAATGTCAATACACTATCAGAATATTCTCATAGTTATAGTTTCTTATTTACTTTGTTATTCTAACTTCGCTGGGCGTGAACAATCGTCGCACAAGTAGATCCGTAGAACGGCAATGGACCATACATACGCGTATAGCTAGATTGATTGAGCCACAGAACACTAATAATACTATTACTCCTTGAGCTGTTGAACAGCTCTATGGATCAGCTTTGTTATTTTTTAAAGAACGAACAAAGACTGAACGCATTGAATGAATGGAACAACATATCGAACGAATAAATAACTGACTGAAATAATCGTGTTTTTCACCAGAGTCTTGGTTTACATGGTTATTATAAATGTATAATTTAATTACACTATTAAATTGTATTGCTATATATAAAAACACTGCAAGATTTTCCGCACAAGTTACAATGACATTTATTTTTTTACGGGGCAAGGATCAAAGTACAGTGTGGTAAGTTTAAAATAATAGTAGAACTGCCATTGTTGCAAAACCTACCATAAGGTAGAATTGTGCTGGAAACTGGATGAGAGTGTAACACAAATCTAATTTAATCAGTTTCATCAATTAATTTTCGTAAAATGTGTAAGTATTCATTTAGATACAAACAGTAAAAAATATATTTACGAATTATTATAGTTATAGTACCTAGTACCAGGATCTTTTCGCTCCTGAATGACATTGACATGGTCCCGAATTGTTGGTGTCACAGCAAGATGGTGAAACTTAGTTCCCATTTCTGGCACACGTAAAAAGAACTTCGTAGCGTTGGAAGTTACACCGTAAACTGCAACACCCATCAGAGCATTGAATACCGAAGGGTTTTATGCAGTGGTGTCAGTATCTGATCAGGGCCAAGAGACAAAATACATTTCTGTTAGCGTTCACGCCAAACGCTACGCCAAAATGTATGGGAATGACATTACCTGCAGAAAGGTTACGTCGTGTCCTTTCAGCAGGTAATGTCGTTCCCACACATTTTGTCGTTTCCATACAGAAATGTGTTTTGGCTAGGCCTGTAGGAGAAACATTTTTTGCTATTGATATGTATAAAAGAAGAAGGTATGTACCAGAATGAACTTTACCAGTTATTTTGAGAGCACTGGTCGGTTGGCACGGCACGCCAGCAATAATGATATCATCCGTCGGGCTCTTGTCAGCTGTTTAGAACGCAATGGCTTGCGCGATGATGGGAAGAGGCCAGTCGGAATTGCTATAATGCGTTGGATGTAGCCGATGTAGGGTAGGCCTTTGATGTGGGATACAACCTATATCGACACCCTAGCGCCATCCCATCTTCCTAGCACGGTGAGCTGTGCTGCTGCAGGTGCAGTAAACCTCAAACGGCGCTAATATTGCAACCTTGTTGGGCGCTTTATGTTTGAGCAATTTTGGGTTGTACACTATAGGGCCTGGGGTCCGAGTGCTCATCAAGTATTTCTGGATTTCGCCAAGCGGTTGATCGAGTCTTCACGTGACCAGAAGGCTGGCCTATTTTAGGTCAAAGAATCGGAATTGCCATCCAACGTGGCAATTCTGCCACACTTTTCCATTGACTGCGATGCGGACGGATTTTTTTCACGGAGGCACCGCATTTCAATAATATCACTTTCTATCCATTAAAAATCTTGTTAATTATAAACTCGACATTCACTTGTTTACTTACTAACTACTTTAGTTTAGGTACACAAAGTTGACGTCATGTATTTTGTGTGTTTTTCTGACGAATCTCGCTTTAGAATGAGGCCAGATAGATCCTGGTACTAGACGTACGCGGTATTGGAAGACCGCTGGACGCCAAAATCATTTAAAATCATGTCAGGAAGTCCATTTATAACAATCATGATATGGGCGGATATTTGAATCGGCGGAAGAACCGAACTGATTGGCACCGAGACGGGGTAAGCGCGTGTGTGGGTGGAATGAGCATGTTAGGGACGCTCATCACGGGGCCAGATTAAGTTTTCTGGCCTGGGTACTTAACAACCGTCCTTCTTCAGGTCCAGTCTATGATAAAATGCGTGAGAAGCGAAACGTTTTTAAAAGCCGGCTGAAGTATTGCCAAAACAATGCTGAGCAAATTATTAAGGTGACACTTGTCCACATTTTTTCCATACAAACTTCGGGAGGGTTTTACTCCACTGTCTGACTATGTACATCAAAAATTAAACATGGTATGGTTTTGTCTTGTTATTATTATTGTCTGTACGGAAACAGAATACTAAAATAAAACGCTATTAAAAAGTTATAAACCAATAAAGATTCGTTTTTCTTGCTAATTTAACCTAACTTTGAGCGTGTTTAAGTAATAAAAGGAGTGTAAAATCTCGAAAACCAAGACGGTACCGACAAAGTTCAATTAACAATAAGTTCAATAAACTTTATCGGTCATTGATTTATGCAGTGGTTTTTTCATAAAACCCGATCTTCTGAAGGACTTTTCTTAATTTTTTCGTGATTTTTTTTCCAAAAATGCTCCTGCATCTCACTCGATAACGTTGTGCGTGTAGACTACAGTCTAACTGCTCACCACTGATACTATCTCTGTCGGGTACGAAGCCTGGTGAGACAGCGTGATTTTTAGCCAGGCCCACCAGTGAGTTCGAGCCCGCGCAAAGTGTGCCCTTAAGGATAGGTTAGCCGAACAACGAGCCACTAAAAAGTTTAGTGAATTCTGGAAACCCACTGGTAAGTTGGATGGGAAACCCGGTGTCCCTGCGAGTGTGGGAGGGATAAGTGATCCCCAGGGAATCGCAAATATGTATAAAGAACATTTTCAAGTTCAATCTCGGTCCCTCACTCGTGATGGAAGATTCTGAGCCCAGCAGTAGTGGAGTGAAACCTCTGACGCGTTTCTCTGCTAAGTGCGAAATCTCCAGGACATGATGGGCTCAGTATCGAACACTTAAATCACGCAAGTGTGCATCTGCCGCGGGTCCTGTCTATGTTTTTCACAATGTGTATTAGTCACGCATACTTACCTGCTAATCTGATGAAAACTATCGTGACTCCCATTGTGAAAAACAAGACGGGCGATATCGCGGACAAGGGGAACTACTGTCCCATTTCCCTTGCGACAACAGTTGCTAAGGTGTTGGACGGTGTGCTTGATACTTTATTAAATGATTATATACATCTTCATGATGCGCAGTTTGGGTTTCGCCCCGGACTTTCAACTGAAAGCGCTATTTTAGGTCTCAAGCATACCGTTCAATACTATATAGAGAGAGTATACGCCTGTTTCCTTGATCTCTCCAGGGCCTTCGATCTGGTCTCGTATGATGTGCTCTGGAGAAAGATGGTAAATAGCGGATATATGTGGATTATTTCAGCATTGGTATGGTAATCAGACCAATCATGTGAAGTGGGACGGTACGCTCTCTGAACCGTATGGGTTGGAATGCGGGATGAGGCAAGGAGGTGTCTACGTAGATGAGCTCATTGAGGGACTCAGCAGCATGCGTGTCGGCTGCAGTGTTGATGGGGTTAGCATTAACAACATCAGCTATGCTGACGACATGGTGCTGCTGGCTCCGTCTGCAGGGGCAATCAGAGAGTTGCTTAAGACTTGTGAAGCCTACGCTGCCGTACATGGATTAATTTACAATGTAAAAACATGTGAATACATGGTTTTTAAGGTTGGCGGAAAATGCCGTGAAGTGGGACCCGAGCTTCTAATAAACGGGTCAGTGATCAAAAGGGTATCCATTTTTAAATACCTGGGTCACTTTCTTTCCATGGTCCTTAAGGTCGTCGGAAAGAGATAGAGATACATATAGAGAGGGAGCGGAGGGCACTCGCCGTCCGGTGCAACATGTTGGCCCGTAGATTTGCTCGGTGTACGGACCAAGTAAAAATCATTATTTTTAAGGCTTACTGCCAGAGTCTGTACACGAGTAATCTATGGGTCAATTACACCAAAAGATCACTAGATGTCCTGCGCGTCCAGTATAATAATGGTTTCAGGATGTTGTCAAGACTTCCTCGCTATTGCAGCGCGTCGGACGTGTTTGCAGACGCTCGTACCGACGGTTTTCACTTTCACGCGATTGTGTGCAAAAAACCGCTTCGCTACTAAGTCGAGTGAGAGGCAGTCGCAACCTCATCCTGAGAACTGTAGCGGAGAGTTTCAGTTCTCCAAATGTAAATCAGTTTGTGCAGAGGGTGATTGGTACTAACACTAGATAATAGGTTGTTTTAATATTATGTTACTGACACTCTATGTATTCTTTTTCCGAAAAAATTAAAAATTTAAAAAACCCCCGACCCAAACAAAAACACTAAAAAGTAAAAAATAATATTTATAGGCATTTTAATTTGAACTTAATATTTTGACCAGGGCATTGTCAAGTCGGGGGACGGTCAATGAAAACGCCAAACAGAGGCCTAGCCGTCCCCCGACTTGACAATGCCCTGGTCAAAATATTACGTTCAAATTAAAATGCCTATAAATATTATTTTTTACTTTTTTTGTTTGGGTCGGGGGTTTTTTAAATTTTTAATTTAATTTTTATATCTTGCTTTTTAAACTTAATGTCTCCTAAATCACCATTTATCTATAATCTATTCATTGAGACCTTTTCAATGAGCCCAAACACGATACTTCTGCTGTTTGTTGGTGAATAACTTGGGTTTCCTGGAAATTCTAGGTGTTGCTCCAGCATCAGTTCAAGGTTATTTTTTTCATCTAATATCATTGAAGTAATAGAATCCCAAATTTTGAGTTGATCAGACCCATGGAAGAGGCTAAAATCCCTTTTTCAACCAGAAAAGAGCTGATAATCTTCAAACGGCTGAACAGATTTTGATGAAACATGTCTAAGAACACTCCCGACTAATACACCTTTCAAACAAAAAAAAAGGTAAATCAAAATCGGTTCATCCGTTCGGGAGCTACGTTGCCTCAGACAGACACACACACACACACAGACACGTCAAACTTATAACACCCCGTCGTTTTTGCGTCGGGGGTTAAAAATAAATATTATTATTATACATAATTAAAGACAATCTCAATGCACAGATGTACGATGAAACGATTGTATCAGATTTGTCAGATTTTGCCATTCCTTTGCGGACCTAATTGAAATGAAGCATCACTTAAGGCTAGGTTGTTCCGGCATGTAGGCCTTTGAAACGCTACCTCCGCCTCCCCCAAATGCGGCATGACGTATTTATTTACGATGAACTGTCAAGCATTTAGCAGAAAATCCATGCCATAGTATAACATATTGCAGTTGATCAACTAAATTTAAAGTTCCCTGTGTAGGGTAAGTGTCCTGTAAGTTACCTATTGAGCGTTTTCATATTTATCAGATATTGATACCAACCCGATACCGATATGTCGGCAGCTGTACACATACCGATTCGAAACCGATGTATTTAATATCGGCCTGATGATATTGGCGAATATCGATGACCATCGCGACTCACCAAACGACCACAGTAGGTACAGTACCTAAGTATCGACGTCTCGAAGTCAGCAATGCGAATAAGTGTGTTCAATTGAAAGAATGGCCAGTTCTCTCACCTCTATTGTGCTGCAGGCTTAGCACGAGAACCGTAGACAAGCGTTTTGTCGTCGGAAGAGTAGACAAAAATTATGTTTCCCTATAGACAGTTGACAGTTTTGTACCAAGAAAAGTAGACAAGCAATTTCTATTCTACAGAAGAGTAGATATAGAAATGCGTCATGCTAAGCCTGCTGATATCGGAGTCAGTCACTGTCTACGACGACTTATGTGACAATAACAACTCTATATAAAAGCGTTTATTAGGTACGTTTGCGAAAATCTAATCCCAGGTATCGTGGCGGTGTCGGAATCGGCTAATGTGATGTCGACGGGGAAGTGCTAACAACTCCTAACTTACATTTTTTACGAAAACGACTTATAAATGCAGTTCGATAGAGAATGAATTGCGCGTCTACTGATATATGAATTAAGTTGAAATTCGCAATATTGACGTAGCAAGGCACCGCAGAAACATCTCCTATATTAAGGTCCATCACAACCTGATTAATTTTGGCAGGAAATATATTCTATCTTACAAATGGAAACATCTCGTAACTTCATTTCAAATAAATTTAGAGCTAATATCTCCTACCTTTATGCGCTAGTACAGTGTTCCCCGCTCTAGAGCGAGACAAAAACGGTGCGTATCTCGAGTATATCTTCGTATATGGTTGAAAACTTCAACGAGAAATGATAATATTCAATGACTTGACTGTTACTTTTTTGAAGTACCTATGGAAATTACTCCTATTTTCAAATTTTCAGCCACACCAGCTTGGTGATACCTCCTATCTTACATTATCTTGCCAAATACTTATTCCAAACAAATTTTGATTATTACCTTACAAGCGGGTCCATTTAAGTATAAAATTGTCATTTACACATTTTTTCTTAAACTTGTGGGAAAAATAAAAAACGTTTTTTTCGCCTCCTGTAAAATTTGGTTTTTGTAAGTTAGGAGTTGTTAGCACTTCCCCGTCGATGTGTGGTAATTTAATGTAATTGTTAAAGTGATGTAATCAACTAGTTTCGAATGAAAATCAAGAAATGTATTTTCATTCAAAACGTAAACGTTCCAGAAATAGCGATTTCAAACATTTATGAAAAAACAAACCCGGCTTTACTATTATTATAATTGCTAGGGGTTTCAACCTCAGGACTAGCTGTTTCTCACACGGACAACTGTTCGTCAATTGATCCCGCGACACCAGTCCTGTTTGCTTTGTTTCTTTGTATATTTAGGCTGTTGAGAGCAAATCTACAAATGTGACATAGTTGTGTACAGGGAAGTTTTATATAATGTGGCACAATAGTGGTGTCTTACGACTTCTACGCGAACGAAGTCACGAGCAGAAGCTAGTTACAGATACATATGGTTTTGCGGTTGTAAGGTGAAAATGAAAAATAGCAATAGTTTCATTTGGAAATCATGCTTCCAGACCTTTCAACCAGATAATTTCCAGACAAGTTTTAGTTGTCAGTGAATTTAAGAATTTGAATTCGAACTGATGGAACACGGGTGGGTTCAGTAAAAGTCTGATAAGCCCTCCCGTTCCGCCCAGAGCGGGAGAAGTCATTTGATGATTTCCCATTAAAAACAAAAAAATACCCTTGTGCAATTTGTTTTTTGAGGAAACAAATGTCTTTAATTCGAAATCATGCTTCTGGAAGCATGATTTCGAATTAAAGACATTTATTTTCAGTCTAAGCGTATCTTGTCAGCAAATTCAAGAATTTATAAAGTCGACAAGCTGTGTGTCCGACGGTATTTCTCTTCTTCAAAATGGTAGATTTCCATACAAATCAACCAACTATTTTATTTACATCTTTGGTGGCAGAGGTTTCAAAGATCCTGATTTTCAGATTTTTATCAAGTAGAATACGCTTAAATGGTCATACTGTTTCGGTTACACTGTAACCATATTCTTTTGTTTTTGGTGTTTGCCATCGCTCAGAAAGAACCGTAAATATTGAGAGCTTCATATGAAGGAACAATTGCCGTACTTTATTGTCTAGTGACGTACCTACTGCTCCAGCTATAATTTATCGAAACTATTATTTTAGGACATCAACATTAATATTTTAAAATCACGGATTCGAGAAAAAATCTTGTATTGCTAGCTCCGCTATTCGAGAAATATCAATAAAGTTGTAATCGTGTTCCTTCCAATAGGGTATTTTCCAATTTTTCAAAAACTATTCTAATTTGAAGATTGGAACGAGACATTTAACAGAAAAATAAAAATAAATTGATTTCTATCCATTTTCTCAACTAAAAACGATTTAAACCAAATTTGTTTTTAGTTGTTTTGAATTTACCGCCAAAACGCTTCTCACGATGACTTTTTATCACGTGACGTCAACTTTGTGTAAACTAAAGTAGTTAGTAAGTAAATAAGTGAATGTCGAGTATATAATTAACAAGATTTTTAATGGATATAAAGTGATATTACTGGTGTGCGGTGCCTCTGTACAAAAATACTTCTAAAACGGCGCCAAACTAAGTATTTGTACCGGTGCCGTATAAACAAAGTTGACGTCACATGTCACGTGATAAAAAGTCATCGTAAGGAGCGTTTTGGCGGTAAATTCAAAACAACGAAAAATTAATTAGATTTTAATCGTTTTTAAGTGAGAAAATGTGTATTAATAAATTTATTTTTATTTTTCTGTTAAATATATCGTCCCAATCTTCAAATTAAAATAGTTTTTATGAAATCGGAAAATACCCTATTGGTCGTGTACCCTATATATAGCACTTTAATCAGACCAAATTTTTTCCTATTTTCTCTGTTGGTGTCAGACTGAAAGTTCTTTATATTATTAGTATACAACCGACAACCAGACATATTGTATAATATGTAATATTAATGTAGGATATGATAGTAGCGAACACAGTTCGGTGCAGAGGAAATATCATAGTTGATATGGATGAAACTGATTAAAAGAAACTTAGAAAACTGTGATTTGTACAAACTTCTTCATAAACGACGAATTCGACTCTCACTTGACTATTATTTCATCGATAATAATTTGTAATGTGTCAAAACTATTTTAAGATGACAATTAAATGTCATCATGTTGCCTAGAAATAATCACATTTTCGAATACAATTTTATGAATTAAAACTATTATATAATTACAAGATATTTTTTCTGAGCTATCGCAATTTCATAAATTAATTAGTTATTATTTTACTTGATTTTTTTGTACAGGCGCAGAATGAGCGAGTTTTTGAAAATTTTGACACAGGTCCACCCTCGATGACGTCCCGCAGGACTCTGACACTCTGACAGACTCTGAGCGAGAGCTGATTTAGCCGGATTTAGATCTTTTTGAGTTTATTCAAAAAAAATCTACTAAACTAAAAAATTGAACCTTTAGATTCCCTCTTAAATACGATTCCCTCGTCGTACATGCAATTTTCACATAATTTTGTGCTCTTATTAGGAAATGAGACAGAAACTGGTTTTGAAATCGACCCTGTTTCGGATTTTTTTTTCATCGAGCAAATTGCAATTAATCGTGTTTTGAACCTTTAATTTCCCTCAAACAAGGATCTATCTATGACATTTTTTTTCAGGGCCTAAACACACGAATTTGATCATTTAATCTTGATTCTGAAACAGGCAATTTGGGACAACCCCGTTAATTTCTGCTTATGCATGATACGCGCGTCCACACACTGCCAGAGGCGTTGCAAACACACTTGCCGAAGCTAATCTCAACGTCCTACCATGGCCTACTCTATCGACAGACTTGATACAAAAATACATAGGATATGCTACAAAAAGGCCTCTACCAAATATGGTTACACATACCAGAAAATCTTTCTGGCCTGTTACAACGAACGTGGGCGACCATTCCGCAACGTGATCTGCATGAACTCCTAATGAATATGCCCAATAGTTGCGATTGTGTCATATGCGCTAACGGCGCAAACACAGACTGGGTACTAATTAGTGTCATGATTAACTAAGGTGAAAAATCAAGCATCAGCAAAAATCGCGAAACGTCTTTATCTCCGATCGAACATACCTACGAAAACTTTAATCAAGCAGAAATTTTTAATTTCACTCGGGCAATTTTTTTTTATACCCTGTTACCTAGACACGTTTGATGTGTGTAGTATAATGTTTGGGATCCTACGGAGAGATATTAGGGAAACGGCAATTACCGCTATTGCCATGCTAAAGCGAAACGGGTATACCAAGAAATTCCTAGTTGAAAAACTCAATAACACTCCGGTAGATCCAGGTAGGTAGTAGTAGGTTGTTGCGTGAGGGAATGGTATCCGCGTCATGAAGAACAGCGCTCAGTTCAGCCGCTGCACCAACGGTGCTGTCGGTTACTATTGAGACGGGTCTAGATGTAGGTATTGTGGAGACCCAAGAATTCCCAATTCGTTAAAAGGTATTCTTTGGCTGCAACGGCCATCATTTTGAAATAATGTTAAACAGTTTACGGCCTCCTCGTTCCAGAAGGTTTACCTGTAAGCACGAAATCCGTCGTTTCAGGTTTCAGCCGAAGTTACGGGTGATTCCTACTCCTTAACACCTACCGACATAAGATAGTTTGGTTCGACCTCAGTATGACATTACGAGTTATTACATGGGGAGTAGTGCCCCATGTGTTTTGCCAGTCCAAAAAAATCAATAATCGGGAGTAGCGTTCACTCTGAAGTGTCGCTTGCCACGGTTGCTCGTGGATGGGTGATCACATACCAAGATCGCTCTATGGAAAGCACGTGTAGCCGTTGGTCCCGGCTGTCATTCGTAGATGTTTGGCAGTCGTGTTGGAAAGTCTGAAAATCAGACTTACCCAATTAAGGGTATAGTATTTACCCAGGACAGGGTTCTCGAGGTCAGATAGGCAGTGGCTACATGGAAAAGGGTAGGTAGATTTAATGTAAAGATAAAAATTAAATTTAAAATTAAAAAAGCCCCCGACCCTAACAAAAATTCTAAAAAGTAAAAATGATAATATTTATAGGCCTTTTAAGACGAAGGTAATATTTTGATCAAGGCATTGTAAAGGCGGGGGACGATTAATGAAAATGCTAGGCCTCTGTTTGGCGTTTTCATTGACCGTCCCCCGACTTTAAATTTAATTTTTATTTCCTGCTTTTTAAACTTAATGTCTCGCTCGCTTAAATCTGCGCATCGTTGCGTGTTTTTCCCACAGTGAAGTTTGTTACTAATTTATCCTCATTCCTCGTCCTGATCACTATTTATCTATAATCTATGCATTGAGACCTTTTCAATGAGCCCAAACACGATACTTTTGCTGTTTGTTGGTGAGTTACTTGGGCATCCCGGAAATTTCAGGTGTTACTCCAGCATCATTTCAATGTTACCTTGTTCGTCTAATACCATTGAAGTAATAGAATACAAAATTTCGAGTTGATCAGCCCCGTGGAAGATGCTCAAATCACTTCATCAACCAGAAAAGAGCTGATAATCTTCAAACGGCTGAACCGATTTTGATGAAACATGTCTAAGAACACTCCCGACTAATCAAGGTGTATTAGTCGGGAGTGTCAAACAAAAAAAACTAAATCAAAATCGGTTCATCCGTTCGGGAGCTACGTTGCCTCAGACAGACACACACACACATACACACACACACACTCCCACACACACACACACACAGACACGTCAAACTTATAACACCCCGTCGTTTTTGCGTCGGGGGTTAAAAAGAAGTAATAATTTTTACATTATTTAGTCTACATTCACACGGACGTAATAAAATCGTGGCGGGATTTTTTCGTGCACTGGACTTTGAACTCTCACCCCCTTATTACAAAACGAGGTTTTTCTTTAGGTATGGTTAAAACCATCGAGCCTGTTTTTGAAATAAGAACTTAGAACTGAAATAGAATTACAGCTCCTTTTCCAAAACTGACAATTTAGCACTGGACTAACTTGTCAGTTTTGTAAAAGGAGCTGTATTTCGATGTTAGTTAGGTTCTTATTTGAAAAATAGGCTCGAAGGTTTAAACCATACCTAAAGAAAAACCTTGTTCTGTAATAAGGGGGTCAGTGTTGAACCGAGCATTTAGAATTCAACGTAGTGGATCTCCGCGCAACGAAAATTTTACTGTTCGATTTTCAACTCTCGAAGCATTGCGTTCAAAATCCAGTGCGCGATAATATCCAGCCGCGATTTTATTACGCCCGTGTGAATACCGACCTAGTTCAAGCAGGATCTAGAACTCTTTGCGGATTAAGTAGGAAGAAGATTCATTCAGTTTGCATTTCGCAGGCAGGAGCCTATGAAGTGAAAACTAAATGATTTTTACTAGGGGTCTGTCTACTACTTAGGTACCTACGTACTTGCTTGTTGCAGTTTTTTAAATAAATATATAGATTACTATGTAATAGAAGTTTATTTTTTTATTTACGAATCGCATAGTTTATTTTAGTATTATTTACCTACTTCCTGTAGCAAGGCACCCCGAGCACCCGAGGCTAGCAGCTCAGGCTGGCGCGGCGGCGACGGGTCGCGGTGGAGGTTTGGAGGGGTGTTCGTTAACTATGCAAATAGGAGGCGCGAGCGGGGGCTAGCAATCTGATCGGCGACTACGCCCCCTGCCAATGATTAGCGTTACACTTGATGGAACAGAAGCTCCTGTATGACTCACTGAGGCTGACTGAAAAGGTACTCAATTGAACTCAATAATTGCGATCCCTGCAAGCATGGACAAACCGACTTATTATTTCAATGCAAACAGTGTTTGAAAAAACTATAGGTCTCAAACATTAAACTAAGTTCAATTGAATATCTTACAATGGATCCAATGGATAGACCATTTCAGACACTAATTTTACATGTTCTTCACAGTCATGGTTACCTATGTCTGGACTCTTAAGAGGCTGTGACCTCTGAGTTTGTTTCGGCCTTTCTTCTCAGAGCAAAGTCAAAAATTACTTTTGGAAGTCTGTGTTTTTGGATGCGTATTTGAGTTTATTGTCAGTTTTTTTATTACCAACCCTGCACCAATTTATATACCACTAATTGCTATGTAAGCAACACTAACAGAAAGTAGGTATTAACAAGACACATAAAGTGGATTTAAAAAACCCCCGACCCAAACAAAAACTCCAAAAGGATTTTTTTTTATAAGCTTTTTAAATTGTAGGTAAAATTTTGATCGAGGCATTGTCAAGTCGAGGGACGGCTAATGAAAATGCTAGTCCTCCTCTGTTTGTAACTAGACAATTTTTTCTAAAATATGATGCAATTTAATAGAAATATACCTAGTTTAAAATTCTTCAGATTCTGTTTAATGGTGTGTTACGCATTCAGGGTGCTGGTTTTATAGTCTGTTTTAATTTCGTAGTCTTTGAGTTTCCAGTCAACAATGCGGGGAGCGGGGCGCAGGGGTATCTGATGCAAATAGCCGCGTTTATCTGTTCACCGTCAAATGTATGCGATGGCATGTAAATTAACCGCACATTTTAGAGCATCAATACTGTAAATATGCGCAACTTATTTCCTAGCACAGGACAGAGACTAGGCGTAACTTTTAAAAACACGATTACTCTGTTATTATGTATAAATTATAATAGCTAAGATCGTCCATTAACTATCTTATTTTACAGGCTTGAATATTGTGCATATGAGCTTTTTAAGTTAGGTAAGTAAGTAAAATTTAAATTTTCATCTTTTGTGCCTTTGTCAATTAACTTCAATTCAAAAGGTAATCTACATAGGTGTAGGTCTGTACCTACACCTAGATTACCTTTTACTGTTTCTGTAAACATTTAAAGACTTTCCTAAGTTATATCGGAGAGCTTGTTTCGTGAAGCGGCCGTCAATCATGGGAAGTGCTTCCTTGGGCTGCTTGCACTCACGTCCAACCACTAGTACTAGAGTGCGTAAATAAGTGGAGCGATGGATCCAGCACCCTAATTGCGTAACTCACGATTGATCATAATTGGTTTCGTCTTCACAGTTAAACAACATTCATTGCGTTTATTTATCTTGTCGAACAGACACATTTTTCGAACATATGAAGCAATGGTTTAACAATCCGTTTCAAAACGATACAGATTATGATGAATCGTGAGTTACGCAATTAGGGTGCTGGTCCCAATAGTGCCATGCTCGATCCCCTTCTGGCGAGATCGTCTGTTGCATCGTTGCTTAGGGAACCGCTGTGTCCTTTGATCCATCGAATGGTTTTGTTATTGAGGCTACAGTTTCACTTTAATTTCTACCCTCCCGATTGATGCGCTGGTGGCTCTCGTATATTGTAGCCCTGAGTTGACTGTGTAGCTGATCAGCGTTGGAGGACAGCCAGGCTATCTGAGAGTACCTATGCAGACTGGCTGAAGCGGCAAATACTTATTCAGCCTAGAACAACTTGTTATGAACCCCCAAATACTGTGGCTATGTGTGAGTATGTTGAAGTCCTCCAAAAAGGTTCCAGCACCTGTGCCTCTGCCTGTCATAATATCATCGTTTTATCGTCAGTACCAACACTATCATAACAAGACGGTGATTTAAAGTTTGTCTTACATTGTTAAACTAATTTGTGAGCTGTTACAAATACCTAGTCTATTCTTAATCAAGTACCTAATCTCCATCCAACATGTCGCCAGATCCTTCCGGGATCTACGAACGTGTTGGCTTATGGCAGTGGCGTAGCTAGGTGACGAACGGCCCTACTGGGGCAAAAAATAAACTAGGGCCTACACAACTAAACTTAAAAACTTTAAAATCGTTTGTTTCGTATTCGTCGTGTTCCGAATTCATCGTACCTACTCTAGATTTGTCGTAGTCAGATTCATCGTAATGCAGTCGACTCCGTTATAAAATTAAAACCAATAACAAATTGTACTTAACTTATTTTTCAATGAACAAATTTAAAACTATTTTATGAAAATAAAAGAAAATATCTACTTGTTAACGGTTAAAAAAATACAGTCCAGTGACAGACACAGACAACGGATAGGGTCCCGTTGAGCACCCTTTGGGTACGGAATCCTAATTAAGTGGAGATTTTTAAGACCAATAACACCACTTCCTTGACCGACTATACGTTGTACAACATCGTTGCCTCAAATTCCGATAAGTGATAGTATCCACTGAAGAACTGTGTGTTTTCCATCAGATTGAAGTTTCAAAATAAGTTTCAGGTCCCTAATCAATGCGTCCTGCATGTAATGAAATACTTAATTAAAAAATGGCAATAGGCCAGCCATAGTAGACGCAAAGCTGGTGGCCGTTGGATTGTTTTTTTTGGGTGGAAAATCATCAACTAACTTCTCCCGCTCTGGGTGGAGCAGGAGTGCGTGTCATACTTTTACTGACTAAAACCCACCCGTGTTCCCTCAGTAGCCTGTGTGCCAGGGGCTGCGGTTTCTATTTCTGGCCGTTGGGTTAGAGGTGTTATTGATTAGAGCCCGCGATGAGACTTAGTAGTAGCCGTAGTAGAAAATCGACTTGAATGGCGTGCTGATGATGATGACAATGATGAGGTACCTACATCATCATCATTTCAGCCGAAAGACGTCCACTGCTGGACATAGGCCTCCCCCAGGCTCACTTCGACCGGTCTTGTGCTTCCCACATCCAGCGGATACCCGCGGCCTTCACAAGGTCATCGGTCCACCTTGTGGGAGGCCTTCCCACTCTACGTCTTCCGGTAAGCGATCGTCACTCCAGAACCTTTTGGCCCCATCAGCCATCTGTTCTGCGAGCAATGTGCCCTGCCCACTGCCACTTAAGTTTGGCAATTCTTCGGGCTATGTCGGTTGCCTTGGTTCTCCTGCGGATCTTTTCATTTCTGATTCGATCGCGTAGGGAAACTCCGAGCATAGCCTCCATTGCCCTTTGGGTTATGGCACCATATTTTTAGTTTCCTAATTTAAGGTGGATAAATGTAGTATTTACTGCCTATTTACTTACTATAGGTACTGGTTTCTCATTGTGTTTTTAAGCTACCAAATAGCCAAAACTTGAAACCTAAATATACTAATAGGTTCTAATAGATATAGCCTAAAGTGTATTTTAGGTATATTTCAGTTTCGTGGAAGTACCAATTGACGCATGTGTAGGAAGACGAAATACAGATGAATAGATATAATTCACAAAATCAATTTATCAGTAGGTACGTAGATAGTATTATAACGTTTATAAGTCCACACAATACGACCGAGGCATCCTACATTGCTCACCTCTGCGCTGCTCGATTACCGAAATCAAAATCGACAGATATCGATACTGACTTGTTGTTTTGTTGAAACCTGCGTTGTACACAATCACAGCCCTAATGCACTGCAATCTAGCCTTTAACCCGTAAGTTATAAGTGCGGCAATAGTGTGAGATTGACGGTTCAATGCGGAATGACTTGCAGAGGCGCGGTGGTCCTCATAACAATCGGCGACCACTAGCTTCGATCAAATGTGTAGATTAGTGATTGATCTAGAGGCAACAGTAAACTTCGCATTTCCAGGCAAATACTGCTTTAATTACCTGTATAATTTGATAAATATACCTGTGGACTTATTTTTTCGTTCCGGTATTTTAGCATTAAACAATAGGTAGATACATAGGTATTGTTTTCCAATCTTGAACTTGCTGTCTATGTCGTCGTAGTTTACCTACTACCTCAGAATACATACTACCTTCGTTATGTATTTTACTATTGTTTTTCACTATCATTACTGTACTGAACATGTTACATAATGACCTGTTCAAATTTTTCAGCACATAACAAACGATCCATCCGCAAGGAAGAAAGGACAGACAATTTCGGATCTGGATACGGATTCGGATAAATGCATTTGACTTATACTTTTTAAATCAGTGGGTGACATGTATGAATGATATTAGGTAAATATATCGGTTTGGTTGCAGATATAAAATAAATTAGGATTATCCGTTAGTTTCTGATAGTTCAGATAATGGACATTATTTTTTAAGGAATTGTAAAATTACACATAGGTAATATACAAATAGGTAATTAATGTAATGATTTGCCTTTACTAAATAAAGATAAAAATAAGAGCTTTTATTTAAGTTGATTTAATAGAAGTTGTGTCACCTCATAATCGTTATCTTTTTTAATATTTTGTTTACATTTTGCGGACTGTAAGACTTGATGACTAAATGTCCAAATTAAACGGACGGATTTTGCGCAGTTACGAACAATTTAATCATTTACATCAAACTTTATCTAAATACCTAGTTACTCGTTAATATAAAATGGTAATTAAATCCCACAATTACTGTCTAGTTAAGACTAAGCCATAGAAATAATAAACAACGCAAGGGACGAGCGACTAGTGCTCTCAACTCTCATAAAGTTGGTCATCATCATCATCATTTCAGCCGAAAGAAGTTTACTGCTGGACATAAGCCTACCCCGAAAAGAGGGTGTTTTGCCATAATTGCCACGCTTGGCAGGTGGGTTGGCGATCGCAGTATGGTGGTAAAATGCATAGAGAACGTTGGTGCCCATTCTATAGTAAGTAACTTAGCCGCCTACTACGACACCCACGGGAAGAAATGGGATGGTGCTATTCTTTTACGTCCGGCACCACACGGTAAGGTAAAGTTGGTATTTCAAACTCCGCTCCTATCTACAATTATTCGAAACTTTTGTATCGGTTACGGTATGGATAATTTATTATTTTGGATATCCGATAGTTTCGGTTACGGTCACGGAACTGCATAAAATCCCTGACGTAACGAAGAGATGACTGACGTCAGAGCGCGACCTCTGTCGTTGTCTACCCTGTGCCATATCGTTGTCTGGCGACATGAAAAGGCTGGTATCGCCGCAACCGAGAATGATATATGGAGAGGCTGTGACGCGCTGCTTTGATGCCCGTCAATATCTGTTAGTGGGTCGAGTGGACACCGGCTCAGCACTCGCCGTCGAGCCCCACGCTCCAGACCGACGTACTGTTTGGATAAGGCAAACTGCCTTGTAATTTGACGAGATGGTAATGTTCGATCATAGATATGGTAGTTCATTTTGCAGGAGAAGAAACTACACGATTTAAATAAATGTACCGCAGTGACGTCTGTTGAAAATGTTTTTGCTTGGTAAGTACCTATGTTTTAACTCATTATTTGATTATCAGGTCACTGGCAGGTCATTTGATAAGGTGTAACTTATCGTAAACTGGGAAATGTCTTGATAAATAGGTAGTTATTTATTTTTTTATCTTTCAGAAAAATACGCCGCTGTAAGTCCAGTGTGTTGAAATGATGAAATAAGTGGGAACTGGTATACATATAACGCCAATTTTATAAGTTGAGATGCCTCATCCAAACTCGTGGCTGGTTTATTTGGGGCGAAGTGGTGGTGGTCGCCGGCACCGCTGGTCGCTGGTCGGGCCAGAGGTCGGCATTCCTCTGCTGGGAGGCTTCACCTCGGAAATCTGCCTCTTCATCAATTACAAACGACACAATGCAGCAATTGTCAAGACTCATATGTCCAAATCAGGATTTTATTTATGATGTTCAGAAATCCATGTAAAATAACGAACATTCCGCTAAACTGACACCTATTTAAAATATTTCGTTCATAGTGTCTACTTATACGTACTTTCAACGTTTGCAAAGTTAAAATTGAAGTTGCTAAACACAAACCGCGCGTTGCAGTTCCTAACAATCTACGTAGTTTTAAAGCTAAGTAGGCATCTAAGTACCTATTTAGACGCTACGATTTGAATTATTCAGGTACAACCAAATCTTACATGTAGGTAGAGCAGTTAATACAATAGCGCAATGTAATAATATTGTAATGGAGTTTATGTGTGAGTGATTAGTAACTTATTATAACTTAGAAAACTGGTGATGTCAGCTTCAGAGTTGTCTTTGGTTGTCAATATCAGTATTGACAACCAAAGGCAACTTGACTTCCTTCACAAGAAGTAGCGGCCACAGTGAGCATAAGCTGATTACTTATCAATTACGGCGCAGGGCCCGCGTTGAGCGAGCGCGATTAGGGCTGGCAGGCACGTGCGACGCGTGACGCGTGTCGCGCGACTAGACAATGGGCGGCACGCGCACGAGCGCCGATCGCTTCCTTCCTCAAATACGCCTACCAATTTAACACAATTATTGCTACGCCCAACAGTACTTTGAAGATCAATGTTGTGACAATCATTGGGGATATAGTCAAATGGAGTTGTACAACTTTATTGTGCACTTGATCAGCGAGTGATAATGAGCTTATGAATCCTGTGGGGTTCTTTTCTCCTTTTAATGTGTGCTTCTTTATTATTTTAGAACCGCTGTAACTCTGTTCCCATGTGTAAATCAATATATGAATTTACATTTATGAAGCTTTCGATTTCGGAGAGCCGCAGAATAACGAACAGTCATTGCGTTGCATCACTTGTACTTGTAGCACGGTTTTATTTATAAGCTGCAAGCTCATCCTGTCTCTGTTTGAACCTCACAATGATGTGCTTAAACTGTACAATTATTTAAATCGTAGGTACGATCGACATTTCTGACTGCCTGTGTATCATTTTAACGCGTGTTGGTACTGTGAACACACCTTAATCATAAACTTCTGCTTAAAGTTGGTGGAAAAGATTACATCAGTCAATCAATGAACTGGCAGCGGTAGCCCAGTGGTATCGGCGCCGACTATTTAGGGTTTCCTGAGTTGTAGGTCGTAAGTTCGGACCCAGACAGGGCGTCCGCGGCCGACCGTCAGCGGCCGGATCAGCAACTGACATCCAGTTCGTTGCAGGCAAGGACAATGTGGTAGCGGACGCACTGTCGCGTGTGGAGGCAATAACCCTGCCTACACTAAACTAGACAGCTCTTGCACAATCCCAGGAGAGCGATCCTGGGCTGCAAGGCCTGCTGAAGAGCAACACCACGTCACTCAAGATACAACAAGTGCGCTTCCCGGACTCCGATGCAGAACTATATTGTGACATAACCACTTCAATTTATTTAAAAGAAAAAACGTTTTATTCTAATGTTATAAACATTTGTGAAGAAAAACAAAACATAAAATTTCAATTCTAACAATAATTATTACTTTTACTTAATCATTTAATCAACAAGGGAAATGCGGGTTTTTACCCGAATCGGTGGGAAAGTATCCGCACGCCTTCGGTTAACTGTACGCAACCCCGAAAAATTGTACGCACGTAAACTTAATTTCTTAATGCAGTCTTTTCCAGCCATTTTTGTCGTTTTATCAAATCTGTTCGAAATTGCGTTCAAAGTGAGAGCTTTACAATGGCTATAAATTTATTCCTGAAAACAAAATAAAATTCCAATTTATTATTATGACATACCCAAATAGTTAAACAATAAACGTGATTGTATAACGATGGTGACGATACTTTCATAAAATAACCTGGAAAGCATGGCCATCAGATGTGCAAATAATAACGTACCTCTTGTTCACGAGTAAATGTTGGTACGAGTATCTGCATTTTAATTGCTGCGGACACTTACCCCCGGATACTTACCCCATCCCATCAAAGCAAATAAAAAAAAATCGAAGTATGACTTACCTTGAACAAAATAGTAGATTCACACAAAATATTGATTAATTTCTCCTACTCCCAGTCACTTTGCTATTCAATCAGACTAATAATATGCCAATTTTTTTTTTTTTTTTTTTGGGTGGGAAATCATCAAATAACTTCTCCCGCTCTGGGTGGAGCGGGAGGGCGTGTCAGACTTTTAGTGACTAAAACCCACCCGTGTTCCTTCATTAGCCCGTATGCCAGGGGCTGTGGTATCTCTTTCAAACGAACCCGCACCCCTGACAGGCATCGGCCCTTGCGGGCCCCATCATTTTTGTGCTGACATCTCTTTGAGGCGCGCGTGGAACACAACGCGCCGTCAACTTGGGCTTGGTCCTTACCGGACAGCGAGCTACCCATTACTCGCCGTCCGCAAGCCCATGCCTACGGTGGCCGGAAATCGGCCTGGGATTCCCGACGCCCAGGGCGTCTCCGTATCCTGCAGCGGCTGGGGTCGCGAGGGCGCATATGCTGCCTCTCCCTCACGTGCGCCGCGTCCCTCTTCGCGAGCATCACTGCTTCGCTGAAGGAGGTGACGGCTCCCCATGCCCTCTCGCTCCGTACCATGGCCTGGACCAGGGCCGGACGCGAGAGATCGCCGCCACCGATCGCCTCCACGAGGCCACGGCGGTGCTCCGCCCAAGCAGGGCAGACCGCCACCGTGTGCTCAACCGTGTCCTCAGGGCGATCTTCGCAGTTGAAACACCCGGGCGTTTCCTCCCACCCTATCCGAAACAGGAACCTCCCGAAACAACCGTGTCCGGTGAGGACCTGCGTCAGGCGGAAGGTGAGGACGTCATGCCGCCTCACAAACCACTCCTCAAAGAGGGGACTTACCGCCGCAATCGTGGCGTGCCCAGCACTGGGTTGCGACAATCGCTCTCTCCATGTCACCATGAGATCCCACCGGAGCTCTGTCCGCTGTGCCGCGATTTCCCGCGGCAGCGGAGTTACGCCCCGGCGTCTGGCCTCCTCGCGCCAGTTCCACATTTGCGCGAGGACCTTTGCCTACAGATCCCATGGCGGTAATCCGGCAAGGAGGCCCGCCGCCTCGCCGGAGATCGTGCGATATCCTCGGATCATCCCGATCGCCATGACCCTATGGGACGCCCTCAACCTACGAGCTGGTTGGCGCCTCAATGTAGGCGCCCACACCGGCGCCCCGTATAGGGCCATGGACCGCACGATCCCCGCGTAGAGCCTCCGGCAGGAGGCGTTTGGCCCCTCTAGATTGGGCAGGAGCCGCTTCAACGCCGCCCCGGCCCGCTCCAGTCAGGGAGCCAAACGGCGGAAATGCTCCGCGAAGTTCCACCGGCTGTCGAGGACGAGTCCTAGGTACTTCATCATCGACGCCGATGTGAACCCCTCCCACCTTTATCTGGGAACCCGTCGGTGGCGCATTCCGAGGACCATGAAACCACATGGCCTCGGACTTGTGCAAGGCCACCTCGAGTCCCAGTTGCCGGATCCTATCGACGATTGTCGCAACCCCTTGGGTCGCTAAGTCGGCCGCCGCCTGGTACGACCTCCCTTGTGCCAGGACCAGCGTGTCGTCAGCGTAGCAAACTACACTGACGCCGCTAGGGAGGTCGGCGCGCAGCACCCAGTCGTACAATTCTGTTTTAGCCTTGTACCAAATCATAATTGCTTTGCATTATTTGCTATGTTTTTGTTGGGAAGGTTCATTCTTCAACGCTACAGAAATCTTACGGCGCGCGGTTAAAATTGGAACTAATGCCTCCATCTTGTTTTTCCTATACAATTTATGTGACAATTTCACAAATGTTTACCAACAACGCCCCCCAGACAATGTCAATTAGACGCCAAAAGATCCTTGTAGCAATAAAGCAAAGAGTATGTACTTGCACTATAAAAAGGAATGGTTTGCTTAGACATACATGTCAAATGACAAAAATGTGTGTAAAATCAACAATCATTTTTTTTTTCAACTTGTGAAGTAATAAGGTACTAAATAAAATTGGTTACGTACTTGAATTTCAACATTGACACGTCGTTTCTGAGTTTATATTTCCAAAACATGGTAGTAAGCTAAGATTCTGAATTCGAGATTAGTGCATAGTATATGCAAACGAAACAGATGATTATATCGAAGGAAGAATTTCTTTGAACTATTTTTTCTTTTAAAGTTGCCCTTCACGAAATAATTAAAACAATCCGTCGAATGTCGTTCTGTCTCTGTCGACTCAAATCAAATCAAATATTTGTAGGAACTAAAAACTGGTTTACAAATTTTTTAGCTGCGATAGTTTATAAAACTATGTTGCAGCCATTAGCGCCCACCTCCGAGAGGAGGGAACTGCACACGATTGAAAAAAATAGGATGATGTAAAAAAATCGTTAAGCTCTAAATATATTTGTAGTGCATCTATATACTCGTATATATAGATGCAATAATGACCGACAAAAACAACTGTACACAGCGGTCAATACTTTCATTGATCATCTGATTATTTTGCATATCAATACGACAGAAGGATAAAATATCAGTTATTATATAAACCGGGGAACACGGCGCGAAGGGATTGTGTTTTGTTTTCGTCCAGTTTCATAAGATGGGTAAGTAAGAGTAGCGGGGGTGAAATTTGTTTTAATTCTTGGTTTAAACGCCGGGCGAAAAGTTTTTGCTGGCGGGAAGGGATTGTGTTTTGTTTTCGTCGTGTATGAAGAGAGGGGCAGGCAATGAGGCGCGGGTGAAACTAGATTTTTTTTCTGCCATACTAAGCCACCTTAATGTGCACTGCGGAGACTTATTCGCCGCGTACGTTTACCCCACATGACTCTACTAGAGCAACTTTCTTTATATTTTAGATAGTATTTGGTATACTATGGTCGCAAAATTGTTGGCCCATTCAAAATAAGAAGCCATTTCTATTATCTCTACCTATACCTCAGATCTATACTTACGCAGACGAGTATGACATTTGGCACAGTTAAAGTTTATATGGAGAAGGAGTGCAGAAAGATAATATTTTTACATAATAATGCATTAGAAATCATCATCATCATCATCATCATCATCGTCGTCGTCATCATTTCAGCCGGAAGACGTCCACTGCTGCATATGCCTCCCCCAGGCTCCTCCGCTTCGACCGGTCTTGTGCTTCCCACATCCAGCGGATACCCGCGGCCTTCACAAGGTCATCGGTCCACCTTGTGGTAGGCCTTCCCACTCTACGTCATCCGGTACGCGGAAGATTGGTTAGCGGTAAATATTTTTGTACTAAATGGGACAAAAACCAAATGCATTAGATTTAAATTACCAAATCTTAGGTGTCCGTATGGATTGAGGAGTCAGGTATTTTAAACGCGGGTACTACCAAAATTTAGTAGTAAATTACTCGAACTTGTAGGCACGATCCTGGAATTTGTAGTAAAACCCTTTCAAAGTTACAGGTAGTTTAAGGTGGCTCCTCAATTCAGACGTCTGGATTGAGGAGCCACCTTAGAACTCGAAAACTAGCCGATGGATATTTCTGATTTTGAAGGAATTAGTAGTGTTTATGCGTAATCTGTACAGAATAATCGATTTTATACGGCTGAATTTGAAATAGCTACAATGCTTTGATGTATCTGATAAATCCATAAATTTCCCCGCGCTGTTTCTGGGAAACTAATGAAGCAATTAAAACAGATTTTTTGTATAATTTAGTATTAAGTTTGTTTCAATTTAGGCTTTCCCAACTATTTTGGGGTCGGCTTCCAGTCTAACCGGATGCAGCTGAATACCAGTATTTTATATGGAGCGACTGCCTATCTGACCTCCACAACCCAGAGACTGGGTAATACGATACCCCTTGGTAAGACTGGTTGTCAGACTTTCTGGCTTCTGACGACCCGTAACGACTGTCAAAGATCCACAAATGACAGCCGGGACCAACGGCTTAACGTGCTTTCCAAGGCACGGAGGGGTCGTGGTATGTAAAGATGGTCAACCATCCACGGACCAACCGCGGCAAGCGTAGCTTAACCTGATCGATCGACCCGTGCAGCTATTGTTACTTAGCCACAAGCCCCTTAGTTTCAATTTGTAGTATGAAAATAAAATGCACAAGCTTCATAATTTCGGTAATACAATACATTCTATGTGGCTCCTCAATCCTGATGGTCTATAAAAAACAAATGTATGTAGCTACTAAAGTAGTTGATCAAATCGAAGTTTAATAATGAAGGCAATGTTTAGTAGAAATTTCTACGAAATATTGGCGTAATCTAAGTTCCTCTACGTTCGGTAGTATTTCAAAAGATATAAATAATTTTAATTTTCCTTAACAATTTTGTGTACTATAAATGTAAGGTGACTATAAATAATTCAAACTGTGATCTTACATAACTTTATTTACACATGAATCATTCATCACCGTTCAGTATTTAAATAAAAAATTCAATATTTAAAACACAAATAATAAAAAATAAATAAAACCTTAAAGCGGATTATCCAATTGACCTTTTTTTAAATTTCTCATTTCCAAACATTTTCTCTATCTCTATATTCTCTAATCTTCATCTCTTTTCTTCTCTGATATCTATCTCAAAATATTGTGAAACAAAGTCGCTTTTTTGGTCTGAGTGAACGCGTTGTACTCCTAAAAACAAACAAAAATAACAAAATACCTTGTGATATATTGTAATTAAATGAAACGAAATTGAAAACTCTTATTAAAAGTAAACTTTTTAAACAAGCATGTTACAAATTAGTGGATTATATCCAAGATAAGAATACTTGGAAACATGCTGGTCCTGCTCTATAGGACAATCTAGAGTTTAGACAAAATCAAACTGGTGGCTAATTGAGTTGTATAATTAATTATATTTATGACATTGATTTACACTCAGAGATTACTTTAACTCATACACTGACTTGTCAACATTCTAGGAAGATCGGATAGCTACTTAATTTTACAATGTTTGTAAATATGTGAGCACCATGTGGGTAGATTATAGTTACAAAATCAAAATCAAAAGTCATTTATTCAAATTAGGCTGAGAATCAGCACTTTTCGAACGTCAAAATACATAAGACAGTCCCCCAAAAACGCCCACCCTTCGACACTTCCTAGTGCTTTAGCTGGGAAGAAGAAGTGGCGCAACAAACTCCCCAGCAGCACAGCTGTCTGTTTAGTCGGATGGACTTGATTCTATACATACATAGGCAAAGTAATAAACAATAACGCATATTACCAAAAATAAAAGTTTCCTGGTATAAAGGGCTCTATATGTCAATAACTAATGACTTATTAGATAGATAATAAAAAAACACTTGATCAATAAAATTAAAAAAAAAAGTATTTAACTAAATAAATATATGAACCCATATAACCTGTCACTAGGTACGCTAATTCTGGAGAAAGAACATAAACATTGTCTTGTGTTAATCACAGCGACCAACTATTCTTGTCATTTAAATAGTCGTTAATGGAATAGTAAGCCTTTAAACAAAGGATGGATTTTACTTGAACTTTAAACGCATCAAACGGCAAATCTAGCAAAGAAGTGGGAAGCTTGTTATAAAAAGTTATACCAAGCCCAACAAATGAGTTATGAACCTTATGAAGCCGGTGAAAGGGAGCACGTAGTTTGTCCTTGTTTCTAGTGTTAACGGTATGAATATCACTGTTTTTAGTGTACAAGTGTATATGTTGCCTAATAAATAAGATGTTAGCTAATATGAATTGTGATGCCACTGTGAGAATACCAATATCTTTAAAAAAGTCCCTCAAGGAAAATCTGCCACCTAACTGGTAAGTTGCACGAACAGCACGTTTTTGAAGGACAAAAATATTTTGAATATCAGCGGCTTTGCCCCACAGCAGAATACCGTAGGACATAACGCTGTGAAAATAACTAAAGTATACTAATCGAGCTGTATCGACGTCAGTGTATTGTCTTACTTTTCTGATGGCGTAGGCGGCTGAACTGAGCCTCCCTGCTAGTGTTGATATGTGTGATCCCCACTGAAGTTTGGCATCTACTGTTATGCCCAGAAATACTGCCGTGTCTACGGTTTCAAGCACCTCTTTATCTAAGACGATGTTGGGACTTAGATTTCTAACATTCGGTAAGGCGAACTTTACACATTTCGTTTTTTTGGCATTGAGAACAAGGTTATTTGCCGTAAACCAATCCGTAACCATTGAGAGTGCACTGTTTACGTCGTCAAAGTCTTGTCTATTCCTATCTACTTTAAAAATAAGAGAAGTATCATCTGCAAACAGTACAACATCACAAATACCCTTTAAATAGAACGGTAAGTCATTAATATATACTAAAAACAAGAATGGGCCGAGTATTGAGCCTTGAGGCATACCTAACTGAACTGGCAGCCCGGAAGATTTTTTACCATTAATTTCTACACATTGAACCCTATTTTGCAAATAAGAATTTATTACGTTTAGAGCATCGTTATGGACACCGTAATAACGAAGTTTACACAAAAGCGTCTCATGGTGCACGCAATCAAAGGCTTTTGAGAGATCACAAAAAACTCCAATAGCATTTTGCGAGTTCTCCCATGCGTTAAATATGTGTTTCAACAGAGCAACACCCGCATCAGTAGTCGAACGACCTTTTGTAAAGCCATATTGCTCATTATGAAGGAGGCTATTTAAATTAAAATGTTTTAGCAACTGCTTGAGTATTAACTTTTCAAATATTTTGCTAAATGCAGGTAAGATAGAAATAGGCCTGAAATTACATATGTCATTTTTATTACCTGATTTAAATAATGGTATTACTTTACTACTCTTCATGAGGTCAGGAAAAGTTCCTGAATCAACACATTTATTAAAAGTGACAGCTATATAGGGGGCTACAATTTCTATAATATTACTTAAAAGTTTAATGGAAATGCCCCAGAAATCACCAGTGTTTTTAGACTTCAGTGTGTTAAAAACATTAACTACGTCACGAGGCGTTACATGTTCGAAACTGAATAGGTCACTACATTTAGGCACACTACTATGCAAAAGGTATTCTGCTTTTGACGGGGATGAATCTAAGGAGCGAGTCGTAGTTACAGGTATGTTGGCAAAAAACTCATTAAATGCCTCCGCTACTTCAGCTTCTGTAATAATTAATTTGTCGTCGACCATAATCTCAAGTTGATTGTCTTGTTTAACAGACTTGCCCGTTTCATTATTAATTATTTTCCAAGTGGTTTTAACTTTATTGTTAGAATTTTTAATTGTGTCACTTAAAAATTTCGATTTTGCAAAAGCACTAATCTTTTTAAATAATTTTGAATAGTTTTTGACATACTCTAGGAAAGAAGTATCAAACCTGTATTTTTTCAATCCATATAATTCGTATAGTCTCGCTCTACTTTTGTAAATACCCGGAGTAGCCCATTGATTAAAGCCAGCGGAGGTGCCATTAATGTTAATGGTTTTGGTCTTGAAAGCAGATTGATACTCTTTTTGCACAACATCAAAAAGGGCTTCATAAATTTCATTCGGATTCTCGTGTTGTGCTATGGATGGTGTAATTCTATGAGCTATATTATTTTTAAACCTTTTGCAACGACTAGCTGTATAAGGCCGTATTCAAGTGTACGTGGTCGCTTTTTATGTAATGGCATGGGGAAGCTAGCTAATAAACCACAGTGGTCGGACGTTAAGTCAGTTAGTACTAATTTATTTTTGGCATCACAATCAGTAAACATATTATCAAGACATGTTGACGAAGATGCCGTGATCCTAGTAGGTTCAAAAAACAAGTTAATTAAATTAAAAGACCTAAACAGATTGAGAAGTCTAATACTTAATGGAGTAACATCTAAAATATTAATATTAAAATCTCCACATAAAATTATACTTTTATTACTTGATTTTAACCTATTGAGTAAATCCTCCATTACCGATTCAAAACGAATGAAATCCCCAGAGGGGGGTCGATAAACGCAAATTATAACATATCGCTCGAGTTCAACACAAGACAACTCAATAGTGCGCTCAATAGAAAGGTTAGCTAAATCTAAACGTTGTTTACATTTTAACTTGTTTGAAACAAGAACTAAAGATCCACCGCGAATAGCAGTTTTTCTTACAAATGCACTTTGAACAGTAAAATTATCATCATTGATAAACACTACTTCATGTTCCTTCAACCAGTGTTCAGTCAAACATAACACCTGAACATCATAGTTCTCCATAAATAAGCTTAACTCAAGCTCTTTGCCGGACAGACCCTGCATATTTTGATGAACAACATTCAACATATGCGGCTCACCCGTTGTCGCACCTAAAAGTTTAAACTACTAGGCGAATCAAAAGTAGTGTTAGTACCATTACTAACATTAATCAAACAAGACTTCGACATAGTACATATGTCTGGGTTTATATAAGCTAATAGCCTCGCTATTTTAAGTCTAAACCTAATGGGCAGATACACTGTATTCCTTGTCGATTTTAACTTAACAACAAAACTGTTGGTATCAAAAAATATAAGTTTATCACTGTAATGAGTTACTAAAAACTGCATATGATTATTAAGTATATGTATATCGTTGTTTTTTCTACTAGATAATCTCTCAAAATATGGAAAAGCACACAAAATAATTTTATTACAATTAATCTTTAAAATCTCAGTAACACTGTCAGTGATAACTTGTTTATTGACCTTTGAACTATTACCTACTAGTACAGTTATGTTGGTATTACAATCATATTGATTTCTTGTAACAATAAAATTTAGTTATCCGTTATTGCTTCAATTCAATTCTTTTAACCTATTTTGGTATGGTAACTTTATTCTGGGTGCATCGTTTTGACACATAATTATATAATGCATTACTATGTTAAATATTGTAAAAACGGTAACGGTGGAGTTTCTTGCCCATTCTTCTCCATACGAAACTATATAATGGAAGGGGCGGCTAGAATCAATTCTATTTTAATTCTTTGCTACTAAACCATCTCACAGCAGCAATTGATCCACCACTAATACCTGAACAGGCTGGCAGTTAGTTTGGCCTGTCGTGGTCCAGCCAGGTCCTGCTGGTATTTTTTTACCTCTTGGCAGTTTACGATACTATAAATATCAAGAGACTAGCTACTGCCCGTGACTTCGTCCGCGTAGAAGTCATAAGTCACCTTAATGATAACAGCCACATTTTATAAAACTTTCGGTGTTCTACTGATGTCACCGTTAACCAGATGAAACAGATCTTCTAAGCTCTTCTCGGGTAGAGTACCTTCACTAACTTTTATGTGAACATCGGAGAATTCTTCTGCACGTATATTCTCGCCAAGCTGATGTCAGATGTTGATGGTCAAGCGTAGTCTATAAACTTGCGACCATGAGTCGACCTAGTTCCTCGCGTCACCACAGGAAGTGTTTGCCGGAAATCACCACTAAAGAGAATTGTGACAACACCACTCATGTCTTGTTTCCTGCGGCTGTCCTGCTGGGTTTTGTTTACAGCTTCAACTGCTTTCCTATTTTCTATAATGCATTCATCCAATAGGATAAAAACTCAATCCCTAAGCACGCGCCTCTTGCCACTGTTGCGTGAGCACCATACTAACAATCTGTCAAATGTCGATTGTTTCGTCAAAGATCTATGAAAGACTTCTATCACATACCGTCAATCACTTTTTGTATTAGTTTGTAAATAGTATATTATGATACAAGTGAGCTAAGTTGCTCATTATACACGAGGCTGTGGGTTGCAGCCCGAGCCGTAGGTGAGGGCGTAAATCAGCCGAGTGTCTAGTGAGCAAGTTGCTCCCGAGTTTCATACGCACTTTTTCAACACACTTGCGAGGAAAAAACAAACCTGTATTGCATAAATCGTTTTACCACACAGCAACAAATGCGTTCCAAACAAAATTTGAAAACTATGGGAAATGGCGAGCAAGTTTTTTTTTTTGCAAGCGCCAAATGTAAGGTGATTGATCGGCCTACTTCAAAAATATCATTTTAGTGATAAAATGTAAATATTTATAACAAATTATTGTGAATTAAAAATAATTTGATGATGATGATGAAATGTTTTTTCGTCTTAATTAAGGACACATTTATTTATTCCAAAAATGTTAATGCATTTTCAGCGACATAAAACCTCTTTGTTGTTACAAAAAAAACTATATTACCCTGTTAAATTGAAAATGATTTGTTAACTCGCATAAAATTTGCAGTTAGGTACTAACCTAACTTTGTATGGATAATTCTATTATGTACTAGTGTGTAATTTTGTTATGCACGTGTCAGAATAAGTGGCTATATGAATTAATAAGTGTGTCTTTATAAACATTATCAAGCTTTAAATATCAGAATGGTTACTGCTTATTTACTGTGTATTAAGGTTCTTATGAATATGGTTTCTGGGAAAGGGTTTCATGAAGTAAAGCACAGAAAGACAAGACTAGGCATTTATTTCAATTAGGCTTGTCATTATTTAATCAGAAAGCTAGTCGTCCATTCCAAAGCTAGGTCTTCATGGAGAAGAAGGACAAGAAACTCCATGGAAACAGTATTGATATATTCCATCAACACATCTCTTACATTGCTATACATTTAATTACAACTCTTGGACCTATGTCCAAGATAACTCGGCATTATTACAATATTGTTATAATAAGCAACAATTACGGTATAATATTAAATAACATAACTTACATGACATCTGGTCGATCTATTTCCACACAACAACGGCACTAGGACTTTCCCACTGAACGTCTACCGAGCAACTGACTCGATACCGTCATTACAATCCTTTTTATATCATATTGTGTCAGTCATTTGAATCAGCGTATTTTATTAAATAACAATAGGAAACCTAAAATATATTACAAGGATAATTAAATAATACGTAATCATTTATAGTAACAACCTCCAAGTTATTTTCAAAAGTTAAGACAGTTCGTTTTGTAAACATGTAGTCAAATTAGATACTTGTACATTTGTTCGTTAATGTGACAGATGACATTATCCACCAAACAATATTACAATATCAAATAAATAATCTAACACACGCGTGTGTTATAGTTCGGTTTATGGCCCTAAGAACTATGTAATAAGGCTCACTTTACGAGCAAGTGTGTTGAAAAATTAATTATGATCAATCTATATATTTTTCTTATATAAAAACCTTGTCCTGACAATAAAGAACACATAACAAAAGAATCATCCAATTTGGTGCAGTCGTTCGGCAGTTATGCGCATACATGTATACATTTCGGTGATTCATTTTTATATAAATAGATTGATACGTTCGACAAAATATTATAAACTTACATTTTAGGATTACAAAATGTAAAAAAATACCAATATTTGAATATACCTATGTATAGTTGCGAATGGAACTGACAACAACAGGTCCACAACGAAATCGTACAACCCTGAAAATTGCCCATTTTCTAGCTACCCGTATTTTGTTTTTTCGAAATCTGGGAATGCAGATCAAAATATTTCAAAAACGTTAGAACAATCTCTTAAGGCCATTTTATTGTAGCGACAACGGATGAGTTACCTACCTGCCCCTTAATGCGCCATCTCAAATTTCCAACTTGTTAATGTTATACTTATATTTTATGACAGTTGTGATGGACTATTTAGCTCGATAATAGAAAAGCGTGATGATAATCATGTCAAAAGAACAAAGTTACATCTTATCTTCAATATTCTAACCTTTTGGATCGTCTTTTTACAATTTGCGGTAAACTATAGAACTATACGAATATATTGCAATACTGCTTATCCCCCATAGTAAATAGCATGATAATATATATCCTACGGCTTGCGCAGAGTTATAGGAAACATGTGTGCTAAATTTAATTCAAATCTATCCGGTAGTTTTGGCGTGATGGGACATACATTCAGACAAACGGACAAAAAGACGTACAGACAAAAATTATAAAAACATTTATTTTCGGTATTAGAATCGTTCCCAGATCCCGCACAAATTACCAAAAAAAAAAAAAAAAATTACAATCTACAGTTTTGACTTCGCTATGATTTCATTATATGTATAGATTACTTGAAAGTCTGACAACCGACTGGTTGTCAGACTTTACCAAGGGGTATCGTGTTACCCAGTTACTAGGTTGTGGAGGTCAGATAAGCAGTCGCTCCATGTAAAATACAGGTATTCAGCTGAATCCGGTGAGACTGGAAGCCGACCCCAAAATGGTTGGGAAAAGGCTCGGCAGATGATGGTGATGATGTATACTTAGCAAAACACCCTAACCAACGACCTGTTTATCGTGCATACTAAGCGAACTCCTGCAAAACCACTGCTTCTAGGAGTGTTTCTAGTCTGGTAAGAGTAGATGGCGACGGCCAAAGTACGCTCTCCCTCATCAAGGCAGGGTGGTGGCGCCAACCGTTTTAACATATTTATCTATATATGGTTGCCTGGAAGAGGTCGCGGAAAGCGATAAGGCCGTCCATTGTATGTTTATAGTGTAATTGTTTTTTTTTTTGTTACATTTTTTTGTAGTGTACAATAAAGTTTATCTATATAAATAAAAAGACAAGTCCTGACTGACTGACTGACTGACTCATCAACGCCCAGCCCAAACCCTTGGACCTAGAAAGCTGAAATTGTGCACAGAGGTTCCCTTTATAACGTAGACAAGGAATAAGGAAGGATTTCTCGAAATTCAACCCCTTAGAGAGTTAATTATGGGATGAACGTTCCGCGCGGGCGAAGCCGCTGGCTAAAGCTAGTAAATAATAAACATTTACCAACGACAGCCTATCACACAGCACACTGAACGCTTCCTGTATACAGACTTAGCCCTCCTTACTTAGTCACAGTCACCAAACTTTCGATGCCGGAGAGTACAAAGTAACATTGGTACTCGACTTACTGGGTAAATATTGAGATAGAAATGCTAACCGGCTGACCCTGTCCAAGACACAGTCGTGCTTACTCCATCTCCGCAACAGAAACTTAAATCAGTCACAAAAAATCAAGCAGCTGTAGGAACTGCAGTCGAATACTACTGGGGTCCTAAATATCTAGTTGTCTAGTCTTTAACGTCGCACTGCCACAAAATAAACAGAAGGTCGGGAATGATTTGCTACGGCGCCTAATATCCACCAACTGGGGAGCAGTGGACCCGATGATCTTCGAACAACTGGCATGTCTCTAAGCTATTCCACAGGTGAATTCGCGTGTCTAGATTTGCTCACGCCAAACTGGTACACATTGCCGTAAATAAGACGTGTTGGATAATATCGGGCTGCTTAAAACCAACTCCAGTCTGGCCACCCAAGATTTAAGTAAATTGTGGGAAGAGAGTACCCACCTCCTCAAGATTTCATAAAGCCCCAAAAACACCTCCCGGTTATGAACTCCAATGACCAGTTTGGAAAAGCACTGAATAGATTGCGTACCCAAGTAAGCCACTGAAAACATAGTTTGGCGAAATGGGGCATTTTCGATTCACTCAACATCCAGTGCGACTGCGGTGCTCCTGCGCATACTATGCTCATCTGCTAGTGTCCTAATTGTCCGTTCACTTGCCCCTTGACGAGCTGAACAACGCCTCTGACTTGACGCTGCAATGTATGTGCCCATCTACTGGCCATTAAAGTACCTATAAGTAACATACATAGATGTACCGTCGATACGAAAAGGAGAAGAAGATGTTATGTTTTGCAATACCTATATAAAACCCATAGACAGAGGGCAATCTACAAGCTAGCAGAAGTGTAAACTAAAATCAAAATAAGCAAACATCTTCGCCCGTTCACAAAATATGAGATTAGCATAAAATATGCGCTGAGTTCAAAGCGTTGTGAAATCCGGAGGGCGACGGGGTTGAGTGTTTTATTCGCGTCTGCCGCGACGAGCCCGCATGCCAATGTTTGCAGTTACACATGTTGTGGGGCTGCGGGGGCTCTCCCGCGGATTATCTGCTATTGTCCTCACGGAACAGACATCACAACATCAATTTGTAACACAGTATATTAACATTTTCTTGTTTGAAATATTCTTTGAAGGAGGTATGTTTACCTGTTCTCGGTTCATTTAAAGTTTTATAATGTTTTATTTTCTATTTTAATGGTACGTTTTGTAACAATCAATATGTTAATCAGTGGTTTATAGGTTTTTATGAGGTTCGGCGCGTTGGATGCGCGTTGATTGACCTGTAACCGAGGTTTATGGTTGGATTATATTTTTTTATTGTGAAAGTGCATATTAGACAGTTGTAATATTCCTATTAACCCGGCTTGATAAGCTCGATCATCATCGATTCTATATGTGTAATATTTAAGTAGGTATCTATTCCTTTTGTACGAGTAGGTCATGACTAGCTGTCATTTATCATTGAACGGTCTGTAGCACCTAAAAATGAATAACTCCTATAACATATTCTATACCTTCATAGCGTCGGAGCATTTCCGCCGTTTGGCTCCCAGACTGGAGCGGGCCGGAGCTGCCTTGAAGCGGCTCCTGCCCTATCTAGGGGGGCCAAACGCCTCCTGCCGGAGGCTCAACGCGGGGGTCGTGCGGTGTGGGCGCCTACAGTGAGGCGCCAACTAGCACGCCAGTTGTAGGCGTCCCATATGTCATGGCCATACGGATTATCCGGGGAAACCGCACGATCTGCGGTGAGGCGGCGGGCCTCCTTGCCGGGTTACCGCCATGGGATCTGGAGGCACGGTCCTCGCGCTCATCTGGGAGTGGCGCGAGGAGGCCAAACGCCGGGGCGTTACTCCGCTGCCGCGAGAAATCGCGTCACAGCGGACAGAGCTCCGGCAGGATCTCATGGCGACATGGAGAGTGCGATTGTCGTACCCAGTGCTGGGCACGCCACGATTGCGGCAGTAAGTCCCCTCATTGAGCAGTGGCTTCAGAGGCGGCATGGCGTCCTCACCTTCCGCCTGTCGCAGGTCCTCATCGGACACGGCTGTTTCGGGAGGTTCCTGTTTCGGATAGGGCGGGAGGAAATGCCCGGGTGTTTCCATTACGAAGATCGCCCTGAGGACACGGTGGAGCCTACGGTGGAGGTCTGCCCGGCTTGGGCGGAGCACCGCCGTGTCCTCATGGAAGCGATCGGCGGCAGCGATCTCTCGTGTCCGGCCCTGGTCTAGGCCATGGTTCGGAGCGAGAGTGCATGGGTAGCCGTCACCTCCTTCAGCGAAGCAGAGATGCTCGCGAAGAGGGAGGCGGCGCACGTGAGGGAGAGGCAGTACATGCGGCCTCACGTACTAGGCGTGGGCTTGCGGACGGTGAGTAATGTAGGTAGCTCGCTGTCCGGTAAGGACCAGTGCCAGGTCGACGGCTCGTTGTGTTCCACGCCCGCCTCAAAGAGATCTCAACACAAACCGATGGGGCCTGCAAGGGCCGATGCCTGCCAGGGGTGCGGGTTGTTCGAAAGAGATACCGCCGCCCCTGGCACACAGGCTACTGAGGGAACACGGGTGGGTTTTAGTCACTTTCATAGCGTCTCAATTAAGTTCATTTTGTTGAGTTTTATTGCAACGTCATCATCTTCATCATTTCAGCCGAAAGACGTCCACTGCTGGACATATGCCTCCCCCAATTTGGGGGGTTTTACCATAATCGCCACGCTTGGCAAGCGGGTTGGCGGTCGCAGTATGGTGGTAAAATGTATAGAGAACGCTGCTGCCCATTCTCTAGTAAGTCCCTTAGTCGCCTTCTACGATACCCACTGGAAGAAATGGAATGGTGCTATTCTTTTACGTCCGGCGACACGTACGGGACGTACCTATACACATATTGCCAAGTACGGCTAGTTAATCAAACTGCTATTATTTTCATAAATGTTCTTTGATCGTTGTATTTTCTTAGTTGTAGTATGTGGTGGTGTGTGGTGGACTCAGCGGTTGGTCTACGTCGACAAGGGATCATTACCGACCGCCCCGACAAGTCAGGGCTGCGTCAGTGCTTCTTCCCGTCTCCGTTCACTTGTTATTACATGTGGCACGCGTCACTTCACTCTATTATGTTCACCCCTTGCGATTACACGCGCGGGGGAGGCGGTTTTGATAGTTTTTGCTTTTATTGGAGGTACCTGAATATTTTACCTGCAGGTAAAGTCACTTTTAAAAATAACGGCAGTCCCAAATTACCGAACTGGAATAGGAATTAAATTCATAGTTTTGGAGAAAAAGTTCATAGTTCACGTTAGGTGTGTGTGATTTGAGTGTCAGTGTTTTATCGTTTAACACACCTTTTTAACATCAAATCATCGTCCTCATCGTTCTCATCGTTCCAGCTTATTTAATACACAAATTATCCCTGTTTCTTGTGGTTGTGAGCAAAAAGGCATGAACAATCTTCACAAAAATCCTTGTTCGATTTAAGATACTATGACCTCTCCAGTTTCTTTCGGTGTTTCTTCTCAGAGTAGTCAAATAGGAAACACCACAAAGTTTTCAAAAATGTATTGAGGTGTACTGTGTTTGTATACACCTTGCAATAATATACATACCTATTTAAAAACCTGTTGTATGTTCACACAAAAATGTCACAAATTTTAAGTTTTTTTTTGTCCTATATTCATAGTTTAAATTCAAGGAATAAACACTCTTGCTGTACATCGCACTCGCCTCCACAGAGTAGGAGGTCGGAACGATCATGGGTCACAGTAAATACACTTTTACAACAAACTTCCCATTGACATACTTAACTTATCCATTGAAGGATTTTAAAGCCAAACTTTGCAAAAAAGGGTAACTATAAATGGGATTCAGAGCTGCTCGCTCTGCTGCCTTGTAATACAACCGTACAACTTGACATTTTAATTATATTGCAAAATCATCATTATCCACTACTTTACAATAACATATGTGCAATTATTTATTTATTTTTTTGCTTTAAAGATATAGTCGCTCCATGTAAAATACTGGTATTCAGCTACATCCAGTTAGACTGGAAGCCGACCCCAACATAGTTGGGAAAAGGCTAGACAGATGATGACATAATAAGTCGACGTTCATTAGAAAAACGAACTACTTTACACTACTATGCCTACATTGAAATTTATGAATATTATGTATTAAATAACGTGAATATTTTATTTTTTAATTTTTATTTTACTTTAATTATTGTCCCAGATTATGTCTGGAATTTAAAAGAGACTTCTAGCTGCTTTTTTATAATATGACGTGTAAAAGTGGTTCAGATATCCTTTTACCATTAAATTAAAAATTTTAAAAACCCCCGACCCAAACAAAAACTCTAAAAAGTAAAAAATAATGTTTATAGGCCTTTTAATTTGAACGTAATATTTTGACCAGGGCATTGTCAAGTCGGGGGACGGTCAATGAAAACGCCAAACAGAGGCCTAGCCGTCCCCCGACTTGACAATGCCCTGGTCAAAATATTACGTTCAAATTAAAAGGCCTATAAATTTTATTTTTTACTTTTTAGAGTTTTTGTTTGGGTCGGGGGTTTTTAAAATTTTTAATTTAATTTTTATTTCTTGCTTTTTAAACTTAATGTCTCCCTTAAATCACCATTTATCTATAATCTATTCATTGAGACCTTTTCAATGAGCCCAAACACGATACTCCTGCTGTTTGTTGGTGAATAACTTGGGTTTCCTGGAAATTCCGGGTGTTGCTACAGCATCAGTTCAAGGTTATTTTTATCATCTAATATCATTGAAGTAATAGAATCCCAAATTTTGAGTTGATCAGACCCATGGAAGAGGCTAAAATCCCTTTTTCAACCAGAAAAGAGCTGATAATCTTCAAACGGCTGAACCGATTTTGATGAAACATGTCTAAGAACACTCCCGACTAATACACCTTTCAAACAAAAAAAACAAAATCAAAATCGGTTCATCCGTTCGGGAGCTACGTTGCCTCAGACAGACACACACACACACACACACACACACACACAGACACGTCAAACTTATAACACCCCGTCGTTTTTGCGTCGGGGGTTAAAAATCAACAATTTCATTTCATTGCATAAACATACTTGCACAAAAAAAAAACAAGTATCAAGTAGTTTTGCGCAGTTCATCACAATTGCTGCGTAGTACTATGAGCGGTGATTACACAGTCCTAATTCGATAAATAGGCCTCCTTCGTCCCCTCGCGCTCGGCCTCGGCCTCGGCTCTCGGCACTCGGCCCCGCGCTTCAACCGGTAACTACTAACGCAATTTATTTCTTGATTGCGACGTTTGTTTTCAAATGCACCTTGTTATTGGCGAACATCTAAATTATATGAGGTTAGGCAACTTTTTCCGAAAAGAAATTACTTACAGTTTGCTATCTATCTTAATATTATACAGGGTCTGTGGAAGTATTGTCAACAATAACATGTATACCATCTATAGTAGTCTGTCTTCTCAGAGTAGTCACCTAAGAAACGCCGAACTCATCTACATAGTTTAGAAAACTTCAGTTATTTTTGAGGTGTTAGTATTTTTTTTACCAATGTATTATTTGTTCAAAGTTTCGTTGATATATTGGCGTGTGCTAGCTGATATATATTTTTATTTAAATTCATTTTAATTTTTATAAGCTGCGTAAAAATATAATGAGCTCGGTAACAGCAGTGATTAACTGTGTGAGTGTGCGCCTAGCTGCCGTTCGCTTTGAGATAGAAAACCGGTTGTTTATTGTGTTTAGTGTTTACATGCCGACTCAGTCTGTTGATAACATGGCTGAGTTCACTCAGTGTCTTAGTGAAATTAGTGCTAATAAAGACAGCAATGATTTGGAATGCATTTATATACTGGGGGACTTTAATGCACAGCCGGGTGAATTATTCTATACTGAACTGGAATCTTTCTGTGCCGATGAGTCATGGTTGTGTGCGGATACAGCCAAGTTAGGTGTTAATTCAAATGAGTTCACGTTTGTAAGTGATGCTCATGGCTCGAGACGATGGTTAGACCATTGTGTCGTCACGCAGTCGGCATGGGACATGATTAAGGACGTATGTTATGATGTTATGTGGTCGGATCATCTGCCTTTGGAAATTTATTGTGATTTAAAACTAGTTCGTAAGACGGTGCAAACTACAAGTAGTAGCTCATGTAATGTTTATGATAAAGTTGTGTGGGGATTACGTCAAAACAAAAATATATACAGGAATATTCCATCTACTGTAATGATTAATTTAAATTGCTAGATTTTCCCGTGATGTGTATGTGATAAAAAATGTAGTGAAGTCTCATAGGGCCTGGATGTAATGTTCAGTGATATTGTCAATATACTGAGGGAAGGGGCGTCGTCGCTGACTTCTGAAAGAGGGCGAAATAATAGTAGAATGTTGACAGGATGGAATAAACATGTAAGCAAGGCGCACAGTGTACCGAAATTTAAGTTCTAATTGTGGTCTTGGAGTGGGAAGCCACGTCAAGGTCATTTTTACGATGAACTGTGTTAAAGTCGTAAGCATTTTAAGTGTAGACTGAAATGGTGTCAAACCCACCAAGACCAAATTAGAATGGATATTTTAGCTAGCAATAGGGAGTCTAGAAACTTCTCACAATTTTGGAAAAGTGTAAATAAGCATAATGTTAAGCCAGGTCGCCCAACTCAGGTGGCAGGTGTTTCTGAGCCTAAGAAAATTGCAGATCTATTTAAAACCCATTTCCTAGTAGAACCTTTGTTGAAACAGGTACCAGTGACTGATAATGTTTGATGCTGAGGACGGTCAGGCCCCGCAAGAGCTTATCAGGGTTTCAGCCAAGGAAGTGAGAAATTCAATGTATGAGTAGGGGTAAATCCCCGGGTCATGACGGCCTCAGCGTCGAGCATCTCAGGCATGCAGGTTCGCATCTACCCAGGGTCTTGTCTATGTTTTATTCCCTGTGTATTTGGCATTCATACTTACCGCCAGATTTTTTGAAAACAATTGTTGTGCCAGTAATAAAAAACAAAACGGGTGACTTAACTGACAAGAGTAATTACAGACCGATATCTTTGGCAACAATCATGGCAAAGGTCCTGGACAGGCTAATTGATAACCACCTAGCTAAGTATATACATCTACATGATGGGCAGTTCGGGTTTAGACCTGGGCTGTCCACCGATACTGCGATACTTTGCCTTAAGCACACAGTGAGGTATTATGTGGATAGAAGAACGCCGGTCTATGCCTGTGTCTTAGACCTGAGCAGGGCTTTTGACATAGTCTGTTATGATGTTCTGTGGAAGAAGTTACGTGATGCCAATGTACCTAAGGAGTTATGTTCTGTTCTAAAGTATTGGTACAAAAGGCAGACTAACCATGTAAAATGGCTCTTTCAGACCCATACACTTTGAGTTGCGGGGTGAGACAGGGGGGTATATCCTCTCCACTTATTTTCAATCTGTATATAAATAATCTGATAGATGGACTCAGCAGGAGGCCTGTCGGATGCCATGTTGATGGAGTTTGTATAAATAACATCAGTTATGCTGATGACATGGTTCTGCTGGCTCCATCTATAAGGGCTCTCAGAGAACTGCTGCAAATCTGTGAGACGTATGCAGCAAGCCATGGCTTGCAGTATAACGTGAAAAAGAGCGAGTTTCTGGTTTTTGCTCCTAGGTGCAGGAGATCGGATGTGGTTCCACCTGTCACGCTTTGTAAGACTGAATTTCGAAGAGTCAGTGTATTCAAATATCTGGGGCATATAGTCTCCGAAACTTTGAGCGATGAATGTGATATTGATAGGGAACGCAGAGCGTTGACGGTCAGAGCTAATATGTTGGCCCGCAGGTTTGCCCGCTGCACAAGAGAGGTAAAGATTTTGTTGTTTAAATCCTATTGTTAGTCGTTTTACTCTAGCAGCCTGTGGACAACATATGCGCAAAGGGCCGTCGATGCTCTGCGGGTTCAATACAATAACGCATTCAGGATGCTGCTGAGACTCCCTCCGTTTTGTAGCGCGTCCGCCATGTTCATGAAAGCACGACCAGATGGTTTCGCGGCAATTCTGCGCAAAAGGTCTTTGCTACAAAGAGTGCGTAAGAGTAGCAACAGCATCTTGAGTGTGATTGCGGATAGGTATGGTTGGTTGGTAACTAACATAGTTTTAAGCATTAATTTTACTAACAAAATGGATCATGTTGTCTGAAATTAATAAATTATTATTATTATAAGCAAATAATTTAATTTTATGTTTTGTGTTTCGTAATGTTACTTACTTACCTACTATTGTATAGAATCAAGTTCTTCCAACTTAAGAGACAGCTGTGCTGCTGGGGAGTTTGTTGCGCCACTTCTTCTTCCCAGCTAAAGCACTAGGAAGTGGTGAAGGGCGGGCGCTTTTGGGGGACTGTCTTTTGTAATTTTGACTTTCAAAAAGTGCTGACTCTCAGCCTAGTTTGAATAAATTACCTTTGATTTTGAAATTTTGTGAGGAAAATTAAAACAAATGAAATAAAATTGGTTTATTTAGTAAATAGGATATTGGAGCCACGTTTACATGTCATCAATATATAAATATGTGAACCAAAAACCTTAAATACCCCTTTTTACGAAAATTACGCGTACGGAGGAGTATGGAATTTGGCATAGTTAAAGTTTATATGGAGAAGAAGTGCAGAAAGATAATATTTTTATTTAATGATGCATTAGAAATACATTAATTTTTAAATGAATTATGGTTGATTTCGACTACACTAGTATTATAAAAATTAAAAATTTTAAAAACCCCCGACCCAAACAAAAACTCTAAAAAGTAAAAAAATAATATTTATAGGCCTTTCAATTTGAACGTAATATTTTGACCAGGGCATTGTCAAGGCGGGGGATGGTCAATGAAAACGCCAAACAGAGGCCTAGCCGTCCCCCGACTTGACAATGCCCTGGTCAAAATATTACGTTCAAATTAAAAGGCCTATAAATATTATTTTTTACTTTTTAGAGTTTTTGTTTGGGTCGGGGGTTTTTTAAATTTTTAATTTAATTTTTATTTCTTGCTTTTTAAACTTAATGTCTCCCTTAAATCACCATTTATCTATAATCTATTCATTGAGACCTTTTCAATGAGCCCAAACACGATACTCCTGCTGTTTGTTGGTGAATAACTTGGGTTTCCTGGAAATTCCGGGTGTTGCTACAGCATCAGTTCAAGGTTATTTTTTTCATCTAATATCATTGAAGTAATAGAATCCCAAATTTTGAGTTGATCAGACCCATGGAAGAGGCTAAAATCCCTTTTTCAACCAGAAAAGAGCTGATAATCTTCAAACGGCTGAACCGATTTTGATGAAACATGTCAGAACACTCCCGACTAATACACCTTTCAAACAAAAAAAACAAAATCAAAATCGGTTCATCCGTTCGGGAGCTACGTTGCCTCAGACAGACACACACACACACACACACACACACACACACACACACACACACACACACACACACAGACACGTCAAACTTATAACACCCCGTCGTTTTTGCGTCGGGGGTTAAAAATAACCTAGATGGAGTTCAGAGACATTTCCTATCTGACTACCGCTGAGAAGAGATGGCAAAATAAGCTCAAGGGTCAAAGTCGCAGGGCTGCGGGCCGTACGAAAGAGATACCGTGGCCCCTGGCACACAGACAACTGACAGAACACGGGTGGGTTTTAGTCAGTAAAAATATGACACGCCGTCCTACTCCACCGAGAGCGGGAGAAGACATTTCCCACCCTCAAAAAAAAAGGTCAAAGTCTCTTTTAAAATTCCGACATAATCTTGGTCAGATCATGTGAGGACAATGTAGATTAGTGGCTGAAATGAGTGGACCAGTCATTTTTCAGTGGTCCTGGAGCTCAACTCAGGTGGATAGATGAGCCATGGCGTTGTCGGAGAACTGACGTCGTTAACGTAACAAACATTTGCCGTGATTTAGCCATTTAATACAAATGTTAAAGAATGACAGTTGAAAAGGATTGTATACGATACGTTGGTGTAGTCATTTGACAAACAACATATTTTCCTGACTTAACAACTTAATATCTAAAGTTAGTGGATATTTGTGCTTGTATAAGTAAGTTTTTATTTTAAGTAATTCTGGAACACATTGAACTAACATTGAACTTAAGTGCATTTACTCGGATGATAAAACAGCACATAATTCTAATACATATTCTGTTGACATGACTGAGATATCACGTCTCTCTACACAATTACCGGAGAATTATTATGAAAGACAGCACGGTTGACATCTGTCGGGCATGCCACCGGCCGGGAGAATCCATCAGACACATTGTCCCCGGGTGTTCTCGTCTAGCTAACGAAGACAACTTGCATAGACACAACCTTGTCCAGGATTATCCACCAGCAACTTGCTCTGAAACATAGCCTTGTGGAATCGGTAGTGCCGTACTATAGGTATGTGCCCGACCCAGTTCTCGAAAATAGACATATCACATTGTACTGGGATCGATCCTTCATCACTGACAGGACTATTGTTGCCAATAAGCCTGATATAGTGGTGGTGGATCGATTAGAGCGGCGCGCAATGATCGTTGACATAATGGTCCTGCAAGACGGGACCCTCGTGAAATCCGAGAAAGACAAACAAATCAAGTATCTTGACTTGGCTCGCGAGGTTGTCGTCATGTGGGATGTGGACTCAGCGATCATTGTGCTGATAGTCGCTACAGCCAATGGCCTATAGCCAAGAGCCTCGACCAACACCTGAGGAGGCTCTCGTTTGGTAGCTGGGTCACGGGCCTGATTCAGAGAGCGGTACTTCTTGACACAGTTCGCATTGTTAGGAGGTTTCTCACTCTGGAGCCCTGACGCAGAGCGCCGTAGCTTGGACCGTGTTCCCGATACCGGCTACGATTTTTTCATATTATTAAATTTTTCTATATTTTTTATGATAAATTTATTTATTTCAGGTAAACAACACCCATTGCCAAACATAAATTAACATAGGTACATTTTACAGATAAAACCCTATAAATAAATCAGATGCAATTAACTAAACCAAGTAAAATGAAAATAATGAGAAATAAAATAAAATCAAATTAAATTAATTTAAATAAAATTAACTCAAACAAAATAAAATAAAATCAAGTTAAATAAAAATAAATAACTTCATTTAAACAATAAACTTATTGTTTATTAAGTTTGTTGTCTCCGACACTGGTACAGCAACATATCTGCTGGAACAATACCGGATGAAGGGGCAGTGCAGCCTTCCCGCAATCATCGCCAGTACCGTATCCTGTGCACCAAGGACGCGGCGCGCTTGCGAATGGTCGCATGAAAGCAGTGAGCGCCTCTGCGAACATACCCAAGGCACTGCAGTATCGAGGTAACCCCATCACCGCCCTGAACGCGTTGTTGTAGTTGACGTGGATGGCGCTGTAACTTCTATTAGAGTATTGAGCCCACATACTGCGAATACTGCTACGAAATGCTTTCGGGACAGTTACGACACATCTACGAGGGTTCTCACGAGAGCCCTAAGAGAAGTAAGAAACACACACTAAGTAAGAAACAGACACTGCTACGATACGTCTACGCGAAGTTTATGCCATGTCTATGTGGCCGTTAAGCTGTATCTAAGAGATTTCTGCAGGGCGGCTACGCGGCGACTGTGCTGAATGTATGCAGTGGACCAACGCCTACGCTGAACCACGCCAGCAAATCCAGTGCAACTATGAGTGTTGTGTAGGTGCATATTAACATGTTTCATGTTTTATGATTACGCTCATGGTGCTCTTTTTAGGGTTCCGTAGCCAAAGGGCAAAAAATGAAACCCCTGTCTGTCCGTCCGTATGTCACAGCCACTTTTTTCCGAAACTATAAGAACTATGCTGTTGAAACTTGGTAAGTAGATGTATTCTGTGAACCGCATTATGATTTTCACACAGACATAGAAAAATTCAATACATTTTGGGGGTTCCCCATACTTAGAACTGAAACTCACCATTTTTTTTATCAAACCCATACGTGTAGGGTATGAGGTTTTTGAATTAAATGTTTTTCTAAACTGAATAGTTTGCGCGAGAGACACTTCCAAAGTGGCAAAATGTGTGTCCCTGTCACTTCTAAAATAAGAGAATGATAAAACTAAAATAAATAAAAGATGTACACATTACTATGTAAACTTCCACCGAAAATTGGTTTGAACGAGATCTAGTAAGTAGTTTTTTTATACGTCATAATCGTATTATTTTACTTGCTGCTACGGAACCGTTCATGGGCGAGTCCGACTCGCACTTGGCCGCTTTTTTTTAGACTGCACTGTGTTTGACCACTATACTCATTTCGTTCATTGAATATTAAAATATTTGAATAATCGCTCGGTTTCACATTCAACTAGAAAACATCAGAATTGTAATGGCCTATAAAATGTTTCTGGTAGAATTATACTTACACCCATCTCAAACCCGAGTCCACGGTAAAGTATTTATTGTTATTACCGCATTATCAGCGATATTACCGGGAGTCTTACCGGAACGTTACCGCATCCTAGCAGAGTGCAGGTCATTGTCAAGCTAGCGCTATTCCAACACTACATCTCCGCGATGGCCGCTGACGATCTGCGCACAATGACACTGTCCGACAGCCGTTTGCAGCTGATTATGGCTTTCAGTGGAATGATATAGAATTCTTTAGTAATGTCAAACCGTTGATAAAGTAAAAGCTTAGTCATGAGCAATGCGAAAGTTATACAAAGATTATTAAAGCTGAATGCGTGATATGGTTGCGAGACACGGGGTATGTTGCTCGCTTATGGATGGCATGTGACAATTTAGTGAGTGCGGTATGGTGTCGGTTGGCCCAGCGTGCTCCAGCGTGGTCTGACGTGGTCGAGCGCACGCGCCCGCTACGCTTCGTTACCATTAAGCATGATTTAGCTGATCGCGATCTGACACGCCCCCCCCCCCCCCCGCCCCTCAGCAGCGAGCAGTCCTGCGCACGATTTACAACCGCATACCGATTTTAGAAACGTAAGCCCACCTTGATTTACATCCCCGATAGCACTGCGTATCCCGGACTGTTTTTCAATTACGTTACATTGTCACACCGCATATAGAGTTCCGAATGCCGAGCCCTTGCCTGCCCGACCCCAGGCAGAACTAAAAGGATTTTAATAACTCAGGCCGCAGTAAATCAAAATTTGATTATGAGAATACTGCAAAAAGCTCGACGGCGGGCTGCGATCCGTTTCGCGGCCATAACTCAGCCGGCCGGGCGTTGATAACAGTTTAAAATGTTGTCGGATGTTGTTGAAAAAACTGGGTTTCATTATGAGGGTAATTTATTCGCTGTACAACTACTAAATATCTAAGTATTACAATGAAGTGGTTTAATGCGGCCGGCCCGGGCTGCTGCGCGGAAAAACCTTCTCATTCAGAAACGATGTGTGTAGGCTGCGAAGTACCGTCGGGACAACAGAACCTTTTGAGTACAAGTGGAAATAATTTACGCTTGGATCCTAGTACAGCGAGATAGTTTTTTCGGATACCAGTAAATAATATTATTTACTCTATCTAATGAGCTAAAACAGTAAATTCTGTAAAAGTGCATCTCAGTAACAGTGTCTTAGTAAATCTAAGTAAGTCTTAGATTCGCATTTAAGTAGTGCTTCCGTGGAGCTCTAAAAACTCGCTTTACCTACTGGTCATTAGTTACTTGCATAGTTATTAACACGTGAATAAGCCTTTGCTAAGTATTGGAACATGACCAATACCCACCAAAGGCTTCATTGATTAAATTTATTCGTATTCATTCACACTTCCACTGCTGATGCTGACCGTAACCGCGAACAAATAGCAATAAATACGAGGCTCCATATATCTGTCGGCGCTGGCCGCGTTATTTACGACGCTGGCCGAATAAATCGCGTCGTGTGTAAACACCACCCCCCCCCCCCTCCTCCCCGTCCCTCACCCTGGTGACGGCTGATCACGGCCAGTAGGAGGCTGGACGACCTTAGCAGAATATGATCAATATCTCGAAGAAATTACTAAATCTTTGGAATGGCTTAGTGGTGGTCAGAAGAATCCACTCGAATGAAGCCTGCTTTAATTTATGGTAAAAAGAACTATACTAAGTACATACGGGAAGACTTCTATTTCCTATGTCAATCAAAGGGCTATGTGTCAGCAAAACATGGGCCTCTATTTAGCTATATGTCATTGATAGTAGTACAGTAGTACAAGTCGTAATCAGCGAAAAATAATGATACCCCTGATGAAAGCTAAAGGATTTATGTTAATATTTAGTAGCTACTGGTGCGCACCGCACAGGGCTGCCAGCACCATGATTGGCGCGCACGGAATACCAAAAGGAATTATTATTCAAAAGGATTACAGAATTCGCTCTCGGCTGAATGAATGACAATTGTTTAGTTAGGTCCGGGGTTCGATTCCCGCTCATCAGCGCTCGGTGGCGCATGGCGCCTCATTACGCGCTGTGTTATTCAAATGTATTCAGTTTAGCAGTAGCCCGGGGCGTTGGGCGCGGGATGTGGGGGGATGTTCCGCTCGCTCCGCACCGTTACAATATATTTATTGGAGCCGCTCATAGATAGATGTACATACCCTGGCTCCTGGCGACATCCGTTTATTTGTCATCGTTATAGCATGTAGCCTCACGCTTTATTGAATCTCTCAGTAGTAAATTAATGGGCTCAATCGAAGAGCAATCTACGATATGAATTAGAGCCCAAGTCAACAGATAATATCGGCTATTCATCCCAATGAACCTTATTTTGCTCTTATTATTTGATCAATTACATAAACATTATCTGAAGTATATTAATTCTGAGTTCGTTCACTTACGCAGTACAAGCTCTTTAAGATATGACTTATCTATTTTTCAGGGCGCGTGAAAAAGAAAAGTTTGAGAGGTTAAAATACAATATCCTTAAAGCAATGCTCGCCTGAGTCGCTTTTATTTTGTCTACAAAGTTATGCTCCGAAATAGTGTTGAGCAACGAGAGCACAGGCGACAATTCTTAAGAACCAGACACACCTGCCGATGTAGACTCCAAAAGTGTAGATTAGAGTGGGGATATGAGCATACGAGTTAAATGTGGTCATTTGCAACGGGCAGTCACCACTTCCAAAATCGATAACACGTTATGCTGAGCTGTGTTAATCGAGTTGGCCGAAGTGCCGTCGTCAGTTACAAAGTTGTCTTGGCAAACGCACACTATATGGCAGGGTCTTCTGGCAGTGGACATTCGCGAGTAAACTGAATACCAAACCAGAATCAAAACTAGTCTATAATAAATTCCGGCTGGGTGTGCAAGTTGCTTGGTAGCGAGTTCGTTACGCCGCGCCGGTAACGAAGTGTTTGCAGCCCACGGGGGCAGGTAATCTAATCTCGAGCCTCCCTCCCTCACCCTCCCGCCGCACCTTCCTCCGCACTGGTCGCTGAAACTGTAGCGTTTTTCCCAATGTTTTTGCCAGTATCACAGACGGTGGAGACGTGACGCGAATAAGTTTGGATGATCGATACGCGAGATGGAATTACGTCGAAGACTTTGGTTTGGATGTTGCAAATTCAATTTGGAATTTGTGTTGAGATTGATACAGCATGTAATGGTTAAATGTGGAGTGTTTAATCAAATCTAGAGTCCAATTGCTATTCCTTATTAGTATCAAATAGGTATGTAAATTTATATTCTTTCATAGGTACTATCCAAAACCCTTCGTTAGCAACATAAGATTTTCGTTGCTTACCTCGTCATCATCATTTCAGCCGAAAGACGTCCACTGCTGGACATGGGCACGAGAAGCATAGAACCAGTCAGGTGGTACTAGGGCGAGCCCCAGTACCACCTGACTGGTTCTGTGCTTCTCGCATTCATTGGATTCTTGCGGCCTTTATCAAGTCATCGGTCCACCTTGCTCTAGGCTTTTGAGGAGTGGTTTGAGAGGCGGCATGGCGTCCTCACCTTCCGCCTGACGCAGGTCCTCACCGGACACGGTTGTTTCGGGAGGTTCCTGTTTCGGATAGGGCGGGAGGAAACGCCCGGGTGTTTCCACTGCGAAGATCGCCCTGAGGACACGGTGGAGCACAGGGTGGCGGTCTGCCCTGCTTGGGTGGAGCACCGCCGTGTCCTCGTGGAGGCGATCGGCGGCGGCGATCTCTCGCGTCCGGCCCTGGTCCAGGCCATGGTACAGAGCGAGAGAGCATGGGGAGCCGTCACCTACTTCAGCGAAGCAGTGATGCTCGCGAAGAGGGAGGCGGCGCACGTGAGGGAGAGGCAGCATATGCGCCCTCGCGACCCTAGCCGCCGCAGGATACGGAGACGCCCTGGGCGTCGGGAATCCCAGGCCGATTTCCGGCCACCGTAGGCATGAGCTTGCGGACGACGAGTAATGGGTAGCTCGCTGTCCGGTAAGGAGCAAGCCCAAGTCGACGGCGGGTTGTGTTCCACGCGCGCCTCAAAGAGATGTCAGCACAAAAAATGATGGGGCCCGCAAGGGCCGATGCCTGCCAGGGGTGCGGGTTTGTTTGAAAGAGATACCACAGCCCCTGGCATACGGGCTACTGAAGGAACACGGGTGGGTTTTAGTCAGTAAAAGTCTGACACGCCCTCCTGTTCCACCCAGAGCGGGAGAAGTTATTTGATGATTTCCCACCCAAAAAAAAAACCTTGCTCTAGGCTTTCCAATGCTACATCTTATAATACGCGATCGCCACTCCAGAACCTTTCGACCACTGCCACTTAAGTTTGGCAATTCTATGGGCTATGTCGGTCTGCTTCTTCTTCGTCGTATCGATGATTCCGATTGAGCTCAAACAAGCTTTGACCAGGATTCTTCCACTTCGACAGCGTTATCGTTGGCCTCGCAAAGGTCTTTCGTAGTGCAGGAGTTATTGCAAAGAGGGCACGACAAGAGGTGGGGCATAGTTCATAGTAGTATGTCGGTTCTTCTACGGATCTCTTAATTTCTGATTTGATCGCGTAGAGACACTCCAAGCATAGCTTCTCCATTGCCTTTTGTGACTTTCACCCTTCGTATGAGGCTCATTGTGACCAACCACGTTTCAATGTTACTCCCCAGTATCGGATATATTCCACCAAGCCTTTAAATCCACAAAAAGAGACTTTATCGATATCACATAACGAATATCCACATCATCTATTGTCTTGAAGTCAATGATCACGCAGAATCAATGAACTTCGTTTCTATTTAGCACCTAGATTTCACCAGTGGTAGTCCTTCACCTGCAGAGGTACTAATTCATTTGTAATATGGTTCAATTTTGTCCAGTCTGGTAGTATTAGAGTATTGTGTGGTATCTATTGGTGGTCAATGAAGTGTGTAGGGTTGTCGCGCGGTCTCACGCGAGTCAGTGACGCAGGTGCAGCCTTGTCATGTAATGCGCAAATTGTGCGGCGTGTGCCGCTCATATGTGACGGTTTGCTGGGTCGGAAACGTAACTACTTTGTCACTTTTGATTATGTCGACTGAGGCGATATTGATTCTTCTGATGTCTTAACTGCGGTAGGATTAGATAAAATAATCGAATCTGATTGACTGATTAGAGATGTTTATTAGAAAAAGGGCAAATATTAGGTAAAGTTCTCACAGTGCATTTTGGAAAACATGTTCACTATCTACCACTTAAAATTCACAATCTGGATTGAAAACCTTGATAACATTCACAGAGCCTGTATACCTAATAATGAAGTTATAAATATGGTTTTTAACTAGAAATGTTGTTCCAGATTTTCTAAGAATTACAACGCTAAATTCGAAAAACCTGAGTTTAAAACGCAAGAGATTCCTTATTTTTTCTGTTTGCACTAAGTACTTCTTCTACCTTTGAGGAGAAATTGCAGACAAGTGATTGATAGAACTCCCCGGAGGAGCAGCCAACAGTCCCGTGGGATGTCATATTAGAAACAATAACACGACGATTGTAGCAAATTGCTAGTAACACACTAACAAGTCCTGAGGGACATCACATTCACACCCCAGGCCCAAGGGGTGGTACGCCAAAACAGACCCTATTGTTGACACGATAAAGAATACAGCTTCCCTTCTAGTGACAATTAAAAGAGCGGCTGAGCGCTAAAATGTTACGATTACGATTTAGGTTGTTAGGTTAAAATAAAAAATAAAAAAATATAGTTTACTGGACATTGGTGATTATTCTGACTAATGATGGTCGAAACATTTAGTCGTCCTAACATTTGAACAAATTCAAACATCATTGAATGAATACCATAGGGGTTCAAACACACATTTTAGCGCTCCTCAATCGTTCTGTGGGCCAAATCCAGTTACAGATAAAAAAATAGGGGTTGCCGTGTCTCGGAACTGCGCGGATGACGGTCGAGGGGCGGGAGGGGGTGTCGTTGTAATCGAATTGCTCGGTCGGCTGCGCGCGCGCCTCCCGTGTAATCTCGTTGTCCTAATAGTCTTAAGGCGGACAAAGGGCTGATCAAACGGTGCAATTTGATGCGCCAAATGTCGCCGTCAAAAGGAAACCGATGCAGAACTCAGGACATGCTTTATAGGTATTCTGAATGGCGAAAATCATAATAAGGACTGATACCTACTTTCCCTTTTATTTCTGTATTGTCTCCTAAATGTTTGATAATTTCAATCTCATAAGTAGTCATCGTACCTACTATTGATACCTATACACACTGTTGTATTGTTTGAGACAGTATGATAAGTTATCATCGGTTTTGGAATACAAATTCTAACAGATTCTCCTTTTTGGAAACCTCAGCAAGAAAAAAGCCAATAATCAAAAGTGATAAAATAAAATGGGGCGATGTGCAGCTGACTGCTGACCCCCGCTGTGCTACTAAACGTCGTTAATGTCAGCTCGGAGCACCGACGTTCCGCATCGATTCAAGTGAGCAAGCCCGACTACGTCTCCCAAGTGCCACTTTTAAGTGGCAATCAATTCTGCCAGTCCTTTTCACCTTAACATTTTTCATGACTATAATCGTTTGTTTTTATTTGTGTAGAGAATTACATAGTATTTAGTTGCTTAGCGACTGTATAGAAAGTCCTACTGCAGAAAAAGAAACGAGAGACAAAATGATAGATTGTCGAAAGACTTTTCTGGCGCGATGTCAAAAATTACACTTTGTATGGGATATTTGTCTTTTCTTCGCAGAGTAGATAGAGATACATTTTACCCGAGAACCTTTTGTTCTATTTCACAAGAGCTTACTTCTAACTAAGCTAAAGTAGGTATAGTTTTGAAATAATTTAGGGATGGATTCTATTGCGTAGTTCATTACCACAAATTTTCGAAAATTGCATACGTAGCAATGCAATGCCAGGAAACACGAACGATACGGTACACTCGAAAGCACAGTAGACGTTCTGATTGTCACGTCTATCCCCGGGGAGAGGAGACTCCCGAAACATTCACAAAAGCGCAAATATTGACGCCCACAGTTATAATTGAATCCGTCTTTGTTTTGGTGTACGTCACGAGTCTGTTCGGACGGGGGAGTAATCTCGGACGCAAACTATCGCTCTGTTTGCGCGGCATGTAACTTGTAACACTTGTCAGCAAACACAGCAACCGACCCTTTCTTTTGAATTAAACATCGAATTAAAAAGCTAAACATTTGTTTATTTGCTTAGAAACGAGTGAAAATTTATGTATATATATTTCAGTGAACGTTTCGGGGTATTCGACACTATTAACAGTGCAAAACCGAATTCTGCGATGACCATATTTACATACCAAGACGCCTCCGTGCATAGATTTATATTTCTATGACTCCGTGTCTCGGAAAGCACATTATACTGCCAAGCCCGGTTGTCGTGGATCTTTGACAGTCGTAACGAGTCGTCGTATTACCCAGTAACTGGGTTGTGGAGGTCAGATAGGCAGTCGCTCCGTGTAAAATACTGGTATTCAGCTGCATCCGGTTAGACTGGAAGCCGACCCCAACATAAACAGTTGGGAAAAGGCTAAGCAGATGGTGATTCTATTTATTTTAAAATCGACGTAAACGCTTTCCAAGTAGGAAAGGGTGCTCTGAGAAGCTTTCAAATTAACAACAGTGGACACTATGGCTAACCCATAGTAATTAAAACAATTTTCTACTCAACCATAAGAACAACATGCAGATTCTTATCACATCGTATTATTTGCATCCACCTGCACGTTGAGCGACATTATTAAAAGTAATTGTCGTGGTTATCATTGTGCTGGTCATGGTCTTCGAGGGTCGATTTTAGATTAGGATCTTGTACAGTCAATAGTGATAACAATGTGTCATTGACGGCTGCCTTATATCGTTGCAGTAAGGGCGTTTTTCGTAGCTCAAGTGCTACTGTTGTCGGTTGATCGTAGTGCACACTTATGCGCAGGTGGTGCCGACGTATCAGCATTGTGAAGTCACAACAATAGTGGAGGTCTTAATAATGGAAACTAATTAGATTGATACGTTGTTTCCAGTGGCAGGTTGTCATTCCAATTAGAAAGCTTTGATAATTGCTTATTCGTTTCATAAAGATCCTTATTATATTATGGCTTGCTAATAAGTAGAAAAGTTTATATTGTATTCAATTCTAACCATTTTAGGGTACTCATATTCAACAAAAGATTTGGCAATTCATGCACGGCCTACCTTTCAACAAACATGTTTTGTCGTCAAACAATTGGATTTATTATGTCTTAAAGTTTTCCAAACATTTCAAAAGTTCTCCCTCTTACAAAAAGAACATATTTCAGCTTCATAATACCTCCAATCATATTGATATTCAGTGATCCTCATTCGAGGAATATCGGTATGGATCCTTCCGTTTGCGCGAAAAAACGCAAGTGTCAAATTAAAAGTGCGCCGGTCGCCGGAAGCCGCCCCCGGATATAGCGCTGAAAGCCGGATAATTGACGGTCCAGCGCCGGGTGGAATACGGAATCGTAACAAGTTCACAGAATCCTATATTAAGATGATTTCTTCTTAGTATTCAATGCACTTTGCTAGGATTCTGTTCACTGAACAGGTCGAATGTTCACTTGGTAAATAATAAATAATTGGGTAAATAATTTCGCTTTCAAGAGTAGGCAGTTAATGACAAGATCATGCCACATAAAATCTATGAGTTTCGAGTTTCAAATATCTTAAAAGCTAGGTACAAAACTTTAATGAGATTTTAAAGATGCCCTTGATACAAATATTGCCAAAACATGGGCGTAAAATTTGTGTATTGGTCAATGTTACAATATTTTACCCTGAGCGTCTATTGTGTGTGTGTTTCCAGCTGGCTAGTTATGGTGAAAACATTAAAATTAGCTGAGATTGTAAACAAACAAAACAAAGACATATATATGTATACATACATTATTAAAAGTAAACTACAAGCATGGTCGTAGTTGCTTGTTTAACGAATATTTCAGTAAATGTTGGGTTCCGAGCACCCAGCAGGAGCTTTGATGGACAGCGCAATTATTAGACAAACTAGCTATTGCCAGTGGTTTCGCTCGCGTGGAGGTCGAAAATTATCCCAAAGGAACGTACCTACTATCGGGATCTAAAGTATCCTCTGTTATAATGCAGGGTATAATCTATCTGTATGCCAAATTTCATCCAAATCCGTTCTGCCGTTTTTGTGTGATAGAGAGTAACAAACATCCACACATCTAAACATACAAACATTCACATTTATAATATTAGTAGGATTAGCCAATTATCATTTGATTCAGTTTCTAATACGAATAAAAGGAAATGAACTGACTGACTGACGGTACTCTCTTTCTTCTAATTTTTTTTGTCCGAAAATCATTTTCCATAAAAGGTTTGCTATAAACTTCAGTAAGCATTATGATCAAAAATTCGAAATTTGGTTTTACATAATTATCTTTACTTCTAAAACTATTTTGTCATAATATCGAGTACTATAATAATTTTAATCTCCTAATTTTGCATGAACAAAAGTCATAAGTCAGAGTTTTTGGCGGGATCGCGTTGGAACATGTCGCACGAATTTTCATTTTCATGAATTTTCGTGAAATAGCGAATTAAATTGTATAATTTTGGTAGTGAATTATTCAGTTTAGTTACGTGTGAGTGCACAAGTGTAGTGAAAGAGAACATAAGTGACTAACGTGGACTTTTCGTTTTCCCCCCAAAAACTCCTAATAGGTTGTTGTAAAGTTACTACCGCTGTACAATAACTTTGACTTGACTGGCTATGACTTTTTTGTAACTTCGTGCCTGATATCGGGCCATTTACTTGATTGAATAGTAAAATTACTTGACATTGGCTAAATGCACAAAACGTGCGAAGCCAAAACCAAAAAAAAAAAAGTCATATGTCCTAAGTATTGTATTATATAATTTTATTATTCCGAGTGTTCAGTTATAATAAAATTGTTAGTCCTAAAACATTTGCTAAATTCGGTTCTATGACAAAAACGAATCGCTGTAAATCCGACTCCACGCAGTCTTGTCTGCCCTACCCCTAGAGTGTAATTTAGAATCGCGTAGGCGCGGAGGAGTAGTAGTAGTCGTAGAACAGCAGTTGCAGTTGTCTCCCAAGTCCTACATACAAGAGACAGCTCAAGATAATTTAAGTCTAGCGTTATATTCCTCAAGGTCACAACTACGCAACTATGAGCCCCTATGCAACTGCAGGGGCTCATAGTTTACTACTAATTACGTAGTTGGGAACTCTCAGCTACGTAATTAGTCTGATATCGATTACTAATCATGTTTTAGTAGCGTAGTCGCGTAGTGCGATGCGTAAGTACATTACGCATCGCACTACGCAACTGCGTAATGTACTAATGTGCGTAATGTACGTAATGTGCAGCGTCCGAAATTGAATACGTATTTAAAAAATCTACATACGTATTTTAAACGTATGGGTTTACGTATGGTCAGGTGTTATCAGGTTGAATTATGAAGTTATTCGGTCAGATAATACAAAATCCTTCGTTTATAGGGTGCAAGAGTCTTTCTCTATTCATTTTATTATTCAGGTACCTACATAATAATAAAAAATCATCAAAATTATGGGAGTAGGTAGGTATGTCTCTCTGGTATAAATACAATGTCGTCATTACCTATTTTTTGTGTTTAATTGTTAATAGTATGCATCTGTACAAATAATTAATTATCACCTAGGCTGGTCCTGAAGGCAACGAATGAGAATATATATAAAAAAATAAAATTAAATGATAATCGCGTCACTTGAGCATGGCTAGACCGATTCGCAATTTTTTTGTTTTGAAGTTGTCATAGTAAATTTTAGAATTTTATGGAAAGAAAGGTTGAGAAAGATTCCTGGAAAGTCTTTAAACTTTAAATAAGAAAAAAAAACTTTAAACTATGAAGTTTAAAGATTTGCTATGGAATGTATTCAACTACAGACTATATTGAAAAGTTGACAGGACAACGCCTGTCGGGTCATTTGGTTTAATTAATGATGGAATATATTTTTCTCCTATTTTCCAATACATAAAGGAAAATAAATTTCATGTTATGTAGTATTTACATGACATTTAAAACGTAATTATCTCCAATAAGATTGCCTGTTTACGAGTATGAGTTGACAAGCACTTTAGTCTGAGCATCGTTTGTGAGTGATAGATACAAGGAGAGCTCAGTTTAGTAATTTTCGAATTAAATTTGTCGTTGGGGGACATGACTCGCATCCGGAGGACACTTGGCACCGACTCGATAATCGTTTAATGACGGACTCAGAGCCGGCGACGTGAAGACGTAGGGATGTAATGGCTGCAGAAGGCCTACTTACCTGAAATTTTGAAGTCCCGTACAAAATCGTGACGTTTTTTAAACAGAATGTACAGTCGCCAGCAGGTCAAGCTTTCCCAAACTGTCAAATTTTCCCAATTGAACATAAACCTTATTCCTTTGTAATAAAGTTGAAAAACTATCAAAGAAAGACAGATTGGGGTAGCTTGATGTGCTGGCCTCTGTACATGTAATATGTGTAAGACACTGCCTTTTAAACCACCCAACAATTATGAGGGAACGCTAAGTTGAACAGCCAGACACCGATCTCTATCATCAGCCTACTCTAGACACATGACTCTCCAAGAGCGTGCCATTTGACTTGATTCCCGGTCACTTATCCGGCTGCCCCCCACCTGTCTGCGCAAGATGTCGCTGCACATTGAGGGTTAGGTATATGTGTATGTTCCTTTATTTCTACGTTTACTTGTTGCTATTGCTTACGTCAGACCTTTTTAGTGGGTTTATTTTGCAATGGTCCTTCTGCACATCCGCTCAAGGGACACATCCAGTGCGGCGCGTCCCTGGGTGCACAAGAGCGCTGATTGCGCGGCGGCAGCGCGACAAGCACTAATCCCCCACATTATGTACTTAGCACACACTCCATGGGACGCCAGCGGGAGAGACTATTGAACTATGTGAATGTGGAGCAATTAAAATGTTTCGTCACCATCCCAGTCTTTTTCAAGAATGCCGAGTACCTAGTACCATGTTCCAGTATAATGATTAAATAATATTCTGAAAATGAGCCGCACGGGTCGTTCGAAGGTTCAACTACGTTTGCCAAGGTCGGTCCGTGGATGGGTGGCCCACCCATTACATTGCGACTTAAATATATCGACTCAGGAAGCACGTTTATAAGCAGTTGGTCCCGGCTGTCATTTGTAGAGCTTCGACAACCGGCACGGGTGGTCCAGAAGCCCGAAAGTCAGACAACCAGTCTTATCAAGGGGTATCGTGTTACCCTGTAATTTAGGTCCGAATAGTAGTCATTTGCCATGTAAAATATCGATGAATATTTAGCAGGTAAGACTGGAAGATAAACCCAACATAGGAAAAGGCTAGGCAGATTCATTTTGTTTCTGGTATTGCTTTTAAAGGTTTGCGCAACGAAAATTGCAATAATTTGCTTGCTACATAGTGTTTAATAATTTTCTAATCAAACCAATCCAGGTCCAGGGCCAGGTTTTAATTGGATTTGTATTTTAATAACAGGCGTTAATTTGAGCTGACTTAATTGAAAGAGAGAAATCGGAGTAAATCTAGATAGCTTCGGTCTGATTTGTCTTTCAACTGTAATTGAGTGTGACTTCATTTAATAGATATAGTACAGGTATAGAGGCTTACATCGTCGGGTTATCCATCAAGGATTTAGATAATGATGAGTTAGTTTAATTTTAGTTTGACGGCACGGTTGGCGCAGTGGTTAAGCGATTGACTGCTGCGCTGCGTGTCGCGGGTTCGATTCCCGCTCGGAACAAATATTTGTAAAACCTACAATTAGTTGTTCCGGGTCTGGCTGTTTGTGTATGTGAGTTTAAATGTTTGTAAATGCACCCACAATACAGGAGAAATTACTAATGTGGGGTCATGTTTAAAAAAAAAATTGTTAAGAGCCCTCTTACATTTCGTCGTTGCGCTCCGTCTTTTCACGTGATACTGAGCGCAGATCGCGCGGCGTGGTGAAATATACAGTACTTTTGTATTCATAATAAAATATAAAGAGCAAAAAATAAAAAATAAGTTAATGTTGAAGATTATTGTGGTGTAAATATTACGTGAAAATGATGTAGAACTTTGGAGATATTCAGACTTGTTTCCAACCCTTTATTTTTCTTTATATAATAGGTGTATAACAAAAATGTATTCTATTAAAAAGATAATACAGAATATTTGTAATCTATGGAAAATAGTTTTGAAAGGTTTTTTTTTAACAAAATCTGCAAATTAGATCTCTATTTTTAGATTCAGATGTGTTGTTTTTTGTTTCTTCATGTGTTTTTGCCTAAAAATGCGTCAGGAGAATACTTATTCTTAAATAAGTAAATAAACAATTTAAAAAAATGCTTCATTATCTTTGTAGAAAAGAAAAGGAACTATTTTTTACCAAGTAATTGTTATTAATACAACCAACGAATAGTATTCAATTTCAACGACGAAATCATGCACCTACCCGCATTTTTGTAATACTCCTCTTAACCATAAGATGAAGTTAGTCAAAGGCTGTTTAGAGCTCCGCTCTGCAGCGGCCCACGGCGAAGCTAAGGATGTGTGCTAAGCTTCGTTTGGTACGAAAAAATCGGCGGATTCATCCACTGTAAGTACTGTGACCTACGACGGCCATGCTATGCACGAATACGTGGTTGGCAAACTAATGAGCGGATGACCGGAAGAAAACCGTTACCGACATAGCTTGCAGAGTAAGCAAACTGAAGTGGAATTGGGCTGGCCATGTTTGTGGAAGGACAGATGGCCGTTGGAGCAGACAAGTCCTGGAGTGGAGACCACGTTCAGCAAGCGTAGTGTGGGACGCCCCAGCCAGATGGATTGATGACCTCAATAACATGGCTGGGATGACCTGGATGCGGTGGGTGGAGGAGAGGGTGTAGTGGTGCAGCCTAGGTCTAGTGGCTACGATAGGCGAGCTGTTTGATTCAAACAAATGAGCCGCGCAGCTATCGCGGCATACCTGTCCGAGCTTATCCTGCGTAGCAGTGGACATCGAGTTTACCTTGAAGAATCAGTTTTATTGTCTCCTTTATACTCAGCACTCGATAGATGTAGGTAAATAATTTATGCTAGTTAATAGCTCCAAAAGTGTCATGTGTTCAACATTTTTGTGTTTACAGTTTTAGCAGATATTAAAATATCTTTAATTTTCCCTGATTCACAAGAGAGTTTTTATATATATTTTGGAGTCGTTTCCAGCACCTCCACCTTCGGAGGGACCATCAAGTTTACAATGATGTCTCGAGATTGGTCATAGCTTCAGGTTTCCATTATTTATTTGTATTTACGGCATGATGGGTAGTACCCATACATAGTTTTACTCTTGTACAATGATTAACAGTCTAATAGTTGTACAAAACGTACCTTGTTGTGGTATTACAGCTCTTGCGTGTCAGCCGTTGCGTGCTCGCATTTGAAACAGAGAGCTCAAACACAAGAGCCTCTCGACAGTAATTGAGCGTCAATCAACAAAGTCTCAACATGTAGGCAAATTGTAGCGTTTAAGCACCCAAAATAAGTAGATTATAGTAGCACAAAATATTTTTTTCTGATTATTATTTATTGTGTTGTTGGAACATTGGATTTTCTCTCAGATCTCATTGCACACAGTGTCTTCCATACCTTTTAAATGGTATATTTTATTCATGTTGGATGAGCTTTAGTAAAAATCTGCATAATGACGATACAACGTTCAGAAGGTAAACTTCTTAATTTTCTATAATCCTGAATAGGTACATGACAATGTTGTTGTGACATACTTATACATATAAAGTCTGCATTCCGTAAGCTACACAGTCTGATTGCGCGCATTTAACACTCTGGTGATTCGAACCCTCACAAATATTTGATAGAGTTACTTTAATTATTCCTGAATGTATCCAAATATTACCCGTTCAGTTTTGATTGACTGAGTTAAAAATTCTTTCAATAAAATATAAATCATGTATAATTTATAATTTTCTCGATAGGTAGACGGTGCTTTGTGTGGAGCCGCCATAACATGGCCATAAACGTTAACAACGTTGTCTCAAGTCTGACGGCGGCGCCGCTCTCAGGCTCACACATGGCTCGCAGGTCTTCACCTATGTATATCAGCGATTAAGTTCAATTTGCAACATTCCCCGTAAGTATTAAGTTCACTTAAAAAGTAATAAAAAGTCGGAAATATTGATGGCCGTAGTTTTCAATCAGGAACTCGTAATTGAAATCCGATACGTCACGCAAAGAGCCGGTTTGCGATATTTTACTGAGCGTACGCGTAGGTACCTACTATTAATTCTGTGGGGAGCATTTTTTCACAGAGCCATCGAACACCTTTACATAGTGAGGTGATGGGGGGCAAGGGGGGAGGCATGGTACTGCAGGGCGTGGGTGCTGCGGTGTGCTGGGCGCGGCGCGGCCAATGGGAGCGAGCGCGCGGCGTGCCGGCCCGCCTCCCGGCGCAGTGCGCTACGTGCGCCAGTCTCGCGGAGGCCGGGCGCCCGCGCACCCGCTGTTGTACGATGTGCGACATGTGCTGACAGTTCAATGACGGTGTGCACATGCTGATGTGTTGTTTTGTGAGCAGCAGCAGATAATAACGATCAAAGTGTTGGCTGTCAAGCTGGAGATGAAGGTAAGCCGCTTGGAGCTCATCACTGTTCTAAACATCTGTAGCTACATATGTACTCGTATGTCTTGTTAAGAGTGGACTCTATTGGATCCACTTGAATCTCCGCTATTTCCTGTGCAAAGGATTTCTTGCAACGATAAGAGTGCTGACTTCATCCTAGATACGTCCCTGTGATACCTACCTACAGGTAAGTACATATGACCGTCTGCAGATCTACTCATTAGCAATACCTACAATAAATGAGCCAATAAAATTACTTACACAATCGTCCTATCGTGAAATTATTATCAAAACGTATTTCATATCAATTATTCAGATAAATACCTTTATGCTTATATGTAGTGTGTAAATTCTATCTTTTATAACACAAATTGCAGCTAATAAATACGCCCATGGAAAGACATACTCGTAACAATGAATACCTACCAATAATCCTTACAGGTAGAAAAAAATCACAAAATAAAATAGAGAATAGATAAAAATTTGATCGCATAAAATTGACAGACATAAATCGAATTCATACAATTTGTAAAAAAAATACATGTTGCTTACCTTAGCAAATGAAATCAATATTTATAGATAGATACCTACTCAATTAATGACTAAACTATGTTTCACTAAAATAAATGTCCTGCATCGGTACAGTGTTATTCCCCTACTAAATAACTTAATTAAGATATTAAAATGTTCAGTGTCTTTTACACTTGCAGTTATTCCGCAGCATACCTTTAAACATTCCGCTTTAGTTCGCAGGCGTAGGCCCAAAGGCTGTAGCTAATCGCCGCAGAACCCGCCGTCGAACGCGCACTTAACAGTTTATTTACTGACTTCATAATTACGCAAAAAATATCTTATGGAAACACTATTCAACACCAATTATTTTATATACTTAATAATTACCATTTTGGTATAACCTTAATTGAATATTTGTAATTATATTACTAATGAGAAATATCAGAACTAAATTTATCAAATTTGCATAGTAGGCATGTATGTATGATGATTCATGATCTGCCTATATTACAATTAGAAGATAATCTAGTAAAAATATGTTGGTATATGTAACTTACACACAGGTAAACTAACATACATTACTAATGACACCAATATTCACATCTAACAAAATCAGCTTGCAACTTATACACAATCGAGAAGATATTGTTTGTTCCAGACCTCGTTCTCCACCTAGCGTCGAACTTTAAAAGGGACTGTAACTAATTCTTTTTAGGACTTCTATCCACCAGTATTTCATTACATATGCCACAATTAATTTTATTAGAACCAATTTCATATTCATTGGCTATATCTAATTGAAAAATCTTTACAATATAATTATTTTATTATTATGGAACTTGAAACGCGCGCCAGACGGCGGATGATTAGTTTTCCTTCGAATGGTAAATAACTAAATAATAAAAAAACGCTTCTCCTAATAGTTTGAACTACAGTTATAGACACATATTAAGGTGTAATAATTTTTAAACTAATTTAAAGTATAAATTAACGGATAAATTGTTGTTTAATCTTTTGAGTAATTTCGCGAAAACTGCTATGTGAAATAATAAAACTTTGCTTTTTAAAGTAAAGTTATTTCATAAAGTAATTGATCAAAAACATTTTATTTGTACAGCGCAAGGTTCTCAAACCCACGAACAATACAAGTAATTGGTTTTCCTTGATTTTTGCATTTTAAACCGCAAGATTTTGTGTTTAATTGCACTTTTTCAATTTAAGTATTTTCAGGTCAAGGGAATTACAACAACAAAAAAAGCCTAGTTATTGTATGTATGAAAATATAAATAATATAATAGAAGCCTTGATAGATTTTATAAAACGTCGTTAAGCAAATAAAAATAGCAAAATAAAATAAAAATTGTATTTGTTCAATTCCTATCACTCGCCGCGTCGCGCATACAAAAGACATCAACGAGTCCTTATATTTAGCTTTACATCGGCGAGGTGCAGCTCTAATTACACTTAATAAATAACCTCATAGAGGTGTCCTGGGTTAGTTTACTGCCTCCCCGGACTCTCCATCATAACTGCACATTATCATAACGCGCTAAGACGGACGACTTTTTCATAAATTTGCAGAATAATGTTATTTGAAACTGGTACCTAATAAATGGAAGAGCATGGTTGGTAATTTATGAGCGTTCTGCTAATTATGAATGTATTTTTCTAATACGTTGATAATTATAATATAGGATAATACAATGAAATTAGTTTTTTTATTTAAAAAGATACGTCATTTTCTTTTTTCTCAATTTTATAAGGCAGTATTGTATGCGTAGTTAATTAAATATTTTATTAATCATGTCTAAACAACACGCCTTTTTTGGTCAATTTTGGTATTTGTATATACCTAGTTTTATTCTCAATAGATTCAATGTTTATTGCAGAATGTTCACATATAGACTACTTTACTTACTATTATCTCACTATTCTAATAAACTAAATGATTGCCAGCAGCGGCGATGAGTCAATTTTTCTAAGAGAGAAACCAAAGCGAAGTCGGCTTTAAGATACTGACTTATCAATAAAGAATACTTACTATCATTTTAAAATTAATATGGGAATGGAAATAATTAAATACAATAACATTGAACAGCTGACAACCAAATAACATGTGCAATTGTGCAATATTCCTCCATTTTGTTCTCGCTGACGCATTTTTCTATATCTGTCTCTGTCATAACCCGTTGTACAGTGACTTACTCTCGTCCATATTAAGTAGTGCCACGTGACCTAAAGTGACATCATTGCGGGATCGCTGTTGTATGAATTTTTAGTTCCCAATTATGACGTTTTGGCGCCGAGTCAGTTTAGAACATTATTTTTTGTTGTAATACAAAGCTAAAAATAATCGTTTTTGTTGTTTGAATATTATGGTGAATATAATATTGGCAAAGTAACTATATTTTTTGACAATAGTAGCCACTATTGGCGTGCCATTTATTAAAAGCGATCGAGTTGCCGATGCGAATCCCTGAAGGGAAGGCAGTAGGAATCGTGTTATATGGTGCTTTCGCCACTGATTGCCAGGGTGTCACAAACGGAGAAGAGTCATAGATTGTAATGACGTTGAAATATCATTTAAACTTAAATTATATCGTTAAAATAACATTGAGAGTCGATAGTTGTGTGTGCTATAAAAAAAAATCGATAGTAATTTCCAGGTCAAGCAAGGGGATTTTCCATCAGGAAATTTTTCTGTAGCAGCCCAGGCTGAATTCGTGCCTGGTGGCAATAGAGGCGCCCCCAACAACTTACATGGGACTGAAACATAACTGGCGCAATGTGGGTGTACTGTATTCCTCTGGTCAAACGTTTTCAGAGACTACGGGCGTGATGGTAAGGTTATGTGTTAATGAATGGGAGGAAACATTCATTAGCCAGTTACAGAAAATGCAGAAAAACAGCATAACTTTTATTAAACAAACATTTTGCTTACTCTTAATGTTTATGGCACAATAATGTTAACTTGCACCGATCTGAATTCTTAATGCAACATTTGATGAAGCTCAATATTCATTCAATTAAAACATTTAATTAAAACATTCCTGATATATATTGACTGTAAAATACTCTAAATGGCAAAATAACACCCAAAATAACTGTTAAGAGTTTTAATCAGTTGATCTGTGCCAGAACATGTACTTATGAAGAACACTGATAAAATATTGATTAGCTTTGAGTATTAAGTGACATTATCAATGTTTGATCCATGTCTGTAGTACCAGATGGGTTATAATATGATTTTACAAAACCACTGGTTTAATACCATCCCAAGAGAGCCTTCGATGACTACTATATTCCTTAAAGTTGCGGTTTTCACCATCCGATCAAATTTAAAATACCCTCATTATGTACAGCATGTTCCGTGTTCCCGGAGCCAGTCTACTCGTATCTCTATGGATCCCAATACTGATTGATATCGTACAAACGTACTGAACGCTGATCTCATAAGTATCGGACTTACCGTGTAAACGAGCGCCAACAAAAGGTTAAAAGCTTTAGAAAATAAATGGAACTCGCTATAATATATGTTGTTCGTGTGCTGCGTACAGTTGTGAAGCGTTAGGTGTCCGGGAGCCATGCATCACGCAGAGACAAGGGCCGGTAATCCCGCCGCGACCATCAAATCCGATTACTGTAGAATCGGGTGCACGCGATAAATCGTGCGGCCTCCACTGTCGTCGGCGATTCGTTACGATCCGATTTACCGAAAACTTATACGTTATATGGAGAAATATGGTGGCGGCCGCTTTGGAGACTAATATGTTATTTAAGGCGGGCGTGGAGCCCCGCGGCGCTGCCACCGGCTCAATGCGGATATTAATGATCCGAATGTATCAGCGCTCAACACAACCGCCAATGTCTTGTTCGCGAGTCGCGCTCCGCGGGCTCACTGGGCTCACTGAGCTCGCCCGGCAACCTCTCACATGCATACATTCATCCACGCTAATCATCGACACTCTAACATTCTAGCGCCATCAACAAACTTATTTAATTTCAAAAACTCTTCCAATTAAGTTTTTAGTGAGCAATAGAGGCAATCGATCAACATTATCAACCCACCGCCACAAACGCGCCGCCTTCATCAGTACAAAACTGTTGCAAATTAACGTTCACACAAATTACTGAAAAAGAAAGTGACATTCAAATTGGTGTAAACAAAAAACGGTTGCGGAGATCGATCGTGATACAGAAAATGAACAGAGAGCAGCGCAGGCACTGATAGTATCGCGGGGATGTGCTACCGTGAGGCGCATTATGTGTGGAGACGCTAGATGTAAGTGACAGGCATCGTGAGGCGAGTCGAGTTGAGGCGAGGCAGGGCGGGGCGAGGCGGGGCTGTTTGTTCAACAAACAAGGAGCTTGAGCAAGGGTCCGCCGCTTTGTGTCGCCATGACGTGAAGGATTCTTGCTCCACTGACACGTGGGGTCAGTGGACGTGCAGAGAAACCATACAGTCTGAAACGATTTACATCCGTCCAATAGAATGTCTTGTTTCGTAATATTATGACTCAGTTCTCTGCTCATACAGACGAACTTGGAAAATCGTATCAAAAACTCACCAAAGTGATTTACAAGGAGCAAATCACTTTTGCTGCTTAATTTAAATAGTAACCAACCGAGGCAGTTGTAAGCAACAAAGCCTGTCTACTTCATATAAATATCCTGGTCGTTCTTAACTTTGACAATCGCATAATTCATTGGCAGTGAGAAATACTCGGGCGTTGGGAACGTTACCTCTGTCTAGAGCAGCCTCCTGCGCCCGCACTGGCAAATAAACGACATATTTTATGCGCCGCCGCACTCGCCATTAACCAGAAACTGCGTCGATTGTAGAAAGTAGAATTATATAGCTTCTAGAAGTTTATCTCTAATATAAATGAAGATTGTGCAGCATCCGGCCACGACCGGCACCCATTATGTAGTACAAAACAAACATCTAAATTAAATATCTAATCTAAGTTGGATTGTTTATGCCTATAGTGTAAGAAACCGCGATAGGCAACAGTGATAGTTAGATGCTATAACCAAGCTTGCCAAGCAGAAGACACAAGGTGCAATAAACAAAGACCAATAAGTGCCACTGCAGTCTGCATGGAAAAACAGTTATTTGCCTCAGTTTAGAGGAGCAATGTTGGATTCACAATACGGAACCCTTGCTAACTGGAGCGCATATTTCAAAACGCGCGTATATTTTAATAAGGAGGCTCTCGAGGCGTTGATACTCGGAGCACGTCAGTCCTCACTAATCAATTGTCCTCTCAGAGGTCACAAACACCTCGCCGTAAAAAAATAGCGTCTCGAAAAACTCTTCACTTTGATTCGTAAAATATTAATATTATTTTTTGTCGTCATTTTTTATTGGAATACTTTTAAGGGTTTGTATTATTATGACGCGCCGATTGGATTTTGTGGATTTCAAAGTATTGTGGGCTGTTCTAATTTAGTGACGCACAGAGCTAATATGTTTGTTTACTGCCACCTGTCGGTGGTTTGACATTAGAGTAGTCTGTTTATACCTAATGATAATGACAAATTCGAGGGAAATTAGCATCTAAACATTAATTAAGATGTTAATTTTCTTCTAATTAGTAAGTTATGCATTCTACTCTATACCTACCGTTAATAGTGGGTACAGGGAACAGTCACATTAGCTACACAGCTTAACTTACGAGCAATTGGCTCAGATGGAAAACTTAAGGAGAATTATGTATGTTGTACTAACAGAGTGCAGAGTGCATGGTCGCAGTAATTAAACTAATTTCGTTATCTGCTGATCGCGGCGTGGGTCGCGTCACGCCCTGCGCCAGCGCACAGCATCCATTACAAAGGTTTATGTCTATCAAGATGAGCGATCGTTTATCTCCAATAGATAGCGGTTACGTAATTGTTTTCGCGTGAATGATGTTTGCAGATACAAAGATAACATTCACGGGTTATTGTTGGGTAGAACGCTTGGAGGATTCGATGACTGGTTTGTGGCAAGTTCGAGTCGCGACACAACATGTAGTTTGTTATTATTTTGTCATGTTCGTTAATGATGCCGTTTCAGGTAACTACTACTAGCTACGGTTTCCTTAGAGTGCGGCGGCCCTCATGAAAACCTATTACTTTCAGTAGTAAGTATTTGTCCATAACGTGTCAAAAAACGCTCTATTAGGAAGTACCTACCGAGCGTTTTTGAAGTAGGTAATGGATTACTTATTGTGTGATCATTCATTGCTTTCTTAGGAAACCAAATCAAACCACAACACGATATTAAATTAGTCATTTACTTTTTCACTCCGGAACAGAATGCACGTTTTGGTAAAATAAATGTCTTTATTTGGGGAACAAGAATCCTCATGGCACCGTCTGCAATTATCTCTCCAACTAATAAAACAGTTAAGTCCTGACTACTAATTATTATCAGCTGCTCTGTGGTAAGTAAACATGATGACGTCACACATCTGACTCTCTTTGATTTTTGTTCGAAGCGAAGTGGATTATTTTTATTTACTTTAAATCGATCAGGTTCCTTTTTGAATGACCTTTTTCTTTGTGCTTTAGACGTTTACCTATGAATAACAAAGTATTTATAGCAAGGTGGTACCTGACATGACTTTACATAGTAATTAATTAATGCCAACTTTGTTATGTTAACTTCTATCGAAAGTATTACTATAGGTACCTACTCTAGTAATACGTATGTACTATGCAGTTACCGTAGTCCCGTGATCACCGATACGATATATTCCCAAGCTTACAAAACCTCATATCGAAACCATAAAGTCTCGTTAATTTGTGTCCAGTGCCTACCTATGGTACGTAGGTATACAGTTTAACGATTAATCAATCCGTTTCTCTTTGTCATTCGCTTCCACGATCCAAACAGCCGCTGGCCAAACCCTATTAGAGTTACTAATCTTCGAAGACAGTTTTTATTTTAAAATTAATTGCACTAATAATAGTCTGAGAAGTGGACAGAGAACAAAGCAATAGTTAGAGCACGCCCACACCGGCGCGTCGCCTGCGCCCGCGCATAGTATTTGTTTTAATTATTTGTCTAAACAAAAACTATCAAATAAATAGATCAGGCGGCCCTTGTTTACACCTGAAAGACAGGAGGACCGCCCTCGGGGTGCCTCACTTAACAAGTCTTCGTTTTGGTAGCATTACATCGCCTAATGTATTCACATAGAAGCAGGGCCGGTTGAGATTTAAGATAAGTGCACACGGCTTAGAGCCTGCAGTGTGCGACTGTGTGCCTGTGAGAGATGTGAGATATTATAATACTAGTATCTTATCATAAGTTAGCGGCCTATCGCCACTTATGCACGCGAGCTCCATCTTTAAAGCTAATACGTTATCGCCTTTCCTGGCGATAGTGTAAGCGAGCTTCTTGTTGGACTCTGTAGGACATCTAGCTAGCTTTATGTCAATAACCTTAATGTTTAACGGCTCCACTATTGCGCCGTAGGGAAGGCTGCTCGCTGGTCGGGCTGCAGGGGCACAAACAAAAGAGTGCAGCGATGTTATTGTTTGTGCGCGAAGTGGTTTGTTTGGACAGTGACAGATGGCGGCACCTCTCACCTTGTAAACATTTAACACCTCGGCCGCTCCGCGGGCGCGGCGCGGGCGCATTAGTTAGTGCCTGCACGTGGCTGATCTATCAATACAACAATATGAGCTGCGATGATTAATATCGACGGCTCGGTGCGGTATGGCGCGGCCGCCAGGTATTCAACCCTATTAATTTTTCATCAAACAGACGCGAGATGATGTCTCTTGTTGTGTTAATAGTTGCTCTCCATTAGACCCACAACCATTCCGATACAAAAAATGTTTTGATGGTCCGCATTATTGAGTGAAAACATCAAATATCTCACCTGCGGGTTCATCACTTTGAATGAAGCTTTGACTGACACTAGGGTACAAGGACCAAAAGTTATAACGCCGGATTAATAATATAAGATTAAAATATGTTTTTTTTTTTTTAAATCTTTTTTGTGCTTGTTAACTAAAACATAATATCGGTATAAAACGAAACTGAACAACGTTCAAATAACTATGTAGGTATTTGGAACATCTTTAAGTTGCACAAAGCTTGTACAAACGTTGCAAAAAAGGTGCGGGTTGGAGTCCTCGGGTCTTTGGGTCCTCTGGTGCTTGGGTCCGCGGGCGTGAGGTGCCCGACTCTCGGTTTTTAGGCAGCAAAACAAAACCGCCCGCCAGCCCTTTTGTTCGCACATGAAGCGCCGAGCGACCAGTGGTGACCAGGCGGCCTGCGCACGCGCTCATAAGTTTACTCATTTTTAAGGTTCTCTTTTTTTTTCCTCAAAAGGAAAAACGAGACCCCTATAGGATCACTTCTTTGCCCGTACGACTATAAGTACGTAAGTCTGTCAAAACCTTTTTTCTCAGGAAGGCGTCAAGGCATCAAGTTGAAATTAATAAGAAATGCGTATAGGTCCCTTGGAGGTCTAAAAAATCAAGCTACTAAGTAAATCCCTTTTTTTATCTGACATGTATGCGACATATTTTGACACTCGCAAATAAATCAAAACCAATAGGATACTTCCCGTTGACGTAGAATCATTAAATTTGCCAAGAAGCAAGGCTTCACAGTATACGTACCTAAAGGAAAAAGTCCGAAAATCGTTAATTTGTTGTTTTATAAATTATAACAAAAGTAAATGTATATATACTTTTGCGATAACAAACTTACATTAATTGCAGTTGAAGAATTGACCGCGACGTAAGTACATATATCGATGTACCTACTTAAGGGGAAAATGATTTTCAACTACAATGTTAAGTTCGATTATGCGATAAATTCATCCCAACTACGGAACCCTTCATTGTGCGTGGTTCGACATGCACTTAGCCGGTTTATTTTCCTCAACACTTTAATCACTCTTATGTACCTATTTATTGTTACGTTTTCGTGTCCGTGGCGTTTCGTACCCATTATTCTCCACAGAGATCTACGTTTTGCAATTGTTGACTAGGTCAAGAACCTAGTCAACAATTACCTAACCTTTCTGACTGACTGGCCGACTTTTGACAATTCAAAATTGCCGGTAATGCTTTGATTAAGTAGGTGTTTTAACAAAGACATTCCGAATATGTTCCATTATTAAGTATACAATGTTTCATGGGCTCATATACGAATAGGTAGCCGGTTTTGATGAAACATTAAATTATTTAAAAAGAGACATTATTTAATGGTCGCAAAATTTTATATTTATATCACTGATAGACCTGCATGATAGAATAGTTGTTTTCAAGCCGTAGAGTTATGTGTTTCAATATTTTCTCAGTTTCAATTATTACTCAACCATTCCACAACGTATCATCTTCTATATATCAGCGTGACTCTTTTTGTAAATTGAATATCATGTCATGTAACGTTTTTTTTTACAAAAAAGTACCTATGTCGTGTCGCTGAAAATGACAAAATAAAATAATTGTTGAAATATCTTAATAGTGCGGTAGTCGCAATAGCTGGGAATAACAAGCGTTTTGATGGCTTGGTCCCACGCCGCTCGCCGGACGCCCCGGTAGCCGGTCGCCCGGTCGCCGCACGCGACGGTTTGCGCGATGGAAACATTACTACAATACACTCATACTTATGACTATGCTTATGAGGACACGCTACACACGGGATCCACAGAAAAACCTTTCAAATTTAGATTGCTGCAGGATAAAAAAAAGGACAATATAGTTATAGGAACAATATAGTTATAAGTTATATTATAGGAACATAAGAGTTACAGACATGTAACACCTATACTTGGAAGGTAAAGCTATAAGTTTCTTAAATGACACAGATTCGGAGCAATTAGGAAGAAATGTTGTATCCAGAATATAACGAAACTATAAAGAAGTAGGTAGGTACCCTACCTACAAACCGTAAAAGCACCAAAACTGAATTCCAAACAGAAATACCTACTAATAACCAGCTTTATCTTTGCATTAATTTTCAATCGAACTAATAATAAATGCATTTATTGCATTTATTAAATATTGCATGATACTTCTACTACGTTCTTAATAAGAACATGCCGTCCGGTACTGAACTGATAGACGTGTCGATGATATCCGCGAAGAGTTTGCCAATGATGAGGTATAGCGGTAAGAGATCGTTCTTCTGGTTATAAATTAAAACATCTCATTGTAGATCCGTTTATTAATTCCTAAGTGCTGCATTTATTATAAGGTTCGAATATCAAAATGATTTGGTACACCTATGAAGTCTCGGTGCGGTTCAAAGCGGTTATATTCATGTTTTATTTCATTGAAATGAATCTTAAAAAGATTAGTCGTGTACGAGAAATGAAAAGGACGCGTTACTTTATAAAGAGCATTACCAATAGAGGAGTTATAACGGCGGCATTAACAGTTACAGAATAACATTTTTCATTATAAACTTATTATGGGAGTTACATAAAGGCGTTGTATATCACTGCGGTGGTTACAAATGCGTTCGGCGCGGCGAACAATGCGCGCCATGCATCACGTGCGCCTGCGATGCGCCCGCTGCGCTCCACTCGCCTCGCTCCGCTCGCGCCGCCAATGTCATCGCTGGGGTGCTCCGAGGTGTAATCCCGCCGTAAGTGCTCATTTCGTTGGGATTAACCGTGTTCAACTTAGTGTAATTTATCAATTTGTGTCTGTCCGAAGTCGGCTCGCGCCATCTTATATTAACGTCCGCATTTATTTATATTGCCTCTTATTCTTGTGTTTGCTTTTTTATATATTAATATCTTAGTATACTAGGAATTAGGAAAACTGATTTCGGGGCACGGATTTCAACGCGAGTTACTGCAGCTACGTTTCACCTGTCTAACATGTTATTGATTGTAAAGTGGATTGGGAGTCAGATGGAATTTGGTACTTATTGCTTTTGATCACTCAAAATCAATAAACAAAGTGACAAATCTTACTGTAGATATGCAAGTCCTCTCAGTCAAGCTCACTATCAAACTTGCCCGCCATCGCCGCGCTCAGAGCGCTCATTGTGACTATTAGTGTTAATAGCGTAACTTTATGCTTGTTTTGCGAACTTAATGACTTGTAACTATTTATAATTATACTGTTATAACGTATTGGTTTGTCATAAAGTTTGATTTATTAAAATATTCAGCGCACATTAATTTCATAATAAATAAATACAACATTTATTGGAACTGAGAGCAGATTAGTTTTTCAAATGAGCGTCGAGTCGGACGTCTCTATTCCAGTTTCGAGACATTTTTTTTCTGTATTATACAAATTGAGGCTATTAACATTAATAGACTCCGATGACATCTCAACACATGATGTGTCACATTTATTTTCTTTGTAATTCGCCATAATTGTTGTAAGTACATACCTTATCCATTTTATTTATCTGTTGATGGGAAGAGTCCCTTCTTTCAAATAGGCATATAGATACTATCTTTTACATACCTGCGCTAAGCCCCAAGACCTTAGACCACCTACAATAGTACCTTTACCGTTTTAGACGTAGACTCTATTGAAAGAAGTCATAGGTAAAGCAGAACTTAAATAACGGCATTTTAATAAATATTTTAAAGTATGTATACTTATCTTGTACACCTATCACAAGCTGTCCTAGGTATTAAATGAACTGAAAGTAGAGAATGCTCTAGGTATAGCACTAAAATCCCTTATGTTCCATCTACATATCCGGAAAGTTTGAATAAATAAAAGCATTTAGGTTGTCAATCGAGATCGAATAAGTAAACGAATTGATTAATTATGTAGAATGTCATTGTTTGTGAATTACTCACAAAGTAAATTGGAGACGGTGAAGGAATGTAGGTTATTGTGAGAGAACACGTGTGAAACGCAAACTAACGCCTGAACGTCCCCTGACGTCTATATTACGAGGAGACACATCATGCCAGCGTCAATCAACTGAAGACCCTAAGTGTTCGCAGATAAGATTTAAATTAGGAGTTTCAGTGTGTGCGCGCCCGACTGTTTGTAGTGCGCGCGAGTCACTTGTGTAAATTACTTTCAGCGTAGTGAAGCGCGCATAATGACGGCGCTCAAACAGCGCTGCGCAAACATGTCAGGCGTATTAATTCGCGTTATTTCTCTATTTGAGACGTCACGCATTGTTCTACTTCAGCTCATCCTCACAAAGGTAATGCCGCGGTTATGTAACTATTACTGTGCTGTATCGATAACACACTATATAAATATGTGTGACATTGTTTCGCCTTTGAGCATCGACCGCCCGAGGACGACCTTTCGCTTAGACAAATATATTACATACCTATATAGGTTCCGTTTAAATAGAATTAATTAATGATAAAAAGACAAACAGGATAAAAAAGCGAGTGTTGTGTGATTTTCAGTACGTTACAAAGCAACACAAACTACAACTCGACTGTATTGTACTCGAAGCACCTGCTTATTCTTAACCTATTCCTGGAAATGTTGAGGAGCTGGTCTTCACATTCGGCGCTGTTCAAACATGAGTACAATAGCACTCCTGCGTGCCAGTGACACAGGCCGGCCGGGGCCGGGCCCAGGGCCGGGGCCGCTAAACAAACCGAGCGGCTACAATAAACACGGGATTTTATTGTACACACACTAAATAAAAGCCAGTATGAGCAATTAAAAAAGGAATATCTTCACCAATTTATTCGGTTCGAATTTGTAGAGAACGAGAGAGTTTATAAAGTTGATAATAAAGAAAAAAGTCTGGAGTTCGGTCCCGATGATGACTTAATTATGGGAACTAACACAATTAATAAGTTACGCGCAGTGTCGTCGGCGACGCTTGCTCCTTGCGCCTGCGCACGATACCATCAGTACCGTGGGCATCTTCACGCTTTGTAATAATTATGTTAATCTTCGGTATAACTACAGTTTTGTGGAAGGCTTTATTCGTTTTTAAGGAGGTCCGCTTGTTGCTACGATAAGGAACTCGTCGCGTATCGCTTGGTGTGAATGTTGCGCAGCGGACGAGTGGGCTGACTTTTGGAACCATTTTAACCGTAAAGAATAACATGGTTGAGATGTTACGTTTATTGAAGACAGTGGACATCTTTTGTGGAATCAGAAGCGTATAAAAATCCTTTACGCAATCGTATAGGTAACCCGATTGTAACCCTGTTCGACAAAACAATAATTGTGTCTGGTTTATAATATGTACTGAAACAATGAAATCGATTGAACCATCGAGTTATTATTAGGTATGGTAATAAATAGAACCTTTGTACTTCACGACAAAAATGGCGCCGGCCATCAAAATTCGTTCACACAACAATGTGTAGAGTAGAGGAGTGACTTCGCGTGTCGTAGTAACATCAGCTCGATCGGCATTAGGTACATTGTACAACATTCTGCTTAAGAAAAAATACTAAACGGTTACAGAGTGTTAATAAAATGTGTTATCGTCGTTATCGACGTACGAGCCGTGTGAAACCGTCGTAACAAGCGTCAAAAATATGAGTATCGACTTAGGGAACGAACATTATGTTTTTTTTTTTACAAAAAAGCAAGGAATCCTGCTTTAAAGTAATTAAGTAATGTATTTTTTGGTCATCTGAATTTCAGTAGTTCATTATGAGATCAGAAGGTCCAGTTACGATTAGAAAATTATTCGATGTTGCATTAAGCAATAGCTTAGCGATGTGTGACTTATTGTGTTTTTAAAGTGAAATAATAACTTAAAGGTGCACATGCATATGACAATGAATTAAGCTAAGTTACTTAGAAATAACCGCTATTATTAAATAAGTGGTAACATAAGTATAATGAAATTAAAATTGAAAAAGATTGACTGATTGGATTTATCCAATCTATCGATTTTATCTTTTTGAAAGACGGCATCTTACAGGTAGGTAATTAGGTATACTGACACGAGTAGCCAACTTAAATGCCATTTAGCTAACTTAATTGGTGGTTTGATCAAGATCGACTCGATGAAGCAGATCCTTTTCAAAGCAAAACCTCAATAAATTTGTCTTGGGTTGAGTCGAAAGGAAGACAAACTTGCGCAGCTGGTGTGCTAAAATATACTTGAGGCTTCAATAGTATTAATGATACTAATAAAGGTGGCTACAGTTATTGTTACAAACAATGATGGCAGTGCAAAACTCAAGCGACGGCAGGTGAAGACCTAGCGGGACAGGGCTCCCCGCCGCGACCGCGTCCACACGGCACAACAGACCGACTGAGTCCTGAGCCCTGACCACAGCAGAGCTAATCATTGTGCCTTACACCCATTCACTAATAAATGATCAGAATCCACAAACCACATGACCAGCGGCATTTTAGCATTAAAATTATTTTTCATACTTAAACTGCATATCCATTAAGATAACGCGAGCTCTTTATAGTATCATAAATTTCAATGGCGGTATGAAACAAGAAACGTGTTTCACGCGAATGATACGTTTATAAAACAAACACGATCAGCAAAGCGCAAATTAGCGGCACAACACTATAATTAACATAATTCATGAAGTTGTGCAGTGTTGTTCAGTGCTAGTGCGGTGCGGCAGTGTCGCAGATCATGCTGCTGTTATCAGTGTTTGAATCGTGGGTGTGTGTCGGGTGACCATCGCAATGCCTGGGCGCACGCGGTGCTATCAAGATGACACGGGCGGTAACACCTGTCTGTTCGTCGCAGAAGACTGTAATTCTTGTAATAATCTTCACATGGGAATCACTAACTCCATACCGATCGATTCCTTGCAGTTCACGCTAAAAATCTTTATAGTGTACATACTGAACGGTAACTTTAGTATATTATTATCTTCGAGCAAAAAAGTCAGCCATTCGTTTTAATGGTTGGCGAACAATCTGTTCGCGCCGCTTTGGAACACTGAAATATTTTGAGTGGATTCGAAAAACAAATGGAGTTCGTCGACCTGCCACCAAACCTTAACAAGTAAAGGCACAAACGGGTAATATGGTGCGGCAGCTGCGCGGGCGCTTGTATCACGTAAGCAATTTCCTGTCGCGCACCAGAATGCAAACAAATCGAATCCGTCGCCTCGGGCACTTTTATTCATAACCACGGAATTATTAAAACAACTTTTAATTAGTTTAAAATTTTGTTTGATAACGCTATGAATATTAAAAGGGGCTCGCCGACCGTTTAATTTAGTACTTTCCACCCATTCGAGCCGGCGTCAAATCGCCGACTATATCATTGGCCTGGGCGTAATTAAACCCGAAAAACAGAACTAGCATAGCATTATTAATATCAAGAAACAACTGGCGCCTTCGGTCGTTCCGAGGAGAGAAAAAAAAGCTTGGAATTTATACGTCAATAAGAGTTTGTTGGGCATTATCGTAAAATGTGAATAGTATTTAATAGTTGGCACAAGGCTCGCCGCTCCTATTACCTCGTGAGTTATATGACAGTTATAATGTGCCGGCACCGAGCGGAGCGCTGCGCCGGCGCGCCGACAGCCGCGCCGCCGCCGCTGCCACGCATCGCTGCTTCAGAGCACCATCAACACTTGCAGCTGTACAAGGATAGTGCGTAAGTTCTCACAACGCTTGCCGATATTCGCAAATGATTTCAATCTGTCGAGCTAATAGTCCAAAGCGTAGCACTCGTAGAGTCGTAGCGGCTCTACGCGTGCTGTAGCAACAACGTTGCGCCGTCTGTTTCTAAAGACTACATTTTATTACCATGGCATACATCCATCAACTTGTATGGCAGTAACTCATAATCGAGTTATCCATTTTAGTGGTTAAGTGACGCCATATGAGGAAAACGCTGAACGAATTCCATGGTTTTGTGAGAGACAGTGGATAACGTTACTGTGTTAATATATGGTACGGGAGGACGCTGGATCGGTTCGTTCAAGGTGAGGTGAGAGGATGCTCTTGAGCCGATGTGCGCGGTGGTGCGTGACAGGATTGCATCCAGTCGTGAAGAAACATAGTTGATTTACTCACGACACGCGAAGTAACGATTGCGTTCATAGTTGCCGGCCCAACATTGTCAAATAATATTTATTGGACTTCTAGGACGGATTTTTAATAGGACAATTGCTCACCTGCTCTTATAAATATGCACGTTTGTACATTAAATCATTTTCGTTGATTTCGGATGCACCGCTGGCTAAGTAGTATGTTAATATGGGTAATCAGCAAATCACCCACTGTATGAGTGTGCTGTATGAGTGTGCTGTAGGAGTTTGCTGCATGAGTGTGCTGTTTTCGATGTTCTTAAACTGTAGTAGTTCTTTTTTAACAAAATAGGTAAGTATCGTTTACTCAAAACGTCAACTTTAATCATATTTTATTTACTTAGCAGGAAGATTAAAATAACCTCTAGCTTAGCATCACTTCATTGGACATACAAAACACTTGCTAGTGAGTTAATTTCATTGATATTTGTCTACTCGAATAAACTATTATGCTAAATTATTTACTCAATATAAAATTTCGGACAACTGTTTCATTACAATGTTTATACCTAATTCTAGCTTGTAGGTACTAATATTATAAAAAGCATCATAAATTAATGATCGATGAAAAATTTATTTAGATCGATCCGACCGTGAGGACATATAACCAGTCCTCCAGTCCGGCTCTCCGAGCACACTAACGGGGCAGGTGGACGTTTTCCTAATAACACAAAACTAATTAATACGCCTGAGAGAAAAGACGAATCGATTCGATCACTCCGGCGCATAAATAAAATTTGATGAGATCATAATAAAGTGGAACGTTTGACGTGAAGCTCACGGCGACTGGAAGGGACAGCCTAGTGGGGCCTTAGTGGAGCCTCAGTGGGGCCTCAGTGGGGTCTCAATGGGGCCTATCAGCCGAGCGCCGTACAAACGAGCAGGAAATTAAGTCGGACATCCAAAAACGATGAGCGCCGTTTGGAAGATCTGTTTTTTGTTTCCAATATGCAATAAATAGGGTAATAACGAGGAGCGCGCGCGGCACGGGGGCCGCGGTGAGGGGGGTGCGGGCCACGGCGGCGGGGCGGCAACATGGCGTCTAATTGTTTGTAATTAGCGCCGTACGCGGTGCGCCCGCGCCGTGTGTCGTGTGCGCTGCCTTTATGAACTGTTTATTACTTAATATGTTGTGATAGGCCGCCATTGGCGAGGCTCGTGGCCGCGACGTTTCGTAACACTGATTGAGGTATGTGGGAACGTCGGCCGCTGTAATAGATATGTCGATGGTGGCTGTGAGACGGCGCGGGCGCAGGCGGGCAGGTTGGCGCCTGTTGATGTTATGCGCCTTCCACGGGTCATTAACGCATTATGACGTCTCTGCGACGGCTGTTAGCACGATGAACACGACACGCCATCCATCGCGCCAGCCGCCAGCACTTCACTCACGAATCACAACAATCTCAGTGTTCTCAACTCGACTATCAAGAGTTTACCCAATTATTCCCACAGTTGCAATATACTGAAAAGTGGAAAATTGCGGAAAATATTTCCAGTTGCTAAGTTTGTGCAAAGAGCGCGGTACTAAGGTTGATTTTATTCAAAAGTACCTTTATACCTACGTTATGTAAGCGAGAACCGATCACTTTTCAGATTTTTTTTTGTTCGAATTTCATTTAAGCGAAAACGATTGACCGACGTCTTTTATGTGCTATATGCGTTTCTAGACATATGTTTAAAAAGAACATCGAAGGATCATGTGTCATAGGTATTGTTTTACCGATTTACAAAATATTTTTTTGCTATTGGCCGAAGCCTCTTTTGAACTTTTTTCACTAGCCAAATGATTTATTTGCCATACAACATTTTACGGAATATTATTTGGTCACAAATAGCCTTAGCATTTTAAATATTAAATAAAAAGTCAACATTTTGTGCCACAAAATGTTGTGAGAAACGAATCGGTGGAAAACCGACTTCACGCAGTCTTGCTTGCTCTACCCCTAGAGTGTAATTCAAAGCCGCGCAGGCGCGGAGGGGTGGGGCGGCCCACGAGCTGAGGAGCAGGTGGTTTGAAGGCCCGCCACCGCGGCTGAGGCTGAAGCCGAAGCTGCGGTGGTGAGCGTTTAAACCATCTGCGACGATAAGCTCGCGTGGGGCCGCCCAAACCCCGCAGCGCTGTAGCCGTGACAGAAAAAAAGTTTTAGGTGAAATGAAATTCGTTCAAATATTTTTTGAACTTATGATGGGTAACCCATGTAAGGAAATCCGTGGAAGCTAAGTCTGTTATTGTCTATGTCAAGTTTTTTAGGCTCACTTTAGTATTCGCAAGTGTACTCCTTAGCGTTTATATTGACTGATTGGTTTAGGCATAACAGCAGGCTTAGCACGAGAACCTTGGACAAGCGTTTTGTCGACGGAAGAATAGACTAAAAAGACGTTTCCGTATAGGCAATTGACAGTTCTCAGTGAGAAATGTAAATAAGCGATTTCTATTCTACAGTAGAGTAGACATAGAAAGCGTCATGTTAAGCCTGCTGTTCTGTCTTTATTAACTAAGTACTACTTATAGAACGTCCTTTTTCAAAAGAAGCATTTTGTTTGTTATTCGTCGGCAATATTTGACAATGCCTGCACCATCTTAAAATTAATTCCTCAAAGCAATGAGATTCGATTCATCAGCAGCTTTTGTCACACTTTGTGAGTGGTGCTTGATTTTTTTTTAGTGTTTGCATTGCTGACGTCTCAGTGCAGACACGGCAGCACGCCCAATAGAGCACGCTGCACACGGGAGCAAGCGCTCGGCGGCAGATCATGACGTCAGGCGGCGTGTAACGGCGCGCGTCGCCCCGCCCAACCCCGCCCCGCTGTCGGCGCCTCCACCGCCGCACGTAGCGACTGTAGGCCTTAAAAGGGAGCAGTACGGTCTACGATGAACCGCCAACGTTGTGCGACAGAGCAAATACCCGCCAGCACTATGTTCAGCTACGTACATGGTTCACAAACTCGCAAAACGGATCAATGTTTATACATGGTGCAAGGCTCGTTTCGCGGAAGCAGCGCTATCTTTGAGATAGTCGCACGGATAACGACACATTTACATTTGCATACGTATATCCCTGGTGGCTGTCTGGCAAGACGGATGGTCCATGTGACCCCCGTCACAGAAAAAAACTCGAGGGCGATGTGTGAATGGTGTGAAACTCTCTCCATTATGGGCCCGGCGGCCCCCGCTGCGCCATTCTTGCCGCCGCTTTGTGCGCCCACCAGATATCTCGGCGATACCTCTCGCATCGCTGACGTGCACACATAATTTATTTTCAATGAGTTTTTGTTAGCCAGTTGGTTTTTGAACACACTTTTGAGCTTTGACTCTCGATGATCGATGAAAAAAGTTTAGGAAATCGGGATCCCTCGCGATGCGTGAACCGAAAACGAATAACAAATGTATCTATCGAAGACGTCGAACGTTCAGCCTCAAAGAGTTGTTGCTACAAATATTTTGAATAAATCGCCTTCAATTTCCGCGTGATTTGTCCCTCGCGGCGGAAATGGTTTCCACTTTGAATATAAAACGAGGAAGAATTTCAATGTAGCAAGCGTCAGGATTGAGCTCTGTTATGTAAAATATTACGACGGGTTTGTATCTCGTTTGTCGCGTATTGTGAAGGGATTTGCAAATACAATTTCGAATTCTTACATCTCGAGCCTGTTTCCTTTTATCTGCTCCAGCAACTAAAATGACATTAGTCGAATAGTTTTGAATTCAGTATCAAAAGCTTAGCCTAAGTCGGCTTGCATCCAGATCATAAGCCAGCGCATACTTCAGGGACCACATCTCAAAATGTTTGAATAGCTGAGCGCGCCCATGCGCCGAGTGGCGAGCGCACCCACCCACAACACTTAATCTCCCAAATACATTTATCATGTTCAGCTGATAAAAATGCCATTGAGATCAGCCGAACACAATAAGAAACACGCTTTCGGTACCTGATACGAGGCCGAAAGTCAATTATATTCAAATATAAATCGGATTTGCAAACGTAAGCCTGTAACAATGGCGTAGGCAGGCGCCGTGATGCCACCTTTAGGCCTCTCATTCCTGGATAATAGTCGGAAGCGGGACAATAGCGGGCCAGTATGCGACAAGGCGGGTGTCCGCAGCGCTGTCACGCTGCTCGCTGTCACGCCCGTCACCCGGGAACCCTGCATTATGTTTTATTTGTGGATTATAAAGTCACTATTGTGGTAGACTATTATATTCTGTTTTCATACGTTTCGCGTCATAGTTGCATTCGGATAGACTCGCACAAAAAGAGATGATCGTCTCATATTGATGTAAGTTATTGTAACTGATACATGAACCAACTCCATTTGTGCTATCAACATTATAAACACTTTTCGAATCGATAGTAGCTAGGATAGAGTTTTTGTTTAAACGAAGATATAGGTACAGCATCGTATCGCCAAAATTGAAACTCATCGATTCAGGCGTACTCCAATTGCAATCGAAACCGTTATTTTCATTCGCTTCTTGCCTTTATTGTGTGTGGTTAACGTGAGCTACATCGTAACAGACAAAGAATATGATTGCAGGCTATCACCCTTCATCTCGATTGCTGCAACACGTGGGGTGAAGTCTACGTCCAGGCCAATCATATCCCTGTTACGTTATTGTGTGTCTGTGAGCTACAAGTGGACAGTGTACTTCCGTCACGCATCACGCCCGCTCCGCGCCCGCCAAATCATCGCACAAAGCGCGTTTGGGACGCTTCTCATGCTGTCAAACGCTATTCAATTCATGAAGTTCGTATGAGTCGCTTTGTCTGCCGCAACCGTTGTTGACCCTTTGTCAACCTTTCTTGAGTATCAATGACCGTTATAAATAAATGTGCGCCGTTTTATAACATCAGAAACAATTTATTCGAGCTCCTAATCCTCTACCGAGCCACGTCCACATCTCTACTCCGGGCGACAAAACGGAACATCTCATTTACATAATTTCCAGCAAAAGGCAGAACAAACAAACCCTCGTAAATGACGCGTTAAATGCAATCAAACAACGTCATTATACTCGAGTAGCTCACTCGCTTTGGGTTCTGCATAAAAACTGACATAAAAAGTGGACATCAGTCAGCTGAAGTCAGTGCGGCGACAATGCGGCCACCGAGGATCTATTATACGCGGTGTCAATGGGACCCTCAAGAAATTTGTTACGAAGATTTTGATAGGTGGCAGCTATTGTATTGTTAGCGGCGGGAACGGCGAAGGCCCGAGGGAGTCCGGGGCGCATACATATGTGCGGTTGTCGCGGGACGTATGCTGGTGTCGGGGAGCCGGAGCGTCGCTAAACACCGATGCAGTAGTTGGCGCATTGTTTGTTGTTGCACGACCGCGCCGGGAGCCGGGCCGGGAGCCGGGGCCGGGTGCGCGCTCAATAGCGACAGTTTCATGTCTATCATAACCGCAGGGGTGTCAATATACCACACTGTTGTAAAGTCGAGTGCCATTAACGCGGGGACAGATTTATGTAACACATTTTAATGTGCTGTTTATTTTGATATGAAACCTATTGCATAAGTGTTTGAACGATTGCGGTTAATTTAGGATTAAGTTTGGGTTAGCAGTTGTTACATAGAAGTGCGTTTAGGTTTTTTGAAGATTATAAAGGTTGCTTAAAGTTAACAGACGTTTAAACGTATTCTCGTATCTGATTAAACAGTTGCTAATCATGACTTAACTTTAAGCAACGTTTATAAATAAAGATTAAGTAGTAGCTAAGTTGATGACCGGTATCTTTACAAAGCACCCTGTCATGTCCGTCTTGTGAAGTTTATAACAATTTATGTTTCAAAATCAAAATCAAAATATTTTTATTTCATTTAAACCTGCATGGGCACTTATGAAACGTCAGAAGCTAGGTGCACGGTTCCAAAATGTTGTTTCCTATGGAGAAGAGCCGGCAAGAAACTCCACGGTTTATTTCCTGACATTTAATTATCAGTTTAGATATTACGCCTTCTAGACTCTAGATCAAGACGAAGGAGAATCCGACGATCCATTGTCTGTTCCTAGGAAAAATCAACAAAAACGGTTAAATATAGAGAAAATATTTTGACAATTCACCTACTCGACAAACTCCACACTACAGTTATAGTTAGGTAAGTATGTACTTACTTAGCCATTTGTGTTATAAGATCTTAATGTTTGAACTCAAAACACTACCAGTAATTGTAACAGTGGAATACATTTTTCTTTAGAAACTATTGAACCCTCTCCGTCGACCGTCGGCAGCGCATTTAGTCTTCACTGTTGCAATTATTAATGAACGAGTTGATTACATGCTATCAGGTAACTTACCATCGGAGAAGTCACAAACAATGATTCAATCAAACAATTAATGAAATATAATTATTTGAGTACAACATGATATTAGGAAGTAGAAGTGCGAAAATCCCTTACTTTTACTACAAAAAATGACAAAATAACCACTGTTTAATTCAAAATATATATCTCTAATAATCTGTCTCTTAATATTTACATAACTACGAGTTGACCCAGTCATTATTAATTAAAATATGACGACGGTAAAATGCTCAAAATCAAAATATTTTTATTTCATATAAACCTGCATGGGCACTTATGAAACGTCAGAAGCTAGGTGCACGGTTCCAAGTTGTTGTTTCCTATGGAGAAGAGCCGGCAAGAAACTCCACGGTTACTCTTTTAAAAATAATTGGCTTTAACAATATTTTCAAATTACAGAGATTAAATGTATGGGAGGACAGCGCAGGCCTGTCAATAAGTACCAGGTACTTAGACGAATACAGAATAGAAAATCGTCTACAAATCTACAGTCAGTAAGGCCTACAACGTTCTCTCATTCACAATATGTAAAATAATCTACATAAATAAAATGAACCTAAATAAAATTGATGTATAATGTCAATTAATGACGAGATTATGTCAGAATTGTAAAAATAAAAAGAATAAAAAGAACATTGTATTTGAGAGCAGTTAATAGACTTTCACATAGTTATGCTGTTAATGAGGTACCAGGGAAGCCACATGTGCAGAAGGAATTAATGCCAAACTTCCCTGTCTTCAACGTAGTCTTTTATCTTATAATATGCTTTTTTGATAAGGACACGTTTGATGTGCGTTTTAAACTTTCTATCGCTAAGTTCTGTAGCCGACTTTTGCTTTTTTTTAAACGTGCCCCACACTAGGAATTTATCCTGTATTGTGGGTGGTTTACAAACATTTAAACTCACATACAGAATCGGCCAGACCTGGAACAACTACTTATAGGTCATACAAATATTTTGTTTCGGGAATCGAACCCGCGACACGCAGTTCAGCAGTCAATCGCTTAACCACTGCGCCAACCGTGCCGTCGGGTGGCGCAATTAAAAACTACTTGTAAATAATATCTCAAGTGAAATAATTCTTGCCTTGTCGAAGTCAGTACACTAGTAGATAATATAAGGTACTTGATAATTTTGCTTCAGTTCTGTAAAAGTTAGAGATGAACTAGACCATAAATGAATGATATATTAGCATCAATTTCTGTTGTAGGTATACATATTTCATACTGTTAGTTCCAAATGTTGTTATGTTCTCAAGATACCTACGATTAAGTAACCCTCCATAGTATATTTAGCATTACGATTGAAGTAATCCACATCTTTGCCACATAATACGTTTAATTTTGCAATAGATATCATCATCATTCAGATATATGTAAAAAAAATCACTACACTAGCGTTATCGTTTTCTTAACCGTTTTAAATTGGCCGCATAATCCACAGAACTTCATAGATGTCACGTTGACATTGACACGGACACAACTGTGAAGGAAAGAAGGTGATGGTGAAGTTCAAAAACCTAAGAAAATAATTAGAAGACAATACAGAGTTCATTTATAGTAAAATAAATAGGTATGTACCTGAAATAAAGACTTTCAATTTTATTTTTTTTGTCTTTACAGGTGAGTGAGTTAATTCTTTAAGATAAAAAGTGGAAAAACCTTGTATACTCGTAAATACTTTTGATTAATCTGATTATTTATTTTTTGTCTTTACAGAAAATCCCAATAGTGTCTTTACTTCACACATCAGAGTGTGATAATATTATATAATATAAAACACCAAAGATATAAAAACGTGAAAATTGGTGTAACAAACTGCTGGTTAGGATTTGTTGGACGAGTGAAACTTAGTGGAAAATGTTATGCTTTAAATAACGTACATTATTTTGGAACTCGACCTATCAAGCGATTGCAATCGATTAAATCTAGGCCTATGTACGCAAATGTACGTTTCCTTTACGATAGAACCATGGGCGTAGATAGGGGGGCGCCGCCCTCCCTAGAAACTTATTTGCCCCATCTAGAAAATGTATTGTCCCGCGGTAAAAAGTACCTTCCCCAGAATACTATTATAATCTTTTCGACAAATTTTATTGAATCCGTTTAATCGTGCAAAGGTACTAGGTGTTAGGTGTAGTGTGTGTAGTTAGGTGGCTTTTGCCACTTAATTTTGGCAATTCTGCGGGCTATGCCGGTAACCTTGGTTCTCCTGCGAATCTCTTATTCCCGATTCGATGACGTGAGGAGACTTCAAGCATAGCCCTCTCCATTGCCCTTTGGGTGACTTTTAACCGGCTAATAAGGCCCATTGTAAGAGACTACGTCCCGTATTACAGAACCTCACTCAAGACTCGAGCATTACTTAAAACTAGTTTCAACCAATCAAATGGCTCTAAACTCGTTTTAAGTAATGCTTGAGTCTTAAGTGAGGTTCTGTAATACGGGCCTAAGTTTCAGTGCCTTAAGTCATCACTGGAAATACGCACTGGTAAATGACTTTCGTTTTGAGACACTGTGATATTCGGGACGACAAGATATTGCGTAGCTTCCCGATCGCTGCCCAGCAGAGTCGATGCTAGACCTCTTTTCGAAGTTAAACATACCTAACTGGACAATTTTCCCTAGGTAAATATACTCGACCACAACTTCTAGAGTAGCGTCTCCGATCTTCATAAAAGTTGGTGTTACATGGGCATTAGACATGACCTTCGTCTTGCCATATTCATTTTAAAACCCAATCTTTTGAATATGCTACTATGGTCATCGACAATTGTACTGAGGCTGACACTATGGAGAACTCCATAGTCTCGCCATTTATGTTGATGCCAACCTCTTGAAGTTCATTGCATCGGTAACAATTTCGGTGACATAACGTCTCCCTGTCTTTCACCTTGCCGCAGAAAGATAGGTTTCGAGGTCCGCTCCTGGAGTCGGATAGTGGCGTTTTCGTACAGACACTTCAGCACCTTGATGTACTTATAGTCGATCTGGCACGCTTCGCACTGCTGTAAAGCCCATATCTCGATCGAATCAAAAGCTTTTTCGTAGTCCACAAACGCTAAGGCAGGTACACAGGCACACTCTTCGGTCTTTCGTATAACCTGCCGCAGCGTATGTGTGCGGTCTACGGCGCCTTTACGGAGTCCGGCTTGTTCGGCCGGCTGGATGTCTTCAAACCAGCACCCTAATTGCGTAACTCACGATTGATCATAATTGGTTTCGTCTTCACAGTTAAACAATATTCATTGCGTTATTTATGTTGTCGAACAGACACATTTTTCGAACATATGAAGCAATGGTTTAACAATCCGTTTCAAAGCGATACAGATTATGATGAATCGTGAGTTACGCAATTAGGGTGCTGCTCGCGAGATGGTTCGTGATAACACTTGGAAATCAGAATCAAGAAGTAAGATCGGCCTAAAATTCTTAAGACGGATTCTCATCCTTCTTAAAGAAAAGTACCGCCACACCTCTGTTTCATGCCTGTGGCATTTTTCCTTTGAGTATGACGGAATCAAACAGCTTCTAAAGCCCATGCTAATCTCGTCAAACTGACGTTCGGGATGTTTTCAGTATAATCTAGTGTCAAGCTAGCTCGTGGGTCATTTGCCAGATTCATGACGGGGTTACTTTTTGATGTGTTTAACTGTACATTGATCCTCTCGGTTTCACTCAACAGCTCAACGGTGCTATTCCGTAAAATTTCACCGTGATAACTTGAGTGAAGTGAGTATAAAGTGACCAGTCATTAGTATCAATCCCTAGTGCCAGATTTCACCTAAGTTCAGCAGAATAGATCAGCAGGTTTGGCGGATACGATCCCGCCATTAATTATTATCGATCATGCAGGGTCGCCCACAGAGCTCCCTAGGTACTCGAAATGATTCTGAAGTTCGAGTTGGAAGCTTCGGGGTTTTGAACTTGGATCGGTACTGGGCGGAAGGTAGATTTCATCAGTCGAGATCTTTCCAGCTTGATATTTAAGTTCAATGTGCCTCTTACCCTGTGGGGATCACTTCGTTTTTACCGTGAAGATCACAAGTATATATCATTGAATACAGCAAGTATTTAATGATATATCTATTCCTGCCATTATGGGTCTTCAGATTCGCAAGTTGGTTCTGCCCGATAGATTCTTCTCTCTTGCAATGACTTTAGAGCCCTTAATTGTTCCGGTATATCTTTCGGTCCTTAATGCGGTGTTACATTCGATCTGATAACTTTTCAACAGTGAAAGCGATTTTTAAGTCATGTCAGCCTAATTGTAATTTTTTTGGTGGGATTATTTATTACTAGGCATGATTTATGATCTCTAATTAACTGACTTTGATCAATTCTGTTGGACGGCTGCCCCCCCTGGATAAAATCTCTAGCTACGCCCATGGATAGAACACTAAGTCAAACCGTGCGTCTATAGAATATTATTTAAAGATAGGGATATTATGTTAAACTTAAAAACGAAACAAACGAATAGTAATCTACTACAGTAAAATATAAATAATATGTGTGGATACGATTAGTCCGAAAAACTGGTCGGTGCAGCGAGCCAGACGGGTGGCTGAAGTAGCGTGGCTGCAGAGTCTACGTCAGGTCTTCAAGCGCGCCGGGTCAATTCAGGTCTTCTGGAGAACCCGCGTCGACGTAGGTCATAGCCAACCACGTCGTTTTCTAGCCCACGGGGAAAACCGAAAATCGGATTGTAACTTGTCGACGGCTATAGACAAACATAACGTTCAGACCACAGGTACAAGCAGAATCTTTGAAAAAGAGAGAATCATCAGTAGATCAGATTGGGCACGCCACGATTGCGGCGGTAAGTCCCCTCTTTGAGGAGTGGACACGGTTGTTTTGGGAGGTTCCTGTTTCGGATAGGGCGGGAGGTCACGGTGGAGCACACGGTGGCGGTCTGCCCAGCTTGGGTGGAGCACCACCGTGTCCTCGTGGAGGCGATCGGCGGCGGCGATCTCTCGCGTCCGGCCCTGGTCCAGGCCATGGTACGGAGCGAGAGGGCATGGGGAGCCGTCACCTCCTTCAGCGAAGCAGTGATGCTCGCGAAGAGGGAGACGGCGCACGTGAGGGAGAGGCAGCATGTGCGCCCTCGCGACCCTAGCCGCCGCAGGATACGGAGACGCCCTGGACGTCGGGAATCCCAGGCCGATTTTCGGCCACCGTAGGCATGAGCTTGCGGACGGCGAGTAATGGGTAGCTCGCTGTCCGGTAAGGACCAAGCCCAAGTCGACGGCGCGTTGTGTTCCACGCGCGCCTCAAAGAGATGTCAGCACAAAAAATGATGGGGCCCGCAAGGGCCGATGCCTGCCAGGGGTACGGGTTTGTTAGAAAGAGATAAGTACCACAGCCCCTGGCATACGGGCTACTGAAGGAACACGGGTGGGTTTTAGTCAGTAAAAGTCTGACACGCCCTCCTGCTCCAACCAGAGCGGGAGAAGTTATTTGATGATTTCCCACCCAAAAAAAAACAGTAGATCAGATTGAACTGACGGAATACATACCCAATTAATGTCGAAGAAAACTTAAAATTCTCGAAAACGAAAAAAACTTTGTATTATTGCTGTATTTCTGCTTCAAGTATTATATAAATTTTGGTGTATTCGTTCAAACAATAAAAACTCGTGCCACCATCGATGGCTCCCATATCTGCAGCGCGGGATGTCAGAAAATAATACATTGACCTAACTTTTTTCAGAATCGAAGTTTAAAATATGAAAAAAAAAATATGAGGAGAATTTTCTTAAAAAAGGTTGAAATGGAAATCAAATAAGTTTTTAACCGTAGCGGATTCACGCTACAATAGACCTGAATTAAGCAAAGAAAGAGAGTGTTTAAAACCTAAACCACTAATTTGGTTATGCTTAAATGAATGTTTTCAGACATCCATTTAACCCGAAAAGAGCAATGTATCTTAATTGTAATTTTTTCTTTTCAGAAATAGCTTACAGATGTGCATGAAATATGAATGAAGACAGTAGGAAAATCTGTTTATTTTTAATTTAAGTCCAGCAACGTAACCTGTACTTGGTTTAGTTAACTCTAGGGACGAAATTGTTAATTCTTGCATTATTTGATGGCAGTTTTTATGGAAAAGCATATTTTATGTTGACTAGTGGGTGCCCAAAGTAGTTCATTTAAAACTTATTATATTATTAGGCCCGCGTGGAACTCGGACGTTATCCCGCGGGAATATACTACCGGGATCAAAAGTATCCTATGGGTGAATCTAGGTTATAATCTGTCTGTGTGCCAAATTCATCCAAATCCGTTCAGACGTTTTTGCGTGATTGTGTAAAAAACATCCAAACATCTTCACAAACTTTCACATTTAAAATATTGGTAGGATTAGCTTTCTGCACTCCTACTCCTTAAAAACTAATTTCATATTTCTCCGTCGCGTCGGTGTTATTTTCGTAAAAAGGGGTACAAAGTTTTTGCATCACGTTTTAATATACCTAAGGATGTACGACTCAAGTGCGTCTAACACACCTTACCCTTACCCTATATTGTACGACCCCTATATTATTAAGATGTATATTTAGGTTTGAGCATGTTGCAACTTTTGTAGATTTTGCCTCTTTCTTGGGGTGGTGGGAAGGCGATTATGTAAGTATGTCTCACAAAACTTTTGTGTAAACTCAGTTCTGTGTTTTCTCCTACACACACACATTTCATGTCGCAACGTTGTAAGTCGCGAACTAAACGAATCTACGTTCTGATTAGAGCTCACCGTGCTTGTGCTGCGTGGCACCACAGTGCCAGCGCAGTGCCACAGCGGCGCAGTGTTTGAGCAACATTAGATTATCTGGCGGCACGCCCCCACCAGCGCACATGTCGCCACCTAACTCGATTTTAAAACATTCAATTATTTCTGTGGCGATGCGGGGTGGCAGTAAGTGTAGCGTTGTTATTACTGTCACGACTATTGTCTACTTGTTAAATACGCGGAGGGACATTTAGTAGTGTTGGGCAATGTAATTATATTGATTGTGTGTTCTTGTTTGCAGCCAAAATGTAAACATGGCAGTGTTGTCACAACACGGGTATTACGCAGATGGATAGGGTCGCGGTCAGTGAACTGACCCTACAGTTTACATCTCAAAGTGTAGGTCGTGGCTACATGTTTCAATCTTCTCTAGCAATCATCATCATTTTAGCCGAAAGACGTCCACTGCTGGACATAGGCCTCTTCCAAAAGGGGGGTTTTTCAATAATCGCCACGCTTGGCAGGCGGATAGGCGATTGCAGTATGGTGGTAAAATGCATAAATAACGCTGCTGTTAATCTCTAGTAAGTCCGTAGTCGACTTCTACGACACCCAGGGAAAAAAATGGGATGGTGCTATTCTTTTACGTGCGGCTCCACACGGAACCTGTAGCAATAACTGTGAGCAATAGCTGTTACAGACTGTTGAAGGCAGGAAAACTTTATTTCTGGAGGATGATGAGATAAAGGAGTCACCATGGAGTTTCTTGAACAACTTTCCACAGGTATCTTTGTTAAATTATATAGAACCGTGTGTTTTACAATGAAATATAATTGACAGTAAAAATGGAATAGAATGTCAGTTCAATACAGTATTCAAAAAAAAGTATTAGAACCTCTTCTTAACATTCCCTCCCTTTTCCACTTCATTTTCATCACTCGCAGCCACCAATCCGTCCTCGACATACAAAGCAATTATAGCTTTCTTATCCCCTCTTTTCCTGATGAAAAGGCATGGATCCGCTGAACTTTGTTCGAACCCAATTTGGATGATATAATCAGTTATACAGGTATTCCAGCATCTCGGTGCTTGTTTCAGTCCGTAAAGACTTTTCTTAAGTTTACACACCTTCGATCCACTCTGGTATCCTTCAGGAGGTTTCATAAAGATCTCTTCATTAAGCGTTCCATATAAAAATGCCGTAGACACGTCAAATTGTCCATTTGTCATTTGCTGCAGTACTTAAGAGAGCTCTAATAGTGCTTGTTTTAGCTACCGGGCTAAAGGTATTGTAATAATCAAGGCCTTTTTTCTGCGAAAAACCTTTTATGACGAGTCTAGCCTTGTATCTTTCGATACTGCCATCTGGGTAAGTTTTTATTTTGTAAATCCACTTGCAAGGAATGGCTTTGCGTTTAGGTGGTAGATCAACCATTTCCCACGTGTCATTATCCTTCAGCGAATTTAACTCTTCATTCATTGCTTTTATCCATTTATCTTTGTCAGTACTGTTCATAGCTTCTTTGTATGTTCTAGGCTCCGGATTAACTTCATCATCTCTACTCACGGTCATAACAAAACCATCGTATCTAGAGGGAGGTTTGAGTTCTGATCTGCTTCTGAGTGTCTTGAGTCTTTCAGTTTCTATCTCTTGTGAAGATAAATACTTACTTTACCGAAAACAGGTTCTATATAATTTAACAATCTTTGCTTTCAAAAGGGCAACAACAAGCTTCAACCTTTGACTAACTAACTTTTTTTTTTTTTGAAAAAAGTTTTTATTTTTACTTTTTAGTTATAGTACCCACTCCACACCAATTCATCATCCTTGGGGTCAAAACAATGCATATTTATGCGATAGCAGCAATCGCGGTTGATTTGCTGTAATTTTTTGAAGAGTTCCGTTGTCTGTCTCCGAAACGCATTATCAGATTTATATGAAATTTAAATGGGACCATTTCGGAATAAAACCCTTTCTAAAAAAAAGAATTTTGCAAATCGGTCTATGTATGACGGAGTTATGCCCGAATCTGCACCTAACTCGTAAGTTAAAGAAAAAATGTACTACTGAGCAAGTAAATCTTGACTTGAAAGGATCATTAGGGGTTAATACTCCTCCGTATTCTACGGTTGCGCGATGGAGTGCCGAGTGTAAGAGAGGAAGAGCTTTAACTAAAGACGACCCGCGACGGCAGTTAACGAAAAATTATAAAAAGGTTGAAAAAATTGTTTTGGCAGATAAAACGGCAACTTGTTATAGAAGCGCATACTGTTTATTAGAAATGATTTGCTAGTTTTAGTCAATCGAAATTTTGGAATCACATAAACAAACAAGACTGCGAATAGAAATTTCAAATCAATTTGGAATTGTTACAACAAGATCCTGACCGATTTTTGGCTCGCTTCGTAACTATGGATGAAACATGGCTCCACCATTATGATCCTGAAACGAAACAACAGTCCATGACTTGGAAGAGGCCGTCATCTCCAACGCCTAAGAAGGTTAGTGCAATTCCATCCGCCGGTAAGATTATGGGCTCTCTTTTCTGGGACAGCCAGGAGGTGATAATGATTGAATACTTCAATCATGGAGCCACTATTACGCAGAACAAATAAAAAAACTGCGTCAGGAAATACGCGAAAATCGCCGTAGCAAACTTACTAAAGTTGAGTTGTTTCACCAAGATAACGCTCCCGCACACAATTCCCGAGTTGCGATGACTGCTTTTCAAGGTGCTGAATTTGAATTGATGGAACATCCTCCGTACTCACCTGACCTCCCGCCTAGTGATTTCTACCTGTTCCCGCGGTTAAAAGAACAACTGAGAGTTCACAAATATGGCAATGATGAGGAAGTGATTCAAGAATCCCTTCTTGAAAAAATCTTCATCTTGATCGCTTAAAAAATCATGTATGGCGGCAATAGGATTAGAAAAACGATATACCAAGTGTATAAACCTCAAAGGTGATTATGTCGAAAAATAAAATAACAAGAAATAATAAGATCTAACTGTTTCATACTCATTATCACTTTTTATTGAACACCCCTAGTACTAACTGCCAATGTTTCCTCACGATGTTTTGCCTTTACCCGTGTCAGTAATGTATGTATGATTAAGCAATTAACAATAAGATTATGATGAAGATGAGTTTAAAACGTCGCATTGATATTTGCCCGGATTTGAACCCACAACCTCGCGCATGAGAGGCGAGTCTTTGACCACTGGGCCATCATGATTTATTAGTTTTTGTTAAAGTAGTCGATAGCTTTCGTGGGTTTTTCAATCTGGAATTACTCAGTAGCAGCCCGGAGTGTGAATTCGTCCGGTAGATGGCAATAGGGTCGCCCCTATTACGTGGGACTCAGAAATAACTGACGAAATGTGGGGGTGCTAGCAGAGGTCTGCTCAAGCCTTCAGGGAAAAGCTGTAATGTTATGTAAATCCAAAGCTATGCTTACCTAACGCCTGATTCTCGGGTTTAGTCAGAGGCTCATTGATTCTCATTTGTGTTCCAGACGGAGCACCGCACCTGCTGCGCGTGCGGCGAGGCGATCGCGGACCGCTTCCTGCTGGAAGTGGGCGGCGGCGCGTGGCACACGGCCTGCCTGCGCTGCTGCGTGTGCGCCGTGCAGCTGGACCGCCACCCCTCCTGCTTCCTGCGGGACCGCCAGGTCTACTGCAAGCAGGACTATGCCAAGTGAGTGTCATAAGGTGGTGGTGGCTCGGCGAATGTTATTGTGCTATATTTGGTTAGTAGTCAAGGTACGTTGTCTATTTATGTGTTAGGTATCATGAGTGCAAAGTCAATGTTAACTACGAGAGGACGAAATTTTTATATTCCGAGTACCTAATTCTGTATTCCTCTAAGTGGTAAAACCTCGTGCGGTCGCGTAGTGCCCGTCTAGATTGATGAAACGTTACATAGTATGTTACGTCTCACAAATCTGTACCGGGCATAACATTAGGCATTCGTCACAACCTAGCGCAAACCTAGGCTTTGCTTTGTCCAAGTCAATGTTCTCCTCCTCATAAAATCAGATATTTACAGTTTCATATTCAATATAAATCAAAGATTAATGTATTATTAAATGATTTAGAAATCAATCCGGCCATAAATACTTTGTGTTTGAATTGAATATGCTTTCCGCCAGTTCAACGAAATCTTTATAAAGACACGAAACCATAAATCATCGTTTTTATTATCAGCCAATAAATATGTTAATACAAGTCTTAATAAACGACAAACGATTGGATATTGTATCACAGACGACAAATGGGAAGTAGATTTGATATTTGATGTTGTGGCGCGCGCCGCTCCCGGCCGCACCCAACACAGTTCCAACGTGTGAAACAAACGTGCCTCTATGTTTTGGTACGCGATAATCTTAAAGAATTTGTAAGATACCGCATCCAAAAGCCGCCCTTCACCAAGAACGAGAACCAGTTGCATCGTGTCTAATACTGAAGTTCAGCAGTATCTTATCTGTCCATCATCATCTGCTTAGCCTGTCCCACCTATGTCGGGACCGGCTTCTAGATTGACTGGATGCACCTGAATATCTACCAGCTACAGTTACACGTATTTTAGCAAGTATGAAGCGAAACAAACAGAAAGGTTCGAAATGAAATGTATTTCAAGTTGTGTATTGATAGGACCAGCTCTATTAGTCTCGTGTTAAGAAGAAAACGGATAAAACAATTTTGTGTAAAGAACTGGGATTGATTTATCACGGATTGAAAAAGTACTCGGTTTATTTTTTTCACATATAAAAGCGAATAACTTTGCAGCCGTCCGGCGCCAACGTTCAGTATACCTGAAGATCAATTAATGACGGTATCTAAATAATATTCAGTCAGTTATCTTGGTGAAGCGATACTGTCACCTTTGCGTTATACTCAGGTTATACTTTATATAAAATTTGTGACTATAGTGTAGTGTAGTTTTATATTTAAGATTGTATGAAGTATAAGTAACGTTTATCAAACCTTCTTCTGCCATCTCGCTGCATAAACAAAACACAAACTTGTAAAACTTGTGTAGGTTTCAGCTTAGTTGCACTGCAACAGAGATCAAGGACGATCCTGTTGACCTATTCTATAAAAATCTCACCGTGAAAATTCAGTTGATGTGTCAATAGTGTCATCACGTGAAATGACAGCTCACGTCAAGCTCACTTCAAGTAAGTTTTGACAATATTTTTTTTACAGAAGAGACCGACTGTTGCATGACACACCTTGTCTCAATTAGTATCCTCCCAGCGGGAGTCCCTCCTCCATGATGGAGAGCAGACCATAACCCGCGTAGTGTGTGGTCTAGGGACACATGTGTCCTCTCCTCATTTCAATAAAGGTCCCAGGTTCGGCCGACGTTTATAGTGCCGCCCGGGCCGGCCTACATGTTAATGATATTGGTTTTAATTAACCCGTTTGCTGCTTTTTATACAATTTCATTTGGTTTAAATTAAACAGAGTATAAAGCTGTCTCTGTTAATGTATGTGAAGAGAAACTGGCTGTCTACGGCTAGCCACAGGGACTTGTACTGCTCACTTTGGGTTTATTTGACACTAGTTTTTGCCAGCGGCTTTGCCCGCGTGGATGTTGGATTTTTAACCACGGGAACGTACTACCGGGATAAAAAGTATCCCATATGTTTATTTTTTATTTTTATTAGCCTATACTGTCCCACTGCTGGGCAAAGGCCTCCCCCAAATCTTTCCAGGAACTCTTTTCCCGCGCCACTTCGACAAATCCCATATGTTAATCCAGCTTAATCCATAAACTACCTGTGGGCCAAATTTCATCCAAATCCGTTAGGCCGTTATTGCGTGATTGAGTAACAAACATCTAAACATGAAGAACATAATAAACATACAAACTTGCACATTTATAATGTTAGTAGGACATCATCTTTGTACTATTAAAAAACATCACTGCAAACGTGTGAAAAAAAAAAATTCGTTGTAAAAATCCCCTTTTGACCATTACACAAGTCCAGTCGATGCTAGGGATTGACACTATGATAGTGTCCGCTTAAGTGTCCCTAAGTTTTCACGGCGATATTTCAGAGTAGACCGGCTGCTGTTCTTTTTAACCGACTTCAAAAATTACGAAGTAAGGTATGTTCCGATATCTCCAGCAATAATTGTGGATCGATTTCGTAAATCCCTTTAATGGTTAGGTTAGGTTAGGTTAGACGAACTCTCGTATGTCTCAGAACCGGTTTTGTTTTTTTGAGGTTGGGAAATCATCAAATAACTTCTCCCGTTCTGGATGGAGCAGGAGGGAGTGTCAGACTTACTGACTAAAACCCACCCGTGTTCCCTCAGTAGCCTGTGTGTCAGGGGCCACGGTATCTCTTTCGAACAACCCGCACCCCTGGCAGGCATCGGCCCTTGCGGGCCCCATCAGTTTGTGCTGACATCTCTTTGAGGCGCGCGTGGAACACAACGCGCCGTCGACCCGAGCTAGGTCCTTGCCGGACAGCGAGCTACCCGTAACTCGCCGTCCGCAAGCCCACGCCTGCGGTAGCCGGGAATCAGCCTGGGATTCCCGACAGCCAGGGCGTCTCTTGCGGAGGCTAAGGCCGTGAGGGCGCATATACTGCCTCTCCCTCACGTGCGCCGCAGTCCGAGAAAATTTGAGTCCAGCAGTGGACATCTTTCGGCTGATATGATGATGTAGATGATGAAAAAATTTACTACTGAGCAAATAAATCTAGCCTTGAAAGGAACATTAGGGGTGCTGCAATGCTCCTCTGTATTCTACGGTTGCGCGGTGGTGTGCCGAGTTTAAGAGAGGAAGAACTTTAACTAAAGACGACCCGCGCTCGGGACGCTCTACGACGGCAGTTACCGAACAAATGATAAAAAAAGTTGTGAAAATTGTTTTGGCAGATCGTCGTGTTACTTTTCGTTTTATAGCTGAAGAACTAAAGATTTCGATAGGAAATTTCGGCATGAAAAATTTATCAGCGCGCTGGGTGCCAAGAATGCTTACAGACGAGCATAAACAAACAAGACAGCGGATTTCTCAAATCAATTTGGAATTGTTACAACAAGATCCTGACCGATTTTTGGCTCGCTTCGTAACTATGGATGAAACATGGCTCCACCATTATGATCCTGAAACGAAACAACAGTCCATGACTTGGAAGAGGCCGTCATCTCGAACGCCTAAGAAGTTTTAGGCAATTCCATCCGCCGGTAAGATTATGGGCTCTCTTTTCTGGGACAGCCAGGGGGTGATAATGATTGAATAACTCAATCATAGAGCCACTATTACGGGGCACACAAGTCCCAAGTTGCGATGACTGCTATCCAAGATGCTGTATTTCAATTGATGGAACATCCTCCATACTCACCTGACCTTGCGCCTAGTGATTTCTACCTATTCCCGCGATTAAAAGAACAACTGAGAGGTCACACATATGGCAATGATGAGGAGGTGATTACGGCCGTAAATGATTTTTTAAGCGATCAAGGTGAATATTTTATTGAGAAGGGAATCTTAGGATTATAAAAACGATATACCAAGTGTATAAACCTCAAAAGTGATTATGTTGAAAAATAAAATAACAATGAATAATATATAACTGTTTCAAACTCATTATCACTTTTTATTGAAAAGCCCTAGCCAGCAAGAAACTCCACGGTTACTCTTTAAAAAATAATTGGCTTTAACATGTTTTCAAATTACAGTGATAATAAGTATGGGAGGACAGTGCAGGCCTGTCAATAAGTACCAAGTACTTAGAGGAATGAAAATACAGAATAAAAAATCGTCTACAAATCTACAGTCTGTAAGGCCCACAATGTTCTCTCATTCACAATATGTAAAATAATCTACATATATAAAATGAACCTTTTTAAACACAGTGACATGATTTCCATGACAATCACTAAAAAATTAAATTAAAAATTTAAAAAACCCCCGACCCAAACAAAAACTCTAAAAAGTAAAAAATAATATTTATAGGCCTTTTAATTTGAACGTAATATTTTAATCAGGGCATTGTCAAGTCGGGAGACGGCTAGGCCTCTGTTTGGCGTTTCATTGACCGTCCCCCGACTTGACAATGCCCTGATTAAAATATTACGTTCAAATTAAAAGGCCTATAAATATTATTTTTTACTTTTTAGAGTTTTTGTTTGGGTCGGGGGTTTTTTAAATTTTTAATTTAATTTTTATTTCTTGCTTTTTAAACTTAATGTCTCCCTTAAATCACCATTTATCTATAATCTATTCATTGAGACCTTTTCAATGAGCCCAAACACGATACTTCTGCTGTTTGTTGGTGAATAACTTGGGTTTCCTGGAAATTCCAGGTGTTGCTCCAGCATCAGTTCAAGGTTTTTTTTCGTCTAATATCATTGAAGTAATAGAATCCCAAATTTTGAGTTGATCAGACCCATGGAAGAGGGTAAAATCCCTTTTTCAACCAGAAAAGAGCTGATAATCTTCAAACGGCTGAACCGATTTTGATGAAACATATCTAAGAACACTCCCGACTAATACACCTTTCAAACAAAAAAAACTAAATCAAAATCGGTTCATCCGTTCGGGAGCTACGTTGCCTCAGACAGACACACACACACACACACACACACATACACACACAGACACGTCAAACTTATAACACCCCGTCGTTTTTGCGTCGGGGGTTAAAAATAGTCGATATTAAAATTGATTTATGTTGTCAAATAAGGACGAGAATATTTCAGCATTGTAAAAATAAAAAGAAAAAAAAAGAACTTTGTAATTTGGGAGCAGTAAATAGACTTTCACATAGTTATGCTGTTAACGAGGTGCCAGGGAAGCCACATGTGCAGAAGGAATGAATGCCAAACTTCCCTGTCTTCAACGTAGTGTTTTATCTTATAATATGCTCTTTTGATAAGGACACGTTTGATGTGAGTTTTAAACTTTCCATCGCTGAGTTCTGTAACCGACTTTGGCAACTTGATATAGAAGCAGATACTGTTTATTAGAAATGACTTGCTAGTTTTAGTTTATCTAAATTTTGGAATCACAATTTCTTCTCAACTACGTGTATTCAGATTATGGCAATCGCATCTTTTTTTTGAAAAGACCTAAGTGTTTGCGAACATACAAGATTTTTTCTAGGATATAAAAAGACGGCAGAGTTAGTATATCAATTTCACTGAATTTGTTTCTAAGAGACTCACGACGCCCCATTTCATAGATTGCGTGGAATGCCCTCTTTTGTTAAATGAAAATTGAATCTACGTCAGCTGCCGATCCCCACAGCAGAACGCCATAAGACATAATACTGTGAAAATAGGCAAAGTAAACTAACCTAGCTATGGCTACATCAGTCAACTGCCTTATTTTTGGTACTGCGTAAGCAGCTGAGCTTAATCTACTTGAAAGAGCTCTAATATGAGCACCCCCATTGCAATTTTGAATCTAAAGTAATTCCCAAAAATACCGAAATAGCATCTCGTTTCTTGCCATCAAGTTTTAAATTTAGAACTACTTGGGATACATTTGGTAACGAGAACTTAAGACTTTTAGTTTTTTAGCAGCAAACTATTTCGAAAGAACTTCTATATATATTCTATAAATAAGAGAAGTGTCATCAGCGAATATAATTATATCCGAGAAGTTAGTCATCAGGTAAGGAAGGTCATTAATATAAACTAGAAATAAAAAAGGGCCAAGAATTGAACCTTGAGGCACGCTCATCTTAATTAGAGACCCCGACGACGTCGCCCCATTCACGTTTACTTTTTGCTGCCTAGTACAAGATCAGCAGCTTGTCCACGAATTCCGTAGTGGTGTAATTTACGGATCGGTGTATTTTGGTCAACGCAGTGAAACGCTTTTGAGGGGTCACAGAAAATGCCAATCGCCTGATGGGAATCTAGGTCATCTTCAAAGGGCTGACTTTCAATACGCCATGTTGTTAAACTTTGAATGATTCTAGTTTAATTAACTATCGACCTAGGCATCCAATAAGCTGGCTAATTTAACCAGATGGCTGCGACATGCACATCCAAAGTCACCGACTTCCGAAATTATAGTTATTTTTAACTTTGTAGTTTTTTTTTGGAAATCGTTTTTGTTTTAATTTTCGTTTGAGCATTTACCTACATAACTATTATCTAATACCTTTAAGAGGGCGCAGTAACACAAAAATAAATCAAATTTCACCCGCGCCTCGTTGCCTGCCCCTCTTTTCATACACGACGAAAACAAAACATAATCCCTTCGCGCCGTGTTTGCCATGCAGCTTATATCTATCTGATATTTTATCCTTCTGTCGTATGTATATGCAAAATAAACTGATGAAACGACTACGATCAATGAAAGTATTGACAGCTGTATGCAATGTTTTTTTTTTTTTTGGCTCTTTATTGCGTCTATATTTTATTTCGGTTATTTGAGGTCCGTTTGCACTACAAATATATTTAGCGCTTAACGATTTTTTTACATCGTTCTATTTTTGTCAATCGTGTGCAGTTCCTCTCGAAGGTGGGGCGCTAATGGCTGACACCGTTTTTTAAACAATCGTAGCTGTTAACAAAAACTAAAAATTTGCAAACCTGTTTTTAGTTCCAACAAATATACGATTTAGTTTGAGTTGACAGATACAGAACGTTGGTATGGTTCAAAACTTGAGACAGCTTGTTGATTTGTCTAAGCAAACTTTATTCCAATACAGAAGACAGACGAGACACACTTGGTCAAGAGTTGATCGCATTCGACGGATTGTTATAATTATTTCGTGAACGGGCAACTATAAAAGAAAACATATTTCAAAGAAATTCTTCATTCGACAATCATTTGTTTCCTTTGCATAAACTATGCACTAATCTCGAACTCAGAATCTTAGCTTACTACCGTGTTTTGGAACTATAAACTCAGAAATTATGTGATAAAGTAGAAATTCAAGTACGTAACCAATTTTATTTAGGACCTTATTCCTTCAAAAGATGAAAAAAAAAAATTGATTGCTGATTTTACACACATCCACACATCGTTCGTGCATCGTCATTTGACATGTGTGTCAAAGCAAACCTTTCCTTTTTTAAATGCAAGTACATACTCTTTGCTTTATTGCTACAAGGATTTGGCGTCAAATTGATATTGTTGGTAAACATTTGTGAAATTGTTACATACATTGTATTGGAAAAACGAGATTGAGGCGTTAGTTATACTTAACCGCGCGCCGTAAGATTCCTGTACCGTTAAAGATTGAACCTCCCCAACAAAAACATAGCAAATAAAGCAAAGCAAATAAATACATAGTTGCCAATGATGATTTGGTACAAGGCTAAAACAGAATTGTCAGCTTAGCCAATAAAAGAATTGGTATACAAATAGGTGCCAAGATATATGGAGCTTAAAGAAAGTCAAAAGTTTGATAGTTCCTTGTTTTAATTTATAAAATTTTGTGTACAATAACAGGAAACGAAAACGGACTTAATTCCTGAGGCGTTCCCTGCCAATAACTTTTTTGCCGACGAAGCCGAGAATGCTAAAAGATGTGATTCGTCATTTATTTTACTCATTCATACATACATAAACTCACGCGCCATTCCGTAGCTGTCATATGTGCTTCACCGAACTTCACACTCCGTACCCTTGGATAGTTGAGTCCGCGAGTAAACAAATTTGGATCCCTACTTAATAACAATAAGATCTCAAATTGGCTAGTGGCCTATGTTGTAAATTATTGCCGCAAGGAAATTGACCGAAATGCTGAGCAAAAGTGCTAGTTGCTTTATAGTACCTACTTACTACTTCCACGTAGTCCACCAGTCAAAAATCTGTCAAATCATCATTGTATGTCATCCATTGAAGTAATATGTCATCTTGAGTTTATAAATATCAACCAATGATATTATAAGCATTGATAGCAACAACACAATTTGTGATAAATAATACGAGTATTTGTAGTTTACCCTCGGAAATTATTCGGCGTGAGTCTAGTATCGTTTGGCAGGAGTTGGGGGGTAAAAATGGTTAAAAATGGTAGGGCTTGGGTCCCCGATTATAACGCTACCACTCTTATTAAAGGTAATGCATATTTTTCGAGAAGATTACAAAGTAAGTTTCTAACCTCAAATCGAATAAAAGCGAAAACGGAACGTTAAAATGGGTGATTGACAACTAAATCTGACACAACATATTGTCTGTTGAGTAAAATATCGTGCAAAATTCGTAAAACGGAACGGAAATTTTAAAAAATACGCCCATTTGTGTCAAAATAATGTCACTGTCATCCGATTTCGATCATTCCGTAATTCTGTGTCTCCTAGAGTTGCGTGAATGTGTTCTACTCCTACTTATTGTCTGTGTATAAAAGGCAGTTACAACTGTTCCTAGGAATACTTAGGATGCAAGAGCGAGGTTAGGTTAGGGTTATTTTTTTTGTAGACCCTTGAGCCTCCTCCGTCTACGCCTTTTAGGCAACTTTTAAGTGTTTTGAGGTTAGGTTACAGAAAATCATTTTTCTCGGAAACGGTGAAATACTTTTTCATGGGAGTGGTACCAAGGAGATGGGGGGACAGCCCCCATCTGCCTCCCCCACTCCACTCCCCCCCTCCTGCCAAACGATACTAAACTTTAACCCAGTCTCTTTTCTACGATGTGATAAATTACGAAAATATGATTTACGAAAATAAATTATATCTCAGCGCAGCTGAAAATTCATGCGCGGTCCTCTCGTCTCAACAGAGCGACGGCAACTGATTTGTGAAACAAAAATATGCTTGAAGTTCCCGTAACATGCGACTTCTTCCTTGAACTAAGAACGTCGTAAGTGCAAATAGCTTGTACTCATAATAAAAAAATAAATAAAAGGAATTTAAAAAAACGCCTCCACATTTTTGTCGCTTTGTAGTAATACAAGTAATCATCACATTTTTATCCCATTAGTCGTTAGCATATTACGAGTATGTACAAATTGAAACTACGAGAAAATTAGAGGTAACTTCGTGATGATTTTAATCGAGAAAATTTTAATGTAGGTATCGTGTTTCTGTTCCACAAAAAGTTTGAAAATATCATGTAGTTGTTTTTATTTTATACCTAAGTCTTATAAATTTTATGAAAAATCAAATTAAAGATAGGCTATTTTGGTATCGTTGAAATGATTTACTGAAGACATTTACACCGCAGTGTCTTCTATTTTGATAATGCCAAAGAACAGCACAAGCTTTTTGGCCTTCTTGGCAATTATTAGCATACTAGCTTTTGCCAGCGGCTTCGCCCGCGCGGAACTTTCATCCCCTATTTAACTCCCTTAGGGGTTGAATTTCGAAAAATCGTTCGTTATTCCTTGTCTACATTTTATAGGGAATCGCTGTGCAAAATTTCAGCTCTCTAGGTCTAAGGGTTTGGGCTGGGCGTTGATGAGTCAGTCAATCAGTCAGTCAGTCAGGACTTTTCTTTTTATTTATATAGATTAATTCATAAAAAGCATATAGAATGTTGTGCAATTTATCTATTGTGCTATCATACGTTGTCGATCGCGAACAATCCGGGTATTGTGTTTGATCATCCACAATATGCAGAGACGATTAAAGTTACTCTGTTCTTGATGTTGCCAATGTTTGGCGCGATCCTTCGCATTACTTCTTACGTTTACATTGTATGTATGTTCCGCAATAAATTAAGCTCGCGGGCTCGTGGCTAAATAAGCTATGTTTGCCATTCATTACATATCGAGACCCCTCCGTGCCTCGGAAAGCACGTTTAACAATTAGTAGGTATCTAATATATGGCTGTAATTTGTAGACCTTGGACGGTCGTTAGCAGTCAGAACCCCGAATGTTAGACCACTAATATCATAAAGGGGTATCATCGTATTACCCAGTAACTGGGTTTTCGAGGTCAGAAAGGCAGTAGCTCCATGTAAAAAACTGGTATGCAGTATGCAGCTGCATGCGGTTAGACCGGAAACCGACCTCAACGTAGTTGGGAAGAGGCTAGGCATATGATGTTTATAATTTCTGCCAATAAGTCGCTGAAGACAATCATCAGTTCATCAGTCATCAGACGGCACAAACTCGACGCCGCTGCGGCCACTCTCTCATCTTACTTATAATTGAGCCATTTAACATTTTTTGTGTCGTTCAGTGCGGAATTGGTTTTGCGTTGAAATGAAAATTGATAAAATGATTTCCACAAAATTGTTTATGAAAGAGAGGAAAAAACCTCGCGGTTAGACACCAAGAAACGTTTAGTCAGGCCGCGGGTTAATTCTTTTACAATACACTGCCTACGTCCAATTAACCTTCGACGTTTTAGAAATATACGAAGTCATCATTATCCGAGTCAGTCGAAGAGTGACCTGCGCGGCAGAATGCGGTGGAGACGTGCGGCTGGGCGGCGTGGTGGTGCTGCGATGTATCCCGCAGTCGGCCGGGTTGCCATCGGCACGCATGGAGGAATGCGCGCAGGGTAGGCGGTCCGGTGTGCAGGCGACCTGTGACCCGCGCTGTGCGGCGCGGACGCACGATGACGCACCACCGCGCATCACCACGCATGCGCCCTCACCGCAGTCACCTCATCATTCGGCACATATCAGCTATCGACACACGGAATCGATCCCTGTCTCTGGTTTATTTTTAATTGTAGTTGTTTGTGGCAAACATAAACACAAAAGAAAAACGAAAATACATCATTATTGTTGACGCTATAAAAAATGACAAAAAAAAGGCGAGTCAGCGAGTGACCGAAACGCATCTGAAAATATCATGAAAATATTTATATACCTACTTATTAGAATAAAGGGATCTCCGGAAAGACAGTTTTATTCAATTTTACAAGACAGCCGTGTCTGTCACAGAAAAAAAACAAACACTTAATATACTCATAAGTTAGAAATGGAAAGGGTAACAGGTGCGTGAGAACATATTCTTAAAAGTCAAAATAGAAAAAAGAGGCCAATGTCCCTAAGAGTAGTTTTATTGAAAATCCGTCGGACGACTGTGGAACAACAAAGCGGCGACGGGGAATGTTGCCAGCGATGAAAAAATACAGCGAGCGGGTCGTGACTTGCAATACTGTGGTTTTCATTTGTCATTTATTTTGATTGTGATAACTGGGTGCGACGTGGAACCATATATTTTAATCGGGACGTATGGGCCACGCATGATGACGCGGGCGCAGGCGGTGCCGCGTTTGTTGTCAACTATAGGTCTCATCACGCGCAGGAGTTGGGGTGGTCTGCGGTTAGTCTTCAACCACCCAAGAATATTCGAAAGAGCTTACGAATGTAGCTTTTTAACAATTCTCCAAAAGGTTTGGAGCCCTGAACTCACTGAAACTTTAGACAAAGGTCCATGCAGCCACAGAAATCAGTTTTTGTTTGTTTTACGTGAATTAATGTTAACCACAAGTTCATTCCTGACTTAATTTCGCACAAAATGTGTTCCTTAACAAAATTTACGCAGTTAGTAACAACGATGCTTTTGTTTCCGTACCACCTTTCAAGTACCTATGTGGTTTTCTTTGCTTGATGTAGGCTTAACGCATCGGTTTTGAATTATGACAGCACTAGCACCTGCGGCGAGGTCGGGAATTATACCAAGGGAACGTACTACTAGGATAAAAAATATCCTATACGAGCTGACCCGACAGACGTTGTCCTGTTCGTCCAAAAGTCATTCATACAAAATTCCTATCCTACCTACCCTACATACCCTACATACCGTACCTACCCCACCTACCCCACCTACCCCACCTACCCCACCTACCCCACCTACCCCACCTACCCCACCTACCCCACCTACCCTACCACCTATGAAAAAGACAAATTTCTGAACGCACCTTCGATCAATAATAGTACGATCGAAGGAACGCACCTATAAATATTTGACAACCAAGTGACAATATAAGACAAAAGACATCAAATGTTTCATAGCTAGGAACAGTATGTATTGGAAAGTTAAATTGTCGTTTTTAGTAGATTCCAGTAGGATCAGTATATAGTGTGTTACGTAATTACTCAAACTGAACTCTTGAAGCTGTTATTTACCGAATGCTTCAATCCTACTAATACTAATTATAAATGTGACAGTTTGTTAATATGTTTGGATGTTTGTTGCTCAATCACGCAAAAACGGCTAAACAGATTTGGATGAAATATGACACACAGATAGATTGTAACCTAGATTAACACTTAAAATACTTTTTATCCCGGTAGTACGTTCCCGCGGTGTAATTTCCGACATCCACGCGGGCGAAGCCGCGGGCGGAAGCTAGTAATAGTTAAATGGAATGGAATTTAAAAATAACAGGTCGATCCTAATGAACTGCTGGCCTCAAACCATAGCTCTCCTCGACGGAATCGCAGGTGATACGACAAACGAGTGTCGCTGCCAGAAAAGTCTTGCCGGTTTCGAACTCCAAGGGCTTTAAGTGGGTAGAAACGAATCAAAAGCTCGCAGGCTTGGTGAATAGTACAAATGGCTGGAAGCATCCCGTTTTACCTGGTTCTACATCTAAGACAAATCAAATAGGGTACTTACACCAGAAAGAAAAGGTTAATGCTTCCGCTGAGACAGCGAATGAAGAAAAGTATAAAGCAGTTTCATAGAATATCGTAAAATGACATATAACAGGGATGACGCTACGGAAGCAGTCCTGGCGATTACGGACTACGATGAAGTTTGGCATAAAGTTTTTGATTCAGTCATTGTATGTTATTATGCATTAAATACATAAAGAAGATCAGGTGCAAGACTAACGGCAAGACACGTGGGCATCACATCGCCAACTTCCGAAGTCCGGGTCGGCGGAAGTCCCATCGGGTATTCAGCTCGTTATATGAATCCTATTTCCTACTTTCCTACTACATATATATCTACCAATAATAATGCTGAAGCGTTTGTTTGTTTGAAAGCGCTGATCTCTGGAACTGCCAGTCGGATTAGAAAAAACCTTTTTGCATTTGATATCCCGATTCTTAAGAAAGGTTAAAAGTTAAACACAGAGGCAAAGGATGCCATGCGATGCGATGAAGGTCGGTGGAACCAGAAATTACACGCGGACGAAGTTGCAGGCAAGTAATATTAGAAATGCGAATGTAACTCTGTCTATCTGTTACGCTTTCACGCCTAAACCGCTAACCCAAACGCCATGAAAGAGTGTAGCCGTACTTCCATAGGCAAACTGCCCCCGATAGGAACCTATATCGTAACTTATGTTATATTGTAGAGGATGCTAATAGTAGTTCATTATATAGATATTAGAGCTCTGTATCTTAGTTAATTGAGGAGCTATTTTAACCCTATTCTTGGCAAAAAAATAAAATAAAAAAATTAACGTAATTTTAAAATATGATGGTAATTATGAACCTAGGATTTGGGGAAAAATATTTAAAAAATCGCACATAACCAGATAATGAGATCCTATATGTATCTTTGAAGATACATTGCCAGCTTAGCAAAAAACGTTGACCTTATGTGTAAGTGTCTTTGAGGATACGTTGCCAGGTATGAGGAAATAAAATCCACAGTTGTTTTTAAAATAGTATATGGATAAAAGCATGTTGTAACAATTGTAGTTATAAAACCAAAATCAACTTACAGATTAATTAAAAGAAAAATAAAAAAATTAAGTTAGGGAAACATTTGACGTGTACTATTAGCTAAAATAATTACTTATCAGTATGGAATTTTACAAAACAATTTCTTTCTGGCTTAAAACACAAGCGTAATGAGCACTTGGCACACATAACCGTAGTTTGGCCCTTGATACAAAATTTACATCGCCCTTTCGAACCAAACATTGGAAAATGGCCGACCTTATCGTACCTTACATCCGGTGGAGGTCGTGGTGCCACAGGTGCCTGTATTATTTTCGACGGAGTTGGTCCAGAAACTTCACAATTTTCGACCGTATCTCCTCGACCCTTTTTCAGGAGGCTCTGCGCTACTTGGTACCTGAACATTTTTAGAGGCATTGTCTTTCCCGTACTATGTCGTCTGCATAAAACACAGCTATTATTTATGCAAATATCCAGGACTTGCGACACTAATGGCAAATACCATCGATGGCCTCTGAAGTCTGTTCTATACAGGGCAACCAACATGTCTGCTAAGTCCAACTCTAAACTTGTAAAAAATATATCGAAATATACCACAGAACAAGCACGGTCTGGTATACTTTTACATAGAGCCAGAACTACCTCAGCACCAAGACCAAAACTGGACTCCTCAGGCGTTAGCAAATCATACCGGAAAGTATCTTCACCACCATATACTATAAAGTCGTACACGAAACCAGATATGCCAGCTCGAACAAAAAATTTATAGCCCCATTTTTTTGGCTTGTTTTTAACATATCGTTTTCTATTGCCAGCTTTTTTACCCTTATATGGGACCATCATTTCATCCACACTGAATCTGGTTTCATGTGGGACTTTCAAAAAGTTTTCACGTACTTTTTGTAACAAGGGCCGCACTTTAAAATACCAATCACCATCTGTAAAATACTCGTAAGGAGTTTTGGTTCTTTCAGGTTGCGGAAGATTTTTATCTGAGATCTTGGCGAAATATTTGAATTTATTTTTAGTCCACTGAAAATTTAGAGGCTTTTGAAAAATACTTCGGGGTGTGACTATTCTTGCAGGCCTTCCGGATGTTGTAGGTCTTCTTGGTCGGCAGTTAGAGGCAATTAATGGAGATGGTGGCAAAGAAAGTGGTGAAGGAGAGCCTTTTTGCGTCAATGAAAATGTTAGTCGAGCTGGAAGCGGCTTAGGTGAAGGCAGCACAGGCGAAGGCATCAAAAGAGACTGAGTAACAGCGTCTTGTACGTCTACTATTTCTTCATTAGATAGCAAATTAAGTTTTCGATAGAAGAAGGTAAAGATGGCGCAGGTGATGAATCGGAGTCAGTCACATGGTTATGGACATGACTCAAGCCAATTGAAATCTGCTGCAGTTCATTTTCGGATTCAGATTCATCGTCGTCTGATTTTTTACGTGATTTTGGCACTAGAGCACAAATTCTTTTTGCTCTAGAAAAAGATGGTTGCGTCCCTCCCTGAAAAAAAAGCCCTCTCTCACACTCATGCCAAGCATACAATGCCCTTTCCCCAAAACACAGAAAAAAAATTAATGCTAATAAAATCTTAGTGCACTTGGCAATGTATCCTATTAGATACGCTAACCTTGTACAAAGAATCTTAGTACACCTAGCAACGTATCCTGTAGGATACATTCACTTTATTTGTTATTTTGCGAAGCCAAGCGTAATTATTTCTCCTATTTAATTACTTTCCAGCATAAGTACAAACATATAAAATATTATAACACCAATTCCTCATGCAATTTTAAAAGAAAAACTATTAAAAATAATACATTCTTACCTTCTTCCGCGGAATTGCACTCAACCGGTTCGCCATTTTGACAAGTTTTGAAAAAGTTGTTGACGTAGCTGTCATTGTGTCACTAAGGTACGTTCAAAAACGTATACTTTAAAGAAAAATAAGTTAACGTTCCGTTTTAAATGCATTTTAAAAAAGATGTATTTTTTTAATACTATAGATTTATTTATATACTCTTTATTGTACACCAGAAAATACATGACAAAAATAAAACATTAAACACTAAAAACATACAATGGGCGGCCTTATGGCTTTCTGCAATCTCTTCCAGGCAATCTTGATAGATTATAGATTACCTTAGGCAAGATTATATTGCTCATGATGAGAAGATGTAGACATAATTCATATCTTGCTAGCTGGGCATCTAACTGGGATGATCTAGCGTCTAACGTTTCATAAGTTCCCATTTAGGTTTATATCAAATAAAATATGTTTCTTTTCAATTGCAGCTATTATTGTATAAACAACCTGATACTTCGAAGACATAAAGCTTTCTTTAAGGCGACGATAGATGACAGCTACCTACAGAGATGCATTGCCGCCCGTCGCTCGCAAGAGAACCCGCCTCAAAACGCATCAATTTTTTCGAAAAACAACCCATGTTGATTTATCAAACACAATTCAAAGAAAAACCGTATACTAAACTTTGGGTGATTAACACAAATTATTACGGATTAGCATTCGGTTAGTTGCATACGTTTCAGTACAAAAATAAAATAAAGTTACGAAAATAAATTAAAGAAACAAAAAAGAAATAAGTCTCTCTACACTGTGAGTTTGGGTGTAAGTGTATGTGTCATGTCTATGAGTCGTGTGTGTGTGTGGTGCATGTTTTTAGCTGTCTAAAATAAGCAGGAACTTTTTTTAAAGCTCCTCGTAAGTAAGAGCCATTGACTCACTTTCCTTTTACATTCAAATTGATTGAATCGATCAATATTGCATTGTTTGTTAACTGCATTATATATGCAACTATCCAATACTCGAAAGCGTCTTTCAGCAATTTTAGTTCTATACGTTCTACAGGACAGACATATTTTGATCTTCTATCTACCAGACGACCAGTACTGCATTTCAGAGAACCATGTCTGCGCAAAATGCTATTGAACACAAAGAGCTATCTGACAGTCATAACATTGCAGTCTTTATACAATTGTATGGTGCTATACCGGAAATGTTTTGATGTCATGACTTTAAAAGAGCTCGTTGCGCTCTTTCTAGTTGTAGAATATAAGTTTTCAAGCACCACCCCAAGTCGTTATCCCAAAACAGAGTACTGACTGGCAGAGCGAGAAGTAGAACGTGCAAAGTGTATCTAAGTCTGCACTATGACGTAGATTTTTGAAAATCGTCATGAGTTTCCTCTCTCTACCAGACGTTCCATCAATTTGCACCTACCAAGACATCAGATTGTCTATCATGATGCCAAGGTACCTAACTTGAGTTGTTCTGACTAGAGGAGGGCAAAAGCATTGGTCTAACTGTTCATTATAACTGTGGGCTCTGATAAAAAATGAGTCATCCGGCCGCGAAGAAGATTTAATTGAGAACGGGATATTTCATTTATGAACGTTGAATGTCAGAATATTGGCTCCCAACCAAGACATCACGATGCCCATTGCAAACTCTGCTCGCTCTCGGACTTCTCTCCAGTCTAAGACATGCACGAACCAAGCCGTATCGTCCGCATAAGTATATATGATACAGTATGGGATGGATAAGGTACAGAGGCTGTTCATATATTTCAAAAAGAGGGTAGGTCCCAAAATTGAGCCTTGGGGAACTCCAAATGACAATAAGTGGTCGTCACTGATGTATAAGCCAATTTTAACACATAGTGTCCACTCAAAGAGGTAGCTCTTAAAATTTGCCCGTGCTGAACCCCTCACTCCTATCCTCTGCAAATTCGAAATCAGGAGAGGGACAGAGACAGTATCAAACACTTTAGATAACTGTTACAGTACTGTCAACAAAGGCAACAACTGCGTCCTCGCTTGACTTTTTTCTTGATTAGCTGGTAAAATGCCATGTGCTTCCACAGTCAACTGACTGATCCATCTAGTGCGAAGCCTAACTAGTCTTCGCACTAGATGAATACCTCATGATTTGACGGTAGAAAAAAACGCCGATGTTTAGATTGGTGCCACTAAATACTTGAAAAGTATGACGGAGGTGACTTGAATTGTGTGTATGACATCGTCACAGGTGATTAAAGCTGTTCATATTGTTACGAACCCGAAACCAAAAGACAACCTGCTCAGCGGATGTTTCAGAAATCAGAAATTATTTATTTGTTGCAATGAATGTGGGTACAAAATTGGATGTATGCATTGTAAAGGCAGTTCCAACACACTCTACCTTACGACATGCAAAAAAAAAAAAATTAAATGCACTCAATTGTAGAACCAAATAGGTAAGCACAAACAAAAAAAACAATAACAAAAGTACAGTAATGTGGATCTACAGCCTTCTTACGTAAACTAAACATCAAAAACAACAGTCTTAGTTCTGTATTTTACAAATGGTTGATTTATTTTTACTTATGTACATTAACAAAAACAAGATATGTTATGAAATTTAAACAAAAACAGTACAACAACTCTTATCATTCGAGAAATCTTGTATAAGGAATAGGAACATTTATCTATTATTAAGTATGTTAGCCTCGTTTTAAATATACTTAATGATTCTTTGTAGGCATGAGGTATATTATTATAGATTACGGGTCTCATTGATACTAAGCTTTTTCATAATAATGCTGTTTGGCCTAGCTGTAAACATAATATTTTTGTACTGCGATCTAACAGATCCCGGACGTGTTCTAATATCGTCCAGGGTAAAAAGTTATTTTTTCGATTCGAAGATTTTCCGACAAAAGTAAAGAAGGGCAGAAGTCAAGGGAAAAAGATCATTGCCTCATTATTTGCATGGACTGGTCATTTCGCAACAATTGTCCTGGAAGATAAAAGGACTGTTTCTGCAGATTGGTATGCCAGGCATTGTTTACCAAACAGCGGTGCCCAAGAAGCAGGATCCTCCTCCACCACGACAACGCTCCAGCTCACTCTGCCAGACGGACTTTCGAATATTTGTCGATCGAAGGGGTGGAGTTAGTGAGTCATCCATTTTCCAGTCCCGTTCTTGAACTGGCGCACCTTGTTAGTTTTATTTATTTTCAAAAATAAAAGATAAACTTAGAAGAATTCGTTTTGTGAACTCAGAACATGCCGTGGCTACGTTCGAAAAAGGCGTGCAAGAGATCCCTAAAGAAGAGTGGGCCCACTGCTTCAGTCTATGGTTCCCACGCATGCGACCGTGCTTAGAAAGAATTGGACTACTTTGAAAAGCAATAAAAATAGTAACAGGCTTCTACATCATTCTGTTATAAATTTTCTAAAAACTTTTAGTGTGACCACGTACGGACTCCTCTAGTTAGTAGAGGCAAACGTTCATAAAAAGTATGTCACGATATTAGCTCTAGTATCGCTCGGTTGCAAAATAATAACTACTTTCGGTATACTCCTCTATTCTACTCTCTCGATTCTACGTTTGTTTCTTTCTGTTGTCAAGTACCATCATTTTGCAATTAACGATTTTCTTTGAGTTCTCATACATTTTCTGGGTTTAACAGATTGCAACATTAATAACCATAATACATATATTTGTTACGGTTAGTTTCACTAGGTCCAAGGACCAAGATCCATTTTCTTAAGGTCATCCTCAAGTCTGAGTTTTCAATAACCACGGGAAAGTTTCCTTTTCGAAGACTGGTCTGAAACGAATTAATTTATTTTGCAGAGGGTAAAAGTTCTTCTAATACCAACCACCCGTTCTAGAACGAAATTCAAGAATAACGTAATGAAAATAGAAAATAAAGATTTTATGGTGAAAATTCAGATATATGATAGTGAATTTTATTTTTGCTAAATATTACATAGGTACTAGTAGTGCTCTATTGATGCACTACCTACTGACCACTCTATGTATCTAAGTTGACTGATACTATCTATTGATTTGTGATATATTTTTAAGTGTAATATATAGCAACACTGAAAAGTTGCAATATGGTCTTAAGGCAGGGTTGTGTAGCCGCTTGAAGCGATACCACAGGGACATGAGGTCACACGTCGCACGTCACACAGTCACACCAGATGGCGGCAATCAGAAGTACCATTCCCACAAGATTCAGTTAACTTTATTGTAAGAATCGTTTAAGAATGCAGTATTCTAACAAGACCGGTCATCAATCCGTGACTTTGTGAACGCTACTATTTTCGTGAGAAATGGTTTTCGAAAACATAAGCAAGTTGAGAAGTTCTCCTTTAAACGGGTTTATGTATTGGAGAAATACGAAGATCAAACCTAAAATCAACATGTATATAAAAAAAGGTCAATCAAAAATTAAATCAAAATTGTAGCCGAAAATTAACATTAAACGCACGTTTCGTAGCTCGTGCTACGCCCGGGCCTACGCCGTCGTAGAGGGTGTGTGTAGCACCCATTAAATGTATCATGATTGTGTAGATGAAACTTTATGTTTTCAAACTAGACATTTCAATGCCTGTTGAGAATTATGGAAATTATATATAGCTCTACGTAACATTAATTATAATGTAAATACATACAGGGCCCTCCAAAAGTTAGTTGACATTTTTCCACTGCAGCTGCTACACAGGTAATGGTTTAATTTTTAATCCTAGTTTCAAATATTTAAACTATACACTGTAATGTAAGGTTTTTCTTGGCTTATTCAACCACAGAACAGAGGAATGGCGATTAGAAGGGCCGTGTAGGCTGGGCAGGCGCATCCGCACTTGAGATGAGACGATCATATGTCAATCAAAATTTGATTCACCTGTCAACAGTCGTATTTATATTGTGACAGCGTATGAAACTCCGCGAAAAATGTTAAAATGCCGTGTTGCTTTAGTAAAACATGTCGTAAAAGAAGCCAGGTGTGTAGTATTTCCCGAGAAGGGATTTCTTTTTATCGGAAAGCCCAAAAGCTTTGAAATTCAAGAGATTTTAATATTTTTTCAATGATACTATGTTGTTCGTGTACGAAAACAATAGAATCGCAAAAATATACAAAATTATACATTGGTTGCAATACGTAGATGAGTACTATCTTGTACCACGTAAGCCATCGCACAATGTATTGCGTTCACTGCGAAAGTTGCGTCTATGAAATTCAAAATATCCACGGGTATCGATAGTGCTGTACCAAGTTGTAAAAAATGTCGACATTAAGTATAATGGGTATGCATAGAAATTAATGAGTAGTAATATTATAATGAAAATAACTTTTCTCACTCATCATCATCATCATCATTTCAGCCGAAAGACGTCCACTGCTGGACATAGGCCTCCCCCAGAATGGGCGGTTTTGCCATAATCGCTACGCTTGGCAGGCGGGTTGGCGATCGCAGTATGGTGATAAAATGCATAGAGAACGCTGCTGCCCATTGTCTAGTAAGTCCCTTAGTCGCCTTCTACGACACCCACTGGAAGAAATGGGATGGTGCTATTCTTTTACGCCCGGCGACACATACGGGACACTTTTTTTTACACTTTTCTCACTAAATAAAGTTTATTGTGTGGTTTTTTGGTCTCTGAGTGAGATTTTGGCTAAAATGTGATTTTAGGTTCTCAATTTATGTATAACGAAAACAATTATTACGTTCTATTACATAAAGAAATATAATTACATATAGGTACAGGATAACTTTTTATCCAGTGCGCAAACTGTACTTATGAACCACGCACAACGGACCGAATGGGAGTCTACGTGCGGAAAAGGGAGTCCCATCATCATCTGTACTTATGAATTCAGCATATCATTCTAGACCCCCAGCGCAGAAAGTTTTCGTCGATTATACAAAAAGAATTCAGCTGTTTCATAGAAAAGTGCAATACCTACGCGGTTAAAATGTATGGGACAGCTGTTTTTGATGAACCGAGCATTGATGCTCGCGAAGAGGGAGGCGGCGCACGTGAGGGAGAGGCAGCATATGCGCCCTCGCGACCCTAGCCGCCGCAGGATACGGAGACGCCCTGGGCGTCGGGAATCCCAGGCCGATTTCCGGCCACCGTAGGCATGAGCTTGCGGACGGCGAGTAATGGGTAACTCGCTATTCGGTAAGGACCAAGCCCAAGTCGACGGCGCGTTGTGTTCCACGCGCGCCTCAAAGAGATGTCAGCACAAAAAATGAAGGGCCGACGCCTGCTAGGGGTGCGGGTTTGTTCGAAAGAAATACCACAGCCCCTGGCATACGGGCTACTGAAGGAATACGGGTGGGTTTTAGTCAGTAAAAGTCTGACACGCCCTCCTGCTCCATCCAGAGCGGGAGAAGTTATTTTTTGATGATCTCCCACCCGAAAAAAAACCCCACTTTATAATGTTATTTTATGAATATGTAGTATTCGTAAAATAACACGATACAGTAGAGTTAATACATTCTCAATTATAATTAGTACATTCACAAAATAAAATTTCGAATTAAATTCGCAGTCAATTCACATTAAATTTAAATATGTAAATACCCCCCTTTTGGGGAGGCCTGGGTCCAGCACGTGATTACATCTAAAATTCAAATTTTCTTTAGAGTTTTTTGCAAATTGTAACTTTGTTTTACGTTGCATGTTATTCAAAATGCGATTTTTGCCCGTAACGGTTCATAATATAATCAGCTATCAACATATTTTAGAGCAATATAATGATGATGTTTGATGATTGACATGAATTTATTTCATTAATTTCCGAGACATTTCCAAGCGGTTGGTCGACTCTTCACGTAACCAAGGGGCTGGTCTATTTTTCGGCCAACGAATCAGCATTGCCATACAACGTGGCAATGCTGCCAGCCTTTTGGGCACTTTTCCCATCGACAACGATGCGGACGTATTTTTTGATGCAATATGTTTTTTTTGTTTTTTTTTTTTTGTTTACCTGTACATATTATAATTTAAAGTTTTAATTAAAATACTTGCACATGAATTTATTGTTATTTTTTTGTAATTAAACTATCTTTACGGGCGCAAGCAACATTGTTAATAATAACAACATAATCAAGACGTAAAACAGTGACGCAATTAGCAAAAAACTAAATAATATTTCAATGTCGCGGCTGTATCGAATGTTCCCCTTTAATTAGATATTATTATTTATGTAAGTATAAATAAACTTCCTATCGCAAAACTTAAACTAACAAAATTACGTAGCGATCGATAGCGATAATTGACCTTTTGGTCACCGTAACATGTATGATAAAAACGAAAAAGTACATATCCAAACACACCGACTTCCGAAATTAAAGTTATTTTTCACTTTGTAGTGTTTGGAAGCCGGTTGTTTCTTTTTTCAGTTTTTTTTTTTTGTTTACTTTTTAGTTTTCCACACCCACCACACCAATTCGAAATTTCATCATCCTTGGGGTCAAAACAATGCATATTTAGGTATGCGATAACAGCAATCGCGGTTGATTTGATGCCATTTTTTGAAGAGTTCCGTTGTCTGTTTCCGAAACTCAACATCAGATCTACCTATATGAAATTTATATGAAATTATTCCGGAATAAACCCCTTTCGAACAAAAAGAATTTTGCAAATCCGTCTATATATGACGGAGTTATGCCCGAACATCCATTAAAAAAATGTTCATAAATAAAATAATATTCATAAAATGAAAACTACTGGAGCAAACTATCTTTTTATGGGATCAAATGGCAACTATTCCTTGTCAAACTAAACAATAATCACGTAAATCACAAATCTCAGCATAATCGGTGTACATACATAAAACAATCGAATTGAGAACCTCTTTCTTTTTGAAGTCGGTTAAAAATGGGCGTGTCAAAGGCATTGTTTTGCGTTAGTGTGACAACGAATAGCAAGCTCGAAATTTATGTGCGTGTGGTCTATTTGATTGCTTAATGCGTGTACATACTGGTCTCTTGCTTGTAGTAGAGTTAAAGAGTGGGAGACGTGCGGTGACACGCGTTATAATACAAATCAGGAAATACATATTTCCTTTCTAATCTGTATCCTCTGTTCAACTACCAACGTTATCATAAAAAAATGTGAGCACTGTGTATTATTATTCTAATAAACAGTATCCGCTTCCATAAAAAGTTGCCAAAGTCAGTTACAGAACTTAGCGATGGAAAGTTTAAAACGCACATCAAACGTGTCCGTATCAAAAAAGCATATTATATGAGATAAGACTACGTTGAAGACAGGGCAGTTTGGCATTAATTCCTTCTGCACATGTGGCTTCCCTGGTACCTCATTAACAACATAACTATGTGAAAGTCTATTAGCTGCTCGCAAATACAATTTTATTTTTATTTTTACAATGCTGACATATTCTCGTCATTATTTGACATTATACATAAATTTTAATATCGACTATTTTTAGTGATTGTCGTGGAAATCATGTCACTATGTTTAATTAGGTTCTTTTTATTAATGTAGATAGATTATTTTACATATTATTATTGTGAATGAGAGAACGTTGTAGGCCTAACAGACTGTAGATTTTTAGAGGATTTTCTCTGTATTCGTCTATGTACCTGGTACTTATTGACAGGCCTGCCCTGTCCTCCCATACATTTTATCTTTGTAATTTGAAAGCATTGTTAAAGCCAATTATTTTTAAAAGAGTAACCGTGGAGTTTCTTGCCGGCTCTACACCATAGGAAACAACAATTTGGAACCGTGCACCTAGCTTCTGACGTTTCATAAGTGCCCATGCAGGTTTATATAAAATAAAAATATTTTGATTTGATTGATTTGATTTGATTAAATACTGAATCAAGCCCCTTCAAGTAGAACTATTAATTTGACCGGGAGAATACCTAAGGTAATACGTGTGCCTAGATAAGGTTAATCTTAGTCAGGACAACGTAGCAGTTCACTTTCACGCCAATTTACTCCAACCTCGGCTACTCGAACCCAGCTGCCACCAGCTACACTGCGCGGTGCATTGTCTCTTCATTTGTTTCCCCGAAGGTTGGCCGAGGTGTACCTATAGTACCCCTACATTTTTCCAGTTACTAAACATGCTAGTTAATCGTTCTTCTACGATATCGTCAGTTCGTATACAAAAATATAGTAACCAGTTACTGGGTTGTGGAGATTAGATATGCAGCTGCTTCATGTAAAATTCTGGTATTCAGCAGCATGCTGGTTTAACTGGAAGACGGGGGAGTCGTCGAATACCTCGTTGGGAAATACTACGTAAATGAATGATAACTGTGACGGATGCAACTGATCTGTGTCGCGTTCATATTTTGCTCTGCATTCAGTCTGTAATGTGGATATTCTGTTGGTTCCTATGGAGTGGCGTACGCCTGGGCCAGAGAGTGTGCACTATCACAGAGCCTTGACATTAGGCACCGCGCAGAGACGCCGCCCGCCAGTCAATGATATTGTGTAATCATCAGCACACGTACTGGTATGATTGGATTCTTTGTGTGTTTGATTGATAGCTATCTGCGTGCCGAACCAGACTTGTACTGAGGCTGTGTCGTGCGCTAAATAAACGGAGAATAGAGAAATACCTACTAAAGGTGCGATCATTTGTGTCATAGTCATAGTTCTTGTTATCTAATGTTAATATAAAAGTTTATTTATTTAAAAAAAAATATAGAGCAGATAACCAATTTAATTTTCCTATTAGCCCGCAGCCGAGCGAATAATGTTGCAAAAGTAAAAAAAGACGATACATTCGGGTGCTCGTTAAAATGTGAGCCGTGTCACAGTTTAAATAATATTTGTGTGTTGTGGCCCGCATAACGAGCGGTGTTGCCAGCGTACATCGGCGCTCGCCGGCGGCAGGCATGGTGATTGCTTTCCTTGATGTATCATCTGTTTATTGTTTATTTAGCACGTCTTTTTGTCTGGTAGCGGCGCAGGCGCAGGCGATGCGGCCCACTCACACATTCGCGCTTTCAACACAGCTTTTGTTTTGACCAGGATGCTTGAGTGTCGTGGAACTGAACCCGAACAGCTGATAACATTTAGAATCAAAGGACAATTATTTGATTATCTTTGTACTGTTGAAAACCTCTTATGATTCTTTGTCTTCTTTCGCTTACTGCACGATACCTATTTCCGGAATATTGTTCAGAGTTGACATTTGAGAGTATAAGCTCGCTGTTGATATTTTTACAATTTTTTTTTATGTGTATAAAAATCTCAAAACAATCCGATCTCTTCAACTAGACAACCATATTACCTCGTTACAGCGGACAATGATCATCTGCCGAGCCTTCACCCAACTATCTAGGGCTCGGCTACCAGTCTAACCGGATGCAGCTGAATACCATTAGTAGGTATTTCACATGGAGCGACTGGTGGAGTTGATAATATCATGTTTAATATCTCGAGAGGAACTAACTCAGTTTTTGGGCTCAGTGTCGATGTTATCAGCAGCAACTGATTAATGTCACCATAGTATTGGGCACACTTATTGATCTCAATTTCATATCCGCGAGTCACACATCAGCGACGAGGCGCAGGCGCACGCGATGTCCCGCCCACGCCTCGCCGCCGCAAATGCGCGCGCCGTGTCTTATGTAAATGCACCATGTCCACTCCTGGCTTTAATTAATCTCTAGCCGCATAAATAAGCCCTGCCTTAGATCGATCCATTGAGAATAAACAAAGCCAGCTCGATTCGGCCTGTCGTTACCATAATTCCAATATATCGGTGCTTGAGTCTCGCTCATAAACACGATTGCCTGGCTGATTGAATGTTTTGCACTCGTTATTATAACATGTTTACTTTTCCTTCATTTGAATTTTAAAGGACTGTCCACATTAAAAGTTTAGCAGGCATACCTATTAGTTCTGGGATTTATAAATTTTTTCATCGGGCCCACTAAGGGGCAGACAAATGAAGTCTACTTAATAGACATTTTCATAATTTACTTAAGCTGTCATTGACATTGTTATTTTTGTAATATAGAAGGATATTGGTGTGAGAATAATGAACTTACACATAATTAGTTATGAAATGCATAAACCGCTGACACCGATCGACCGGAGAATTAATTTTGATAATAACGGGGTTCGACTCTAAATCATCCTCTGTCACCTGCATTCTTATTACCACGACTCATTCAAAATGACGGGTTTAGCACACTAGCCGTAAAATATGACTGTAATTATCATCAATCGCGGCAACACTACAGCAGCGCGGGCGCAGGCGAGCACCGCTAATGCGAACAGACCTTTACAACGGAGGCAATCCCTGTTGTAACTCGATTTACAATTATTATTCTCTCTCGCTTGTTTCCTATTTACATTTAGTTAACTTACGACAGTAATGTTCTCGAACTTCTCCACAAATTAAAATCATTCGAACTAATATTTCTTAAAAGAGAGTCGCGATCCTACCCGTCGGCGACTTATAGAATCGTTCCGCCGCGCCTACGTACGTAGGTAGGCCATGGTAGGTACTCACCCATCGCGTTTGTGATCACAGAAAAATTTATGTGTCATTAACTCTTATAAAAGCAAAGTAATTAAAAATGTTATAGTAACAAATCAGTCGTCGATATTCATGAAGATTAGTGGCGCTTTGTACCGCGGCGCGGCCATCGCTCAGTGTGTCGCCCGCGGCGGTAACAGTGACTCCAAATTGTTAAAACAAACTGTGGAATAACGCTGCGATATATCTCGCGTGGTGTTGAGTCTAAAACAAATAAGTTAAATCATGCGCCGGACCACGGAGGAGGACAGGGGGACGCGATTCTGAATGGATATTAAAATGTGAGGGTGGCAGGGGAGCGGCGCGCGCGCGGAAAGCAATCAACGAGCGAGGATTTATGAGCGAGCCGCGGGCGGACCGCAGGCTGACCGCGCTGCGCCCGCGCTCCTCACGCACCCGATTTTGTCAAATGCCCTCGGGAGATACGGATTTGGTCATCCGTTTAATAAACAGAAATCCCGAACGGTTTACACTGTAAATCAGATAGCAGGGCATGGTTTAGACCCCCCCATCCACATGAACAGTGAACGCGCTTATCTGGCCCGGGTACGCGACATCTTCATTATCGCCGAGTGTTAAAACTTGTTAATCTGTCACTTAGTTAATTATTATGCGAGGGCCGCAGTTAATTGATTCAGCCGACGACAAAATGTTAATAAGCGGTGATAGCGCTGAGGAAACGGTGCTTCTGTCCGGAGACGCTACGTTTTGAAATGCAAATCGTGCTTTTGGAATATTGGTGTGGATAGCGTCGATAAGAGACGGGGCTGACTGAATTAATATACGTGTAACACGCGATTTTGCACTTTGTGTACAGTTGTGTTATCGATAGCAGCCGCGCCGTGTGTTCACCGTCGCAATAGCGCGCCGCGCCTGTGTGCTCCCGTCCTTAATGCTACCAATATATTTTTATATGGTAATGGTGTTCGTTTTATGCCTTCAGTTATTACCTAATAATACGGCTGCGAAGTGCGCCATTCAAGTCTCTTATTAATCTGATTGATCACCAGTAAACGTCTATTTAAAAGTAATTACATTGCAGTCGCTGAGGAACAATATATTCTCAAATTATAAAGTCGTAAAGTTACTTATGAACTAGTGTTACGTACGTGCACAAGATAAGCTTAAAAATGAATACAAGTGCAGGTACAGAAATCCGTAAAAAGAAGACCAAAGCACACCCGCTAGATCCAAACGACTCCTCTGACTAATCTAAGGACCACGCGAAGATGAAACCCTTACATATTTTAATACCTAAAGAATACAAAAATATTGAAAAACCCGGTTAAGATAATAATAAAATACTCATTTCTAATAGTTGTAATTAAAAATAATCAAAACGTTTTAACTATTATGCTTGCATTTAATGTGCTATCGGAGATCAAATCAAATCAAATCAAATCAAAATATTTTTATTTCATATAAACCTGCATGGGCACTTATGAAACGTCAGAAGCTAGGTGCACGGTTCCAAATTGTTGTTTCCTATGGAGAAGAGCCGGCAAGAAACTCCACGGTTACTCTTTTAAAAATAATTGGCTTTAACAATATTTTCAAATTACAGAGATTAAATGTATGGGAGGACAGCGCAGGCCTGTCAATAAGTACCAGGTACTTAGACGAATACAAAATAGAAAATCGTCTACAAATCTACAGTCAGTAAGGCCTACAACGTTCTCTCATTCACAATATGTAAAATAATCTACATAAATAAAATGAACCTAAATAAAATTGATGTATAATGTCAATTAATGACGAGATTATGTCAGCATTGTAAAAATAAAAATAATAAAAAAGAACATTGTATTTGAGAGCAGTTAATAGACTTTCACATAGTTATGCTGTTAATGAGGTACCAGGGAAGCCACATGTGCAGAAGGAATTAATGCCAAACTTCCCTGTCTTCAACGTAGTCTTTTATCTTATAATATGCTTTTTTGATAAGGACACGTTTGATGTGCGTTTTAAACTTTCCATCGCTAAGTTCTGTAACCGACTTTGGCAACTTGTTATAGAAGCGGATACTGTTTATTAGAAATGACTTGCTAGTTTTAGTCAGTCTAAATTTTGGAATCACAATTTCATCTTTACTACGTTTATTCAGATTATGGAAATCGCATCGTTTTTTGAAAAGGCCTAAGTTTTTGCGAACATTTAAGATATTTTGTAGGATATAAAGAGAAGGCAGAGTTAATATATAAATTTCGCTGAATTTGTTTCTAAGAGACTCGCGAGGCCCCATTTTATAGATTGCGCGGATTGCCCTCTTTTGTAAAATGAAAATTGAATCTACGTCAGCTGCCGATCCCCACAGCAGAACGCCATAAGACATAATACTGTGAAAATAAGCAAAGTAAACTAACCTAGCTGTGGCTACATCAGTCAACTGCCTTATTTTTCTTACTGCGTAAGCAGCTGAGCTTAATCTACTTGAAAGAGCTCTAATGTGAGCACCCCATTGCAATTTTGAATCTAAAGTAATTCCCAAAAATACAGTTTCCGAAATAGCATCCAGTTTCTTGCCATCAAGTTTTAAGTTTAGACCTACTTGGGGTACATTTGGTAACGAGAACTTAAGACATTTAGTTTTGTTCGCATTGAGTAAAAGATTATTAGCAGCAAACCATTTCGAAAGAACAGCTAGACTATCATTGACATGTAAGACATCCGTATCTTTTCTATCTATTCTAAAAATAAGAGAAGTATCATCAGCGAATAAAATGATATCCGAGAATTTAGCCATCAGGTAAGGAAGGTCATTTATATAAACTAGAAATAAAAAAGGGCCAAGAATTGAACCTTGAGGCACGCCCATCTTAACTAGAGACCCCGAGGACGTCGCCCCATTAACGTTTACTTTTTGCTGCCTGTTTGATAAATAGGAAAGTACAAGATCAGCAGCTTGTCCACGAATTCCGTAGTGGTGTAATTTACAGATCAGTGTATTGTGGTCAACGCAGTCAAACGCTTTTGAGAGGTCACAGAAAATGCCAATGGCGTCCTGGGAATTCTCCCAGGATTCCAAAATGTGACTGATGAGTTTTACTCCTGCGTCAGTCGTCGACCTACCTTTCGTGAAACCAAACTGTCGACTATGTAAAATCCCATTCGAGTTAAAGTGTGACAACATCTGGTCCAGCATGATTTTTTCATAAATTTTGCTCAATGCTGGAAGCACAGATATAGGTCTATAATTAGAGGGATCACTCTTACTACCCGATTTGAAAATTGGTACTACTTTACTATGTTTCATTAAGTCAGGAAACGTACCGCTGTCTAAACATTGATTAAATATGCCTGTTAGGACAGGGGCAATTGTGTCAATGATATTTTCGAGAACCTTAACGGAAATCCCCCATAAGTCTTCAGTGTTTTTTATGTTAAGACTTTTAAATGCTGTTTTAATTGTGGCAATAGAGATGGGTTTGAATTCAAAACTTGGAATGTCCTTGCTGAAGTTTTCTTTAAGAAGAGATTCAGCTATACTCAATACTCAATACTTTATTGCATTCCACATGTAGGTATTCTTAGATGGTAAACTTATAATTAGATCATGTGGACCCTGTCGGGCACAGCAAAATAAGTAAGTTAGAGAGGAAGCATTTGATAATTTTTAAACATTTAGCAAAATCACTATATTATTATAACATGTAATTAATAATCTAAAATATAATCAATTAACATAAAAATAAATATAATTGACATAAAACATAAACAGGTACTAGCTAATACAGATCTTGAAGACACTTAAAATATTATATTAGCAAGAGAGGTGTTCAGTCTCAAAGCCAATCGTAAATGGTTTTAAATTGTTTTTTTATGGTTTTACATTACAATAAAAGTTGACTATTCAAAAATCGTATCACTAGATTTTCATGTTATGATTTTCTGTCTAGAGCATAATAACATAACATGACGATCTTTAAATGATTTCTAATTTTGATTACATATAAAATAATGTCACATAAACTGCACTGTATCCTTGCAAACAAGGTTTAATATGAAATAAAGCATTTTAAAAACAAGTCTGATAAATGACAGCTTCATTACCACATTAGGAGTAATGAATTCGTCGGGAGCAGCCGCGGGAGCCGGCTGACGCGGCTGAGGCGGCGCGGGCGCGGGCTCCAACACCAAATGTAAAAAAAAAACAAACAGGACCGTTTTAATGTTCGCGTTAAGTGATATGATAGCGTGTTAATGGTGTGTTGCATGCGTTTATTTAGTTAATTAAATATGAAGGGCTTGCGAATCGTAATGAGGGGCTGTAGAGCCGGGAGCCGCGGCCGACGCTCGTAACGAGGGGCTCAGGAGCCGAGAGCCGCGGCCGACGCTTGCCACTCGCTCTGTTAACAGTTGCGACTTCCATAAAGAGGACGTTTTGTTTGTTTGTTTTCTTTTCTGGGATTCATAATTTTACAGACACATTGATCACGAGGGCCTTGTGGCTAAGTAACAATAGCTGCGCGGATCGATCGATCAGGTTAAGCTACGCTTGCCGCGGTTGGTCCGTGAATGGGTGACCATCTTTACATACCAAGACCCCTCCGTGCCTCGGAAAGCACATTAAGCCGTTGGTCCCGGCTGTCATTTGGGGATCTTTGACAGTCGTTACGGGTCAAACAACCAGTCTTACCAAGTGGTATCGTATTACCCAGTAACTGGGTTGTGGAGGTCAGACAGGCAGTCGCTCCATGTAAAATACTCGTATGCAGCTGCATCCGGTTAGACTGGAAGCCGACCCCAACATAGTTGGGAAAAGACTAGGCAGATGATGATGATGATGATTGCACACGATGCTGTGCAGTCTTTATCATAGGTACTAAATGTAATGTATTCGCAATGCTTGATATTTATTATCAAAATGTACGTGGAATGCGAACTAAGACTGAAGATATTTTCAAAAATATTTTGCTCACTTGCTATGATGTATTAGCATTTACTGAAACTTGGCTAAACCCTAATATTACAAATGGAGAGTTCATTGACTCTCGGTATGTAGTATATCGTAGAGATAGGTTAAGTTCTAAGGCATCCAAAAAAGATGGGGGTGGCGTTATGGTTGCGGTTAGTAATAAAATCAAATCAGCAAGAATTAAAATCTGGGAGAGTGATTTGGAAGATTTATGGATATGTGTGGATGTAACTATTAACAATTATACAAAAAAAGTTGCACTTTGTGTTGTCTATATGCCTCCTCCTGTTAAACTAGACTCTTTACAATGCTTTTTAAATAATGTTAATAACGTGATAAATAATGTCGACGATGTTGTGATTCTTGGTGACTTTAATCTGGGTTTTATCGACTGGATCAGGAGATATGATGACCGTTTTCTTTCACCTTCAAACTATGAAAATTCACTGGGTTACTTGCTGGTAGACTTTTTGTCAATTAATGAACTCCATCAGTTTAATAATGTCCCTAATGCTGACTGCAGAATTTTAGACCTAGTTTTAAGCAACATATCTGATGTAACAGTTACCAAGCCTAATGATCTGCTAAGTAAACTGGACTCTCATCACCCAAACTTACTTGTCTCAATTCCAATCTCTAACGTAAAACAATTAAAAACAATACATCGCTCCGGTCACAATTTTTTCAAAGCTGACTACGACCAAATCCTAATATATCTTAAAAATATTAATTGGTATGATACATTTCATAAATGTGTCGATGTTAATGAAAGGGTCAAGACCTTTTACGGGGTACTACAGAGCGCTATCGATAAATTTATACCAAAATACACAAAGAAAAAGTCAAAATTTCCATCTTGGTATTCGGACTCGCTTATTAAGGCTCTGTCTGAAAAAGAAAAGTTCAGACAAAAATACCGAAAATACAATAATCCCCGGGACAGGCTCACCTTTGAACTACTCCTTAGTCGCTGTCATACGTTAATAAATAACTGCTACAATGCATATAAACATAAAATTGAAAGTGATATTCCCAAAAACCCTAAAGCATTCTGGCGTTTTATAAAAGATTAACGTCGTGGGGAATCTTGCATACCTGCTGACATGTTTATGAATGATAGGATAGCAACCTTTTCGCGGATCAATTCTTATCCGTCTTTAATCAAAACCCCGCGAGTACTAACAAAACTTCCAATGGCCTTTCGGGTATTGACAGTGTCATAAGCACTGTTAAATTTACTGAAAAACAAATTTTTAATAAACTTAAACACATAGACGTCACGAAAGGCCCAGGGCCGGATTCTATACCACCTTCTTTTATTAAACGTTGCAGCCATGTTCTCTCCTTACCATTGCAGTTAATTTTTAATTCCTCTCTTGAAGAAGGAATCTTTCCTGAGGTATGGAAAAGTGCAAGAATAGTCCCGGTATTTAAAAAAGGTGAAATGGCAAATGGGCAAATGTTAAAAACTACCGCCCCATCTCAATCTTATCATGCTTTCCTAAAATCTTCGAGTCTCTTGTTTGTCCGGTCATCACTCGCCACATTGATAAAATTATCTCACCAAATCAACATAGTTTTAAAGCTGGTCGCAGCGTGGAAACGAATCTTGTCGAGTTTGTAACAAACGTAACTCTAGCTCTTGACAAAAGATTAGAAGTAGATGCTGTATACACGGACTTTAGCAGTGCGTTTGATAAAATTGATCATTCTCTGTTACTGTCGAAGTTGGAACACAATGGTATACATGGCTCACTATTAACCTGGTTTTCGTCTTATCTATCTCGTAGATCACAAATTCTTGTCGTAAATGGTTATGAATCTTATCCATACTTTGCTGACTCAGGTGTTCCTCAGGGTTCTCATCTTGCACCAGTTCTGTTTTCACTCTTCATTAACGACATTATAGATCACATCCATCACTGTAAATATTTAATGTTTGCCGATGACCTTAAAATTTACAGAACTATCAATTCGAATGTAGATGTTACTCTAATTCAAGAGGATCTAGATAGGATTGAGCAGTGGTGCCACTTGAACCGCATGAAACTTAATGTCCAAAAATGTAGCCACATTCGATTCAGTAGGAAAAAGCAATCCAGTGCTGTTTCATATAATATAAAAGGAGCATTATTAGAATCGGTTAACGAAGTTCAAGATCTGAGTGTCATCATGGATGATAAAGTTAACTTCAGAAGTCATATTGATACAAAATCAGCAAGGTTACTTGGATTTCTTAGAAGCACTAAAGGGTTCAGGCTGGCTAGAACTAAAATTGTGTTAAACAATGCCTTAGTTCGGAGCCAACTTGAATTTGCGAGCGTGGTGTGGAATCCGCACTACGTAGTGCACTCACAAAGAGTCGAAAGCATTCAGAGAGCCTTTACAAAACATCTAGCGTATACCTTCGGTAAAATATCTCCCCGGTGTCCATATAAACAACGTGTTCGATGCTACAATATGGATTCTCTGCGCGATCGTCGGCTCACACAGGATCTAATATTCCTCTACAAATTGGTCAATAATAAATTAGACTGTGACAAATTAGTTGAGCTTATTGGATTAAAAGTTCCTTACAAAATACCCAGATATCCTATCACTAATGTATTCCACACTCAAGCATCCAAGACAAATATTGGGGTAAACTCACCACTAAACAGAATCAGTGCAGAGATGAATTCTTTGATAAAAATAGTACCAGATGTCGACTTACACCATGATTCCATTATAGTTCTAAAAGCCAAAATACTGGAGTCCCGAAAATGCAAGGAAAATTTGTTACGTTAATGTATTTTGGAAACTTTTACCTGTTTGTACTCTATTTTAGAAGCTATAGTTTAAATTATGATCTCATTTTTGTTTTATTTATATTTTTTAGTCTTAAGCAAGTGGACAAAATTCGATAGTCTTGTTATCTTATTTTTCTTTTTGTTAATCTTAAGCTCAAAAAGTAGGTAGCCGTTTTTATTTCTTTTTTTCTTATTATTATTGTGTGTTATCACTTACTCATAAAATTGTTGGTTAACCTGTAATTGGCGACTGTGTAAGTCCAAAGCCATCACTGCAATGCATATAATATATTATACACAGAAGCTGTTGGTGTACCTTGATAAATAAATAAATCTGCTGGAACTTGTTGTTATATTTTCTAGTCAAAGGACACTATATTTTCGCAGCGCCCTATTCTAACCAAGCTTTGTTTTATAATCTGGTGATACGCCGCACGTATAACTATTTGCTATACATTTTGTCGAGGTCATCATCCAAAAACCTTTCTTGTCAAACGGCTTTCGATCGTTAGCACGGCACTTATAATTACATACCCTTTGCATAATTTATTTATTCCATATATTGTGAAGCCTGAGAATTTATTAGTTGCGCCAAATATATTGGGATACTGATATTGATCCCAGGTGAGGCAGTGTTATTGGGTATATCTGGAATTTGTCAGTAGCAGCCCGGAGTCTGCACTCGTGCCGGGTTGATGGCAATAGGCTCGCACCCTATTGAATGGGACCTAATCATAACTGGCGAAATGTGGGTACAGTAGTTATAGCTACACCTCTGTCCAAGCCTTCGGGGAAACAAGGCGTGATGATATGTTATGGTGAAGCCTTAAATATTATTTTAAGAGTAGGTACGTTCCATTTCAGCAATGTAAGCTGAGGCAGTCCACCGCTGGGCTTAGACCTATCGTACAACCTCAACATGACCCATGTGACATTTATCGATGGTATTTACCTAGACTAGCTTTCACAACGACTAGTTGTACTAGTCTTATTAGTAACAAACCTAACTTCATACCTTCTTACTTTATATTCCTTCCTTGATTTGATAGTTTTGGAGTAAGTTGTGTGTGTACCCAACTCGGTGAAGACGGATCTGATTTGTAATGTTTGCTGTTGCCCAATCAGGTATCGGGAACAACACAACAAACGAATGTTTCTATCAAGCGTAGAATACAGACTTAGCTTGGATAACCTATATCTATCTGAAATTGCTTCGTCAAGAATATACTTTTACCAAAAAAGGTTATTAAAGTTGACAGTACTCGTAAATGAAACCCTACATTTTCACAAGCTTCTCTAGTAAAGAGCCGCAGCCAGTAGCTAAGTTAATAGGTTTGTAAACTGTAAATGAAATTGATAATAAATGTCACTTAGAAATAAAACAAGGTGGTGCGCACCTTGCACGCTAGAACAACACGCCGAGCGCGGCCCCGTGCGTGGTCCCGACACGGCGCTTTAATGTCAGCCCGGTCGTAAAACATACCATCGAGATTACTATTCAAACAATTATTACAGTACAACTATAATGACCCATAAACTATATTGGGCATAAATAAGACCTCAGTGGAACCTCGTCAGTGTAGTGCTGCGACCACACGTAGGGCCGGCTGCTCGCTAGCTCACGCACGGTTGCCTAGGTGTAGGCTCGCCACTACATCGTTGACATGGTCGTAAAGATGCGCTTATACGACCAACTAAAGTTGCTCCATCCTGGTCAATTCTCGTAAACTATGACGTCACGACTACATCCAGCAATTTTGGGTAATGGCAACATGCAGCAACCTGTTGCCAGATATATGTCCACAAAATATCATGCAATATGGAGCACCTTAAAAAAACTAGACAATACGCCTCTCCCCCCGCCACCTGCGCCGCCGGCCGGTTCCTCTCGCAAAAACGAGACGTAGTTATACGTACAAACGAGATACAAATAAAATTGACTATAAATTTCCAAACCGATTGGATATTCGGCAACTCAGGAAATACATCGAGCAATCAGAAGCAATATTCCTGAAACATCAACATCATCACAGTCAGCCTGGAGACATGCCGGTACCCTCACGATGTTTTCCTTCACCGTTTTGAGAGCATTTGTTATGAAATAATGTACACAAAGCAAAGCGCCTGGTTGGGTACGAACCCACGACCTACAAATCGTAAGTCGCGGCCGTTACCACTGGGCCACTACTGCTCTTGCCCAAAACATATCCGAAATTTATTGTTTTTGCTCTAGATTGCTCCACTTAATTGGTCCATATTGATCCGTTAGTGTTACCGAGCAATAATTGCTCAAAAAATTGCCCGTGTAAGAGCACCTTCAATAAAAATTGCAGCAATTTCAATATTATAGGTAATGGTAGTGGGGCAGTGCGCATGCGCGGTGGCCTTTAGCCGCGCTCACGTAATCTCTAATTCGTTTATTTTTGAATAGTATACACACGCGGCGCCGGCGCAGGCAGGCGCTGGTCGTGGACTTGTGGCGCTGGTCGGGGAGCGAGAACATTACATTTGCCACGCGAGCGTTTTTTGTGTTAAGAGCTGTGTGTACTTTGCGAAATTATTATAATTGTTGATTCTTCAATGACACCGACAAGGTCCCGTTGACGTGTACCGATTGGCTTAACATCAAATATACCGTTTTGCAACTATTAAAAACATTTTGCAGAGATAATTGCTGCTTTTTAGGCTTTGAATAGACACCATCGTTTGATGAATATGGCAAAAAACTAAACTCAATTCGCATAGTTGTATAAGTGTTGCACGCTCTGCTACACTTTATACAAAACTCACAGAGTGGAAAGCTTTCTATTTGCGAGCATTTAACATTCTTTTATTGTCTTTATGGTTTAGAAACTTTCATATTTTTGCCAAATCGTTATAAATTCAACAAAACTTTTTAAAATCTAATTTTTTCAGCATCGGTAACATCTTTGATCCTCTACAGTTTTAATTGGAGATTTTAGTTAAACTTCCTCCTCTAAAAGGTCACTAAACATGTTAGTTAGCAATTGTTTTTGTATTCTTTTTTAACGATTTAAATAAATACTTAATCAGTAATTTCCAGTATTAATATTCGCGAGGATAATAGCTGTCGAACGATAAATTACGGTCCTTTGATCCTCACGCATGCTCGGTCCCCATCGGCAAGTAACAGATTGTATCGTATTTTGTGTAGTAATTGTTCTGTCTTCATATATCATAGCAGCATGACAGGCGTCCATTGTCGGTGTCACCATCTTATTTGTGACGTGTGGCCAGCGAACATCTTATCCATCTGTGTGACGTTTCTGACCGTCCGCCAGCGTTTCCGGTGTATTTGTCCGCCAGCGTTCCCCGTGTGTTTGTCCGCCAGCGTTTCCTGTGTGTTTGTCCGTCAGCGTGACGTCTGTGTTTGCGCAGGAGTTTCGGCGCCAAGTGCTCGAAGTGCTGCCGCGGCATCTCGTCGTCGGACTGGGTGCGCAAGGCGCGCGAGCAGGTCTACCACCTGGCCTGCTTCGCCTGCGACGCCTGTGGCCGCCAGCTGTCCACCGGCGAGCAGTTCGCGCTGCATGAGGACCGGGTGCTCTGCAAGCCTCATTATCTCGAGACACTTGATGGAGGATCGATCTCGTCAGATGGTGAGTTGGCTTCGAGTTCATTTAGTTATCCTTATTGAATCCCGAACATTCATTCGATTTTATGACCGTCGATGATAACAGTTCAATGTTAACGTTCTCACTAAAACCTAAATTCTCAAAACAGTCCTTTTTTAGTAAGTAGACTAACAAATCCAATATGTGCAAAAACGATATGAACCACAGACGGGTGCGACTCAGAAGGTTACCACAAGAGCAAGGCGAAGCGCGTGCGCACGACCTTCACGGAGGAGCAGCTGCAGGTGCTGCAGGCCAACTTCCAGCTGGACTCCAACCCCGATGGGCAGGACCTGGAGCGCATCGCGCAGGTCACCGGCCTCAGCAAGCGGGTGACGCAGGTGTGGTTCCAGAACAGCCGCGCCAGGCAGAAGAAGCACCAGCACACCGGCAAGGGCAAGCAGAGCCAATGTTAGTATACCAGGGCGAAGTTCTCTCATAGAGAACATATGTTTTTAGTTTGCCTCAGTTCCACGCCACGCTAGATAAGTCTTGACTAAGAGGTATTATTATCATAATAGAAGCACAAATTTCCTAATGGACTACAAAATTACTAGTACTGCTTCAACAAGCACCCTTAGCGAAGTTCTCAAGTTGTGCTCGTGTTGCCCAGCGAAGTTGCTCTGCGAACATTGAGCTGCTGTTGTGTCCACGTGCTTACCATGTCTTGTGTTACGCAGTGGTGTCCCGTGACGCGGACCCGGCGGGGTTTGGCCGCCCCATCAACCTGCACCTCACCTACTCCTTCCAGAACAAACCACCTTTTGTACCGATAGGTAAGCACAACACAAGAGTCTGTTCCTAAAATATCTGTTGAAAACGTGAACAAATTGATCAAAAAATGTAGCTGCGGATGCTAATTCGTTGTGTTTCTTACAAATTGAGTGCATAAGAATTAAACTTAAACGGGGTTCGTTTACAATTTTAATAAATGTTTTTGGAACAAACTATACCTACACCTGCATAGTGGTGCGCTGCGCTCTCGTTAAGATCTCTAGACACGGAACCATGTTTTTATTCATGATATTGTAAAACATGTCAATAATTAAAAAACAAAAGCACATGGAACACATGCGTGTGAAGCTCATTTACAAATTGTAATTTTACAACAGGTTAATAACATTAGCTGTCTATTGTCTAGTCTAGACTGCAAACCAATTATTTCCGTTGCCAACACTTCTTTTTGCTGCCCATTATTGTAAAAGCTATTATTGCTACGCCTACTCGGTTTGGCGTCTCGTTCATAAACTTAAATAACAACAATAACAAACATGTCAGTTGATAACAGAAACATATTGTGGCGTGATATGGAGCCAACTCAGCCTGCTCCTTCGTTAGCTTCAAGCTTCGCTGAGCAAAAGCATAAAATTACATGTGTACACAGTTACAGTGTATATCAGAAAAAACTCGTTTGGCCCAAAACAATGAAAAAATACTACAAGCAAACTATACGGTTTAAAGCATCAGATGATGATCTTCTTAAAGTAATTCCGTGCTGGCTATTGCTGAATGAATACCTCGTCGCCCTCATCATCGCGACATCTATGACTCCAAATAGTAATTATGTTTTTTTGTATTTTCCAGATGGAACCTCTTTCACGGATTCCTCAATGGATGAGCTGTCTGAAGACTCGTCGATCCATTGCATGCAAAGTGAAGTGTGAGCGCTGGAAACACCCCGCCACGGTTAGAGAACACCCGCGCGATGTCGCGCACCCTGTACAGACTCGCCATATCTTGTTACATCGTTAGCGATCTTAGAAATCTACATATATAGCTAGTTTTTGCCATGTACTAAAATATGTTATTTCGTGATTGTACCTTATTTGGCCCGTTTGCCATACAACATGTTTTTCTTTTCTTAACAAATGCTACAACACTGCTGTAACGCTCAGTTACAGCAAGTTTTGATCTTCCCGCTGAACTAATGTTTTTGTAAATGCGCTTAGAGTTAAATTATGAATTGTAAAAAATAGTTAATGTTTAGATCATGCGAGGTTTGTAAATTCTCGTGAAACATTAAATCTGTCACGTGAGACATCATCTCCATTTGTAATAGCTAATAGGGCGCATTATAGGTAGTGTTTAATATTGTAATTTAGCAAAACCATAACTTATGAATCTCTATGCGGACATTTGATATTTATTGAAGAGTTATATTTATTTATTTATTTCTAGTAACTGTGATACATTCTCTTTCGTAACTATTTTCGGTTTGTTTACATTTCTTAATATTGTACTAAAAGTATTCACTTTACATTATCCTTGCAAATTCATACATGTTTAGAATACTATAGTTTAGTGCCAAATCATAATTATAAGCGGTAGATACATAAATGTGAGAAAAGTAATAGAACTGGAAAGCGTGAACTTGTAGTTCGTTTATTAATTAATTAGAGTATATTTTATTCCAATCTATGTCAGCATTTCGTTTAAAAGTCTAAATGTCAACAGCTAAGTTTTTGAGCGTCTAACTGTCCAGTGTGCTCTAGTCCAGTACTTCTCCAGTACCGCTGTTTGTAAGTCAAAACTACCTTCATTTTCAGCAAAAACACGTCAGTGGACGTACACATCAGGGTCGACATGTTAGACATGAATGATGAATCTGTTTTAATCATAAAGTATTTGTACGAGGTACATCGACAACTGTAAGTACACTGGTTTAGGTATATATTCCTAACACGGACACAATATGTCAGCACTGAGTCTTCACGAACATGTTTCAAGTCTGAACTGTCGCCCACAGCTGGCAACTAGAACTGTACTACAATGTAATGTCATCCGTTTTGATAATGAAGCTTTTATTTAAATTTCTACGTGTTGTACAAAGTAGTCAAATAAGGTAGCTCAGCAGTTCTAGTTCATGTACTGTCTGTCAATTACATTGTTGTAGCGTCTACCGAGGATATTATTAGATTTTTTTAGTATTGTAAATAAAAAAACTTGTGTAATTAATTATTGTAAATAAGGCGTGAAAACACATAGGACTTGCAAGTGTCGACCCGCAGCAGGGCCCTGCAGAGCGATCGCCCGTGTGTTTCCACACAGTGTAGGATAAATTAACTTATGAGGAGGTGTTAAGTGACATGTAGTGCGTCATCTTGTCATTGTAGTGTAATCAAGTAGTTGCTACAAGTACTAGGTACTTAAGTTTATTCTGTACAAATTTTTAAATATATTCTGTTGGTTAATTGCTGTTTTAATAGCTGCATGGGTCGATCGGCCAGGTTAAGCTACGCTTGCCGCGGTTGGTTCGTGGATGGGTGACCATCTTTACATACCAAGACCCCTCCTTTCTCGGAAAGCACGTTAAGCCGTTGGTCCCGGCTGTCATTTGTGGATCTTTGACAGTCGTTACGGGTCGTCAGAAGCCCGAAAGTCTGACAACCAGTCTTACCAAGGGGTATCGTATTACCCAGTAACTGGGTTGTGGAGGTCAGATAGGCAGTCGCTCCATGTAAAATACTGGTATTCAGCTGCATCCGGTTAGACTGGAAGCCGACCCCAACATAGTTGGAAAAAGGCTAGACAGATGATGAGATGCTGTTTTAATATTAAAAAGTTATCTTTAAACCATAGGAAGTATTCGATGAGTTTAACTTTTTAAAGCTAATAGCTGAACATAGCATACATACATTATAGCTACTGCCTACGAATGTGCAAAACTAGCCAACTAGCTTTTTACTATGCCATAAACACAAAATCATGAACTAGAGTGAAACTTACAGGCGTTTCGATAAGTAATAGGAAGTTCAAATGAGTGATAATTCATTGTCAATATATTTATTTCAATTAATATTAAATTATTCTAACTTACGCTATACTTATCAGAGACATAAGCACGGTTACATTGTATTTATTTACAAATCATTGGCTATATTCAAAATATACAACTTTTGAATGGTTATATGTGTTGTAATAAATATATCTGTAGGCGTAATCTTAATAAATTATTGTCGTCTACAATAAATTCACGTTGACTACTAAACATCAAACATTTAATATGAAAACAAACACAATAAACCAGACTTAGACCTTATGAAAGAAATAAAATTATATATTTATTTATATTTCGCTTATTCTATAAATTTAAAAATTGTCAAGTATCCTTAGCAAATACTTTTTTTAAATTCAGTTTGAATTGAATTTAAAAAAAAACTTTATTGTTCACGTGACAAGGAGTAAACATTCCTGACCGGAATCATTAAATAACTACTTACTGGAATATCAGAATCCTTTAGAATGTGGGTGTTGGTCCAACCAAGCCACAATACCGTATAACCTTGTAGAATCTCGGGTGACCATCAGGACCCACCATACTTGGAGGTATGTGAGGTGTTTAGCACAAGTAGAAGGCTCGGAGCTCCACTTCTGATCAAATAAGAACAAGCTTTGCTAAGAGCAAGAGAAGTACAGTAACCGTAGCCACGGGCGACACACGGCTGGTGACAGCGATTGCGGAGCGACAATGGGACGCGTCGCTTGTCGCTTGACTTGTTGCCAGTCGCATCAACCGAGGCCGTGAACTTGGCCTTAGATTGCAGTATCCTACGCTCGCTACACTTGTTCAATGTGAAGTGGATCTCCCCAACCTTAGTCCTGTCTATAACTTGTCCATGGCGTTCAGGAGTAGGTTCATCTCCTGGTGCACTTCGCGCAGCAGGTCCTTCATCTGGCGCTGCGAGTCCAGGATGTCGACGCTTTGCGTGTAAGGGTTGTACCGGACTCCGAAGTCACGGGGGATCTTTTGCGCGAATTTTCTGTAATTTATCAATAGAGAATATTTATAAAATCGCATGAGTAAAGGTAATAACAGCTAAGTTTTAAACTTCCTTAACTTTCATTTATAATTATGTTCGCTATCGTTAACTTGCCCGGTGTTAGTCAGTGGGTGCTATTGCTCATCCGCTAGCAGAATAACAGTATTACAGGCGGGACTGCCTAGCGCAATGACTAATCCAGACAGTTCTGAAATAAGAGTATGTCTATAAGTATAAAGTTAAGACGGTAACTCACATCATCTTGTCCTTGGCATCCTCAAAGCTGGTAGCAACAAAGTAGATTGGCTGGTACTCCGTAATAGGGTACTTGGTGTCTCCGGTGGTGTCGGGGTCGAAGTCCCGCAGCTCGGGCTCGTCTGACAGGCAGTACTGCAGCTCTCCGAATGAGGACAGCAGACCAGCACCAAACGCCTTCAGCTTGCCTTCTTGCCGGCACAGACCGAACTCTACCGTAAACCAGAAGCACTGGAACAGACAATAGGATACTTAGAACTTGCTCAGAACTGCTCTTGCCATTGTGATAAAAGTAACAAAAATACAGTTTATTTACTACTAGCTGACCCGACAGACGTTGTCCTGTCTTAGCTATGAATATTGAATTGGCATTGGTATAATAATAGAAAAGTTAATATGGTCGTTAAGTTTTCTTAAATTTTCAAAAGTTCCGCGCAACTTTTTTATTTTTTTCGAGAACATGAGAGACATTTCGACGCATCAATGTTAAACGAAGTTGCCATTGTGGTTGTTGGAGAGAATATGCAGTCCCACGGCATTGTCATTCAACGACGTGATGGTGGCAACCGTCAGCGTATTAGCGAATCGCATTGGTCCTATGATGCATTACAATACCCTTTAATATTTTGCTGAGGAGAGGATGGATTTCATTTTTTGGTCAAGATGATTAATCCAACAATTGGTATGCATCAAATGCAACTAATGACAGAAATAACTACGAAATAACGCTCTACTTTTATTGTTTATAAACTGATTTTCATTTTGATATCCAAACGTTCATATGTAATTGTTACGTTTGATCGTCTGTTTTGTTGCCTCTCCCTTGAAGTCGACGCTTTGGGTTCTTCCGGAGTCGTGGTATATCTCGCTTGAGAAGTTCTTATTTTGTTTGCCTCCAAACGCTGCCTGCGCTCTTCTTCAGTCTCCCTGTCTCGAAGATTGTAAACTCGATTTGCGTTACGCGTACGCCGACCGATATTTTGACGCCTTACTGCAGGCTTAGCACGAGCACCGAATTGTCGACGGAAGAATAGACATGATTATTAACTAAATGATGTACAATAGGAGAAATGTTTTTCTATTAAGTATCACAGTTATACGTTTTAAACGAATCATGATTTTGTAGATAATCGTAGATACTTTGTGGCCGTCGAGTAGAAAGTTTGTTGTTGGTGAGATTTTGAGAGTTTGGGAAAAAATATTCTTCTGATATAGTCTACGTTTATAAGGAGCTAGACAAATATAGTTAGAAACGAAAGACTAAATGACAGTTTGTAGAAGTATATCTACGGTGCGATATCAAAATGTAGGAACGAAATGTCACTTTGTATTGAAAAAGCACTGTCTATTCTTCGTAGAAATACAAAACGTCATGCTAAGCCCGCTGGTGGCATTATCTTGTCAATCAATCAATAACAATAAATAACACGACGATAAAACTCTAAAATCAAAACACACGGAAACTTTTGCTGTCGAGTAAGAAGCGGTAATTGATGTAGGTCCTATTTGGGATTAGGACCTATTTGAAATGTCATCATACTGACAATCTGTCAAACGTCGATTGTTTCGTCAAAGGTCTGTTAAAGTCTTCTGTCACAGGCCGTCAATCACTTTTTGTATTAGATTGTAAAAAAAAAATCTGATCAAATCTAAATTGTCATAAATAAAAACCTTGTCCTGACAATAAGGAATATATCAAAAAATAATCATCCAATTTGGTGCAGTCGTTCGGAAGTTATGCGCGTACATACATTTCGGCGATTCATTTTTATTTTTAAAGAAGATAGATAAGAAGATATATAAATTATAGATAATATATGTAGGTAGATAGGTAGATTCTAAATTGCCAGCGAACAAAAGAGCCAGAGGTTTGAAAGCTTTAAATTACGTGCACCTATTTCGTAAAGGGTTAATTAGATTTTACTTACAGTAGCAAGTTTCTCAATGTAATCGTCAGGCGCTCCGAGGGAGGCGAGGCCGATCTCCTGCGAGAACTGCGCGAAGGCGGGGTCAGCGAACAGCGGAGCGTGGCCCAGCAGCTCGTGGCACACGTCGGGCTCCGGCGTGTACAGCGGCCGCGAGTGGTGCCGGATGTACTGCGTGCTGTGGAACACGCGGAACGCCAGTCCGGCCAGGAAGTCGCGCGACGACAGAAGACCGGCTACCGGCCGGAGGGTGAAGCCTGTGCAGTCTGGAATGGAACAGTTATTGTTTAGTACGAGAACTTTATGGTTTTAATGCTCGCTTAGAAATTCTTCAGTTGGTATGCATTTCTTAGATCTAGAGCAAAATGGCCATAACCATACACGATCAGTCAGCTCACCTTTAAGGAAGTTAGACACATCCTCCAACTGCGGAATGTTATCTTCCCTGTAGGCACAATTCTCAATGAGCAGCGGGAAGACGTGGTTGTGTTCCTTGCAGGCGTGGGTGGGGTACAGATCCGTCAGCTTCTTGAATACGGCTCCCCAGGTGGCGATCTCCTCCTTGGTGTAGTCTACATGAGGCAGAGGCTGGCCGTACTTGTAGTTGTATGCGATGTCTGCGAAGTACTTGCGCCGGGCTCGGTACTCGGGGTCAGTGAAACCGGGGTGGTCCGAATCTAACTCTGCTCCATACGACAGGATCTGGTTGGCGAACCTATCCAAGTCACGGATACGACGAGGAAACCACGGCACCGCGTCTGATCAAGAGGAATTTTGAAATGAATATATAAGTAAGTTTTAATTGAAGAATAGCTTCTTCTACGTTTTGTTATACAAAGCTAATTATATGCTATCACGGTTAGAGAACACTAGGATGTTGCGTTATTTATTACCTGCGGTGGGCTAGACATCAACATGACTTTAAGTATCTTAGTACCTACACTATGTTTTTTTTTTAACCATCAGTCCCGATACTCTCGATACAAACGGCAAGACCAATAAGTAGCACTATCAGAACGTTGGAGCCCAAATCCAAATGGGCAACACTAACCTACCTACAAGTGGGTGAAGAATGACATACCGCGCTTGGAGAAAAAATAAAGAAATATTTTTATATGTGAGCACAGTGGCTAACGCACACCAATAAAAAAATGTAGTTTTTATATTCAATATATATGGGTTGTGGGGTCAGATAGGCAGTCGCTCCATGTAAAATACTGGTATCCAGCTGCATCCGGTTAGATTGGAAGCCGACCCCAACATGGTTGGAAAAGGCTAGACATATGATGACCAGTATATTGAATATAAAAACTACATTATTTCAATACACTGCATTTTTTGTTAAACTTTAATGTAACATAAAATCCGGGATATGTCTCTTTCGTGTCAGGCCTGCGTCACAAATGACCATTCTTCTTTGTTCACAGACAAACTTATAACAATTCATCTAAACACACACTCATTTAAAACTTACATCTGTTATCCTTATAATTTCTAGAAATGATATTCAAGTAGCCGACATTATGCTTCAACTCATCTAGGGCCCCTCCGAAGTCACCAGCTCCATGTTCACATTCCACCATGAACTCATAGCCAGGTCTTCTGGCGGAGGAACGGGACTCGATGTGCATGAGGTTGACTCCGTACGAGGAGAAGACGCTCAAGAACTTAGCGAGGGCACCAGCCCCATCGGGAGTGGCCGGGGAAAACAGCAGCCAAGTGGACTTGCTGGAGTCACGACCCTCGCGGATGTAGTTCCCACCCTCCATCAGTTTTGGCTGGAAAAAGCAAGATAATGTTGCGGTATTGCAAAAGATCGAGCAAATTAATACACAAATGGTCCAGATTGTAATGCAGTCATATTCGTACAGATTTGTATTTAGAGCAAGACAAAAGCTGATGAGAATACTATTCGAAATTCCCGGCCTGAATGGGCTACGTACTGGATAGGCTCCACGGGACAATGCTTCATAATACAAATGAGTATGTCATGTTCTAAATCCAGTTCAATAAACAGGCAGATCCCAATAAGAAGTTCAGTGTCTTTATCTATCTGAGAAATTCCGTAGAGATAACTGTCGGGTGACAAACATTAGAGCATTAGAAGTTGAACTATCACGCTTGCGTCACAGAGAGGTCCACAGGGCTCGATAACCGACGACCCATTTAGCCACATCCAGGTTGCGTAGAATTAGCGCGATAACCCCGGGGTGGCGGGCGACGCGCGTCATGTCCGTGCCGTACGCGGTGCCACACGCACCCAGGACACCACATCACAGACTGCATGTGTGCACCGCGCATGATCATCATCTCGATAATCCGAGATGTGTGCAGACCTCACTATTTACGATGAACACATCAGAGCTAACAGTTTGTTTTGAACTAAGTCGTACACGTTGATGGGTTATCCTAAATAAATCTGGTTAGCAGCTAACTCAGGGTTAATCCAATAATTAACCATGCGCCAACAAGAGTTAGAGGTAAACCTAGGGCTAAACTTTAAAATATAACTATTTTCCACTGATGTGGCCGAGTTAAGTCGCTACTTAAATACTGTCAAAATAAATTGACGGTATGAGGTATCGGTGATAACTTATTATGTATTTTTTATATATGGTTCTAAGATATAGTACATGATAAATCGTGAAAAAAAAATTCATGAAATCATACAAAAATACGGTACAAGTAATAAAAACTCGTAGCATACTTTTCCTCATCTGACGTTTTCGTCAATCAATAAAGTCAATCTCCATGGAAACCAATTATATACGATATCAATGAGAGCAAAGAAATGTTAAATTATTACGTCGCCGTCGATTGCACTGCAATGTTCCCACAAACACGAATGTCAGGTTTAATAACCTGCGCCCTAATTGCGTAACTCACGATTGTTCATAATCTGTTTCAATTTGACAGTTCAACAATATTCATTGCGTTATTTACGTTATTGAGCAGACACATTTTTCGAAGACATGAAGTAATAGTTTAACAATCTGTTTCAAAACGAAGCAGATTATTCGTGAGATACGCAATTAGGGTGCCGGTCTTACTTTTTAGCGACGCGACACATAAAAGAGTTAAAATGAGAGTGTTAATAGTTAACTCCGAGTTTACAAACTCTACTTTTATTTATTTAACCTGGCTAAATACTCCGAGGGCCCTAAACCTCACCTCATCCCATCTTAGTAGGTACATTATCTTGAGCTACGTTTTTCTACCACCTTATTTATGTTCTTATTTTTAATTGCCTGGTTTTAATTACCAAGTAAAGCAAATAATAAAACGCACCGTAAAATTGTTAAATGAAAACGAAATTATCTTTGTTTTAATTATAATTGAATTGCGAATACAAAAAATTAATAACAAGGTGTCTTATCAAGTTTCAGATTATTATTATTGACATTGGTTGAAATATAAGCATAAAAAAATAATAGCTATATGAGATAACCCGACGTTTAATAGACGACAGTGTTATGCCAAAATGTTGAAAATTGATTAAATTATTGCGAATCATGAGATCACTTTGTAACTAAAATGCTTATGTAATATTTAGCAACAATACATAGTAGTTCAATCAATTAAGCGTGGTAGGTCACGTTTTATGAAATCATAGCAAAAACACAGATTACACTCAGGAGATAATTAATTACGGATTACGTTAAATTCGATTAACAGGGTTGCAATTAGTGCGATAAACCTGTAAACGTAGTTTCAAGACATGATAAGTATAGGTATCTCTTTATTTAGGTCTTCTTCCCCATTCTTCCTGGCTGTTTATGACAGAACACTTGAGCATTACTGCGCTACTCCGCAAGTAGGCCTTGATCCTGGCACTTGCAGAAAAACTGTAGTACTTCAAAAGAAATGAAGAACCATAGCGTAATTTTATTGAGCTGTAAAGATTTACCTCCATGGGTCCGTGCATACAAGTAATTTGCACAACGCCAATTTGATTGCTTTTGTGTCTGGTTGAAACGTTTGATCATCATCACCATGATGGTGAGAGAAGGGAGATTGTAGTTTGCCTGATATAACCTTGCTTACTACTACGTACACATTTGCTGGGAAAATACAGGGTGAACAACTCGAATGTTTACAACAATTATTGGCCACTGTTTTGACTTGGCCGCTAAATTTTACGATTGCTTGATATGCATTGGTTAATTAAAATGTGGCAACACCCCAAGTAACATGGCACGAGTGCAGGAAGATGAAAATGTAGTAAAAACTAAATTCACTACTTTTAAGAGCATGACTGCCACATTAACTTCAGTAATTTGTCCTAAATTCCAAGGCGGATTAAAAATCGACCCCAATATTATCTTTGTCTCACTGGTTAATTAGATTAATTGCAAAAAAAAAATACATAAATTTGAGCCCCAAATTGACAAGATCAAACAGGTCCTAATTTTTTGTGGAGTTCTCTAAAGTGACATGTCTTGGTCAATTTGAATACTAAAAGGATAAGATTTCTGAGTCTGATTTACGGAATAACAGCTATGTCTAAAATTTGCGAAATTTGGTGAAAAACACATAAAAGCAGCATTTTAAACCAGCAAAAACTTGAACGTTTGGCCAATATTATTTTTCGTCGAGAGCAGTTGTGGCTCAGTAGTAAAGCCACGACGTACGAGTTGTAGGTCGCTATATTGGGGATGAAGTTGATTACAAAATTATTTCATCACCACTACCCTCAAAACGGTGAATAAAACATTTTGAGGAAACCGGCGGTGTTTAGGAACCAAAAGTTCGAAGACATGTGACATCTCCCAAACCCCGCGTGGTGGATTGCAACCTACTTAAAGAAATTAAATAATTGATCACGTCCCATCATCATCATCATCCCTCTCACAGAGGAGGGCTACGTCCTAGCAGTGAGCTGATTATGATTTTTCATACCAAATGGCTTTTATTTTTCCAGTTCAACAACATTCATTGCGTTTTTACGTTGTTGGGCTGACAATTTTTTCAAATATATGAAGCAATGGAAAATTATTCAAATTCTTTTTGATAGTGTGTTACAACGTAATTAGGATGCAGATAGAAAGGAACTGAAAGCATTGACGATGTACAATTGTAGAGCAAGGGTATTAACGTATCTGCCAGGGTCGTGGTTTTGTTCGAAAGAGTTTCCGTTGCCCTGACACAGGTAACTGAAGGAACACGGTTGTGTTTTAGTAAGTAAAAGTCTGACACGCTCCGCCCAGAGCGGAAGAAGTCATATGGTGATTTCTGACCCCAAAAAAGGTAATAACGTATAGCAAAAGAGCATGACAGTAAAGTTATCAAACCAATAACACCATGATACTGTCCAGCCATAGACTAACAGCATTAGCGAGTAGTTGTTGTGACCGACGTTGATGTCACAGATGTGATCAACAACAGATATCGACGCAAATAGATCAATCATACGTTGTTGATAGTTTGTAATGTTTTCAATTACAATGATGTAACTGCAACAGAACTATTGCATTTGTAAATGGTAAAAACTAAACATAAGCGGTGTTATGGTATCGTGTGGTTAAGCTATATACCTACATTTTAAGGATCAGGTAATCGATAGTTTTAGAAATTACTGAGTAATTTATAGTCGGTAATTGTTAGCCTACATTAGATAATGATCTGGTAGCCAAACTACTTCAAATTGTTTGAAACCAGTCTTTAGAACGTGTTGCTGAACTGGCCTTGGCTTTATTAGATCATAGTAATTCAATGTTACGTAGAAAGCGGCTAGGGTAAGCAAGATGGGCGTAACTTAGGTGTGGAGCAACACTACTCCAGCAGGGGAGTTGCGGATTGGCAATAAGATCGTTTGTTTTTCTTTTCAGCGTCATATTCGGTGCATGACATGAGGGTGCCTCGTTAAAAGATGCTACTTTACTTGAATAATATCATCATCATCATCATTTCAGGCGAAAGACGTCCACTGCTGGACATAGGCCTCCTCCAAAGGGGGGGGTTTGCCATAATCGCCACGCTTGGCAGGCGGGTTGGCGATCGTAGTATGGTGGTAAAATGCATAGAGAACGCTGCTGCCCATTCTCTAGTAAGTCCCTTAGTCGCCTTCTACAACACCCAGTGGAAGAAATGGGATGGTGTTGTTCTTTTACGCCCGGACACCACACGGGACTAATATGGTAAAACTTATTTTCCCCTTTTCCCGGGGGCGTAGCTTACACGTGTTCGAAAAGCAGACATGTTGAGAGCGTAGCTAATACTCACTCACGTTAATAGAATAAGTATTATAAGTACGTGATTAATTTGAAATAAGCTCTATCCCTTCCATAAAGCAAAATACACTATTAAACCCTAAAAAAAAAAAGGTATAACCTTAATTTTTTGGTAGCTTCTCCTTATAACTTCACATAGTAACAAACATCGTGTAAATCTAGTATCTACGGTTATGTCTATGATTACTTATTGAAATCAAGTGATAATATGTAATTCATTATTAAACTCTGGCACGGCAGGTACGTATAATGTTTTTTTTTTGTTTCTGCTAATTTCGTCATAGCTGTTTATGGACAAATCATACGCTGCATAAGAATGTTGAGTGGCAACATATCGTTACTGCTTAGGTTGGTATATCAATTAGTAGTTTACTGCGATATTACCTACCTACGTTTATTCTTTAATTTATAGTTTTGTATGTAAAATAATACTATTCATTGAATTCTTATGAATTTGAACAATGTTATCAATGCCAATTAATCAGAATTTCATTAATTTTTAATTATATTTAAATACAACTTTTTTATCGATGTTACACATTTTTCACTATAAGAGTATATTATTAAATAAGTTAGCTCGTTTTTAGCTTTGTGTTTTTAGCATTGTAGCTTTGTGTTTACCTAGATGTAACTGGTGCACTGTTAGTATTTTACTTTAAAAATTTATTAGGTATTTGTTTGTATCATTGTAAAGGCTTCATCATATTTTTATGTTATTCATCAATTATTGATGGCAAAAAAGGTTGATAAAAAAAGTTGAAACCTTCTGAACACTCTCACTTGAACAAACTCCCTGTAGTGACTCATTGCGTAAGAATTTTACTTGAACAAGGTTTTTTTACTCTTTCGTCAGATATGTTTGGGTCAGACTACTCGTATATACAAATGTTTAAATGAATTGGTAGGACCTAACTCTGCAGGTAGCAATACGACCCGTTCAGAGTCATTTGTATTAGTTTATAAGCAACATTATTTATGTGACTGATTCATTATAATTGTAGTAACACCTACATTATTCAATCTACTTCTTAATTAGAATAGGTACTGCATTAATAATGAAAATGTAGTCTTCATGTTTAATTGAACTGAACCAGTTGCAATAACATTAATACTGTTGATATTTATACAAACACGAATTCGCCATTTAGGGACCTATAATGAGACCTAATCAATGCTTTTACTTCAACGTTGCCAACCGGATAAGCATTTACATAAATTATTTCGCTGAGCCAATGCTTCTGTTCCTTTAACAGTTGACTGATTTGAACACAATCATGAGCAAACAGCTAAAAGTTAATAAATTAATGAACGATAGTTCCATTTCGCAAGCTTGCATTCAATTGAGTGGGCGTTTATGAATCATAATATTATGTGCTTCTCGGAGACAAACACATAAAACGGTAATTTTCCAATAAAATATGAAATTGGATGTTATTGAAAACTGGTGAAGAGCATTTAGTTTTTCAAAATCAAGTTAGATTTCCTCACTAACCTTGTCGGGGGGTGACGAGGAGAGCTTCACTTCCTCGGTGTTGTCTGACCGTATGCTCATCATGTTGCTTCGAGAGACCGGGGCGGCACTGGAGGCGGCGCTAATGCTGTGTGTGTAAACAAACGCGAGCGGCGCGCGCGCAGCTTTTATGAGGCGCGCGTGACGTCAGGTCACGCACCATCGACTTGCGCCGGCGCGGCGCCGCAGTGGATGTGGTATTTTAAGGGCACACTTTGCGCGGGCTCGAACTCACTGGTGGGCCTGGCTAAAAATCACGCTGTCTCACCAGGCTTCGTACCCGACAGAGATAGTATAAGTGTTGAGCAGTTAGACTCTAGTCTACACGCACAACGTTATTGAGTGAGATGCAGGAGCATTTTTGGCAAAAAAATCGCGAAAAAATTAAGAAAAGTCCTTCAGAAGATCGGGTTTTATGAAAAAACCACTGCATAAATCAATGACCAATAAAGTTTATTGAACTTATTGTTAATTGAACTTTGTCGGTACCGTCTTGGTTTTCGAGATTTTACACTCCTTTTATTACTTAAACACGCTCAAAGTTAGGTTAAATTAGCAAGAAAAACTAATCTTTGTTGGCTCATAACTTTTTAATAGCTTTTTATTTTAGTATTCTGTTTCCGTACAGACAATAATAATAACGAGACAAAACCATACCATGTTTAATTTTTGATGTACATACTCAGACAGTGGAGTAAAACCCTCCCGAAGTTTGTATGGAAAAAATGTGGACAAGTGTCACCTTAATGATAACTAATAAAAATTAACGCAATTATACTTGGTGACGTCATCGATATTTAGCGTACCTAATGCATAGGTATGCTACTGATAGATTTCACAAGACATGTTGTTGAGGCATGTTAAATGTAAACTAAAAAAGCTCATGTATTTGCTTACAGTTTTCAGACTTTGACGACGCTTTATTAAAGTACTACACGAACTTAAAGGCTTTTAGATGTAAAAGCAATCGATACACAGACAAACTAACCACATTACAAGTATGCACTGCCACTTAAGATTAGTCATTCTTCGGACTATGTCGGTTGCCTTGGTACCCTGCGGATCTCTTGATTATTGATTCCATGACGTAGGGAAACTCCAAGCATTGCCCTCTCCACTGCCTTTTGGGTGACTTATAGCCTTCTAATCATTTGTTAGCCTTCCCATTGTGAGCGACCAGGTTTCAGTGCCATAGGTCATCACTAGCTACACGCACTGGTCAAAGACTTTCGTCTTGAGACACTGCGGTATGTGGGACGAGAAGATATTGCGTAGCCTCCCTAACGCTGCCCAGCCGAGACGGATTCGACGATTGTCCTCTTTCTGGAAGTTGCCAAACTAGACAGTTTGTCCTAGATAAACCTACTCGTCTACAACTTCAAGTGTGGCATCTTCAATCTTTATGAGAGTGGGTGTTACGTGGGCATTTGACATTACCTGTGTCTTGTCCATATTCACTTTAAGACCCGCTCTTTCGGAAGGTCTGAGGTCGTCGAACATCATACTGAGGTCCTCCATTGTCTCAGTCATAACAACTATATCAACTGGAAACCTAAGTTGAATGATTTACTTGCCATTGATGTTGATTCCACCCCCCTTTTCAGTCCAGAACCCTTTTTTGGACGGGAAATCATCAAACGACTTCTGCCGCTCTGGCCGGAGCGGGATAGCATGTCAGACTTTTACTGACTAAAACCCACCCGTATCCCACCGTTGCCCTGGCACAGGCTACTGAATTGCCTGTTCAAGGGCCACGGTAGCTCTTTCGAACATATCCGCGACCCTGGCAGGCTTCTGCCCTATCGGACACAACGCACCGGCGACCCGGGCCTGGTCCTTACCGGACGGCCAGCTACCTATTGCTCGCCGTCCGCAAGCCCGCGCCTACTGTGGCTGGGAGTCCGCTATGGACTCAGACGTCCAGGGCGTCTCCTGCGACGGCTAGAGGTACGAGAGCGCAGTTCTTGCCTCTGCCAGTCCAGAACCTTGAAGTCATCCTTAAGTGCGGCAGTGAACAGTTTCGGAGAGATAACGTTTCCTTGCTGTAGAAGAATAGGTGCTAGTCTTTCTAGTGGTTCGAGGTCTGGTCTAGAACCCGGACCGACATAGTGGCATGTTCGTAAAGACACTTTAGCACCTCCTCATGTACCGTTAGTCGATCTGGCACCATTGATGAGATTGCAGTACATATCATGTCTCGATCAAATTGAAGGCTTTTCGTAGTCCACAAACGCTAAACAGAGAAGCAGGTTATACTCTTTGGGTCAATCTAGCTCCTCGATTGTTTGCCAAATTCGTAACAGGGTCACATGTTATCTTGTATAACTTGCCGATCGAGAGGTTCTATGGCAAGTCTTCATAGAACCTCTCGATCTCTCTCAACGGCTCAAGTCAAGTCATCATTCTATCCTGTCTCTTCTGTTTCCTGCAAGCTGCTCGCATTGTTCTTAAAAATAAATCGTTTGTTTTTTGTATAGATAGGTATATCCAATACTCTCATTGGATACATATGCTAAAGATACTTGATGGTACGAAGGCACTTGTCGACCACACACAGCATACACGCTTGTTCTGTCAGTCATTAATTATGCATAAACTTTTAAATTGTATTTTGTGCACATCCAGCAATCCGGTGTTCTGGAAATTGGTCGAATATTCGAATATCGCAATTTTTGCATTCGAACATTCGAAATAATTTAATATTCGAATGCAAGCCATAATTACGGCCTAAACCGCTGGGTTTGAAGATGGTTAGAAGCATGAAATTTTTCACACGAGGTACTTAACTAGCGAACGAAGTGACCACTGAGGAAAGGTTTTTGAAAACTCCTCCCCAGTGGGGATGGCAGTTTAAATGAAAGTAATTTCGTCTAAAATCGTAATTTTGGCCGATGGGCAATTCCATCGGGAATACGGCTTGTATCCTATGATTTGCTTTGCGGACAATTAATGTATGTTTCTAAATTGCATGCGCGCGGCGTGTTCATAGACTAGCATACCACATCCAACCTCCCAGAGCACAGGCAGCTTCAGCTCAACGTGTTACATAAAAAATTCCTCTAAGCAGCATGCAATATAGTCGCGGTGTTGCGTTTGGGGCTTTTTTATTTACAACCTTTACAATTGATTGCTCTACACCCGTCACATGAAGGTCGCCCTTGTCTCACACAAGTTCGCAGTACTTCGCACTACGTACGTCGCTATTGCTCGCGATACGTAGATATGTATTATTTATTGGATCAACTACCCAGTTAGTATGTCAAACATGTTGTTTTTGTTTTTGCTGGCAGTTTATTATATGCTGCCACACCAGTTATGCTAGCAAAAACATTATTGTTTGAGGAAAAAACCGCGACACGCACTGTACAACAATCTTGAAGTAAGTAGGTATTTTAAATTAAGAATAGGGACAGCTGACTATACTTTTTTAATGTTAGGTTACTTTGGAAAGACGAAAAGAAAGAGGGGCTTGTGGCTAAGTAACAATAGCTGCACGGGTCGATCGATCAGATTAAGCTACGCTTGCCGCGGTTGGTCCGTGGATGGGTGACCATCTTTACATACCAAGACCCCTCCGTGCCTCGGAAAGCACGTTAAGCCGTTGGTCCCGGCAGTCATTTGTGGATCTTTGACAGTCGTTACGGGTCGTCAGAAGCCCGAAAGTCTGACAACCAGTCTTACCAAGGGGTATCGTATTACCCAGTAACTGGGTTGTGGAGGTCAGATAGGCAGTCGCTCCATATAAAATACTGGTCGGCTTCCAGTCTAACCGGATGCAGCTGAATACCTCAGCTGCATCCGGTTAGACTGGAAGCCGACCCCAACATAGTTGGGAAAAGGCTAGGCAGATGATGACTTTGGAAAGACGCCAACGTGGGATGTTCATTGATAAAGTGCACAATGCTATCGAAATAATTTGCGTCCCTAATGAGGTTAAAGGCGCTCTCGATTAGTTATCTTTATATCTATTAAACATACAAAAGCATAAGTGAATTAAACGTATTATTTATTTTATTTTCCAAAACAAATACCGCCTGATTATTAAGTAGAGTCAACTGGTTAAGCCTACACAATCGAGGAACTAAAATATACCACGAGGAAAGAAAAGAATGACTTGCTACTTTATTTATGTTTATATTTTTAACGTAAATTCCCTAAGTAGATAAGCATGATAAAGTCTGATTTTTTCGAGAGGTGATGACCCTCATCTAGAAGTTTAACTTAAGTAAATCCAAGTGATAAGGAGCTAGCAAGTAGCAAGATAACAGCGTGGCTGATACAACAATGATTTATGATTGGGTCGTTTCCTACCCTTCAGGCTGAAGGTTAAACCCCTGGTTTCTGAAAACTACGCATTTAATCTGTAGTTTCGGTCGCTAATCATATTTTGATCAACATACAACTTAATATTGTACTGTCCGTGCCTCGGCCCCGGCTGTCATTTGTCGATCTTTGACAGTCGTTCCGGGTCGCAGAAGCCCCAAAGTCTGACAACTAGTCCTACCAAGGGGTATCGTACTACCCAATAACTAGGAGATCATCTGGCCTCCTAGTTATTGGGTATTTGATGGGCAGTCGCTAGCATTCAGTTGCATCCCGTTAGACAGGAAGCCGACTCCAGAATAGTTAGGAAAAGGCTAAGCAGATGATGATACAACTTAATACTGACCTGCAAATTGCAGAAACCGAAACTCGTAACATTCTCCATGCTGCTACAATAAATTGATCAACCACTACAATTGCAAAAAACCAGCACTCGATGGCCTTTGCTAACACAAACTTGATTAACGTCTCCATCGAGCAATATTTAAATAATTAAATTCACAAAAAGATATTTACCTCTGATATAACTTTACAGTCTGAACACAGGACCTGAGCTCACTCGGCACAGGTTTGATTGTTATTAACTTAAGTAAATTCTACAAACGAGTTATATATAAAATGCCTTCGTTTTTGCACACTCCGAAGCATGCAGAGTATTGCGAAAAGGAAGTGTACTGTATTTCCGTTTTCGCAAGGCTACAGAAATAGGTACTACGATATTGTTGACAAAATAAAATATCGCTTTATATTACCTTAAAAGTATTTACAGTGCTCAAGAGATTTTTGTAGAACCATAACGTAGGATACGTTGTGGTTCCGCAAAAATCTGTTGAGCTAAACCTGTTTCATACAACCAATAACTGACTTTATATTAACGACGAATAATAAAATAATGTATTGAATCAACAAACCTATAAATCGTCCAAGGAGTCTGGTCACTCAAAAATTTTAACGGTCTTGGCACAGATAACTACTTATGAATTTATGGCGTTATTGACATTTGATTGTCATTATTGTAAGAGCCTGACGCGAATTTATTAATGAATAATTAGTAAATAAGTACAGTTAGTAAACGTATCTGTGTCGATTGAATCCTCACAATGGTGATTCTGAAGCAGGTTCAGATACGGCTTAAATCGATCAAAAACATTCAGAAGATCACCAAAACTATGAAAATGGTCTCAGCCAGCAAGTAGGTCCCTTTTGGAATAAAAGTGAAAACCTAGAACCGACTTGTGAATAAGTAGTATCTATTGCGTTCTCTTATGCAACACCAAGCGAAGCAAACTTCGAGGATACTATCAACAACGGTGACGACGGGTACTATATATTATGATAGCTCGTCGTCGTTTTTATTTGGACCCTGTGTTGTTGTAAAGAGACAGTTAGACCCTGTTAACAGTAGGTATAGCCCCCTAATGACCACAAATACTTAGAGTGCTCAATAACCCAGATTCACAAAAGCGGAGCGCGACTTGCAAGCGGCGCGGCCGTTCGGGTACGGTCCGCGCAAGTTCTACGAGATGTCCCAACTCGTAAAAGGAGCAGTGGACGTTAAGAAGGGCGATGAGAAAAAGAAGCAGGCACCGGAGCCCGAGACTGAACTGAAGCCCGAGGACAAAGAGAAGGAGAAGAAACTTAAGAGGATCTACATCGCCGTAACTTCTGATAGAGGTATGAACAGTTGTTACACAGGGTAAGTGCTCAAAACAACACTTAACAATGTATACAATAACCAGTATCGTTACGTATTTCAAGATAAATTGTCGAACATAACAGAAATATTGCCTGGATTGCAAAAGGTCATTGCCACGTTATTAGGAGACTCCTGGTTGTAATTTCAAGTTTAGCATTGCTAAAGATTCAGTTTTCTTTTTCGGAAGCTACGAAGTTATTGCGTCAGTGGTGACGCTATCTTTTGTACTTGAAGGTCCTGTCGCATTACGTTGCTGTGTTGCTTCTGATAAAACTGCATCTGGACCGACCTACATTATTAGCGTAAAAAGTCGGTCAAGAGTCTTGATTAAGATAACCTTTTTTAAAATTTTAGAGCAATGCTCCGCTGCGTTTCATTCGCTTTGTTTTATACGTACAACTTGAATCGCACCTCAAAATAGCTGTTCATTGGACTTACTCGTATAAGATACTTTATCGCAAAACTAGTACTTAGGTAGGTAACAGAATTTCAATGTGATGTGCAAACGGCTATTGCCCATCCCCTCTCAGATTGTTCAATGATAACACAATCTAACAACGTCATGTTCTTATAAATGTCAATACCACCCAAATTGGAACATAAGAATAAACAAGTGGAGTGATAAGAAGAGACGCGAGGCGCGCGACGTGCGCCCGCGCAACCCAGAGATACGCACGGTTCGGCTCTAGCGGGGTTATCGTCAGATCACGGCGCATCGACCGACGACCATGCCCAAATACCTTCGCAACATTATTTGCGTACTTAGAGATCCTTGTAGTACTGTAGGCTACAAGGATCTCTTAACACTTGAACGACATTGGTAGGACGTGCTGTTAGTACACATTTGTCTAATTGTTTTGTGTGTGGTTTTGGAAAAATAAAATGGCAGGTTGAGCTCTGATTTTGGCGAACCGCCAAAAGATGCTTGTACGGCTGTAGTTCTATACCAACGCAAATTGATGAAAACGCTGCCACCTTCTTTTTTTAAAGCAGTTGTCGCTTCATTAATTTCTGGAACGGAGTTCATAGTACTCCCCACCCTCCTCATGCATGGTGCCAGAGCTTTGACCTGCCTGCCTCTTCCTGAAAGACTAATGGACAATAATTAGCGAATCCTTTCGAATCCTTGGAAAATAGGTTTAACGTCTTTGAAAACAATTGCAGTCACCAACGAAATATCTAACTTTCCGCTCTCCGGGTTGTTATTAGAAACCCTTGCGACATGTGTGCCACGCTGGTTGGCCGGCCTTGGGTCCAGTTTCCGGACCGTATATTCAAAGGGAGTCATTAAAATGGCGCGTTGATTACTTGTTTATAATAAGTGATTGGGCCATCGAACGGCCTGTTGCAATTAAGGTCAAGTTTTCATCAATGGTTTGTCATCATGCCTGAACTGAAGTTAGGAGTGTTAGAACGCAATAGCCGGTTAGTTACCTATGTATGTCACGCACGGGTACCAACACGCGACCAAAATAAATGAATAAGTATAACGTAGTTCGTACATAAAGTAAGTCAAACCGAAGTCAAGAAAATGAGGAGGTTCTCAGTTAGGTTGTATTTTTATATTTATTGCATAACTCAGTCATGTATAGACTGATTTGGAGAATTCTTCTTTTCTTTGAAAGGGTAGTATATAGGTTAGCGGTAATCTGTATAATTCAATGCATCCAGGCAATGTGTGAAATATTATGAATATTATTGTCCATTACATACTTTGCCTAGGTAATGTATAAAGTTCCCAGGGATTGTATAAAATACCTGCTGGTTCACCGGCAATGTGTAAAGTAAATAGATTTGGTCTATATTTCTCTATGTTATGTAAGTACCTACCATGGGAGAAACGAACATCTATACACCGTAAGGACTATCTATCTATGTCTATGCTTGCAACACACGGCCTGACAGACTAGACGATTTTCTATTCTGTATTCGTCTAAGTACCTGGTACTTATTGACAGGCCTGCACTGTCCTCCCATACATTTTATCTCTGTAATTTGAAAACATTGTTAAAGCCAACTATTTTTAAAAGAGTAACCGTGGACTTTCTTGCCAGCTCTTCTCCATAGGAAATAACAATTTGGAACCTTACACCTAGCTTCTGACGTTTTATAAGTGCCCATGCAGGTTTATGTGAAATAAAATATTTTGATTTGATTTGGTTTGAATTAAATCTTCTTGACAGCGAGTATTGAATTCGGGTGAATGTGTGAGCTTGATGACAATTCGTTTTTTATTCCTTTTTGTTTTTGCTGGCACGGTTCGCAAAGTTGCAGTTCTAGTTCAATATCATCATCATCATCATCATCATTTCAGCCGAAAGACGTCCACTGCAGGATATAGGCCTCCCCCAACCACACACACACAGTTCAATATCATGGCGACTTATATTTTTGTATCGTGCAGAAAGCTCCTTCAGCATTCGGGCTCGTCCACCATGGCCGATACTGATACTGCATCTGTGAAGTATTTGAAATAACTAACTATCAGCAACGTAGTTTATAATATTGTTATCAGGAGTATTTACAGAAAATATCAATTTGTGTTTTTGACCAACAGTTATAGAATCAAAATGCGACGCACCGCCTGCGTCGCGTGGAGTTTACTTCCTGCTCGCACGTCTTCCCCTTCCCCGCTTTCGTCTTTTTCACACATTGCCGGCTGAGCAATCGGTACTGTATAGAATCTAGGCATTCTATACAGTACCGAAAGCTCAGCCGACAAACTTAAACTAAAACGTTTAGGTAATTTTATACTATACAGTAATCCTAGCTTGTCAAATTCTGATACGTAGTTTTTGAGTTAGCTTCAATAATACGTATTTTTCCACTGAGTGTATGTTATTATTTCAGCTGGAAGACGTCCACTGCTGGACATAAGCCTCCCCAAATTTGGGGGCTTGCCATAATCGCCACGCTTGGCAGGCGGGTTAGCGATCGCAGTTTGGTGGTAAAACGCATAGAGAACGCTGCTGCCTATTCTCTAGTAAGTCCCTTAGTCGCCTCCTACGACACCCACGGGAAGAGATGGGACGGTGCCATTCCTTACGTCCGGTACCACACGGAAAAAGTGTATGTTGATGATGATATAATAAATCTTCCCGTCACTGTTATTTACTTTTCAAGTGAAGGCATACGAATTTGTGTGGTGAAGGTACACACGGCACAAAAAGTGTTTTTTTATTGGTGGCAAATCGCAAAAAAAAAGATAAACGTTTTCTTAACATACGCTTTTATTATTACTTTTTTAATAAAACGAACTAAAAAGTTAAAATAATTTAATCTCAATTATTTAAATAAAGGCAGGAGAAATAAAGAACATTTATTAGCATGTTCTTTTTGATTTCTAATTGTCACTATGTGGCAAGCTTAAAAGTAAATAATTGAGATCAAATTATTTTAACTTTTTACTTAGTTCGTTTTATTATAAAAGTAGTAATAAAAGCTTGTTTAAAAAAAAGTTAGAAAATGTTATTTTCCAACTTTTCAGTATTTATGATGCGGGATTTACCATGGCGTAGTTTGTGGCTGCGTTTTTCACATAACGATGTTGTTTTGTGGCCACCTTCCAGCTCCAGCATCAGACCCTTTTTTTTGGGTGGGAAATCATCAAATAACTTCACCCGCTCTGGGTAGAGCAGGCGGGCGTGTCAGACATTTACTGACTAAAACCCACCCGTGTTTTCTCAGTACCCTGTGTACCAGGGGCGGCGGTATCTCTTTCCAACAACCCGCACCCCTGGCAGAAACTCGATGGGGTTGCGTCGTTTTAATTCGGAGATCCTATGACTACCTTACAACTCCATCATGAGATCAGCTCTTATCGTAATATTGCATTGACACGCAATATACATTTGGATGCAAAATTTAAGCTCAATCGGAAATCGGGGAGAGAGTCAAATTTAACTTGCAAGATTTCACACAGACACCGGGACAGATGAAAGTAAATAAAAGCATGTAAAATACCCGAAATTAAAGCAATTTTTCACTTTATAGTTTTTGGAAGTAGGTTGTTTTCTTTTTGAAATACACTTTTTATTGAATTGGATGTTCTTGCGCAGTTGCAATGTCGTTTTTATTTGGTTTGCGTTATTTAAAGAGTTATCCCAAGCGCATGCACCGCCGCTGTAGCTGTCCTCGGCGCACTGCATGGTATCGTGTGTTCATCTAACCAGTATGAAGCACACGAGAATGCCTTGCATGTATAAACATTCAAATAATGCAGTCCAGTCATAATGGGGGAGTGACTGAGCACTAACCGTCTATCTGTAGGCTCCTGCTCGCGTCATCTTTGGCCTCTGCGAGTGATAGCCGCTGAGCGCTGCGAGCACGTGCAGCCGGTGCACGGCCAGCATTCATGCGCACTACACGTGCTGAAAACTGCTCCAGCAACACACGTATAGACATCCGTAAATACACGTTATAGTTATACTCCTGATAAGGTTTATGAGGGCCACGGTTATAACGAAAGATGAGATGCTACTACACAACGACTCTGAAATAGGTGGTCTTAAATATATTTGGACAATCAGTCTGTTTCAAGAGGCATCGGTTATTTGTAGTATGACATCCTTTTAGAGAATAAAAAAGTATAAGTTCACCATCATGAAGAAACTTGTATATTCCTATCCTGTTCTGAAAAGAGGACCACACATAACTTGTGTAGCACCCAGGTCTATGCGGCGGCGTGCACAGCGGTGTGGCGCGGCGCATCAAGAAGGACTTCACCACACGCGGGGCCGAGGGCAGCAACCACAAGCTGGTGTGCATCGGGGACAAGTCGCGGCTCATTCTGCGCCGCATTTACGCGCCCAACATGCTCGTGAGCGTCAAAGATGTGCGTATCATGATACACCTTACTCACCTAACTCGGCCGAAACTGGGGTAAATGTTGATCGGCACTAAGGGTGCCGATCAACATTTACCCCAGTTTCGGCCGAGTCGGTACAAATTGAGCTGAGCCGAGCAGGTTTTTCCCGAAACTTATGTAAGTAATTTTATCGCCAGGTCGTGCCAAATGATGCCCGAACATTGTGTTCAGCACCCCTTAAACTTTACTAGTAACGAGTCCACCTCACACAAAATGATATCTATGGGTTTCTTGAAAGCACATTCGAAAATATTTTCTTGTAGTTTATTCACTAAATTCTCGTTATACATGCTCTTTTCCAACTGCTCGTTAGATGGCGCAAGCACAGTGTCGGTGATACGCGACTTTATACCCCTAAGCAAAAGGCACGCTCATCATGACGGACATGGATTAATTTAATGTTCAGCCCCATTCATGTCGGTTTCCATCTTGTTTAGAAACGATTAGTAGGTATCTAACGTACTAAAGCTATCTGTGCGTCCTCTGCTCTCCGACTACGTAGGTCTACGCGAAAACTTCGTAGGTCTACGCGATCACTACGCCGTTCTTAGGCGGTCTCTACGCTGCGCATATACAGGAAAAGTTTTTATCTAGTGCGCAAATTGTAACCACGAATTCAGCATACCATTCTAGAACCCCTAGCGCAAACATTTTTCGCCAGTTGTACAAAAAAAAATCAGCTCTTTCATAGAAAAGTGCAATACCTACGCGGTCAAAATGTATGGGACAGCAGATTTTTTTTTGTATAACCGGCGAAAAATTTCTGAGCTAGGGGTTCTAGAATGGTATGCTGAATTCATGGTTACAATTTGCGCACTGGATAAAAACTTACCCTGTATAAGTTACTTGGAACAGCGCCCAGGCGAATATTCTATAAAGAAGACAGTCACGCTAATTCTTCCAGTTTATTTTAAATGTTGAATTTCACAAGAACACCTGACATCGTATCAGGACGTGCTGTTGACAGTATGAACAGTCGAACAAGCTCTTTAGTTTATAGGCCTTGCAACTACTTTTAAACAATAATATTGCAGATAAGCTGAGTGGTCAATTCTTTTAAAACTACTCTCTTATGTATGCAAAAAGCTTAAAAAGTTATTAATCAGACACTTTAAAGTTCAGTGGACAAATTATTTTTCTGTTTACCGAATACCTATTCGAATATATTATAATCATAATCATCATAATCAGCCTACAATGTCCCCACTGCTGGGACACAGCTAGGCCTCCTCTCTTCGAGAGGGTGTGGGCCAATAATCCACCACGCAGGCCCCGTGTGGGTTGGCAGAGGTAACATGTCTTCGAATTTTTGGTTTTAGGACATGCCGGTTTCCTCACGATGTTTTCCTTCACCATTTTGAGAGCAGTGTACGCAAAGTAAAGCCCCACCTGGGTTCGAACACACGACCTGCAACTGAGTAAGTCGGGGCTGATAACACTGAGCCACCACTGCTCCTACTACTTATACTAGGTACTACTGCTCATATGCGTTATGTCATAAAACTAGTTTGAATGTAATGCTGCAGGTGGGGCGGCTGGCCCCGGCGTTCGCGGACGCGTCACTGATGGCGGCCGTCATCACCGAGGCGGGGTACCAGTACGACATCGGCGAGATCTACTACAACAAGTACCACTCGCCCGTCAAGTACGAGCTGATGGTCATCCCCATCTTCAACAAGAACAAGGTCGAGGTGAGCGCACTCGGCTGACAATGCGTTAAGATCATAGTCGAAGTTAGCGCATGAATTCGTTCGTGACCACGTTTTCGTTCCCCCGATGTGTTGGTGACATCTTCATGGGTGAAGTACCTACGTACTTTATAATTGTAATATCTGGATTGCTCGTTTTCTTTATTGATTGACGTTTTCCAAAAATGAAACCTAGCTAGGTCGATTTAACGCCTCCGAAACCTCCTGCATAGTTCATTAAAATCGTTGGAGCCGTTTCCGAGATTCAGATTAAGTATATATACATGTCACCGTAAAATTATAAATACCGTTAGATTATAATCTGTCTCGCGAGGTTGTGAACTGTCGAAAGATTGTGAACCGTAAAATACCGCTTACAATTTAACGCATTATTTTTCGGTAAATTAAATTTAATCTATCGAAGTTAAACCGTCAAATTGTGAAATGCGTGCGCGCCGCCATATTTGTTTGTTAATTCATTTTTTGTCGAATGTAAACAAACAGTGATTCGGTGATTGTAAATTGATTTCGTGTTGAAAATGACACACAGCTTAAGAATTCGTTACATAAAATTGTTGTGGAAGTTAAATGTCACCTGTGTTTCATTCCTAACTCTATGGACACAGAACGGCCTACTGTAAGACCGACCAATCAGGGACAGCCTTCGGACAGTTGACAATTTAGCGCGCGACAGATTGTGATATAACAGTTTCACTTCGATCGATTATAATCTACCGAAAAATAATGCGTATTTTCAATTATTACAAACTAATTACAACTATTAATCAAATAATAATAAATAAATATGTATTTATTCACTGAAATAAGAACACGTATTACAAAATGTAACAATGACAGTATACACTAAGTAATGGTGTCCTTACAAACCTTCACTGCGAACGACTACGATGAGATTGCCCTTGCGTCTATTGCAACGACCCATAGGTACTCCAGATACAAGGCAAAAGAGGTTTGGCTTAAGTGCATGAGTTGTAAGAGATGGGCTCATGCATCATGCGCAGATGTTCCTAAAAAGACAAAGTCTTTTAAATGCGAACTATGCACTTCATAAGTCTTTTTGATGTCAATTTTCCTATGTCATTACACACAAAGTACGTCATCTAACCCGCATAGGACGGACAGGATTTTGCTCACTTTTTTGAAGATTTCTTATAATTTGTTTAATTTAGTATAAAGTCTAAAGATTTCTTTGTATTCCATAATGTAACGAACCAAAGTATAATTAAGACTGATTAAAATGTAAAAAAAAATGATTAATAAAGATTTATGACTGATTTAGCAGAGGGTGTGTCATTTTGCACGCCTTTCCCCTACATCATACATACAGACTTTCGCTTTTATAATATTAAAGTAAGGATTCGTAGTTGTATCATTACTTACACAAACATATTATTTTCAATTCGTTTGTACTCGCAAAAAAAAAACTAATACAGAGTTAAGTTTCTTTTTGGGATTAATTCATCCCAACTACGGAACGTCAGACGATCAATAGCCCAAACTTACGACCCAGTGGGTCCCACTTAATGGCAAACGACATCGCGCAGGCCCAGACGGAGATGGCGGCATGAGCTGGAATCGGTAAACAAGGATTGGTCGTTGCCAGCTCCGGACAGAGAGGTGGAAACAGAGTAGGGAGGCCTTTCCCAGCCGTAACGGATCCCTTCATTGTGTGTGATCCGACACATGGCTTTGTTTCAATACAGTTCACAAAACAATTGCATAAATGTTTACCATCAGCGAGCGCTATACGATTCGTGTAGTAGTGTAATGTTGTATATGATCCGCAGAATGCGCCAAACATGACAGCATTCGATGAGGTGGACGAGGACATGCTGGAGAGCTACACGGAGTGGACGCTGGCGGCGCTGCTGTACTATGCGCTAAAGGAGTGCGCGGCGTCGGAGCAGTCCGCGCGCATGGCGGCCATGGACAACGCCACCAAGAACGCCGCCGACATGATCCGCAAGCTAACGTTGCTGTTCAACCGGACGCGGCAGGCCGTCATTACCAGGGAGCTCATTGAAATCATATCCGGAGCTGCGGCGCTCAAGACTGCCTAGGAGTCAGCTAGGAAAGTGCCTTTTAATTTTATGTACTTAAATGAACCGTTTAATAATAACTTTGAACACACTAACGGTTTTTTTTTCGATCGGTGTAGCTGTTAACGTGACATTATTGTCAACGTTATTTATTTAAGTCATTCTCCTGCCCTTATTCCAATGTATTTAGGGTCGGTGCAACATATCTTTTTCTTCCATGCTTATGTAGTAGTCGTCATCCCAGTAGTGACCCGTCTCGTTTCCTTAGCCCTGTCCTGTTTGGCCATGTGGACTAAAGAAACAATGAATGGACTGTGTGCAAGATAATATAAACTTCTACACAGTCCATCCATCTATCCTTGGTTTTCCCCTACTCTTTCAGTTGTCCACATAAGTACTCAAAACTCTCTTCACGACATTTTCCTAATTTCGTCGCATCACATAGATACTATGACAATCGTTTTCCACACAACTTTGCAGTCACCGGTGCCACTTCCTTTTCCAATTTCCACTAACTCTTTTACATGAATTATTAGTTTTTCTATCCATGCACAGAATGTTTATTCATATTGATATTTGAAATCCTAAGGAGTTTGGCTTTAAACGTTGATGGCGTAAATGGGACACGTGTGGAAGTCTGTATCTAGACGTTAGTTAAATTTAGGTTGCTTTCATTTTTCCTAAATTAACCCTTTACATCATTGCTGGGCCAACTCAAAGTTACAAACCACACGAACAAGGAACTCTGAAACATTTTGCTGTAAATAATATTTATATGAGATTCTCAGAAAACAAAACCAAAAACGAGCAAAAGGAAATCTTTAATTATCACAAAACATTACATGATAACGTTACCCACATGCACATCACACTTGGATCATCAATATACAGCGCTTCAGTAGGATTTTCACAGCATTTGATAACACTATTGAGAACAATAATCACCAGGGGTAGAGAGCACTGCATGTCTAAAAACTACCAACAATCGAAATCCAATTTAGTTTATTGGACTTTGTCGACTCCAGGACAAAACTTCTTCGTTTAAGAGCATAATTATCTTACATCTAGTAGAGTAACGGATCAGATCTGCTGTAGCCCTGTAGTCATGAGAAATAAATGTTGCCAGCATTGTTCCTAGCAACATTTGCCGTTGCGTGAAACACTGTGTAGCAACTGTTTCTCAACTTTTGTTTCTCATGAATACGAAGCTCATCAGTAACAACGGAATACATCAACAATATAAATACGGTCCTATATCTAAGCACGAGGGTCAGTGCTCCTCCAGGAACTTGTCGTAGGCGGCCTGGTCCATCAGCTGCTGCAGCTCTTCGGGCTTCGCCAGCTTCACCCGGAACAGCCAGCCCTGCTCGTAACACGACTTATTGATCAATGCTGGCTTTGATTCTACATCTTTGTTCGTCTCTGTCACCTGGAATTTGTAAAATAACAAAAAAAAATAATATAAATTCTGCATAAAATTTGTAAATGATAAATGATTTTATTTCTGTAAGTCGGTTTATACCAACACTTATACACGTCAATCATATTTTTTTAACTAAATGAGGTCGGCGTTTCCTATCTGACTACTCTGAGAAGAAAGGCCGAAACAAACTCAGAGGTCGTAGTCTCTTTTAAAGTCCAGACATAATCTTGTGTCTGAAATAGTCTTTTGAGGTAAGAACCACACAGATTGAGTGGACCAGTCCAATCAGTGCACGCATTTATCAGTAATCATGCAGCTCAACTCAAAACTTGATGAGCTCAACAATTTGACGAACAATACCAAAGAAAGGACATTTGGGTAGGCCGCATAAATTACTCAAACTGCCAGACCATGATTAAAAGAAAATGAGAAAAAAAAAACCAAACATATATTTTTTTATCACTCACTACATACCTAGCACAGATACTAGCGGACATATAAAAGAGCTTGATATCCTAACCCTCACTAATGAAATAACAATCACTGAGCTATGCACATCAAGTAGCCAGTGTCCTGAACCCTATTCAAGCAAAACTATTATCTAGTCTCATGGTAGGTGTCGTGATCTGTTGGGCAAAAATGGTTCTCACAGACCTTTTCATAAGTTGTGTAAAATTATCCATGACAAAGTAGACCACACGTGTCTTGAATGTAGTATAGACTTGTACATATACCTACAAATTGTCACCATCGACGATGTACCATCAATAAGGAGGCGGATCATAGCAATGAGGGAAAGCCAGGAAATAAAGAAATAAATAAACCAAGATATGAAAAATTATCCGCGGAAAACTACTGGAATGCACAGGACCCATAAATAACCTGCCTCGACGATGTCTGAACGTCTTTAAGCTAAATGGTGATGATGGTAAAATAATAATTCCGAGCTGCTCACCGTGCCGGAGACCGGGCTGTAGACTTCACTCGCTGCCTTCACGCTCTCGAGTGCCCCGCACTCTTCCCCGGCCGCGATGTTCTTGCTCACCTCTGGCAGCTGCACGTACACCACCTCGCCCAGCGCGTCCTGGAGATCAAAACATGGATATGGATCAATAGTAGAACATTCAGCGAAGGGATAAAGTAGTGGCTTATATCTCGGGCGATATAATTGAATCTGGAGCGTAGCGATAGTTAAGAAGACGAAAAAACTTTTGTCCTAGGTACACGAACAGACTATCTATAGCGTATTAATTACTAGCAGCGCTCTGTAGTTTCACCTGCGTAGTTCCCGTCTCCGTGGGACTACGGGTATAAATATAGCCTATGTCACCCAGGAATAGTGTAGCTTCCCAACAGTGAAATAATTTTTCAAACCGGTCTCTAGTTTCGGAGCCTATTCAATGCAAACAAACAATCAAATCTTTCCTCTTTATAATATTAGTATAGATTATAATTATAAGTATAGAGATACACTAATGGTTGCCCAGTGGTCGAAATTCGACCATTACTAATTTATGACTCAATGTATTTCTAATGCATTATAATATAAAAATATTAAGTAGCTTTCTGCACTCCTTCTCCATATTACTATATATTATCTTCTACATATTACACTATACCGCGGAGATTTCGTAAAAAAGGGGTACAAAGTTTTTATTCTATCTATACTAATATTATAAAGAGCAAATATTTGTTTGTTTGTTTGCTTGCTCCGAATAGGCTTCGAAACTACTGGACCGATTTTAACCATTTGGTCACCAGTAAAAAGCTAAATTTTCAGCAAGTAACATGGGCTATAATTAATTTTAAAAAATAGAGATCCTTAAGAAAATTGCAATAATGTAACCCAAAGTACCAACACTTTTCCCATAAATTTCATTATATGGCGTGCGCTGAGAACACTATTGATGATACATTAAAACCATCTACTACATGATTAAAGTAGGTACTCATTGTTGTCTGCACAAAAGTCTGCGAGGACCCTATTTCCAACTATCATAGTTAAGTCACAATAGCAGCTTTTCTGTTCTATTTAATTAGAGAGCCGCGCGTCGGAATAAACAAAAGTTCGTTACATTCGTATCGTAGTATTAATTCATAATCAAGGTCTTATACACCGGATTAGGTGAAACTAAGTAAAAGCTTGTAAAAAGTATATATTTTATTACCTTTACTAACTTAATTAATTTAATCAATAACTCTGCATGCTAGTTTTAGCGAATTGTTTTAGAAACCAAAAAAGCACGATCATCTGATTCAAAATCAAATATTTTATTTCACATAAACCTGCATGGGCACTTATGAGAAGTCAGAAGCTAGGTGCACGGTTCCAATTTGTCGCTTCCTATGGAGAAGAGCCGGCAAGAAACTCCACGGTTACTCTTTTAAAAATGATTGGCTTTAACAATGTTTTTTTTTTAATTACAGTGATTATAGGTATGGGAGGACAGTGCAGGCCTCACAGAGCATAATATTATATGGCAGGCCTGTCAATAAGTACCAGATAAAGAGACTTAGAGGAATGAAAATACAGAATAGAAAATCGTCTACAAATCTATAATCTGTAAGGCTTAAACGTTCTCTCATTCACAATATATAAAATAATCTACATAAATAAAATGAACCTATTTAAACCAAGTGACATGATTTCCAGACCATGATAATCACAAAAAAATTGTCTTTATTAAAATTGATGTAAAATGTCAAATAATGAACCGTGCATCTAGCTTCTGACGTTTCAAAAGTGCCCATTCAGGTCTATGTGAAATAAAATAGATTTAAATGACGAGAAGTATGTCACACATTGTATAAAATAAAAATAATATAAATAACATTGTAATTTGGGAGCAGTGAATAGACTTTCACGTATGAGGTACCAGAGAAGCCACATGTGTAGAAGGAATTAATGCCAAACTTCCCTGTCTTCAACATCTCTTTTAACTTACAATATGCTTTTTTCTTCGATCAATAAGAGTCTTTTTTGATAGGGACACGTTTGATGTGAGTTTTAAACTTTCCATTTAATTCATCTGTAATGTTTTAAGGTTGTGCTACAATTCTTTTTTTTGATAGGGACACGTTTGATGTGAGTTTTAAACTTTCCATTTAATTCATCTGTAATGTTTTAAGGTTGTGCTACAATTCTTGTAAACAAATTGTATTTTATTTCTATTTCGTAATGTATGACTATTGAAACCCCGGGCGGCGGGCCGTTAATTTCCGCATTCTACAATTGGTCTGCTATTTATTGTGATTTTCTAAGCACACAGGTACGACAAAAACCGTTCTAATAGCGAACACATTGCGCTAGCGTGTTTTAAAATTGGATTCATTCTTCATTATTACACACTAAGGCCCGTATTACAGAACCTCACTCAAGACACAAGCATTACTTAAAATGAGTTTAGAGCCATTTGATTGGTTGAAACTAATTTTAAGTAATGCTTGAGTCTTGAGTGAGTTTCTGTAATACGGGACTAAGTTGAATATACGAGGCACACGACACGAGTAAAATTGAACGGATGATAAATGATAACAGTAAATAAGTACCTAAACTACTGGATTGTAACGTAGTGACCGACCGCGGCGACAAGGCACCGCGAATCTTGCGTAGCTGATGAGTGTACTGACCTTCGTAGTATAGATATTACCGGTGTAGAACTTAAAAAACGTAGTTTTAAGTTACAATAATTCTTACTTTTATTTCAAAAAATAAATGATAAACCCTGGCCTATTAAAGTAAAAAAATGTTAGTTAGTATGATTTTTGGTCAATGATGTATTTTTATCTGACCACTAACCGCTATACATCGAGTGTGATTTGAATGTAGTAAGGCAAAAGTTGACAACACAAAATGTCCCGCGCTGTAGCGTAATTTGGGGTGAGAGGGATGAATCGCAAATCACCAGATATCATAATTTATGTAATAACAGGTTGCGGAACATTGATTTCCCTCGTGAGTTTGCAAAGTGTAGTTATGGGTCATGCAGCATAGTTGAAAGTAAACATGTTCTAGACAATTTATATACGGATATTATTGTATATACTCGTATTTTATGTGACGCTGCTGTATTAACCAGAGAGAAAGAAAGGTACTGGCCAAGAAGAGCTAAAGTGTGTGGTTGGAACAACCATGTTCGAGACGCTCACCGAGAGGCTACGCTTAAATACAAAATGTGGGTATGACATAACAGACCGACTTCTGGAGTAATTTATGACGAAATGTGTGAGGCTCGAAAAAAATTAAGGGTCGTCATAAATGGTGCCAAAAACAAAGGGAACAAATAAAAATGGATTTTATAGCTAAGCAAAGGGCGACGAATAATTTTCGCAAATTCGCAACGCTCAAATGTTCTGATCAATAAACAAATGGTTATGACTTACGAGTCTTATGAGACAACCGGATACTCTGCCGCTTCTGACTTTGTTTTTTTTTAACCGACTTCCAAAAAAGGAGGAGGTTGATTTCTCCCCCATTTATGGACCGATTCTCAAAATTATTTTTTTATTTGAAAGAGTATACTCCTGCAGTGGTCCCATTGGCAACAAGTTAGGATATGATGATGGAATTTCAGGGAAATCGAGGGCAACCCTCAAATTTTGTAGGTATTAACAATGTTTCTTAAATATTTTCTAAAGTTATTGAGACATTAATAAAAAATAAAATATTAACACAAAATACAGGTGGAACATACTTAATTGAAGCCCTGGCTCCTGAGCTAGGTAGCAACCTATGTTACAGGAGCCATTTGCGTACGGTCATCATCATCTCATGACGCTGAGCTGATGAAGGAAGGTACAACTCTTTAACGGTTAGGAGTTAGGTGGAGGTATAACTCCGTCAAAAGACCGATTTGCAAAATTCTGTTTTTGTTCGAAAGGGGTTTATTTCGAAATGGTCCCATTTAATTTTCATATAGATCGGATTATACATTTCGGAGACAGACAACGGAACCCTTCGAAAAATGACAGCAAATAAACCGAGATTGCTGCCATAGCATAAATGTGCATTGTTTTGACCATTAAGATGATGAAATTAGTGTGGGCTAGGTACTATAACTAAAAAGTGAAAAATAAAAACTTTTTCAAAAAAAAATACAACCGCCTTCCAAAAAACACTAGAAAGTAAAAAATAACTTTAATTTCGGAAGGCGGTGACAAGAAATTAATAGAATACAATATCCAAAGTCACCGCCTTCCGAAATTAAAGCTATTTTTCACTTTCAAGTGTTTTTTGGAAGGCGGTTGTATTTTTTTTTTGCAAAAGTTTTTTTATCATTAGAAAGTTATGACTATTCAGGTAAGTACAAAAGGTTCTTAATGAATAAAGCGACATACATGAAATAATACATCTTCGGCATGGTAGTTAGGTTAGTGAGTGAGTGACCCCGTTAAGACGAGCCAAAAACAAAAAGCAAGGGCACTTACCTATCATAATGCCTTTTTAATTCCTCATAGCTTTGGCCTTGATTATGCTTGAGATTATACGGAGGATGATAAAATAACTAACGAATTACTAAAAAATACCATGAGTCAGTTATTAGAACCATTTGCGAACATATTCAAGAAATCTTGGTTACAGAACAAATTCCAACTCAATGGACAATATCCACAATAATATTAGTGCACAAAATAGGAGACAGAAACAACATGAATAATTACAGACCCATTAGGCTAATGGTACAAAGTGTTCATTAAGATTATGGAAAGGTTGACTAAAAGACAAGACTGTAACCAGCCTAAAGAACAAGCAGTATTTCGCTCAGATTATTCGATAATCGATCATATTCATGTCGTCAAACAAAAATTCAGAAATGCAGCGAATACGAACGCCCGTTCTATCGCGTTCGTGGACTATAACAAGGCATTCGATTCTTTAAAGCATAGTTGGAAGTCACTAAAAAAACAGGGAGTGGATAATACATGCCTAAGCATAGTCCAACAAATATATGCCAAGAGCACAGCAAAAGTACAGTTCGAGAGAATCGGACAACAATTTAAAATTCGGAGAAGTGTTACACAAGGAAACCTGCTGTCACCAAAAATATTTAAAGCTGTTCAGGAAAACATCTTTTGCCAATTGAACTGTGACGAATTTGGCATTAATAAAAAGGGGAAAACTTACACCACCTTAGATTCACTGACGATCTTATTCTTTTTACAGAGAACCCTACCGCACTTCAAACCATGCTTTAGAAAGCAAAAATGATGTTTTTGAGGAACCCAAAATTAATTCCACAATTATGGCAATAAATAAATTATTTCTATCTAGCTTTTGCCAGCGGCCTCGCCCTCGTGGAGGTGAAAATTATCCCACGGGAACTTACTACCGTCATTAAAAGTATCCTACGTGTTAATGCAGGTTATAATAAACTGTGTGCTAAATTTCAACCAAATCCGTTAATTCGTGCGTGATTGAGTAACAAACATCTAAACATACAAACTATCACATTTATAATATTAGAAGGATTAAATATTATTGGTACTGACTCTCGAGTCGATGATAACAACTAAACTCACTATCGAATTTATAATATTGGTTAAAATTAAACAACTACGAGAAATGAAACTAATTCGCTATATAATTGGCGGACTACTAACTGTGTCAACGTTATCTCATTATAAGTGACAATTATACGTTAAATGCCCAGACACACTTGTTACCGGTGTGATAAGAGATCGAATGATAGCTATTGGTCAGGGAGTCGCACTCCTCGTTAACAACGATATTCCGCGTACCTACACCAATTTGTATTCCCTCTACGTAAAACCTTGAACGTGTAGGGAAATCGCTTATCATCACCTGAGAACAATATAATTGTCGTATGCGCATATTGACCATCTTTACATACCAAGACCCCTCCGTGCCTCGGAAAACCGTTGGGCCCGGCTTTCATTCGTAGATAATAGACAGTCGTTACAAGTAGTCAGAAAACCGAAATTCTGACCACGAGTCTAACCAAGTGGTATAGTTTTACCCAGTAACTGGGTTGTGAAGGTCAGATGGTCATTGTTCCTTAGGGGAAATTAAGATCTTAATCATCATGCTCAGGTGATGCTGGTGTTGGGGTACGAACCTGCGCATAGCTGGAGATGCCCACGGTGCCCACGTTGTCGCTCACCGACACCCACTCGTGCTTCTTTGTGTAAAACCGCCCTGGAAGCAAAACAAATTCAATTTATTGATTTCTTTTATTAGGCACCTACTTATAACAAAATTAATCAGAACATTCAACCATTTTTTGTTTGTTTTGAGTTGTTTCAATTGAACCTTGTATTGGATACTGGGCAGGATAGGGGGAGGTACAGCTTAGTGGACCACACGGCAGTTGTAACAAAACTAAGATAACCTGACCTCGTATTCTATTGGGACTCCATACCAGGCTAGGCCAGCAAGCCTCAAAGTCAAACCACCCTTATTGCGCACACTATTAATCACAATCTGAAACTCTGAAACATTTTGAAGGATATGGCGTGGCTAAGCCATTGTTTCTTGTGTTCGAAAAATTAGTCTGCTCAGCAACGTAGATAACGCAATGAATGTTGTTGAATTGTCAAAATGAAAGCCATTGCTACTGTGTGTTACACAATTCGCGACTGTTCGAATCGACTGGTTCACACACACACGCCAAGTGCTGTTCAAACTTAACGATATATCTGGATTCAGCAAGTATTAGCTAAATACGAAGAGTTACCCACATCTCATGACACAAGTAACTCTTGGTATTTAGTTAATACTTGCTGAAATTAGATATATTGTTAAGTTTATACTATATCAAATCAAATTAAAACTCATTTATTCAAACTAGCCTGAGAATCAGCACTTTTTGAACATCAAAATTACATAAGACAGTCCCCCAAAATGCCCATCCTTCACCACTTCCTAGTGCTTTAGCTGGGAAGAAGTGGCGCGACAAACTGTCCAGCAGGCCTATAATATTCAGACAGGAGCGGGCCGGCGCTGCCTTGAACCGGCTCCTGCCAAATCTAGGGGGCTAAACGCCTCCTGCCGGAGGCTCTACGGGGTCGGGGGGGGGGGTCGTGCGGTCTATGGCTCCTATACAGGGCACCGGTGTGAGCTCCTACATTGAGGCGCCAACCAGGCCGCCGGTTGAAGGCGATCCCTGGGGTCATGGCTATCTGGACGGTCCGGGGATACCGCACGATCTCTGGTGAGGCGGCGGGCCTCCTAGTTGGATTACCGCCATGGGATCTGGAGGAGGCAAAGGTCCTCGCGCACATCTGAGAGTGGCGCGAGGAGGGCGTAACTCGGCTGCTGCGAGAAATCGCGGCACAGCGGACAGAGCTCCGGCAGGATTTCATGGCGGCATGGAGAGTGCGATTGTCACAACCCAGTGCTGGGCACGCCACGATTGCGGTGGTAAGCGAAAATGAGAACAAGTTATTGAACAAAATAGCACATACATAACACATTCAAATGTAAATAAACTAGGAAAAAAATGTCTAGAAATACGAAAACACTATTCCCGACCTAAACATCATCTTCCTAGCCTTTTCCCAACTATGTTGAGTTCGGCATCCAGTCTTATATGGAGCGAATGCCTATCTGACCTCCACAACCCAGTTACTGGGCAATACGATACCCCTTGGTAAGACTGGTTGTCAGACTTTCGGACGTCTGACGACCCGTAACGACGGATTAACGTGCTTCTTCTTCTTCCGCGACCTTTATTTTCAAGGTCTTGTATTCCTTACAGAAAAACTTTAATAGGTGTTTTAAGAGGAATCTTCATCCTGGCCTAAGGTCGGCGGGATAAGTGCGGAACACACATACAATGACAAGTGATTGATATTAGTGTTGTTTAGTGATTGCCTTGTATTATTGCGCAAGTCCCACAAACTAAAACCAATTTTGCTGCTACACAATATAACAATCAATCAGCACGGTTATATAATAAAATAAACAAAGACATATACATTTACACTGAGCATTTTCATAAAGGAAAGAAAATGCTAATAGAATGGTTAAAATCACGCACTTATGCAGATATTGAATCATTGTTAAAATAAGCGAAAATTAGTTATACTGGCACCACCACACCCACACCCACATCCTCCCTCATACACACATCCACACAAACCTCATACATCACACACCACGCACACTCTACACACCTCACACACCCCGTCACGCATCACACACTCCCACATAAATATCAACATTCTGTTCAATTTCCGTTCGAGCGTGCGTGTTTGAACTTTCGATAATCACACTTCATGTAAATAACATTCAATCCCGCAAACACGCCCTCGAGAAAAATGTATTACCCTGGTTATATGTAACTGTAATGCTAAAAAAAATAAAAAAAAAATGTTAATTCTAAGTTGTACAAATAGCCAAAGCCATGGAAGTGCGGAGTCTCCTAACACAGGCATTATCATGCTTAAAAGGAGGCTCCAATCACAAACTAATGTAAACTAGTTGTTAAAGAAATAAACATTTTGTATTTGTATTTGTATTGATCACAATGTGTTTCATGTTGGCAGTGCGCCCACGCAGACTAATTTATCAAATCGATGAAGCAATGAATTAGCAATATCCTTTAAAATTCTCGTATTGTGATTGAAAGTATGTTACGCAATTACTACTAGGGTGTAGATAACGTTCAATTCAGGCATGAGTGAACACCCTGATTGCGTAACTCACGATTCATCGTAATCTGTTTCGTTTTGAAACAGATTGATAAACCATTGCTTCATATGTTCGACAAATGTGTCTGTTCAACAACGTAAATAATGCAACGAATACTGTTGAACTGTCAAATTGAAACTCGTGAGTTACGCAATTATACAGGAGTCAAATGAGGATTTAATCAAAATCAAAATATTTTTATTTCATATAAACCTGCATGGACACTTATGAAACGTCAGAAGCGTGCGTGCACGGTTCCAAATTGTCGCTTCCTATGGAGAAGAGCCGGCAAGAAACTCCACGATGACTCTTTTAAAAATAATTGGCTTTAACAATGTTTTCAAATTACAGTGATAGTAGGTATGGGAGGACAGTGCAGGCCTGTCAATAAGTACCAGGTACCTACTTAGAGGAATGAAAATACAGAATCCACAAATCTACAGTCTGTAAGGCCTACAACGTTCTCTCATTCACAATGTGTAAAATAATCAACCTACATACAATGAACTTGTTTAAACAAAGTAACATGATTACCATGACAATCATAAAAAGTAGTCGATGTTAAAATTTATGCATACTGTCAAAAAATGACGAGAATATGCATCGAAGAATATGTCAGCATTGTAAAAAAAATAAATAAAAAAGAACATTGTAATTTGGGAGCAGTGGGACTTTCACATAGTTATGCTGTTAATGAGGTACCATGGGAAGCCACATGTGCAGAAGGAATTAATGCCAAACTTCCCTGTCATCAACGTAGTCTTTTATTCATTACTTTAATCTTATATTATGCTTTTTTGATAAGGATACGTTTGATGTGAGTTTTAAACTTTCCATCGCTAAGTTCTGTAACCGACTTTGGCAACTTGTTATAGAAGCGGAAACTGTTTATTGGAAATGACTTGCTAGTTTTAGTTAATCTAAATTTTGGAATCACAATTTCATCTTTACTACGTGTATTCAGACTATGGAAATCGCATCTTTTTATGAAAAGGCCTAAGTTTTTGCGAACATACAAGATATTTTCTAGGATATAAAGAGAAGGCAGAGTTAGTATATCAATTTCGCTGAATTTGTTTCGAAGAGACTCCTGAGGCCCCATTTTATAGATTGCGCGGATTGCCCTCTTTTGTAAAATGAAAATTGAATCTACGTCAGCCGCCGATCCCCACAGCAGAACGCCATAGGACATAATACTGTGAAAATAAGCAAAGTAAACTAACCTAGCTGTGGCTACATCAGTCAACTGCCTTATTTTTCTTACTGCGTAAGCAGCTGAGCTTAATCTACTTGAAGGAGCTCTAATGTGAGCACCCCATTGCAATTTTTAATCTAAAGTAATTCCCAAAAATACAGTTTCCGAAATAGCATCTAGTTTCTTGCCATCAAGTTTTAAATTTAGACCTACATGAGGGACATTTGGTAACGAGAACTTAAGACATTTAGTTATGTTCGCATTGAGAAAAAGATTATTAGCAGCAACCCCTTTCGAAAGAATAGCTAGACTATCGTTGACATGTAAGACTTCCGTATCTTTTTTATCTATTCTAAAAATAAGACATACTTAAAAAAAAATATTCGAGAAGTTAGCCATCAGGTAAGGAAGGTCATTAATATAAACTAGAAATAAAAAAGAGCCAAGAATTGAACCTTGAGGCACGCCCACCTTAACTAAACACCCCGAGGACGTCGCCCAGTTACCGTTTACTTTTTGCTACCTGTTTGATAAATAGGAAAGTACAAGATCAGCGTGGACAAGTTTTCCACGAATTCCGTAGTGGTGTAAATTACAGATGAGTGTATTGTGGTCAACGCAGTCAAACGCTTTTGAGAGGTCACAGAAAATGCCAATCGCGTCCTGGGCATTCTGAATTCAAAATGTGACTGATGAGTTTTACTCCTGCGTCAATCGTCGACCTACCTTTCGTGAAACCAAACTGTCGACTATGTAAAATCCCATTGGAGTTAAAATGTGACAACATCTGGTCTAGCATGATTTTTTCATAAATTTTTCTCAATGCTGGAAGCACAGTCTATAATTAGAGGGATCACTCTTACTATTATTAGAACTCCAATATTTCAGTGATATCGTCAATTAACATCTGACTGAGTAACTTGGCAACTTGTATCACTACGTCGCGCGTCGTCATTAGCACAGCTTTCTCTAATCACTTGTAAAACATAAATTCGCTTATCATTTGAAACCATTAATTATAACAAAGAGTGTACATTCGCCAGGGCGCTTGAAGGTTTTATCTATATTATAACGAATTATGAAATAAATATCGACATTATGTAGGTACTTTTGACTATTGCGTTAAAAGTATTAGCTTATTACGAAATAATGTGCACAGTTGTAATGTAACGACAGGGCTCTGTTCAGTATTAGTTTCATAACGTACCGCGTGTTTACAAGACAGAATAGGGTGAGATAGTGCCAAGGCGACGTTGCGTAATGTTTTCGACTCAGCTGATAACAGATGCTTATTAACTATTTGTTGGATTGGATCTTTTGAATGAGCGGAGAATCAGTTGGCAAGTGAGGCCGTGCTAAATACCTCAGAAATTAAACGTGTGTTGATAAGTAAAACGAAAACCAAACTATACCAGACAACACCAGTCATGACTAGGTACTCGGTACCTACATATTTCTTTTTAGATATCTATGTAATTTATCTTGGAAAGAGCATTGTCTCATGAGGCCCTTGGCCCATTGACACTTAATGAAGGTCAATATCAATAAGCAATACTCCAAACAATTTGTAGATAATTTAACAGCATCCTTATCAGCAGATACCTACACCTCTAAACTAAATGAACTCTTGATTGAGGATCCAGAATATGTAGGCACAGATAAGTGCTTAGTTTTGAATAAATTAAACGTTCTACAGCCCAGCAGACTAAATTGTATAGTGATTCTTTGAAAGCTTTTTGGTAGCCTGAATGTATCTGTATTCTATCTGTAATGACAGGCAGAATACATGAAACATTCGTGGTTATTGGGAGGTTAGTTACCTTTGTGTTGTGTGCTGTAGAGTGCGCGGCCGCAGCACTGCGCGGCCAGGCTGCTGCGGGTCAGTCGTGACGTCACTCGGAACACGCTGCACACCACCATTCTCTTACTAGTGTCCTGGAATCATAAACGTCAACATCACCATTAGCCTGGGGTACCACTGACGTCGTGGTCTGCGAGTATGATACACGTTATTTGTGAAACAGATAGGTTTTCGCCGCCGCTTTAGGTAGAACGAATCGGTAGAAGGTAATTATAAAGCACGCATGCATGATACGGAGGACTTCATAGAACGGGTAAAGTGGAGGAGATTGGTGAATTAATAATAAACGAAATTATCATTAATAAGCAGGCACTGGTAAAACCACCCCATCCCGTAGAAAAATAAGAAAAGTTGGTGGTTGATGAAATGGGTTATATGAGACTTTGATTTAAAAAAAATATAGAAACAATGATATAATATATTATATCATTGTTTCTATATTTTTTTAATATCCTTTCATATTGAAAAATAAATACATTTAAGTTTAGTATCTAATATTAAGCTTACCTAAGTCGGCGTGGAGGGGAGACGTTAAGCGTACGCGCAGTGCGGCGCGTGGTGCGGGAGTGCGGGGCGACGCGCGCGCTCCTCACCATTATCATCGACTTCACCACACAACAGATACGACAGAAGTCTCTCTAATAAATCTGAACGTGTGGCGTATAACAAGGAAGATAACGGCAAGGATTATCAGTGTCACAATATTAGACCGCCTGCAGTCTGTCACTGTCACGGCAGCTGAAGCCTGTTCATAAGGGTGAATATTTGAAGATAGACATACTCAGGATTCATAAATTAAGTTAAAATAATGCTTCCAGCATTATTTTAACTCTATTATTACAACTATTATGGATTTAACATAAAGTTTATACTTGGTGCAAGAAACGAAATAAATCAATTGCACAGTATTTGAACCATTATAGAAGACTGAATCTGAAGCTGTTTTTTTTTTGTCGAACAGTGATGAGATATGAAACACACAGTAATTAGTATTTATAAATGGTAATTATGCTTTGTGATTGGTAATTATAATTACGATGAATAATATACTTAAATCAAATATTTATTTATTATTTAGGCAACATATTAATCAATCAAAATCAAAAGTCATTTATTCAAACTAGGCTGGTGTCAGCACTTTTTGAACGTCAAAAATTACAAAAGACAGTTCCCCAAAAACGCCCACCCTTCGACACTTGTGGCGCAACAAACTCCCCAGCAGCACAGCTGTCTGTTATGTTAGAAGAACTTGATTTTATACAATGGTAGGATACGAAATATAAAAAAAAAATGTTCTAGATATAATAGACCAATTATCGAGGTCGCTAGCTAGCTATATCTTGCAATTTAACTCATTATTAAAAATAAAAAACAATGAGTAGATTATGTCAACACTAAGTAAATTCAAATGAATTAATACAGTCAAATAAAAACAAACAATTATGTTAATAAAGATATGACCTGTCAGTAGGCAAGGAAACTCTGGTGAAAGAACACAAACATTGTCTTGAGTTAATCACAGCGACCAACTATTCTTATCGTTTAAGTAGTCGTTGATTGAATAGTATGCCTTTGCGCAAAGGTTGGATTTTACTTTAGCTTTAAACGCATTAAAATTCAAATCTAGCACAGAAGAGGGAAGCTTGATATAAAAGGTTATACCAAGACCAATAAATGAGTTATGAACCTTATGAAGCCGGTGAAATAGCACGTAGTTTGTCCTTATTTCTAGTATTAATATTATGAAAATCACTGTTTTTATTGTACAAGTGTATGTTTTGTCTTATATATAAGATGTTGGCCAAGATGAATTGCGATGCCACGGTGAGTATACCAATATCTTTAAAAAATTATCCAAGAGAAACTCTAGCACCTAGTTGATAAATTGCTCGAACAGCTCGTTTTTGAAAAATAAAAATATTTTAAATATCTGCGGCTTTGCCCCACAGGAGAATGCCGTAGGACATAATGCTATGAAAATAACTAAAATAGACTAACCGCGCTGTGTCAACGTCAGTGTATTGTCTTACTTTCCTGACGGCGTAGGCGGCCGAACTGAGCCTTCCCGCTAGGCTTGATATATGTGAACCCCACTGAAGTTTGGCATCTACTGTTATGCCTAGAAAAACTGCCCAGTCTACAGTCTCAAGTACCTCATTATCTACGACGATGTTCGGTCCTAGATTCTTAACATTCGGTAAGGCGAACTTTATACATTTAGTTTTCTTGGCATTGAGAACTAGGTTATTTGTGGTAAACCAATCGGTAACCATTGCGAGTGCACTGTTTACGTCGTCAAAATCTTGTCTATCCCTATCTACTTTAAAGATAAGAGAGGTATCATCAGCAAACAGTACGATGTCACAGATACCCTTTAAATAGAATGGTAAGTCATTAATATATACTAAGAACAAGAATGGACCCAGTATTGAGCCTTGAGGTACACCTAACTTAACTGGTAGCCCGGAGGATTTTACTCCATTAACATCTACACATTGATGCCTATTTTGCAAATAAGAACTTAATACGTTGAGTGCTTCGTTTTGAACACCGTAATGACGTAGTTTACGCAAAAGCGTGTCATGGTGCACGCAATCAAAGGCTTTTGAGAGATCACAGAAAACTCCAATAGCATTTTGCGAGTTCTCCCATGCGTCGAAAATGTGTTTCAGCAGAGCAACACCTGCATCGGTAGTCGAACGACCTTTTGTAAAGCCATATTGTTCATCGTGAAGGAGGTTATTTAAATTTAAATGTCTTAGCAACTGCGTTAGTATCAGCTTTTCAAATATTTTACTAAAAGCCGGTAGAACAGAAATAGGTCTGAAATTGCCAACGTTATTTTTGTTGCCTGATTTAAATAAAGGTATGACTTTACTACTCTTCAATGAGATCAGGAAAAGATCCTAAATCAACACATTTATTAAAAGTAATAGCTAGATAGGGGGCAACGATATCGATTATATTACTTAAAAGTTTAATGGAAATTCCCCAGTAATCAGCAGTGTTTTTAGACTTAAGTGTATTAAAAATATTAACTACATCACGAGGCGTTACATGTTCGAAACTAAATAAACGACTACATTTGGGCACACTACTATGCAAAAGGTTTTCAGCTTTAGACGGGGACGAATTTAAAGAATGAGTCGTAGTTATAGGTATGTTTGCAAAAAAATCATTAAAAGCCTCAGCTACGTCAGCAGCTTTATCAACTAATTTGTTGTTGACCATAATCTCTAATTGTTTTTCTTGTTTAACCGATTTACCTGTTTCACTGTTAATAATTTTCCATGTGGTTTTTACTTTATTATTAGATTTTTTTATAGTATCGCTTAATAATTTAGATTTAGCAAAAGCACAGATTCTTTTAAATAATTTTGAATAATTTCTGATATATTCTAAGAAAGGAGTGTCAAATCTGTATTTTTTTAAACCGTACAATTCGTATAATCTTGCTCTACTTTTATAAATTCCTGGAGTGGCCCATTGGTTGAAGCCAACGGAGGTGTCATTAATATCAATGGTTTTGGTCTTAAAAATAGATTGATATTCCTTTTGCACAACATCAAAAAGGGCTCCATAGATTTCGTTAGGATTCTCGTGTTCTACTATTAATGATGTAATTATATGAGCTATATTATTTTTAAATTTGGTGCAACGACTAGCTGTATATGGCCTGCATTCTATTTTATGCGGCTTTTAATGTGAAGGCAAAGGGAAGCTAGCTAATAAACCGCAGTGGTCGGACGTTAAATCACTTAAAACCAATTTATTTTTGGCATCACAGTCACTAAATATATTATCAAGGCAAGTCGACGAAGATGCCGTGATCCTAGTAGGTTCGAAAAACAAATTAATTAAATTAAAAGATCTGAACAGATTGAGAAGTCTAATAGTTAATGGAGTAACTTCTAAAATATTAATATTAAAATCTCCACACAAATGGCAATAAACTTAGATATAACGCGGTACATTTTTGTGTAGGTACTTATTATATTTTTGAGAAGCTACTATAGCATTTTTATACCATTTGCTGTAGGGTAATATTATCAAATTGTGTGTACTGTTTATTATAATTATTTTACTTTGTTACTTGTTTTGTCTAATTTGTAAAAATCCTGGCTTGATTTTCGTACGTTGTTTTCGGGTGACCACTGAAAATCAGCGCTGTGCTGTGGGTCCCATAGCACAGCATCATGCTGAGTGGAAGCCTTCTTGTCACAGTCACGGCGCCGGCCGGCGGCGTGCAGCTGCCGACTATGTATGTTCTGTATGCCTATGTTTAAAAATATTTGTGATATTATCATGTTTTTTTTTAAGATGTTATTTAATTTTTTTATATGCACGTGTTTCTGTGACAAATAAATGCATTCTTCTTTCTTTCTTTATTCATATAATATTTACTTGATTTAAATTTTTTTTAATACTCAAAATCAACTGGTTTTCTTAAAAATCAATATAATATTATCCAGGCCAGATAATTTTATATTAATTTGGGGAGGGCTGAAATGATGACGATTCATCATTTCAGCCAAAAGACGTTAGCCATTACTGGACATAGCTCCCCCCCAAGCTCCTCCACTTCGACCAGTTCTGTGTTTCCCGCATCCAGCGGATTCCTGCGGCCTTCATAAGGTCATCGGGGCACCTTGTGGGAGGATTTCCAATACTAGGTCTTCCGGTACGCGGTCGCAACTCCAGAACCTTTCGCCCCATTGGCCATCTGTTCTGATGTGCCCTGCCCACTGCCACTAAAGTATGGCAATTCTTAGGGCTATGTCGGTTACAAATCTGGCAAACAACCCAAGACCCAGATTGACCTGAAACTATACCGAAGACATCCCGGATGGCAGCTTTTACGAGATTAGGATGGCACTGAAACAGCTTTAAAACAACAAGGTGGTGGCCGGGTCACCTGGCGGAGTTATGGCCGAACCTCCGGGAACCGCGCCGGCGGAAAACCCGTTCTTAAGGCCCTCCAAAAGCTTTGATTCCGTCATACTCGAGAGCAAAACAAGCATGGGATAGAAGTGTGATGTTACTTTTCTTTAAAAAAGGTGACAATGCCCCTTTCAAGAATTATAGGCCCATCCCACTTCTAAGCCATGTCTACAAGATGTTATCAAGAGTCACCACGCACCATGTCGGGCGCAAGTTTGACGACTTTCTGCATCCCGAGCAAGCCGGATCCACATACATACGCTGCGGCAGGTTATACAGAAGGCCGAAGAGTATATCTGCCTCTTTGCTTAGCTTTTGTGGTCTACGAAAAGCCTTCGATTCGATCAAGGCATAAGCTATAGTGCAGTCTCTTCAACGGTGCCAGATCGACCATCGGTACCTCGAGGTGCAGAAGTGTCTATTCGAAAAAGCCACTATTTTCAGTCCGAATCCAGGATCAGATCTCGAAACCTATCCTTCTGCAGCGAGGTGTGAGACAGAGAGACGTTATCTCTCCTTAGCTGTTCACCGCTTCACTGGAGGATGTCTTCAAGGTTCTGAAATGGAAAGGGGCTGGTATCAATATCAATGACGAGTACTCAAATTCAAAACTCAAACTCAAAGCATTTATCTATAATAATATTATACAGAGGAAATATTTGATTGTTTGTTTGCATTGAATAGGCTCCAAAACTACTAAACCGATTTGAAAAAAAAAACACTGTTGGGAAACTACACTATCTCCGGGTGATATAGGCTAAATTTTATCCCCGCATTCTCACGGGAACGGGAACTACGCGGGTGAAACCACGGAGCGCTGCTAGTTTCAAATAAACTAATTACAGGCACTTTTGAATAGTCAAGGTCGGTGAGTTAGAAAGATGAAGCTAGCCCATTCCAAAGCCCAATAGGTACTTAAGCAGAAGATCTCCACCTTCAGCATACATCGCTTCACGTACACGCCATGTCCACTATATCATCGGCACGGCACCTTCTGTTTGCCGATGATATCGTTGACATGGCTACGACTATGGAGGATTTTCCGAAAGAGTGGGTCCTAAAATGAACATGGACAAGGATCTGTCTACTAATTTAAATAAAATTAACTAAAACACTACTACAAAACTCAGTGTACGTAATAAATAGAACTCAGACCTATACAAGTTCCATCTTATACATTTCTTCAGCTCGATGGGAACTTATACAAAAACTGAGGCTGACAGACTGAGGCTTTAGCCAATGTTTCCTCCTTTGATTGCTGTTTTTTTCCGAAGCATGTTTACTCAGAAAAAAAGTATCAGTTAGTGGTAGCTGGGTAGTCAGTTTGTAAGATTATTTTGTTGTCATTAACAATCGATCATGCGTTGGTACAAACGCTTCCACCATGCGCTGACCCAGCGGAGTAAAGAAGTTCAATATAATATGAGGCCAGCGTATATACTGGTTCAATATAATAAGAGGCCAGCGTATACTGGTACTAATCACCATTTTTTTTACAAGGTTTTAATTAACTTGCAATGTACCTATGTATGTTTGTCTGGGTGGAATCTTGCAACTTAATTTTGAAGCAGATATCTTTAACCGATTGAGCTGTTTTGCATGCATATATATATCGCGTGAAAATGCAATATTACGATGACATGGAGCTGATCTGATGCTGGAGCTGGAAGGTGGCCATAGGAACTCCGCAATAAAACGACACAACTCCATCGAGTTTGGGCTCGTTTGGTTCCTATTGACGAGTACTTTGTTCTTATATAGTAACCAGGGTCTGATGCTGGAGCTGGAAGGTGGCTATAGGAACTCCGCAATAAAACGACACAAACCCATTTGCACGCTGTCCGGTAAGGACCAAGCCCAGGTCGACAGCGCGTTGTGTTCCACGCACGCCTCAAAGAGATGTCAGCACAAACTGTATATATACGTCGTTGGAAGCATTGATTAATAAAAATAGGGATAGTCCAGTTAATCAGCCGACAAGCTTCAAGGTTGACCAATAAAACGTTTAAAAAACCTAATGCAATGCAACGCAACTTGCATAAAGTTACACGCGCACGCGTCACCATTTTCCGTCCGTCACCGGCACACAGTTACCTAGTCGAAACTGCTTTATGATCGATATATTATTTTTAATTCCATTTTTTTTTTTAATCTAAGAAAAGATCTCGTCATTACGATGAATAATTTTCATCCTCTAAAACTGCTAGTTTGTCCGGAAAAAATATTTTATGGTTTTGTTGTAAAGAAGGAAACAAAAACCGAATTAATTTAGCCAAGTCTTGACAGTTTTTACTTTAAAACTAGTTTAGTCTTTGGCTTGTTGGCTATAATTCTACACTATCAGCATGTACCCATAGTTGTCCGTTCAGGAGTCATAAGTCTCGGTAAAATGAAGAAAAGTAAGTAGAAAGTACTTTTTTATCAATGTAACTTAACACAAGTATTTTATCTATAGATAAAATACTTGTGTTAAGTACACACGGCTACACATCAAGCTATACATTTCCAGTATAAGCTGATCTCGCTTTGTATAGGTTTTCCGTACAGTGCGAGATCAGCGTAAACTGGAAATGTATAGCTTGATGTGTAGCCGTGTGTACATTAAAATACTTATAATAAAAATTTTAAAACACATATTTATCGAAAAACATAAAACACAATATCTTTTTCAAAATTAAAGCAAATAATTAATTAACTAGTAGGTAAGTAATGCTTTATTTGCCAAAATGTAGGTGTGCAAAGTAGTATGCTGTTATTATTAATGTGGCCCATTTACATTCTACCATTACATGTGGTGTGCAAATAAATAATTTCCGAATACATTAAATTATTCAAAATATCATAATATTCCTTCACTAAACGTTACAAAAAGTTCTGATTAAATAAATCAATTGCAAATATTTAAGTTCACAACGCATTAAGTACATAATTTAAAAATATCACAACACTACATCAGTTAGATACCATTAAGATTGTTAAAAAATTTCAGATTTTATGTCAATGATAATGTCAAAATAAAAATAGTAATAATAAGTAAATGTCAAATTTAAAATAAATAAAATATAAATAAACCAAAATTGACATTACTTTCTTTCTTCGAAATGTGACACAAATTCCTCAACAGAGTAAAAACATTTTTCTTTAAGCCACTGAATCAGCTTTTTTTTAAACATAAGGAAAGGTATTTCTTTAAAGGCGTTTGGTAACTATACATAAACAAAAAAAAACAACAACAATAAATTATTTATTAAAAATAAATTATTGTCTCTTCCAGTTTCTCTTTTATGGGGTACTGTGTTGAATGTTATAACAAAATACCTTGTGATATATTGCAATTAAATGAAAGGAAATTTAAAACTCATATTAAAAGTAAACTTTGTAAACAAGCGTATTACAAATTAGAGGATTAATACAAGATAAGAATGCTCGGAAACATGCTGGTCCTGCTCCATAGGACAATCTAGAGTCTAGACAAAATCAAACTGGTTGCTAATTGAATTGTATAAATAATTATATTTATGAGATTGATTTACACTCAGTGATTACTTTAATTCACACACTGGCTTAATACTTGTTAATATTCTAGGAAAATCGTATACTTACTCTTACAATGTTTATAAATATGTGAGCACCATGTTTCTATCGTAAAATTAATTTATCTGTATTGCTCCAATTGCATTCTTTTTACCTATTTTGGTATGGTAATTTTATTCTGGGTGCATCGTTTTCACACATAATTATATAATGAATGTATGTAAAATTTTGCACTTAAACCATTTTAAAGATTAACGGTGGGCTTTTTCGCGGGGATCGTGCGGTCCATGGCCCTTTAAGGGGCGCTGGTGTGGGCGCCGACATTGAGGCGCCAACCAGCTCGCAAGCTGAGGGCGTCCCATAGGGTCATGGCGATCAGGATGATCCGAGGATATCGCACGATCTCCGGCGAGGCGGCGGGCCTCCTTGCCGGATTACCGCCATGGGATCTGGAGGCAAAGGTCCTCGCGCAAATATGGGAGTGGCGCGAGGAGGCCAAACGCCGGGGCGTAAGTCCGCTGCCGCAGGAAATCGCGGCACAGCGGACAGAGCTCCGGCGGGATCTCATGGTGACATGGAGAGAGCGATTGTCGCAACCCAGTGCTGGGCACGCCACGATTGCGGCGGTAAGTCCCCTCTTTGAGGAGTGGTTTGAGAGGCGGCATGGCGTCCTCACCTTCCGCCTGACGCAGGTCCTCACCGGACACGGTTGTTTCGGGAGGTTCCTGTTTCGGATAGGGCGGGAGGAAACGCCCGGGTGTTTCCACTGCGAAGATCGCCCTGAGGACACGGTGGAGCACACGGTGGCGGTCTGCCCTGCTTGGGCGGAGCACCGCCGTGTCCTCGTGGAGGCGATCGGCGGCGGCGATCTCTCGCGTCCGGCCCTGGTCCAGGCCATGGTACGGAGCGAGAGGGAATGGGGAGCCGTCACCTCCTTCAGCGAAGCAGTTATGCTCGCGAAAAGGGAGGCGGCGCACGTGAGGGAGAGGCAGCATATGCGCCCTCGCGACCCCAGCCGCCGCAGGATACGGAGACGCCCTGGGCGTCGGGAATCCCAGGCCGATTTCCGGCCACCGTAGGCATGGGCTTGCGGACGGCGAGTAATGGGTAGCTCGCTGTCCGGTAAGGACCAAGCCCAAGTCGACGGCGCGTTGTGTTCCACGCGCGCCTCAAAGAGATGTCAGCACAAAAAGTGATGGGACCCGCAAGGGTCGATGCCTGCCAGGGGTGCGGGTTTGTTCGAAAGAGACACCACAGCCCCTGGCTTAAGGGCTACTGAAGGAACACGGGTGGGTTTTAGTCAGTAAAAGTCTGACACGCCCTCCTGCTCCACCCAGAGCGGGAGAAGTTATTTGATGATTTCCCACCCAAAAAAAAAAAAAAAAAAAAAACGGTGGGCTTTTTTGCCCATTCTTCTCCATATGAAACTACATTTTGAAAGGGGCGATTAGAATCAATTCTATTTTAATGTAAATGTTGATGTTCAAAAGTGCCTTATAAGTGCCTAATTGAAATAAATGCTTTGACGTTGCCTTTGAAGGTGAATTGGAATTTATAGATGTATGTACCTATGTCCATACTTTACAAGATAGTGATAATGATTAATTTTGTTAGAGTTTAGTGGCTTTTTGTTGTAGTTTTGAATAAAATTAACTGTAAAACAATTTCTTTTTCATCATTTATAGGTACTCATTTATTTAATTTTGCTTTTAATTAATTTATTATTTGCTATAATCTTGAAAAAATATTGATTTAGTACTTTTTTCGATAAGTATATGTTTTAAAATTTTATTTTATTTCTTAATTATAAGTGTTTTAATGTAACACAATTATTTTATCTGTGACATTATTGATAAAAAAAGTACTTTTTACTTCCTTTTTTTTTCATTTTACCGAACCTCGTAACTCTTGACCGGACAACGCGCGTAGAATTATAGCTGACAAGCCAAAGAATAAGACTAAAGTAGTGTTAAAGCAAGACTTGGCTAAATTTTAGCAACTTTTGTTTCATTCCAAACAACAACAAAATTTAAAAAAAAAACCGGACAAACTATCAGTTTCAGAGAAAAACGTACAATGACAATTATTTATCGTAATGACAAGATCTTGTCATTGATATATTTTTTAACGGGTTTTATAAAAATAAATCCTATGTGCCTCAATTCGACCCACTGTGCGACATCGTCGCTCCGCAAGTGCGTCGCGGTGACTCGTAGTGTGGCATGCTCTAAGCAACTTCTTTTATTCGTTTTCTCCGCAGTCGGTATAGCTTGAGCGTGTAGCTCGTAGCCATGGGACAACATGGAGACTATTTATTTATGAACTGGTCATAGTGAACCTTCTGCACGCTTCAACTTGAGTCGTCAGTGCAACTACACTCAAAATTGGTACCACTATCACAAACTGTCTTAGATAAATACCTCCATTCTTCTGATCATTTGGGGATGTTGACACATCGGAGTAACTAAAATTTGAGGATAATTAGTCTTTGAACGAAACTTTTGAACTCATCAAATTACGCTGAACGAAAGGTACCATATCGACCGGATTAAGTCTTAGATTACGTTGCTCCTATGTTGCCTGTCGCTTATATTTAGAAGTCAAGACAGTTTTTTGATTTTATTTTTTATTCTTAGCAAGTAAATCCACCGGTACGATTTGGTACAATGACTTCAACCCAGTATCTTAAGTGGCATCGCATTAGATATGCACATCCCGGTGACGAGTGACACAGATGTCTTTGACAATGTGTCGTCCACGGGAGATAAGTGTTATCACTCAGTATGACGACACCCTGCTGGGGGTCGCAGTGTGTACTTATCTCTGTATACTTGATAACACAAAATAGGTATACACTGGTCGGTGTATTAAAGGTTGGCAAGTATCTTGGAAAATGTAGGCAAGACAATATAAGTGAAGATCTTGTTACTCTTTGCCTAAAATTAAAAATTGTAATAAAACAGGGAAACACCCGGAATTAATCTTGCAGTAGTGTAGAACCTAGCATAATGTTCATTCATTTAATGCATAGGCATGATTATAGAATCCTAGTATTTCCATTCAGCACCCTAATTGCGTTCATCATCATAATTTCAGCCGAAAGTCGTCCACTGCTGGACATAAGAACCTCCCTCCCTCTCAAGCTCCTCAACTTCGATCGGTTCTGTGCTTCCGGCATCCAGCGGATTCCTTCAGTTTTCACAAGGTCATTGGTCCACTTTGTGGGGGGCCTTCCCACTCTACGTCTACGTGCGATATGCGATCGCCACTCCAGAACCTTTCGACCCCAACGGCCACCTGTTCTGCGAGCAATGTGTCCTGCCCACTGCCACTTAAGTTTGGCAATTCTTCGGGCTATGTCAGTTGCCTTGGTTCACCTGCGGATCGCTTCATTCCTGATTTGATCACGTAAACTCCGAGCGTAGCCCTCTCCATTGCCATTTCAGTGCTTTTAGCCTGCTGATAAGGTCCATTGTGAGCAACCACGTTTCAGTGCCATAGGTCATCACTACCAACACGCACTGTTCAAAGACTTTCGTCATGAGACACTGTGGTATTTGGGACGAAAATGAAAATCCATCCTACTGACGGTGTGTTACGTAACCGACCCACAGGTTTGTTCTGAACACTCAACTAAGTAAGTCATGCTAACAACTCCTGTATTAAAAGCTTTTTAACTTTTCTAAGAAAAGCATTTTAATAACATAGAAACCTAATTATTTAATTTTATTGGAAGTACCTATAACCACGAAAACTATTGTTTTTATTACATGCTGAAATAAAATCATCATTTTACTTCATAATAACGTGATACATCTCGCTCGGACGTAAACAATTACGCGTTGTAGTTAGCAAACAAACTCAGATAGCAATTGATACGGAATGATCACTTAAGCGCTCTCTAACCTAGGGACGCGGGACGGTATAAACTAAGAAATAAAACCACTCGTTAAACTTAACTTAAAACGTTTATTTGGACTATGGCGACTGATGCATCTCGAAGCGTAACAAAGCGAGCTAGAGATCTGAGAGGTATAGTTAACTAAATTATACAGGTTATTGTAAACTGTGGTTTCTACTATGGTTTCCGTTTGTGTAGAACACTTACAAGCATACCTGTAACCTACGTAAGCACTCTTTTACTCAATGAATTGTTGCGAAGAGTCAATAAATGCGTATCGGTACGAATACGTGTTAAGTTCCGTATGCCGTATACGGAACTTGATTCGATGAAAGGACTGAGTAATTTGCGTTTTGATCAGAAATATTATTATAAGCAAAACAGTGAATGAAATAGACGACATAAAATAAGATCATTACTTAAGCAAAAACAATAGTCCGCGGTAACAATGTACGTGGAAGAAGTGCATTATTGAGCAAATACACTTAAACGAGTGGTTAACGCTCACGTCCGGCTGGAACGGTACTGTTCCACCAAGTAGCAATCTATGGCATAAGAATGGCTTATATTAAACACATTTAAACTAACTGACAATCTGTAACATGAAAACATATGTCTATCAATTTGGTTATTTATTATCTATGTTAGATTTCAATGTTATAACTAAAATGTAAAAGGTTGTTACGTTACAATTTTGGTCGGATCACACAAGTTAGTTGATGAAATTCCCTAAAATATTGCTTACGTTGAGAGTTGGTAGAATCCCACCAGATAAGTATGCAAATCACGAGCCAGCAATAAGAAACTGCCGCTAATGTCTTCAAGACGTCCCTAAAGATGTTTGATAGAAAATAGAAGACGTTTTAATAAAGTCACATATGAGAGAAATCCTGATATTGACGTAAAGAATAGTTTGTTAATGCAGGCCTCAGAGCGAATAAGTGTTGTGTCGTATCACAAGTAGCAGGGCAGTGCCACGGAGGTGCTGAAGATGGCTCCGATGGAGCTGATGGAGGCAGCGACGCAGCCCACGACGCCCAGCGCCACCACCTCGTAGCACACCATCTTCCTCCAGCCGGGCGCCTCACTGTTATGATACCAATTACATTACATATATCTACTTAATGTTAAAAGATGACGCTTTCTCATTAGGATAATCGTTGCTTTAACTTGTATTTAATTATTGTGAATCGTCTAGCTTTGTACGTCAACTAGAAATGTGATAAAAAAATAAACGATGATTAACAAATTGGGTCTATTAAGTAATAGCTAACAGCAACACTCATTGGAATTTTATAATCACTTATTGTTTTTTAAACTACCTTTACGTTTCTAAAATTAACTGGCTTTTAAGTTGTTGTAGTTTTATTCGAGACAAAACATAGCTTCTATCTTAAGAGGGCTGTTACAAATTGAAGTAGGTATTCAGTTTTAGGTCAATTAAACGGGGCGTGGCAGCTGATCATGCGCCTGTGTCTAGTGAAGTACGCTACTCACACATGCTAACCGTTATCATTCGGAAGCCCAGAAACAAATCGACTGGCTTAAAGCTAAAGCCCGCGCGTCCCGAGATTTATTACTGATTCATAGCGATGCACTCGACAATTGTTTTAAAATATGGTTTTACTTTTAAAAAGACTGTTTTTTTTTTCAATCACTACATTTTGACCGCGTAGGTATTATTGCACTTTTCTATGAAACAGCTGATTTTTTTTTGTATATCTGGCGAAAAATTTCTGCGCTATCCCTGGGCTCTAGAATGATATGCTGAATTCATGGTTACAGTTTGCGCACTGGATAAAACTTATCCTGTATAAAAATGACTCCCTATTTCCCTTGGTCACGGCATCACACGTGAACGGCTGAACCAATTTTGCTAATTCTTTCATTGTTGTGCATGTTATTGTCAGGAGTATGTTCTTACGAAAGAAAAAATAAGAAAGTTGCGTGTAACATTAGAAAATTTAAGAAAACTTAACGACCATTTCCACAACAGGACAACGTCTGTCAGGTCAGCTAGTTGCAAATAAAAAAGACCGCTATAGTTGCCGCGAGTACTCACATGGGAGTCTGTCCCTCCGGCACGGGTTGGTTGATCAGCTTCAAGTAACAGACGGAGGGCAAGATGTAGGTAAGCAGCGCGATGGTGGTTGCACCGATGAGCGCCAGCAGCGTGTAAAACCGCGGAATGCTCTCGCCGATGAACAGGATCCCCAGCATGATGGACACACGCACCGCCATGCGCCAACCCGTGGAATCTGTGATGAACCAGAGATAAGTACCTGGGACGTACCTACTAAAACTATTCTAACTCTACAGGTAAACAGAATGGCTTTAATATAGTTGAAGGCTGGTTAAGACGGTTGCTTTACCCAAGCTCTCGCAATAAATCTCAGGACAATAAAAACGCAGAAAACGTTATTAGCTTGGTTAAGCATATTAGCAAAGTTCCCCGCTCACTCATATGGTATTTAAGCAACCTTCGTTTACACAAAATATTAGAAAACTTTTCCAATTCTATTCAAGAATATTTCACGAATCATGTTTTTGTGTCGACTTACCTCTAGGCACTTTGTAGAGCTCCTCCACCTCCTGGCAGACGGGGTTAATGATGATGATGAAGGCGGAGAGCAGGTGGATGGCCATGAGCACGTTGGCCGCCAGGGTCAGGGGGGTGGCTGCCAGAGACAGCGCCACGTTGGGCAGCACGCGCTCGCCGTATACCGCGTAGCCACCGATACCCACCAACAAGTACAGGATCAAGACAGCTAGAGGTGGTAGAAATGTACAACAAACCAAGTTATCCTTATTCAAGTATTTCTTGCGAATTTAATTCAGCTCAAGGTCTGTAAAACTATGGACTAGCTAAAATGTAATGTATTGTATTCGTTCCCATTATAAACAGTTATATCACACTAACGATGTCGAACTAGGTACTTGTTATGAACCTGTCAATGAAAATTTACCTAAAAATCCATATTGCAGACTCTTTCCGAACTTGGTCTTGTCCGCCATATCGTTTTGGATGGTGGGGAAGGTGGAGGCTCCTCCGAAGGCGAACATGATGGTGCCGGTGGCCAAAAAGAAGTCCATGAAGCCGTGGAGGCCGTAGCGGTAGGTAAACGGTGACACCTCGTTCATCATCTCGATGAAGTACAGGATGCAGGCGACAAGGGACGAGCCAAACGCAAGGATTCCCAAGAGGCTAAAAGTTATAATGTAAGATAAAAACAGGCGCCAACACGTTGACTGAGCAACCAGTATGAGTACGAGGTTCATGGAGTTCCATAATTATGGTAGCCTTACATGTTATTGTATTCACTCGGAATTAGGGAGGTATTATTCGAATGGTGGTTCACTCATTGGCCGCTAAGTAACTCACCCTAAAACATTCGAAGTTTTAGCAAAAGTCGGTACATACAGATTGCCTAGAATGTCTTTCTTTGTTTTTACTCTCAACTGAAGTTACCCTGTTTGAACAATACTTACTGGAAATCCTTAGGCGTTCCGAAGAACATCAGCGGTGTCATGGCGCCGACGACGATGAGGTACCAGGTGCAGATGGTGAGTGCGGGAACCAGGGACAGGAGCACCGCCTCGATGATCTGCGCCGCCAGCAGGAGGTACACCACGGAGGCGCCAAACAAAGTCACAATCATCGCCATCGATACCAACACGCTGAGCATGGTAAGAAAAGCCTTTAATAGCATGAACTCATTCACATTGATTTAATTTAAACACTTTTGATTCGTGAAAAAGTCGATCAGTTACTAAATAAAAATTAACTAGTTTCCTGTAACATTATTAAGACTGCAATATGCATTTCGTTAGAATAACAGATTGTGAATCTCTTTCTTCGTTAGTGCCGCTGTCCAATAAGTGGTGTTTAAACACAGCTAACTACTGCAAGTATGCCTGTACTATGTTTTATTATGTGTCTAAAGTTTAACGTAGCCAAAGCCATCTAGGTAACAATAGTTATTTATGATACTAGTGCGGTAAGTTGGTTTTTACAAACGAGTAGACAAATGTAAGCCCGAGACGAAGTCGAGGGCTTACCATAGTCACGAGGTTGTAAAAACCAATTTCTGCACGTGTGTCATACAATGTTTTTCAACACATTTGCGAGAAAACAGTACAATATGTAATTAAACAAACCTATACATCATTAAATAGCGCTCTCCAATTTTGGCGGCTAGAGACCGTTTCCTGCAATTTGCGCCTCATTCAAAATATCAGGTGGAGTAGATTCCATATTAATATCAGTTTCCTCGCTTGAACTCATAATAAAAGTTTGTTTATAAGTAACAGTCGGAAACTCGCAACAATCTTTGACGTTTCTAATATGAAAATGGCGCGAATTTACAAATGGCGCCACATGCCCGTGGTGAAAATTAGAACTACATCTTTCATCTCATTTACTCTTTATTATTAAAGTGAGTCAAACGTATTGAGCAAAATCGTTTCCAAGGAGGTTCGATCAGTCAGCTTATTTATTCTCGTAATGTGAAACTCCTTGGACGAAATTCTTATAATATTTTATGGAAATTAAAAAAAAAACCGTAAAGAATACGCACGGTGCCCCATACAACGAGGTATGCGGTAAAATAGGTACTTAGGTGAGAGTACCTATTTTACCGCACGTTCCTTTGTATTAGTGCGTAATTCTTAACTTTCGAACCATGTATACAGGCATCGTAAATGCAGTTTTTGAGCAAATGTGTTGAAAAAAATCAAATAGGTCCCCGCACCTCCACCCCTTGCCGAGCGCCTGCTCCACGATGATGGCGTAGGGGTTCCTCTTGCGGGTCCTCATCTCGGGGTCCCGGGCCTCCAGGATGGACCAGCAGTCGCCCAGCCGCTTGCCGCTAAACGCCGCCACCAAGCATATCAGGATGATCAGCGGGATACCAAACCATCCTGCAATCGTACAAATGTTAGTGGTTAGGAAAATTATCTTGGACTATTAGTAAACCCTGGTGAACTTTCTTTCCAACAATCAGTTTATCGGTCAAACAATAATGTAGGCAAACATTCTGTGGATGAGTAAACTTCGGGCAATCGTGACGCATCTAAAAGCTCGGCTAAGTTATGGTAGCTGACGCTGGGTAGGTGGGTAGCTAAGTTAGGGTAGCTGACGCTGGGTAGATGGGTAGCTAAGTTAGGGTAGCTGACGCTGGGTAGGTGGGTAGCTAAGTTAGGGTAGCTGACGCTGGGTAGGTGGGTAGCTAAGTTAGGGTAGCTGACGCTGGGTAGGTGGGTAGCTAAGTTAAGGTGGCTGAGGCGGGTGGAGTACGTGGGTGACTAAAGCCAAGTTTCTAGATTATGTTGTCCACATCATTTGCATTTCTTTTTTCATTCTCTGTTTTAGTGTTATTTTAGATTTGTGATCATTATTTTGAATTGTTTTTCATTTTTAACAGTATCTGCGCATCGTTTGCATATAGGTACGTGTCATATATATATCAATAGGGTAAATAAAGTATATCGCAATAAATAGACAACCAAATGAAAAATTGCAACCTTGCAAGGCAGTGTATAAAACTGTAAAATACTTAGGTAAGTACGTAGGTACATTCGAGTTCTAAAAAGCTACTTAGATAATGTAGTTTCATAATTCTTAGCACATTGAACTGCCGCCATAGGTAGTATTGTTAGTGAGACAAGGTCAGATGGTAACATAAAACAAGATGTCTATTAATATCAACATATTAGTTGAGCGACGAAAAATGCACAAAAAGTTGTAGAACTGGTTTGTTAATTGGGCTAGTTGATCACTGGCCAAGTGGCCAGCGTGTTCTGTGGGCTTCGTCTGTGGGCGACGCGACCACAACGTGAAGGTAGGTGCCTACCGCCATCATGTACTGCCTCGCCAAGTTGAAACACTATACTCGACGCTTGGAGGCTACGTGTACGAAATTGTCGCGTTTTGATATTGTATCCAGTCCAGTGAATGTCTTCAAATATTAACCCTAGATAGATAACCATAAAACACTGTACACTAAAGATAACCATACGTCGATTCGACGTATGTTTGAGTGGGCATAGTTTAGATTATGTATATATCTACTAGGTTCATGAATGTGGTAATATGTCGTAATGTATGTTATTGTGTTGTGAGTAAATGAAAAATATTTGGATTTTTTAATAATTTTATTAGAATAAAAAAACAAAAACAAAACACTGTACTTCTTACTCTGAAAAACTCAACATTTACGAATCTCTCTGTCAGTCTTATAATTTTCTATGTAAACTTTTTTAAATCAACTTATTGAAAACTCTATAATATGAAAAATCTAAAAAATAAAAATATATTATTGATTTTGGCCTCAAAGGCACTTAGGACAGGCGCTGTACTTGTGCTCTCCACAATTGCAGCTATCGCACACTGTTTTTGTCATCCTTCTAATTTGTGATGGACAAAAAGCACAGTATTTTAGTTTATCTGGCTCAGGTACACCTTTACGTTGTGTGGGAGGTTCGGCTTGTATTTTGGACAACATACCATCAATTATTTCTTTTTCTTTGGTCAGCAAAATAAGCATTTGCTGCCTTGTTTCCATCTATGGAGTCATCAAGCTATTGCTGAGTTTTTTCATGAAATCTCTACGTTTCAGCGGTTTTTCTTTCTTGGACGGTAATTATAAATACCATATTCAACATCCCATAGAACATACCCATGGCCTATCTGTTAGTTTTCCAGCTGCACGACATTGACGGGCACATTTGGTCAATAGTGTCGACTCCACATTTTATTTCATTATAAAAATGAATCATATTTGTTTTGCCTGACTTAGGATGAACCGTGCCCTCTTTATCGCACGATGATAGAATAAATACCGATTTACTCGGCTTCAGTTTGTACGACACTAACGTCAAGGGCCCGTAACATAACAGAACATGGATGTTCAACAACCGAATGATTTCTGCATCGTCTGCACGAATTTGTGACGTCTTTGTTTTTTATTATCATAACCTATAACAAATAAAATAAAGATATATACATTTATTCTCAAATAAGTCACAAAAACACATTTTACTAAAAGTCGAAAAACGGACACTAAAGATAACCATACGTCACTTCGACGTACGGTAGGTAAATATTGACGAAAATATTGCACTTACCGGAGCGATACGGACGTGTCCTGCAAGCTCCGAGGGCCAACGGAGTTGGTAGGAACAGTCAGTTTAGTAACGCGAAAAATAAACGAATTATAACGATTTTTCAAAATCGATTACGTCGATTCGACGTAGGTTATCTATCTAGGGTTAATGAGTTAATAATTATATTACTCTCGTTAGAAAACAGCCGTGCTTAAGTAAGCAGTAGGTAAAAAGAGATAATATGATAGCAAATTAGGAAATAACTGAGTAGTTATGTGGAAATATAATAGAGAGAATAGTACATACTCGTATCACGTGGTATTTCGTTGTTTTAGGCCATTTCCAAGCCCACGGGAAAGTCACAGATAATAAATACAAACGAATCATTACAATAACTTATGTATTAAGGTTTTTTATACGACAAAAAGGGCCAATAAATGCGTGATTACTACTAGATCATTCGACGGTCCCTACGTACAATCTCCTAAGTGTTAGAGATGTCATTTGCATGTTTTGTTTTCGTGACCTTCAGGCCAACCTATACAAAAACCTACCTACCTAACCTATACCTATATTAAAAGATAATGTAGCAAAAATAAGTCTAAGATGGCAAAATGCACTTTAAATCCATCATGTCATTACATTAACTACAACATGACTATTACACGTCTTTGAAACTGAACCGCCCCTTTGTAAAATTTGTCATTTGTAGTTACGTCCCTATGTAGGTACCTATTATATACAGGGGCCGTCGATATGACTTACGAATATCAGACAAAATATCAAATGGGCCTTCAACTGATCACGTAAACTCGTATTTTATTGATCTTTAGCATTGATAATATTATTATATATGCAGTTTACTTATCTGTATCTGTCTCAAATATATTTAAATGTAAGTAGGTATCATGAATTCATAAGGTACGTTGTTGCCAAGGCCAAAATAATTTATCCAACCGAGATTGTTTTTTGTGTTGAGAATCCGAAACGGCCGCCATGACCATGTCCATTGAATAATTGACGTGTGTTTATATTTACGCTGTTTATATGTTTAAATTTGATTGGAATTAAAAAGAAAACAGTCTGGCTATTGTAGGGGGTCTCAACTTTTAAAAGCTCGAACATAAAGCACCCTTACATAATTTGTTATTTTTTTGGTTGGGAAATCATCAAATAACTTCTCCCGCTCTGGGTCATCTGGGTGGAGCAGGAGGGCGTGTCAGACTTTTACTGACCAAAACCCACCCGTGTTCCTTCAGTAGCCCGTATGCCAGGCGCTGTGGTATATCTTTCGAACAAACCCGCACCCCTGGTAGGCATCGACCCTTGCGGGCCCCATCACGTTTGTGCTGACATCTCTTTGAGGCGCGCGTGGAACACAACGCGCCGTCGACTTGGGCTTGGTCCTTACCGGACAGCGAGCTACCCATTACTCGCCGTCCGCAAGCTCATGCCTACGGTGGCCGGAAATCGGCCTGGGATTCCCGACGCCCAGGGCGTCTCCGTATCCTTACAAAATTTGGTTCAATCTAAGACTTCTCACTTTCATGAATTTAACAAACTAACTAAACTTGTTCGACAATTATTTTTATTAGATGATTACATTATGGGAATCTTTCATATCATAATAACTAGCGAAGGAAAACTACACGAGATCAGATTTTAAATAAATATTTAAATATTTTCAAGGCTAAAGATCTATATCAGATTTCCTTTGCAAATTATTTATAGTTGTGTATTAAATATGCTGAATTTATGTCATTCTTATCAGATGATCTGAGTGGCTTGATAACAGAACGGCGTCGATAGTTAGCGGGCGCGACTCTTGCGCATTACCATACCGATGTGGTTTGGTTGGAGCTACGCAGTCAGTATATTCCCACACTTCGCCATTATTAAATATCTATCTATAGGATACCGGAAGATTACAGTTGCTTAAAACTATTGCCAGTTAATTTGTTTTATTAGTACCATTAATGACTGACGTTATTAAATAGTGATAAAAACCTGTTAGTACCTACCTCTATACAAATCTAGACCCTTCCGTGCCTCGGAAAGCACGTCCCGGCTGTCATTTGTGGATCTTTTACAGTCGTCACGGGTCGTCAGAAGCCCGAAAGTCTGACAACCAGTCTTACCAAGGGGTATCGTATTACCCAGTATCTGGGTTGTGGAGCTCAGATAGGCAGTCGCTCTATGTAAAATACTGGTATTCACCTGCATCCGGTTAGACTAGAAGCCAACCCCAACATAGTTGGGAAAAGGCTAGGCAGATGATGAGTACCTACCTCTACACAAATACTCTAACAACAACTAAGTTCGGTTACTAGACGTACATTTGACGCTATGTAAGACATGTTTCTTTGTATACCCAAGTATCGATAGTCCCATGAGTAAAGCAATAAAGTACAACGAGAAAAGAAAATGTCTGGATGATGTCTATTGACAAATAGAGATAAGTAAGTAGTTAATTTCACATCACATGATATACACCGTGACATTTTAGTCGTCTTACAAAGATATATGGTCCACTCAATGTATCCGACATACTTACAATACCTCTCGGCGCGATTAAAAACTTGTTATCATGAATTAAGATAATAGGTACCAAGATCTAAATAATGCTTTAGAATTGTGAAACACCCTATTAATAATGTTTACGTATCAAAGGATAGAAGATCAAAAATCAAAAAATCAAAAGTCATTTATTCAAACTAGGCTGGTGTCAGCACTTTTTGAACGTCAAAAATTACAAAAGACAGTCCCCCCAAAACGCCCGCCCTTCGACACTTCCTAGTGCTTTAGCTGGGAAGAAGAAGTGGCGCAACAAACTCCCCAGCAGCACAGCTGTCTGTTATGTTAGAAGAACTTGATTTTATACAATGGTAGGTTATGGAATATCAAAATTGAAATTAGTTCTAGATATAATAGATCCATTATCGGGGTCGCTAGCTAGCTACATTTTGCAATTTAACTCATTATTAAAAATAAAAAACAATGAGTAGATTATGTCAACACTAAGTAAATTCAAATGAATTTATATAGTCAAATAAAAAACAAACAATTATGTTAATAAAGATATGACCTGTCAGTAGGCAAGGAAACTCTGGTGAAAGAACACAAACATTGTCTTGAGTTAATCACAGCGACCAACTATTCTTATCGTTTATGTAGTCGTTGATAGAATAGTACCTATGCCTTTGCGCAAAGGATACCTATACCATTACATTACATCATTCATTCCATCACCTTAACAGGGTGTTTTCAAACTACGTCATGCGTTTTAGTGAATGTTTTCTTTTTTAAATTATTCATAAAAGTTCACGTTTTATTGTAATGGATTTTTCACGCAGTAGTAAAGATAAATACGGTGAAAGTTATTCCCTAAGAATTTTTCGCAGAAAATATCTTATTTCATTAGGCGGGCAGCAAATTAGCTTTTAACCTGTGTTCGCAAACAAATGTAACTTTATGATATGACCAGAGATCGGATATTCGGATGCATATTCACCTAAAGTTGAGGAGTTGGCTAATATGGAACGCGCTTTTGTATCGAAAAAATCTTAATTTAATGTAAAAAAATGTTATAACTAACTCACACCACCCCTTCTCTTACACACTTTCACTCTACGTACTCATTTATGTATTGCATCGGGGTTAATCTATACTAGTAATAATCTATACTAATAATAAAGAGGAAAGATTTGATTGTTTGTTTGCATTGAATAGGCTCCAAAACTACTGAACCGATTTGAAAAATTTTCACTGTTGGGAAGCTACGCTATCCCCAGGTGATATAGGCTATATTTTATCCTCTTATTCCCACGGAAAAGGTAACTATGCGGGTGAAATCGCGGAGCGCTGCCAGTTTTAAATAAATATGCATCTGAATACTTATGCAATCCTAATAATTTAAAAGTCGCTTCCATACTAAATACCTGACTAGAAAGCTTTATAAATTCCCGGTGTTCCTGGAATCCCGGGATAATTTTTGCAAAAATAATAATTTAAGAAGCCACTTCCATACTTTCATAACTAAAAAATAACTTTAGGTAAATGTGCATCCGATTATCCGATCTCTAGATATGACAGAGCGCCCGGCGCGCGGCGCGGGCGCCGGCAACTGTTCCAGCAAGCTCTAGCCTAAGATACGACTGCTGCGAGTAGCTTTTCTGTTCCAATGACTTCGTACAATCAACGTAACTAAAGGATTATAGCGTGAGGCAGATATTTTTCTTACTAACAAAAACTTTTTGTGCTGTTTATTTGTCAAAATCCGACAATATGGAAAGATTTCCTCATAAGCGTTGATTTAGCGGTCGCAAGGTCTGTGTTCAACTATAATGTGGCATTTTCTATGTATATAAATTACCTATTATTTTCTAATTTTGATATTTCGCATAACACATAATGTCACAATACCACCTGACCAACGTCATTAGTTGGAAGCTATTTTTAATACATTATGCTAAATAGGTACAGCTGAGATATATACTTGGACTGGTGTGTTCCGGGTCTCAGTGTGTTGGACGAAGACTGATATGTTTCTTTAAATAAATGTCCTCGTCACAATACAGGAGAACGGTCTACAGAATTTGTGTAGTAAGTAATTACCTACATCCATAGTTTTACGGAGAGAGCAGATATTTTCTAGATGCCTCTTTTCTGCCTTCACCTCCGTCCGCTGGAAACTTACTATTACAATTAAATATAGCCATTGACACTCGTATGATGTAGCTCCATTAGTGAAAGAATTTTCGGAATCGAATCAGTAGTTGCGAAGATTAGCTACTCTCTACATACGAACTCACAAATATTATTGGAAAACACAGTAAAGATGTATGGTTAATTATACATAATATGTTACATCTATTTTTGTAATATTCCATTGATCCATGGACAATCTGACAACACGGTCACGGATCGTAAACTCGTTTCGTTAGAAGAATCGTTAAAAAATAATTTACTGCCTTATGTATAAGAGTTTGCCTCCCGTACCTACCTCGTGGTGATATGGACTTGAATGGAATGCAAGGTGATTCTGATAATGACAAAATCATGTTGACTCTACCAAGTATAACTTATCTTACACTTATAACTTAGCAGAAAGACTTAACAAAGCGTGTAATTAAAAGAGAAAGACTGATGTGAAAGCGAGGAGGGAGACTAGCCCGTGGGTGGTGACTAAATGTTCATCTCGTTTATTTCCGTTTAGAAACTGAGCCTGTTGGTACTAAATGTTCATCTCGTTTGTTTCCGTTTACAAACTGGGCCTGTTGGTACTAAATGTTCATCTCGTTTGTTTCCGTCTACAAACTGGGCCTGTTGGTACTAAATGTTCATCTCGTTTGTTTCCGTTTACAAACTGAGCCTGTTGGTACTAAATGTTCATCTCGTTTGTTTCCGTTTACAAACTGGGCCTGTTGGTACTAAATGTCCATCTCGTTTGTTTCCGTTTACAAACTGCGTTTACTTAGTCAATTATTTCGTTCACAGAAACCACAGTTAATAAATACCCGTGGCGATGTTCCTACTAATGTTCTCCCTATCGTGTAGAAGATGGTACTCTTCTTCATTGTTTTTTTTTATATTATGTTCGGTGAAACCCCGGTACACATAGACACCATGTCTTGAGTTAACACAGAAGTGACTTTTTCTTAGTAGGTACCTACTTACAAGAAGTAGTACCCTGAGGTTACGAGTGAATGCAATACTTTTGCTTTAACTATCTATTTTCATTTATTTAAATATACACATTTATTCCGGTGCGTATACGGCGACTCTCCACAAACATGAAGAGCGGCGTCAGCGAACAAGACACGTTCACAAGAAGAATATGTTTGTAGGAATAATAAATTGTCGCTCCCGACACCAGGTTTTCAACAAAATAAAATTTCGAAAACAAAAAAAAGTCATTTAAGTTAATTATATTCGCTTAATTGGCATCCTTACTTATAAGTAAGGTATAATATTAGTACATTGTATAGCAATAAATGCTTTAGATTACTCATGCTCGTCATTGTATACAACCTAAAGTAGGCTTCCCAATGTTACGCACAGCAAAGCTATTTAGAATTAAAATTTAATAATACAAAAATTAAATAATAATAATACTTCTATTGGCATCAGTGCTGGTTTTTGATCGGTAGTTGGACCTCGTACCACCTATGTAGGTGTACTAAAAGCCCGATTGATTCAGTTCAGCACCTACACTATACTTACCAGTAAATTATGGCAAATTGAAAACCTAGATTTCCGCTGTAAGATGCGAAGAGTTCAGTAGGACATGGGTTAAGACGCCAGCATACGGTTAACGCTTAGCAAACGGGAGTCTTACATGTTTAAACTAAAGATATGGCATCAGGCACTTACCGGTCTTGGCCAGCGCTCGCGGCAGCGCCAGCACCCCGCTGCCAGCCATCTCGCCGGCGATCAGGATGGCCGTCTGCTCCATCGACAGCCCCTGACGGTCCTCATCGCCATCACCCTGGCGTTCATAGAGTATTATGTAGTTAGCGTTCACATAATAAATAAATAGATAGATTTCAAATAAACCTTAAGAATATAGCTAAATTATTGGTTCACAATAAGATAAGTAGGTTTGTGAATTAACAGGGAGCTCCTCCTACCCGGCCATGTGTCCCCAAACATGCAGTCAGTGTAACCTCTCCACTATCACATAGGTACGACGTTGTGGATAGGGTTGGCAACTGTACTCTAAAATTAAGTGTTGTTCTTATGGGTGTACTCTATAATCTAGAGTACGCCTAAATGCTAATTTTTTATAAACTGACATTTTTGAGACAAGTGATTTCGGTTTTCTGGGGTTTTTCTATATTTTTCACTGTGAGATTTGACTATTTGTTAGTAATGAATGTGAAGTGACAAGAAAAGAGAGAGTAAAATCACAAAAAAATGGTACCTATGTATTGCACAAAGTGATAGAAAATACATAAAGAGAAATGAATATATGGTACTCTATTCTATTAATCCGTACTCTTTATTTACTCCCTCTGAAATCATAAATACTCTACTTCTTCTAGAAAAAGTGTGCAACCCTAGCTGTGGAACAGGAGAAGTTTAGGGCCAACAAAATTTGGAAAACTGTCCTGCCAGCTTAGTCTAAGAACGTGGATTTGTTCAAAAAGGGACACGAAGAAGAAAAGAAACCATAGATTAAATTTATACAAAGCAATCCGATCATTCCTTGCAACGTACAACGCTACAACGCCTAGAGTGCTACAACTAGATACTATAAACTATCATGGTACCATGTATCACCGTCACGTTAGCTCAACAGTTGCTGAGCCGAGCCACGAGGTCGTCGCTTGATATTACTAGGTACATTATAAGTTTCCTCTGCTCCAAGACAAGATCCAAAGTAATAAAATACCTACCTACCAAACAGCATGAACAACCAGTCTTTATACTTTTATAACTCTGACCATTTTTTTTTTGTCTAATATTGCGCAATAACTACTTTATATTACACTAACGACTGTTGTATGGCGGGCAGAAAGACTGGCTTGTTTACGTCTCAAACACATTCTATAATATATTCTATAAAGCGCTGTTTTCGGCGCGAGAGTGTCGACATTTTATCATAACGGTTTGTAGCTCTACCGGCCGATGAAGACCGGTCACCCAATCGAATAAAAGAACGTCGGCGAGACATTTTTAGCCTGTATAATAAAGCAATACATAATATAGTTAATAGTAATCTGATATTTAATATAAGTGGGATCATCCTTGGACAGATGTAAATGTCAAATGATAATGTAGAAAGCTAAAAAGAACCTAGATTATCGCCTGTCTGTCCACTCGCGTCATTTATTTCCCCATTGTAACTGTTCTTATTTGTGTCTCGAAGATTATATTGTGAATGCAGTTGGTTTAGTAAACTGACGAGTTTGTCTGATTATCATGTTTCGAAACATCCACGGCTGCATTGAGCAATCAAATGAGTTGGGTACGTCAGGTACCTCCGACACGGGCGGCGACGCAACACGGGGAGACGCACAGCTCGACTTAGATAACGCACAAACAATCATCCGAGAATATTCTGAAGCTTATGTGGATGTTCGTCCACATAAGCTTCAGAATATTCTAATTGCAACCTATGTATGTAGGTTCAATAAAATGATTGAATATGATTTTTCAAGAACATCAATAACCGCTTTATGTTACGTAGCGATAAGCAGGAGTAGTTAGGGACATAAAGCCTCCGGAAATGGTTTTGAAATTAAGAGAGCTTTTTGTCTTGAATATATAACACAAACACACATAAGTATTCATATAAAACACATTTCCTAAATAAATAAACACACTTTATGAATAGGTACGCATATCTGTTGACTGGATAATAGTCTATATACATAAGATAGTGCTTGTTAACTTAGTGCGAGCTCCAGTTTCACCTGTATCTCAAGAGATACTTGGGAACATGCATTACGAATGAATTTCCCACGGAAATCGAGGAAATAATCTAGTAAACTAGACCGTCTCTCTCTATCCTATCATAGGATAGGGTTTGGAGTTTACTGTCGAGAAGAAAGCGTTTGAAATTAAAACCCACAAGAATAAGTTGTAAAATGAAATACAATATTTTTAACTTCCACCGTACGAGTGCCTCCAGAGACACTTTAACTAGATACATGTTGATGTAGAACAGCTGCTTACCTTCTTGCCCACAAGTGGCGTGGTCTCCGACACATTATCGGAGCTGGCGCTCGCACTCGCCTTCGGTTTCGACTCCAGTACTTTCTTCGACATTTTCTAAAACAAAATTACATGAATATAAAATCACTGCGTCAACTGCTCCACCCACACGAATCTACTTGTTCGTAGGTAGCGGGGACATGCAGGAACCGGTTACACCAAATAATTCTGGACGACATTACAACTTTTGTGTTCAATAGTCTAAAAGGGTCGATTCGTTCAATTAGGCGTGGGTCAGTATTTCCGGTGTGTCAATAGGCTGGCGAGATCGTACGGCTTCTACTCACAGAGCGCGCTCGCACGACCGGCCGACGCAACGATGTCTACTCAACTGTTGCTAACTATGGACATTGGACTAGTCAGGTAACTTTGAATATTTCTGTATCAAAATAAATTATACCTAAACATGGACTTTATTGTTTTTGTATTAAAGCTCATTATGTGCGTAGTTTTCTTGTGGCGAGTTCTTGACGGTTGAATGTTAACGTGATTAGGCTCGTGGGGAGTAATTAGTAGATGCTTTAGTGGCAGGAACTACTTGGAACACCATTAAATGTTGCTCAACAATAAAATTTGACATTTTAATAATCTTATTAATTTAGTAACTGCTTATTAAGTAGGTACATACGTAGTGATCGGTTCACCGATCTATCGGGATACAGAGCGTCTACTCCGCGCTTGTACCGGTCTGTCACGACACAGCCTCTGCTCCACGCTCATACCAATATATTCTTGCTGAGACCTGGAAAACTCCCAGGAAGCTTAGGCGGTTATGTACCTACCAATTATCTTTTTCCAATTTTCGGCTTGACCCTGCTCTTTAAGGTTTTGGACTAATTCTACCGAACAATACAACATGAGTAACATTCAAGAGCACGGCACGGCCGTCTTGGATCCGACGATGATTCCGGCGACAGCGACCGCAATTCACTCGAACCGCGGTCCCAGTCGTCGGATTCACTTTAGTTTAACATTTTCTTACGGCGACTGGGAGGGACCACACGTAATTGCATAACAAAATCTATTGTTGAAGCCAAAAATAGTACAGACAAACGAATTTAAAAAAGGAACTCTTTGTTTCGAAAAGGTCATTTATTAATCGTCGGATTCATCATCATTTCAGTCAAAAGACCTCAGACTGCTGGACATAGGCCTCCCCCAGGCTCCTCCACTTCAACCGGTCTTGTGCTTCCCACATCCAGCGGATTCCCGCGGCCTTCACAAGGTCATCGGTCCACCTTGTGGCAGGCCTTCCCACTATACGTCTTCTGGTACGTGATCGCCACTCCAGAACCTTTCGGCCCCATCAGCCATCTGTTTTGCGAGCAATGTTCCCTGCCCACTGCCACTTAAGTTTGGCAATTCTTCGGGCTATGTCGGTTGCCTTGGTTCTCCTGCGGATCTCTTCATTTCTGATTCGATCGCGTAGAGAAACTCCGAGCATGGCCCTTTCCTTTTTTGGGTGACTTTAAGCTTTCTGATAAGGCCCATTGCCCAAAGTTGGGTTAGTTATTACCATGCCTAACTCAAGAAAAAAAATAGAAAACTAAACTAAACTCATTTCACGGGAAGAAAAGAGCGTAAGTAATTCATTTTCTCATACATTTATGTGACAGTCAAAAACCGTTTTATGCCTTCAAAGTACCAGTTGTTCATAACTTGGTAGGAGCTCACCTAACCTATGTGACTCAGCTAGAAAACGCTTTATGCCTTCGAAGTACCAGGTTGTCATACCTTGGTAGGAGCTTACCAAACATAGGAGTCATCATGTTAAAAATAATCAACGTACTATAGGTACAGTTGTAGTTTTATTCTTTAATTATTATTTGAAACATTTTTTCGTTTGACTGTACTGTGTTTGGCTTGAAAAATGGACTTTTTTATTCATTCATGGGTGGTCCTAGTTGCCGGAAGAAACTTTTAATTAAAATGTTTCTGGCGACTCGGACCGCGGCTCTCGTTAATTGCATCCCAGCCGGTATCCTCGATCCGAACCGCTATCATCCATCACACAACCCTTCCATCATCCCTCTTTTTCACATGCCCTTAATAAGACAAAACATTCCCTATAAAACTAATATGTAACTGACCCACTGTTAAACTTCCTGTATGTTACCTACTCAATTCACTTTATCCAGCCTGATCACTCCACACACATCTCAACATTCTAATATCTACTATATGCAAAAAAGGCAGTCATGGGAACTGGCGACAGAAGCGTAAACTTACCTACTTTGGAAAAAATACACGTCACATTAGCATACATAAACCCCACAAATAAGTATCGCTTCTACCAAAAATCACTCAACGTGGATATAGAAATTTTCACTTCAATAAAATAAAGTTAAAAATGAAGTCGCCATACAAGAAAATCAAGTGTTACATATTGTACGGTGGTATCAACCCTTCGTGTACGAGTCATATATCCTTATATATCCAACATAATTATATCCTTACTGATATTATAAACGCGAAAGATTGTATGTATGGATGTATGGATGTTTGTTACTCTTTCACGCATAAACTTCTTAATGGATTTGGATGATGAATTAAATGAGACAGTCACTATTGTAGCGGAGATGTCCGACGATGATGACGATGAAATTAAGAAACTGCAAGATTAAATTACTAAACTAACACTTGAACTGCAGAGCGCTTACATAGTAGGTATTTGAAGAATTGTCTTTGATTCCCATTGATAACGATGCGGACGTATTTTTTGATGCTTTATGATTATTTTCTTTTTATAATAATTGTCTTTAGAAAATAATAATATCAAAACAATGAATATAAATCTGAACAAAACAAAATGAGCTGTACAAGAAAGTCACTTACAGTCCAACTAAACGAAAATCACCTAGCACAAAAAAGCCAACAAATCTTAATAAAAATCATAACCACACGCAAACAGAAACAATGAAGCTCCGAGAAAATAACAAAATAGTGAAGTAGTGAATAGAAGAAAGCGATAAACCTACATCACCAATAAACCAATGCAGAAATCATGCAGACAAAAACGAGTTGAAGCGTAAAACAATTTGCATAATAGGTAAGCGCAGATAACAATAATAAATTGCTTCAAATTGCAGAAAATATTTTTGAGAAGTTTGATCTCTGTCATTATATCAGGCCTCATCGAACTATGGAACTTTTGTTAAAATGTATCAAAGAAAATTTGTCCGAATTCACTCTCCGGGACTTCTGTATTATATTGATAGGTGAGGAAGACTTTAAAATAACAAATAAATATTTTGATAGTATTTTACTAATTAGGCAAATGTTACGAGAAGTCTCGAAAATTAATATAATTATCTGCACTCCGACCTACAAATACTTCACAAACAACTACCTGTACAATTCAAGAGTGGACTTTTAATAATTTATTGTATCTAGACACAATCACTCACGGACACGCATATTTTCTTGACAGCAACATGAACCTAAAGTATGACGACACTATGTTCAACAAACGCACAGGAGTAATAAATTACTCTGGAATGTAATCGATTTATGAGGATATTTTAAAAGTGACTATGGACATACAATTATCAAACACTGACTTTCACCAACCTCACAATCAAATGTAGACAATAACTGAATCAGAAGACATGGAACAGTTTTTTCTTCAATCGTATTATTGTAATGCATCAAAATATTATAATAACATATAATAATTTATTTATTTCTTAGCACAAATTACAAAGTTAATAATTAATAGTCTACAGAGACAATTTCATAATTAATTTGTGGAAGACTGGTGCCTAAACTAAGTTTTTTACAAAACTGTATGTCAGGTCACCAGGCTCCCTAATCATAATTTTACATTATTTTGGTTGCACTGGAGACGATCTGGTTCATATATTAACCATATTGATATAAAAATGTCACAAATTTTAATATTACAATACTGCTAATTATATTAATTTATAAAAATCGTAAAATATAATATTTCTTTTTAAGAATACATGCAAGGGATGTATGTAAATGTATGTGAAAGCGTGTGGGGTGTACCTGTAGTACGAAACAGAGGCGGTTATTGTGGGCTTCCAGACTGCACCCAACAAAAAAAGCTAAGAGTGACTCGAAAAAATACACTACGCAGTATAAAAAAATAGTTAGACTAACTCAGAAGACACAAAATAAATACTTTATAAGCATCTTGCAAAATAAATCCAAAGCCACATGGTAGATAGTTAATAGATCTAAAACTAACCTGCCTAAAGAACAGGTACCGACAGTAAAAACAGGGAATTTGACATACACAGACCCGATTGACATAGCAACTACATTTAAAGACCATTTTATAGATGACATTGAGAATAATATAACAAATGACATTAAAATAAACAATAAGCTACCTAATTCGACAATACAATCAATGTTTATGCAGGCAGTTCTAAAATCCGATATTATTTTTAGACATAAAGATGCTTAAAAATACTAGTACGGTTTTGACGGTAAATCTACGAAAGTGATTAAATATGTAAATGAGCATTTACATATTTAATCACTTTAGGGCAGGCCCTAGCACATAATAGGTCTTTACCTATGAAATTGCCGTTTTGTATGAAAAAATTTAAACGAATTTTTTTCATGAATTTTTTATTTGTATTAATCGAAGTAATCACCCATGCAATCAATGCATCTTTGCCATCGCAGTGGCAGTTTATTGATGCCCTTCTTAAAGAAATCAGCTGGACGGGAGGCAACAAATTCTTCAAAGGCATTTTGTACTGCCTCTCGGGTATTAAATTTTTTTCCCGCCAAGAAGTTATCCAAATTCTGGAAAAAGTAGTAGTCTGTAGGCGCAAGGTCTGGTGAGTAGGGCGGATGACGGAGAGCTTCCAACCCCAGTTCTTGCAACTTGGAGACCGTCTGCTGTGCAGTATGAGGTCGCGCGTTGTCGTGCAGGAGCAGCGGAGACGAGCGATTGACCAATGCTGGTTGGAGATGCGCCAGCTTCTCCATCATTGTGTTCAGTTCTTCACAGTACACATCTGCAGTAATGCTCACCCCGTTTGGTAAGAAGCTGTGATGAATCACACCGGCGCTAGACCACCAAACAGTGACCATCACTTTTCTAGGGGTAAGTTTTCGTTAGGGGATTGTTTAGGTGCTGAACCAGGATCCAACCAACTTGCTGAGCGCTTACGGTTATCAAACAGAATCCATTTTTCATCGCAGGTAACAATGCGGTTCAAAATTCCTTCATTTGTGTGTCTGTTGAGCAGTGCAAGGCACGTCTCGACGCGTACTTCGCGCTGGCGATCATTGAGTTCGTGGGGCACCCATTTGTCAAGCTTTTTTACCTTGCCAATTTGACGCAAATGGACCAATATTGTTTTGACGCTAACGTCGAAAGCTGCTGCTAATTCAGCCGTAGATTGTGTATCATCAGCTTCCACAATCGCCTTTAATTCGTCATTGTCGACCAAAGTCTTCGGACGACCGCGAGGTTCATTTTTCAGGTCGAAATTTCCAGAACGGAAGCGAGCAAACCAATAACAGGTGGTGCGTTGGTTTGTAGTGTTAGCTCCGTAAACGTCGTTGATGTTGCGTGCCGCTTGTGCCGCGTTGCTGCCACGACGGTACTCATATTCCATAATTACTCGAATTTTTAACGTATCCATGATGACGAAAAAGATTGAAATGCGATGAAAATGTAACACTAATCAATAAAGAAATGACTACTTTTAGAAAAAAAAAACCATGTTTTTAAAATAAAATTAATTTGAAATTAGAATTCTTAGCCAAACAAAAATTATTTTGATTTGAAATGGCCAGTACTGCAGAACGGCAATTTCATAGGTAAAGACCTAATATTATTAATATAGGTATTACCGAGGGCATCTATCCCGAAGGTTTGAAAAAAGTCATAATATAACCGCTCTACAAAACGCATATAAGAAATTACCGACCAATAGCCAAAAATTTTCACAAATACAATATTTTTTGCAAAGAACAAAACTGTTTCCGGAGAAATAAAACAATTAACATGGCTGTTTTCGACCTTTTAAATAATGTTATGTCTGCTGTTGATAAAAAGAATCCCATCTGCGCTATTTACACAAGTCACATGACTAAAGCCTTTGATTATGTTGATCACAAAATCCTTCTAGACAAATTGAATCGCTATGGCATCAGCTCCAAAAGTGTGCGTCAATTACAATGGCAACGAAATAGAAGAAGTAAATGTTAGTGTGTTTTTAGGTATCCATATTGACAATAACCTTAATTGGAAAGCTTATATAAATATAGAAGAGCTGTGTAAAAAAAATATAAATCTGCCCATGCACTTTTTCAGTTGGCTAGAAAAGTAAGCATAGCGCGTTACTTGTTGCCTATCATGGTCTAGTAGCCTCACTTCTACGATACGGAATTATTTTTTGGGGTAATTCCACGTACATACAAATAAGGAATAATAATTCCTTATCCGTGGATTTACCCCAAAAAATAACTAAATAAACCCTAAACCAACCTATAACCCTACCCTAACCCCCCCCCCCCCACCTAACCCTACCCACCTAACCTACCTACCCCTATCGACGGGTCCTACGTATACTATTACAAGTGCAAAAACACTACTTTACAGGAGAGCGGATTAAACGTTCTCTAGCTTGTAATTTTGACATAAATCAATAGAAATATTTGAAAGGACATCGTCGGAAATGGCCCCAGGACCAACAAACATCTGACCTACCTAATAATTATAAATATATTTTATTAGACTAATTGCGAGTATCTGTATGAAACGGACATTCTGCGTTCTTTATTGAATAATGAAAAGAGCGACTATTGACATCATATACAATATGCCGCCATCTTTGGCCGCATTCCGAATTAGAAAAATAGCGCTGTGAGCGCTCACATCGATATTTTGCGTTCCGAGTTAGATATCACGATTCTGAAAGCTAGGAACCGTCATTTTTGTCATCAAAACGGAACGCTCGTGATTATCTAAGTTGCTAAAGATTCGATGCGACTCAAAACTAAACAGCACAACTGTCATTTTTGACACAGCTCACGGTGATATTAGTATCGCAACATGGCGCATGTCATGACGTCATCTATGACAATTCGCGGGACATCGTTATCGCGCTCACGCCATGCCAATTCGGAAAGGGCGTGAGCGCGCTCAAATCGATATTATCGTAACTCGGAACGTGGCCTTTGACAATTAGATTAGATGACAATTAGTGATGTCCAATCTTTCATTTCACACACATCGAAAGCGAGATTACTTGTGTTCGCCACCTGCTCAAGGATTTTACACGCATTCAAACGTAGGTACTTTCTTTTCAACCTTTTTCGCTGTAGGTTGGGTAACTCAGAAGTGTATTACGCTTCTGTAGGAACTTTTGCGCCGCTTTTATTGGTACCGTATTTATATACTCTAGGTACGAAAAGAATTCAACGACAAAACCAATTTTCATATCTTAGTCCATACATCCCAAATAATAATCCTTTTAAACAATTACTACACATAAGTGAGATGCATTGTAATATTCCAAATAGAAATAACACGCTGGGTACTAAATGGTATCGATTTTATTTAAAATAATCGATCTAATGTATTGGCATCCTTAGGGGATCATCATCATTGTCATATCTGTCAATCAACTCAACTGTCAAAAGTGTCAAAGTGGTAATGCAGTCAAGTCACACTCGCGCGCATTTCTTCGTGATTGCTTTGTGTACCTAGTGATTTCAATTTGCTTTTATTTTCGGAATACATTCGACGACCTTGCTATTTTTTACGGACTCTGATTGCTTTCACTAACGTGTTACAGGCATTTATTAGCATGTATTTCGAAGTATTGAAAGCATTGTTTCTTACTAAATATAACCTCAAAATCTTTATTTTCTTTTGAAATATATCCTTTCTGCAAGTTGTCCGTCATTAAACTTTGTCTTCATAAGCATATACTTGTAATTTAGAACACGCAAAGTAATTTTCCTTTGCTGTTGGTTCTGGGGCGAACGATGTATGGATGCAGAACAATCTCCTTTTGTAATGTTGTTTTTTAATATCATACGAAAAAGACTGCATTATTTGATTTTCTTACTTTTTTATACTTTCGAAAATAGCATGACTTGCATTGATGTAGCTTATTTTCTTTACCATGATAGAACCGGTAAACTGGTACAAGTGACCACTTACACCAGTATAAAGTGTACTTATTTGTACACATAATTAAGGAAAATAGAAGGAAATGACGTTGTTTACATGCACTATTTTATCTACAGGAAAAGTTTTTATCCAGTACGCAAACTGTAACCATGAATTCAGCATATCATTCTAGACCCCCTACCCCAGAAATTTTTCGCCGGTTATACAAAAATATTTTAGCTGTTCCATACATTTTGACCGCGTGGGTATTGCACTTTTCTATGAAACAGCAGATTTTTTTTTATAACGGGCGAAAAATTTCTGCTGTAGGTCTCTAATGATATTGTTACGAGCTAGGGGTTCGTGACAATTAAAAACTGCCGATATGAATTACCAAAAATAACACTTTAATTAAACACACTAATAACACAACACAATAGCACTACCTACGGATCACTCTTAAGTCGCACTTGAAGATCGCTTTAGATGTTCTCGCATGTATCGCTTCCAATGAACTACCCCGAGACGCGCTCCGTTCCCGCTTATATAGGGCCCTCGGATAGTTCCAGAACCTTCTACCGTAGAAGCATCTAGAATGTTCGAGTACATATCGGCCCTGACCGAACACATGTCGATAATTCCAGAAAGTTCTAGCATCGAACTTTCTAGAAAGCCCCTGTCCATTAATTTCGCTATTCGATAAGAGATGGCGCTAGTGGCAACCAAACATTAATTGTGCGGCGCAACACTGCCCCCACCTAAGGAATGCTCGTCCCGAGCATTATCGGCCCTATAATAACGCGCCAGTCGATCCACATGGACTATCTTAGGAGCACTTCTTGCACCTTTCTGTATCCGGTAGGTAACGTCATTGATCTTTGTCACAATCCGGTACGGTCCGTCCCAGTTAGCTTGAAGCTTAGGAGATTTCCCTTTGCTGCGGACGGGATTGTGCAACCACACTAGTGAACCTTCGTCAAACCCTCTATTGTTCTTTTTGCGGTCATAACGGGTTTTCATCTTTTCAGACATTTGCTGGCCTGAGCGTCTGACGTGCTCATAAATGTCATTCATCTTGTTCCGCAAGTCATTCGCATAATCGGTTATACTGCGTGGGGCATCAGGTGGTATTCCAGTGATCAGGTCTGCAGGCAGCCGTAATTCCCTTCCAAAGTTTGCGAAAGCTGGTGTCACCGATGTGCTTTCATGAACAGCGCTTCGATATGACAACAAAAACGGTTGTATATGCTTGTCCCAATCTCTTTGCCGATTTTCCACAACTTTTGCTAGGTACCTCTCTAATGTCTGATTAAATCGTTCCACCATTCCGTCCGATTGTGGGTGGTAAGAAGTTGTTCTTGTTTTATGAGTACCCATAACTCGACAAGTTTCCTGGAATATTTGGGACTCAAAATTCCTTCCTTGATCACTGTGAATCTCTAACGGTACTCCAAAACGACAGAAGACTTCATGAACTAATTTATCTGCAACTGTCGAAGCTTCTTGATTTGGAATGGCGAAGACTTCCGGCCACTTAGTGAAGTAATCCATCACAACCATGAAATACTTGTTACCACTTTCACTTTCCGGAAACGGCCCCGCAACGTCAAGGGCTATCCTCTCCCATGGTGCACCAACATTGTACAATTTCAATGCACCTCTGCTACGCGTCTGAGGTCCCTTTACAGCTGCACAACTTGTACATTTGCGACACCAGTCCTCGACATCGTCCCGACAGTGGACCCAGTAAAACCGTTCTCGTATCTTCAGTAGAGTCCGTTTTACTCCCAGGTGACCTCCTGTACAACCATTATGGTACAGCTGCAGCACATCCGGTACTTGTGATTTAGGGACAACCATTTGCAAGTGACAGCTGTTTCCCCGAGCATTTTCCCATTTACGGCACAGGACTCCATCCTGAATCACCAAGCTGTCCCATTGGGCCCAATAGCTCTTTGTGATGGAACTCATTGCTGAGACGTCGCTCCACCTGGGCTTAGGAGCTTTGGCCTTCATCCACTCCAGAATCGGCTTGATGTCCGAATCTTCCTGCTGTGCACTTTGTAGGATTTCCTTCCACTCGTTGCTGAGGTCTGTCCTGAGCATCCTCACAGGTACCACTTCCTTACTCTCTTGCCTAGTACAGTGCTTGCAGTCTTCAGGACAAGGTCTTCTTGACAATACATCTGCGTTGCCATGAGATTTCCCGCTGCGATGTTCGACCACAAAGTCGTATTCCTGCAGTAGCTCAATCCATCTCGCAACTTGTCCTTCTGGATTTTTGAACTGTAATAGCCATTTCAGTGCAGCATGGTCGGTTCGTAAGTGGAATTTCCGACCCAGAAGATATTTGCTAAAATGCTGCAATGACTTTACCATAGCAAGCAATTCCCGTCTCGTGACACAATAGTTCCTCTCTGGCTTTGACAACGACTTGCTGAAGTACGCTATCACAACCTCTTGATCACCATTCCGTTGAGACAACACACCACCAAGTCCTATGTCACTTGCGTCTGTGTCAACTATAAATTCCTTGCCTGCATCCGGGTACCCCAAAATAGGTGTTTTGCATAGTCGGTCCTTTAACTCCTGGAATGCGATATCGCAACTTTCATCCCAGCAGAAATGTCGCTTCTCCTCGGTTAGCTTATGCAGGGGTTTGGCTATATCTGCAAAGTTCTTAACAAATCGCCGATAATAAGAGCACAACCCCAAAAACGCTCTGACCTGCGTCTTGTCTTTTGGAACTGGCCAATCCTTGACAGCGGCGATTTTTTCTGGATCCGTGCGGATACCTTCTTCCGACACTACATATCCCAAAAAGCTAACTTGCCGTTTGAATAGTGAACATTTCTTCGGACTCAACTTGAGGTTGGCACTTTGGATTTTCATGAGCACGCGTTCCAGGTTTTGAAGATGTTCTTCAAACGTACGGCCTACGATGATGATGTCATCCAAGTAGACCAGACAGGCATCGCCAATCAACTTGGTTAGTACAAGTTCCATCAACCTTTCAAACGTTGCCGGAGCGTTGCACAATCCAAACGGCATAACTTTAAATTGCCACAGACCCTTTCCTGTCGAGAATGCTGTTTTCTCCTTGTCCTTGGGGTCAATTTCAACTTGCCAGTAGCCACTTTTCAGGTCCAGCGTGCTAAACCACTTTACTCCAGTAAGCATGTCCAACGTGTCATCAATTCTTGGCAAAGGGTAGCTGTCCTTCTTCGTAACGTCATTCAGACGACGATAGTCAACACAAAACCGCATGCTGCCGTCCTTCTTCCTTACCAGCACTACAGGTGAACACCATGGGCTAGATGAAGGTTCAATAACACCATCCTTCACCATTCCCTCAATCATGGTTTCTACTTCCTTTTCACGCGCTACCGGCAATCTCCTTGGCCGCTGACGGATAGGCAACTCGTCGCCTGTATTTATTTTGTGTTGAACTAAGCCAGTCTTCCCAATGTCACTATCGTTTAGGGAGAAAACTTCGGCGTACTTCAGTAACATCTTCTTCGCCTTGCCCATCTCATCTTGAGACAGAGCGCTGCGACACTCTTCTAAAAGTGTAGTCACTCTCGTTTGTGCATCCTTGCTGGGGGTCCTAGTCGATAGATATTGGCATTGACGCAGCCAATCCACTTCCTCGCAAGTACCGATCAGTGTGCCTTTTTTAATAGTCTGTTCCTGATCACAAAGGTTCAGCACACGTACCCCTGAGATGTCGGTGGCTCTGACCAAAGTTCGTGCCACTTTCCATGGAAGGTCATATGGGTCTACCCTTTCCACGAGTACACAACGATGAGTTTTCCCAGGATTCCGAGGAAGACTAACCGGCACAATCGTTTCTGATTTCGGAGGAAGAACAATTTCCTTAAGGCTGTACACATTCCCTGGTAACGCCCCTTCCATAAAAAGTTCCTCTCAGCCACATTTCATAACTCCCTGCTTGACGTCAATCTCGCAAAAATTCCTCCTCATAAAGTCAAGACCCAGGATGCAATCGTCCATTATATCAGCCACGATGACCTTATGCAGGTAGGTCCTGTTGCCTAGCTTCAACTCCATCTCCTTCTCTCCACGGACGGGTATGCGCTGACCGGTGGCTGTCACCAAATTAATGCGTTCCCGGTTGTATGCGGAGTCCCCAAGGAGCCGACTCATAACTTTGGAACTGACGACCGTACGAGAGGCTCCCGTGTCTATGGTCAGCTTACAGGGCATTCCGTTGATCTCACCCTTGATGATTAAGGTGTTCCCGTCATGGGTTTGTGTGATCGAAATCCTTGGGGCTCTTTGAACATCAGCCAGCACCCGCCCCGCAGTCCTGGCTATTACTCGTTTCCCTGCTGCTGCTGGGTAGAGCTGTTAGCCGCGCTACCCTCTGGAGACCGGCCATCTTCCCTTTCTGCAGTTCGCTTAGGGCAACTGGATCGAAGGTGGCCCCTTTCCCCACAGCCGTAGCACCTAGGGCTGTATCCTTTACGATCGCGAACCGTAGCCGCTACAACCTCCCTGACGCGATGGGAACGATGATCCTGCCGCACAGCTTCCACCTCCAGTGCATGGGCCAAGGCGTCCTTAAGCGTCCCGTGGTGACCGAGTCTCACAGCAGCTCTAACTTCAAGGTCCCGGATGCCGTCGATGAATGCCTGCACGAGGTTCCCATCAATAAGCGCAGGTACGGACTGGTACGCTTTTCGAACCAGCTTCTCCACTTCAAGGGCCCACTGCTGCAGGTTTTCGTTACTGCGTTGCACACGATCCTTGAGCTGCGCACGAAACACGTGTTCCAGGTGAGCGTCGCCATATCTAGCCTCCAATGCCTCGAGGAGCTGCTCGTAAGTCACTTCCTTACCGAGAGCTTCCAGCACATTTAAAGCCTGGTCGCGCAGGCCTAGGGTGAGGGCAGTCATGGCCTGAGTTTTATTCCACCCGTTCGCCTTCATGACAGCCGCAAACTGAATTTTGTAGGCCGACCAGGAAGAAGTCCCGTCGTACGGCGGCACTTTGAATCCACGTAGCGAAGGTGTTGTAGCTACTGGAGCTGCGATTCCATCCCCAAGTTTGAGGTTACCCAACTCTTGCTTCACATCAGCAATGACGTCACTAAACTTGCTGATCTGAGTTTCAGCTTCTGACAAGCGGTTGTCATGCTGGGCAACCTTCTCCTTCACCTCCTTCATGTCTTTCCCGTAGGTTGCGTGAAGGTCCTTTATGAGGAGCATCTGCTCTTCCTGGCGGTGCACCTGCTCCTCCTTATCCCGTTTGAGCTGTTCTTCCAATTGACGGGCCTGCTCCTCCTGTCGGCGAGCCTGCTCCTCCTGTCGGCGGGCCTGCTCCTCTTTATCCTGTTTGAGCTGTTCTTCCAAACGGCGGGCCTGTTCCTCCTGTCGGCGAGCCTGTTCCTCCTGTCGGCGGGCCTGTTCCTCCTGTCGGCGGGCCTGCTCCTGCAACATCATCATCAGAGCAGCAAAATCTGGTGCTGGTGATGCTGGAGCAGCTGTGGACGGGCCGGCCTCTGTGGTTGGTAGCTGGCCCTCCGACGCCTGTGGCATTGCTCCACCAAATCGCCTCTGGTCCGTCTCCTGCTGGCGTTGACTCCGGGTACGGATACCCTCCGTGTCGTCTTTAGGTAAAATCGGCATGATTTTAATCCTTGCTTCTGACACCAATTGTTACGAGCTAGGGGTTCGTGACAATTAAAAACTGCCGATATGAATTACCAAAAATAACACTTTAATTAAACACACTAATAACACAACACAATAGCACTACCTACGGATCACTCTTAAGTCGCACTTGAAGATCGCTTTAGATGTTCTCGCATGTATCGCTTCCAATGAACTACCCCGAGACGCGCTCCGTTCCCGCTTATATAGGGCCCTCGGATAGTTCCAGAACCTTCTACCGTAGAAGCATCTAGAATGTTCGAGTACATATCGGCCCTGACCGAACACATGTCGATAATTCCAGAAAGTTCTAGCATCGAACTTTCTAGAAAGCCCCTGTCCATTAATTTCGCTATTCGATAAGAGATGGCGCTAGTGGCAACCAAACATTAATTGTGCGGCGCAACAATATGCTGAATTCATGGTTACAGTTTGCGCACTGGATAAAAACTTACCCTGTATTGAGCAAGCAACAATAAGCAACTATTAACAAAAACATCTTCTTTTATAGACTTTTCAACACTTGAAACAGTTTACTTAGTACTAGAAAACTACTTGCAATAGTTTTCTGTAGTGTTCTTTTGTTATTAACTTAAAATATTTCAATGGGAATGAAAACAAATAACTAAAAAAACAAAAAAAAAAAAAAAAAAAGAGCAAAAATATAAGTTTATTTCAAATAGTAACCTCAACAGACGTATGCTTAATAGGTGCTATTATTCTGATATAAATTTATTGTAGCTCACAAAGTAGAAATAAATCAATGGCCTTGACATTGTAAAGTAACACAATTTAAAAAAAAAACGTAACTTAAAGTAGCAACTGTCGTTAATGCTGTTATTTATATTTTCATTACACTTTGACTAATCAGTATTTCAGACAGTTATCTATCGTAACAATCAGAGTCGGTAATGCTTATTTTTTTGGGTGAGAAATCATCAAATAACTTCTCCCGCTCTGGGTGGCAGGAGGGCATGTCAGACTTTTACTGACTAAAACCCACCCGTGTTCCCTCAGTAGCCTGTATGCCAGGGGCTGCGGTATCTCTTTCGAACAAACCCGCACCCCTGGCAGGCATCGGCCCTTGCGCGCCCCATCCGTTTGTGCTGACATCTCTTTGAGGCGAACGTGGAACACAACGCGCCGGCGACCTGGGCTTGGTCCTTACCGGACAGCGAGCTACCCATTACTCGCCGTCCGCAAGCTCACGCCTACGGTGGCCGGAAATCGGCCTGGAATTCCCGACGCCCAGGGCGTCTCGTGCGGCGGTAAGGGCTGTGAGGGCGCATATACTGCCTCTCCTTCACGTGCGCCGCCTCCCTCTTCGCGAGCATTACTGCTTCGCTGAGGAGGTGACGGCTACCCATCTCTCGCTCCAAGTTTTCCAATGGAATTCTTCCAGTTATCAATAAAAGCAAGGCAAGACTTAAAATCGAAGACAAAAGATTGAGTTAACTTCTTTAACAATGTATGGTTTTGCCAGAATCCATTGTTATGGTGTATACATTAAAATATTTCTGGTTTTTCTTTCAATTTCGGAATGAATACTGCCACCCTCATTTTGAGTATGACCAACAAGAAATCTATGGGTGATGTTCACGTTAAATTTCCAAGCGCAATACAAATTGTACCCAGTGAGTTATGATAGAGGATACCAACAGCGACGAACGCACTGTCACCTACGGCGTGCCACAGGGCAGCGTAATCGCCCCGACACTCTTCCTTATATATATTTATGAGCTGGGTATGCTCACTCTTCACAAAGGTAAAATTATAACCTTCGCGGACGATACTGCTCTTCTCTTCAGCGCTATTACATGGCACGATGTATACAAGCTCAGTCTGGTTTCGAAGTTGTGACGGAGTGGTGGCGTCGTAATGTTCTTACTTTAAATGCGGAAAAAACCGTATACATGCCCTTCTTTCTGAAAAATAATGCGTCAAACACACACATAAACGCGGTATTATGCTTCTGTGTTTCGTTCTCGAGATTAGATATATACACTTGTAGTCACACATACAATGTCGCCACTAATGCACTCAGTTCATAGAGAAAAAAAAAAAACTTTTGACGCTTGTCTATAGGTTTCCCGCGTTCCGTTCAATCCGTCATTCACATTTCAGTGCCCCGCCACTTTGTACTTTTAATTTGCGTTCTAGTTTTTAATCGATAATTAAGTGGTTTATTAGTGTTTTAAACCAAAAATGCCGAAGAGAAAGCATAATGACAAGGATTCATATAGTTACATTAAGAGGAAAATAAAGAAGTTAGAAAGAAAACTGCTAAAAGGACGCCATTTTTTATCATCGTCGGACTCTGAACCAGAATCAGTGTTTTCAACACCTCAAGGTACCTACTAAAATAATACTTACGTTTTATTTCCAATAACTTTATAATTTGTGGATTAAAGTTGCAACGTACGAGTCGCAACTTGTCCCTTGCTCGGGTTCACGATGCAACGTGTCGAGTTCATCTTACCCGCTGTGTACGTTTGTTTTCCTTTCATGATGTTACCTGTTTAGGTAATTACAACCGAATAGCAATTTGTGCATTCACTAAACTCGGGTTCACGATGTAACGCCTATGAGTTCATCTTACCCGCTGTGCTCGTTTATGTAGGTACCTACCTACGTAATAAAAGTTACCTGTCACCTGTACGGTACCTGCTTACTTAATCATAACCATGCGTATTGGTTTACTTAAAACAAATTACTGGTGTTTTCGCATCACGTTATACTATAGAAATGGTACAACGATTTATGATTTCCGATTGCAGAAAATACAATTATGGAAACTGAGCATAATGAATACCTGTTGGTGGACCTTGACGAGCCGGTACCAGTAACTAGTGCTTCATGCGTACAACCACTGCAGATGCCTGTACCTGACACAGACCAAGAGCCTGTTCCCCAGGGTACTGCTGAAGTGGCTGATGCTATTGAAAAGGAGGATCAGCATCAGGAGCTAGACGAAACTGTGATGGAAATATTGGGAACTGACCCATCAACCACTACATCATTTGGTAAAGACATTCAGAAGGACTTAGCCATACGCTATGAATTTATAGCCACTTCTGGTTTGGCAAAAGAACTCCGCAAAGAGCTACTAGAATCTCATTTGGTTCCAGCTAACTGTAAGCTGATAGACGCACCATCCCTTAATCCTGAGATTAAGGCAGCTGTCACTGACATCATAGTGAAGCGTGATAAAGCTATGCAGGCTAAACAGAAACAAACTGGTAGCGCTATTGCATGTTTAAGTGAAGCTATTACTATTCTTTTGTCTCAAGAAACAAAAGATCCGAATATATTGAAGTTACTTGTAGACACAGGGCGTATTCTGTGTGACAGTCAACATAATGATTCTATAACTAGACGTAATTTTATCTTGGCTGTGCTGAAAAAAGATCTAAAAGATCAGGTGCAGTTGACCAAAGTTGATAACTTACTTTTCGGACAAGAGCTCGCTGATACTTTGAAAGCGGCTAAAGCTATAAACAAGACAGGTTCTGAACTGAAGTCTGTTCCCCCACCAAAAGTTGTAGCAAACAAGACGAAGCCTCCACCATCCAGCAGGAATTTAAACTGGAAGGCTCCAGCTCCGTACCGCAGACCGACGGGGCCTTGGAGAATGAAGGAGCCTGCACCCTCGATGAAACAACAGCACGTGCAATCATCCAGGGGGTCACGTCCAAACAACGGTCGCAACCGCCAATAGCCACCATGGTAAGCTATGCTAGCAGACTATGTCAGTTTTATGATGAATGGTTGCAAATAACATCAGACCAAACTATATTGTCATGGATTAAGGGTTATGAAATACCTTTTACCAAAACTCCTTTCCAGTCTATTTTACCACAATCTAGAAAATATTCTCATACTGAAGAACGTGATTTTCAAAAGGCTATAGATAATTTATTGGCTATAGGTGCTGTCTCAAAATGTCAACCTTGCGATGGCCAATTCCTATCTAATATATTTTTGGTACCAAAACCAAACGGCAAAACACGCCTTATTCTAAATTTAAAACAACTGAATGTTTTTATAAACACAAATCATTTTAAGTTGGAAGACCTTCGGACAACTATTAAGCTTATTTCAAAAGACTGTTTTATGTCAACCATAGATCTTAAAGATGCATATTTTTTAATCAAAATTCACGACAATTCTAAGAAATACTTAAGATTTCAATGGAAAGGTAACTTGTTTGAATTTAATGTTATGCCGTTTGGTCTCAACACCGCACCTTACGTTTTTACCAAACTGATGAAACCTGTGGTCAAATTGTTGAGATGTACTGGTAATTTGTCAACAATTTATCTTGATGACCTATGTCTGATAGCACATTCCTATAGTGATTGTGTCAATAATGTTGAATTTACAAAGACATTTCTCTGTTCCTTGGGCTTCATAATTAATGAATCTAAAAGTTGTTTAACCCCTAGTAATTCATGTAGATATTTAGGATTTATCATTGATTCTAAAACAATGGAAATTAGCTTACCTGTTGAAAAACGTGAGAAGATAAAGAAGGAATTAATAAAATTTAAAAACCTCAAAAGGTGTAAAATTAGAGATTTTGCTTGCTTAGTTGGACTTTTAACATCTGCTTGTCCTGCCATCGAATATGGCTGGCTGTATACTAAGGAATTTGAGAGATGTAAATTCTTAAGTCTTCAAGGCAATAATAATTATGAAAAATTCATGACTATTCCTTTTACTTTAAATTCAGATTTTGATTGGTGGATAAATTCCATTGATAGATCAGTGTGCAAAATAAAATTTGATAATTATAATTTAGAGATTCAATCTGACGCCTCAACTACGGGATGGGGTGTAGCTTGTGCTGGAAAAACGGCAAGTGGTATTTGGAGTCAAGAGGAAAGAAATCAGCATATTAATTATTTAGAATTAATGGCTGCTTTCATTGGCCTTAAAATTTTTGCAAAAAATTTATTTGGGTGTCAAATCATTTTGCGAATTGACAATACGACAGCGATTTCCTATATTAATCGTATGGGAGGTGTTCAATTTCCCCATTTAACGAAACTTACCAAAAGCATTTGGCAGTGGTGTGAGGCTCGCAACCTTTTCGTTTCTGCTCTGTACATTCCATCAATGGAAAATACTATCGCCGATGCTGAATCGAGACGAGTTCACCCCGACATTGAATGGGAATTATCAGACTTTGCCTTTCAAAAAATTATTAAGTGTTTTGGTCAACCTGATATAGATATTTTTGCCAGCCGTATAAATAAAAAATGTGTTAAATACATTTCGTGGCACAGAGATCCTGATGCATACAATATTAACGCTTTTTCAATATGTTGGTCTGATTGGTATTTTTATGGGTTTCCTCCATTCACAATCATTCTCAAAACATTGAGAAAGATTATTAGTGACAAGGCAAGAGGAATACTTGTCGTTCCAGCCTGGCCATCGCAGCCGTGGTATCCGTTATTTAATAAGCTTTTGGTAACTAAACCTTTGACATTTCATTATTCTAAGGAATTAATAATTTCTCATTCCAGCAACCGTCAAATACACAGGCGGATTACCCTGGTTGCAGGAATATTGTGCGGGAATCTCTATTGAGAAGAAGTGTTCCTCCTGCATCAATTCACATTATGTTGGCATCCCTGTCGGAAAATTCCATCAAACAATATGATACCTGTTTAAAAAAGTGGTATGTCTTTTGTAAGAATAACAACATTAATGTTTTCGAGGCCTCCATACCAAAAATCATTTATTTTTTTACTGAATTATATGAATCTGGTTCTCAATTTGGTTCGCTAAACAGTTGCAGATCGGTATTGTCTTTAATTTTAGGTAATCAAATCAGTAAAGATGATCGGATACAAAGATTATTTAAAGGGATATCTAGACTTCGCCCACCCTTACCTAAGTACGACTCAACCTGGGATACGTCATTAGTTATAGAAACATTGGCTAGTTGGGTACCTCACGAGCATTTATTGTTAGACAAAATTTCAAGAAAATTAGTTACCTTACTTGCACTTGTTACAGCCCATAGGGTTCAAACCCTATCCAAAATCAAAGTTGAGAATATTCGCGCTTCACCTAACGAAATATCTATAAAGATACCTGATTTAATAAAAACGTCTAGTATAAAGTCAAAACAACCAGTACTTGTACTCCCATATTTTCGAGAAAGACCCGAAATATGCCCAGCTAAATTATTACAAGATTATTTAAGTGTAACTGCAACATTACGTAATAATCACACCTTTCTTTTTATTAGCACCATAAAGCCACATAATAAAGTTTGTGCTCAAACATTAAGCAGGTGGATAAAAGGTACCTTAGAGGTCAGTGGAGTCGATGTTACAGAATTTTCTGCTCACAGTACGAGACACGCCAGTACTTCTCGAGCTCATAAAATGGGTGTTAATTTAGATCTTATAAGGAAAACTGCCGGATGGTCTGGCACATCCACAACTTTTGCTAAGTTTTATAATAGGGCCATAGCAACTGATTCTAGAGATCTATTTGCTAGGAGTATTTTGATTGATAATAATAAAAATGATTAATCTTATTTTTTGTGTAAGCTATGCTAAGTAAAATTATTTCAATTGTGATATCATCATTTGCCTAAGTTCTTCGGTGCCATTTATATGATTACTGTGAATAAAATTCTATATTTTTTTTGTCAATAAATCCTTTTTCTTCAATACATTACTAATTTACCTATATCTATATTTCACAAATAACTCTCAATATCTACAAGTGTATATATCTAATCTCGAGAACGAAACACAGAAGCATAATTAATGATTAAACGAACTTACCTGTAAGTGAAGTTCGATCATAATTATGCGAGGTGTTTCGTTCGAAGAGATTAGCATCCCGCCCTCCCTAATTCTACTCCCAAAGATGTGAAATAAGTATTGTATCATATCTCTGAACTAAATGACGGATTGAACGGAACGCGGGAAACCTATAGACAAGCGTCAAAAGTTTTTTTTTTTTCTCTATGAACTGAGTGCATTAGTGGCGACATTGTATGTGTGACTACAAGTGTATATATCTAATCTCTTCGAACGAAACACCTCGCATAATTATGATCGAACTTCACTTACAGGTAAGTTCGTTTAATCATTAATTCTATAGTAACCCACACATGTCCCAAACAAATATAAATAATTGCACCTGCACCACACGCATTCAGAAAACAGACAGTGTAAAGTACATAGTCGGAATAATAGATAACACCCTAAGCTTCAAAAAGCATATCAATACTCTTAGCAGCAGGCTACATAAACTTATATATGTCTTCAAGACCCTCAGGCACGTGGCAGACGAGAAGCTAAGGAAATCGGTTTACTTGGCTCTCGCCCAGTCCTTACTAACCTACTGCATATCATCCTGGGGTGGTGCTGCAAAAAATTGTATGTTAGAGCTTGAACGAGCGCAGAGAGTCATTCTGAAAGTTTCTCTGTTCCGACCTTTCCGATATCCAACGGTTGTGTTTTATAGGGAAGCAAAGGTGTTAACAGTTCGTCAGCATATTGCAAACGGTTATAAAACAACATTATGGCCTCACTACAATCAACCGCTCACTCTCCCACAGAAGTAGACGATTTGCCATAACATTCGGCTATCTACAGCATCCTCACATCGATTCTTTTGCTACCTTGGTTGCTTTCTTTATAATAAAATAAACAGGATACTCCCAATTTATAACCTCCCCAAAACCAAATACAAAGTTAAATTAAGCAGTTGGCTCCGGGAGTTAAATTATGAAGACACGGAAAAACTATTTGCTGTCCCAAAATAGCCAATTTAACAAATCCTATTCCCTCCCCCCCCCCCCCCAACACATACACCCACACGTACACCTTACTCACTCACAAATACACAATTTCATACACAAGTTCTGTGGCATATTTTCAAATTTAGGTTGAATTCTTCACATATTTCGCGAGGTGGTACTGTATGTGGATCTAAGGCGGTTTTCACACTGCCCCGCATCATGCTGCATATTGCGTGTCGACGCATCTACGCGCGTTCCTGCGGGAGTGCAGATCTGCATCATCGTGCGGGTTTTTTGCGCACTTACGCGCGTAGGTGCGTTTTGTAGATTCACGCACGGCGGCTCTCATTTATTCGCCGTTCTCTGTGGTGGTCGTGCAGTACTGAGCATCACGATAGTTTTGATAAAAATGGTTAATAGTGTGGAACTCATTCAGGACGCTGCCATTATACTAACTGTTTGGTTTTCGATTTCGAATATAAATCGATCGATATCGAGATCCATTTTCAAACACACACGTCACGCCCATTCAAAATCACGCGCGGCACTGCGGGATTCGGTGTGCCATACCTTGCGTCTCGCCCCGCACCTACGCGCGGGGGTGCATGTTTCTCCGCGTGTATGCGCGTGATCCGCATGAACGCGCGTGGTTGCGTTTTCAGTGTGTTGGACTGTGCGTGTTTTCTATATAAACGGAGATACTTACAAGTAACGTTAAAACACGCAGTCACGCAACATGCAGCGTGGTGCGTGGCAGTGTGATAATCGCCTTAAAGAATTCAAAATTAATGTGTTAATTCATTTTTTAATTATAGTTACAAATAATCGTTAAAATTTCCTTAAACCACTATACAAAGTAGGTACGCGAGTAATAAATATGAACCTTGCGGTCTACTGCTTCAACATGAGCCTTACATACATTAATTCCTTATTATGACGGACATATTTTGCATTAAGTCCGTCATAATATGGGCCCAATGGGCCCTATTTTCGAATTGAGCATACTGACTGTTGCTCAAAAGACACAGTCAACAGCAATTGTAACGTCGAGTGAGTTTTCCGTTTTTTAAAAGAGTTGCGTCAAATCCGGAAGAAGCAACTGCTAGTGTCGTTTCTCCGGATTGCCGTACTTTAGCTAAAATCATACTCCAAAGGAAAGTTTTACCTGATTCACCAGGAACGTCCAAGCACATTTTTTTTCCACGATTATTTTCTACGCTGTTAATTATCGCATCATGAGCATTTTTTTGCTCTTGGGGGCTTGTGGCTAAGTAATATTAGCCGCACGGGTCGATTGATCAGGTTAGCTACGCTTGTCGCGGTTAGTCCGTGGATGGGGAACCATCTTTATATACCAACGCTCCTCCGTCCCTCGGAATGATCGTTAAGCCGTGGATCTTTGACAGTCGTTACGGGTCGTCAGAAGCCCGAAAGTCTTTGTTGTCAGACTTTCGGGCTTTGTCTTACCAAGGGGTACCGTTTTACTCAGTAACTGGGTTGTACAAGTTAGTTAAGCAGTCGCTCCATGTAAAGTTCTGGTATTCAGCTGCATCCGGCTAGACTGGAAGCCAACATAGTTGGGAAAAGGGTAGGCAGCTGATGATCAAGCAATTTTTTGGTCAGCATATTTTTGAATTGACAAATTCAGACAACTCGTTAACATATTATGATTGTAATTGTATTGTATCTACAGCATTTTGTGATTGATGGGGGAAGGTAAACCTAAGTCTTTTAGTTATTTATAGTTCAGTTCTAAAAGTTTTCGCGTATTGTATTGTTAATCGCGATAACTTCGAAATCAAATGTCCGATTCGAGTCAGTTAAAATAGTACATTATGGTACAAGTGTGTAACGTTGGTGATTATCGCTGAGGCGCCATTGAGACCCGAGCCGTCAGGCGAGGGTCTTAAGAGAGCCGAGGACGATAATCATCAATACACACGTGTATCATACGACGTTTTTCAACACACTTGCGAAGAAAATAATACTAAATCATCATTATCATCATCATCCATCATCATCCATCGTCATCCATCATCATCCATCGTCATCCATCATCTTTCATCATCACCCATCATCATCCAGCATCATCCATCATCATCATCATCATCATCCATCATCATCCATCATCATCATCCATCATCATCATCCATCGTCATCCATCATCATCCATCATCATCATCCATCGTCATCCATCATCATCATCCATCATCATCCATCGTCATCCATCATCATCCATCGTCATCCATCATCACTCATCATCACCCATCATCATCCAGCATCATCCAAAATCATCATTCATCATCATCCATCGTCATCCATCATCATCCATCATCATCATCCATCATAATCCAGCATCATCGATCATCATCCATCATCATCGTTTTTAAGAACAAAGCAACTCAAACAAAAAACAACCTATAACTCACTAAGAACAAAGCAACTCAACCAATTCTATAACTCACTAGTGAATAATAGTAATGAAAAAGTCACAGTTTGATAATAGGTGTCATTATGTGCCTAACTGTAGTGAAATTAGAGCCATTTTATGAGCAAGTGTGTTGAAAAGTATTTTACTGCTACAAAATTACCATTGATGATAATAGTACATTATGGTACAAGTGTGTAACGTTGGTGATTATCGCTGAGGCGCCATTGAGACCCGAGCCGTCAGGCGAGGGTCTTAAGAGAGCCGAGGACGATAATCATCAATACACACGTGTATCATACGACGTTTTTCAACACACTTGCGAAGAAAATAATACTAAATCATCATCATCATCATCATCCATCGTCATCCATCATCATCATCCATCATCATCCATCGTCATCCATCGTCATCCATCATCATCCATCATCATCATCCATCATCATCCATCGTCATCCATCATCATCCATCATCATCCATCGTCATCCATCATCATCTATCATCATCCATCATCACTCATCATCACCCATCATCATCCAGCATCATCCATCATCATCCATCATCATCGATCATCATCCATCGTCATCCATCATCATCATCCATCATCATCCATCGTCATCCATCATCATCCATCGTCATCCATCGACATCCATCATCATCTATCATCATCCATCATCACTCATCATCACCCATCATCATCCAGCATCATCCATCATCATCATTCATCATCATCCATCGTCATCCATCATCATCCATCATCATCATCCATCATCATCCAGCATCATCCATCATCATCCATCATCATCCAGCATCATCCATCATCATCATCATCATCATCGTTTTTAAGAACAAAGCAACTCAAACAAAAAGCAACCTATAACTCACTAAGAACAAAGCAACTCAACCAATTCTATAACTCACTAGTGAATAATAGTAATGAAAAAGTCACAGTTTGATAATAGGTGTCATTATGTGCCTAACTGTAGTGAAATTAGAGCCATTTTATGAGCAAGTGTGTTGAAAAACAATTTATTTGAATAAGACCTTTGTTTCCACCGGCGATCTAATTAAATTTTAGAACATAAAAGCTGCTATTGTGACTTAACTATGATAGTTAGATATAGGCCCTCGCGGACTTTTTTATGGGTAATAAAGAGTACTTTAATCATGTAGGAGAAGATTTTTTAAATGTATCATCAATAGGTTTCTCAGCGCACGCCAAATAATGAATTTTATAGGGAAATTTTTGCTGCTCTAAGTTACATTATAGTAATTTTCTTAAAGATCATTTTCTTTTTTTTAATAAATTGTAGCCTATGTTACTTCCTGCACCCTAATTGCGTAACTCACAATTGATCATAATTGGTTTCGTCTTCACAGTTAAACAATATTCATTGCGTTATTTATGTTGTCGAACAGACACATTTTTCGAAAATATGAAGCAATGGTTTAACAATCCGTTTCAAAACGATACAGATTATGATGAATCGTGAGTTACGCAATTAGGGTGCGGATAATTTAGAATTATATTGGTGACAAAAAAGAATACTTATACCTAAAACCAAAAATAAAGAATGCGTGCGTAAAACGTGTATTAGGGTTTTTCGAAAATCTACCCTTAAAGGGGTACAATTTGCACACTTATAGATTATAACCTAGATTATGACATTGGATACTTTTTATCCCGCCGCGCCGGTACGTTCCCGCAGAATAATTTCCGACATCCACGCGGGCGAAGCCGCGGGCGAAAGCTAGTAATTGTATATGTTTGTCTGCAGATTAATTTAGACAGAAGATACCAAAAGATAAAGCTTCAAGGCGGGGTAATTCAGAAAACCGTCGTTTTGTATTGTGTTTTTTAGGTAAACAAACCGGATTGAAAAATTTGAAAAAAAAAAAAAAAACTACATCATTCACACTTTGATCCAGATATTTCGGCCGTGCGATACACGATTACTTGCACTTTACTGTATACAATTAAATCGCAAAGATACCTAAGTCTAAATTATGATCGGATTCTTAATTCATTTGAGTTAGATATATATGTAAGGCTTTGAATAATAAAACTTGTACCATAGTAAATGTCGTAAAAATATGATGAAATCCGGGCGATATAATATGAACTATGAAAATACATATACCTACAACGATTCAAAAATCCAGTGTTTTTATTGCGCCCCGTATCGTTTAGTTAGTCCCACAGAGTACCTACTTTATATATGTACCTACTATACTGGTTAGTCCCACAGAGTACATTAAATATATAGAGGTTAGTCCCGAGCAGATTCTGTGTTGGAGGTTGGACGCGTGCCAATTTTTCGAACCCGCGCTATGTTCTGTTATCGGCAGAGCAAAAAATAGCTTGAGAATAATAATCCGTGTACCTATATAATAAACTAAATAAGTACAGGTATATTTATGTTTATATTATTATTTACAAGCGAAATAAAAGAACGCGATGAATTTTTCGTCGAACTACAGAACATAAAAAACTTTCAAAATCAAAATCAAAATATTTTTATTTCATATAAACCTGCATGGGCACTTATGAAACGTCAGAAGCTAGGTGCACGGTTCCAAATTGTTGTTTCCTATGGAGAAGAGCCGGCACGAAACTCCACGGTTACTCTTTTAAAAATAATTGGCTTTAACAATATTTTCAAATTACAGAGATTAAATGTATGGGACAGCGCAGGCCTGTCAATAAGTACCAGGTACTTAGACGAATACAGAATAGAAAATCGTCTACAAATCTACAGTCAGTAAGGCCTACAACGTTCTCTCATTCACAATATGTAAAATAATCTACATAAATAAAATGAACCTAAATAAAATTGATGTATAATGTCAATTAATGACGAGAATATGTCAGCATTGTAAAAATAAAAAGAATAAAAAAGAACATTGTATTTGAGAGCAGTTAATAGACTTTCACATAGTTATGCTGTTAATGAGGTACCAGGGAAGCCACATGTGCAGAAGGAATTAATGCCAAACTTCCCTGTCTTCAACGTAGTCTTTTATCTTATACTTAATATGCTTTTTTGATAAGGACACGTTTGATGTGCGTTTTAAACTTTCCATCGCCAAGTTCTGTAACCGACTTTGGCAACTTGTTATAGAAGCGGATACTGTTTATTAGAAATGACTTGCTAGTTTTAGTCAATCTAAATTTTGGAATCACAAATTCATCTTTACTACGTGTATTCAGATTATGGAAATCGCATAATTTTTTGAAAAGGCCTAAGTTTTGTGCGAACGTACAAGATATTTTCTAGGATATAAAGAGACGGCAGAGTTAGAATATCAATTTCGCTGAATTTGTTTCTATGAGACTCGCGAGGCCCCATTTTATAGATTTGCGATGCCTTACCCCGTGATTTTTTTTAGAGCCAGAGGCGCGCAGGTGCGGGCGGCAGCCTCGACGTGATTTTTATGGAATTTTCACTTTTTGGATGGAAAATATGAAAAATTATTACCCACATGTTGAGTTTTAAAGGTGTATGGGGCATCATAAAGGGGGTTGAAATTTTCATTATTTTTGCGATAGAACACACCATTTTCGAGATATAAGCAAAAGAAAAGAAAAAAAATACAGTACTATTTTTGCACCAGAAGTACAGGTGTCGGCGTGAATTTTAGTTCTTGACAACTAATTTTATTCCACACCTATTAAATCGCGATTAAAAATAGTCAGATTTAAGTCAGACAACCAACATTTTAGGTTGAATAGAATAATGAAATTGACAACAACAGAATAACAAAATTGCTATTTTCACTAAACTAAAAACTCAGTGCAATCTTAGTGCTGTCAAACTAAAATATAGTTATGTTGTGGCACTTTAGTCAATTTCAGAATGGGAAATCGTCGTTTGACAGGAATAAACTAAATTTTGGTGATTTTTAGTCTAGTTTAGAGAATTTTGTGACAACAGAATCGGCACCAATATACCCCGAGAAGAATTACAAGGCGACGCAATTACCATTGCAAATTACATATGTTCTGCGTTGGTGATTGTGTATTCATGCCCATGAATCTTCCTTCCTTCCTAACCTTGGTCACTGCAGCAGCAGCAAGCGCATGGAGGCAAGCACTACCGACGGAAGACAGCTTGTACCTTTCGGTAGGTAGGTCGGTAAGTCTTAATTGATATAATTTCGATTAAAACAAGTTTCTTGTTTCCATCTTTTTTAATTAGGTACCTAAAGTTCACTTTTTAGGCAGTCGGGGGTTTTTTTTTTAAATAATTTATACAGAGCCGTCTAGTATTAGTTTTTAGAAGCTCTCCTAAAGTTACCACGAAAAATAATCTAAATACGTAGACAAAGAATTCTCTGTCTACGTCTAAATAAAAAAGAATCAAGTCGGCGAAGCTACCATTTAGTAGCTCTACGCTTCAGATAAAAAATGAATAACGACTGTAGTCGCCCGGATGGTTAAATGGAACAGATCTAAAAACAATGTTCTCACGCCCTAGGCTCACGCCCAATCCACCGCCACTTGAACATTTATCTACATTTTATAAACAAAAACTGGACTTAAAAGCCTCAATAGCCAAACTAATAAAAAAAAGTCAATCGGTAGGGTGGCAACACTGATTTCTGAACGTCTGTCAGAACCGGTTAGAAGTAGAGATGGGTCATTGACGGTTTTTTCGTTAATGTAATTTAACTGTTAATCATCAATGGTTAACAGGTTAAAAAAACTATTAAATTTATAACAGGTTTTGCATGTTCAATTTACCGATTGAACATTCAAAACCTGTTAATATATTTTTAGTGTTTTGCGTTAATTTAATTTGTCAACGTTTTCAATCATTGACAATTTTGTTGCAAATAATAATTTTATAAGAATATTATGAATTATAATGACATTCCCTTCATACTCTTTAGTCTATCTATACCCATATAATATTATTAAGTATAGGTACTTAAATCGAAACGTTAACACTCTGGACGGGTAATACAAACAACTACAACGATTGCTGACCCATTGACCGGCAATCGATCACAATCCGCAATCACGGATTGTTTACATTACACTAAATCAAAAAATCACAACATAACAAACATTACCTACTAACACAATAATGGAGCTTTCTTGTCTCGCTCACACGCACGACTCACTCAGCAAGAAGTCCACCACGTTTACGTTCGGATGCGACGATGTTCGGTATCGTTCAGAAATATTAGTTTCGAATACTAGTTGATTCCCAGAAAATAAAATTAAAGAGAAATAATCCGTTGAGCCGTTGACGTAAATTAAAAGCTAATATTTTCAACCTGTTTTTTCATTGATCATTAACAGTTATCTCGTTGACGGATGGAAAGCCGTTAAAAAAAACAGTTTATTGATTCAACGACCACCTCTAGTTAGATTAGAAGGATGGTGATCACATCACAGAGCAGTGACTATTACACTCTTTGGCAGTGACTTATTTAATTTGAGGAATGGCAATACCAATTGACGTTTGGATAATTTGCCTGCTGTGTTTCTGTGTGTATTTCTGACGATTTCTGAGTGATTGAGGAATTAGGATAGATTTTTATCGAATTACTGTATTCAATAGACTTGGTAATATAGACAATCTATTTTAGAGACAGTGGATAACGTCGGTGGTTTTCGCACGAGCGTCGTAACTATAATTTATAGACTCATTGCGGCTAAAAGGTAACTGACTCCAATTTGCCTTGTTTGTGATAGTAGACTCGATGTAATTTGAACTAGACGAATTAGAGAAAATTCTGCACTGGTTTGTATACCTTTTGAAACGACCTTACTCAATCTTTTCATGATTTAGTGAATGCTGTTGAAGCCACCTTCATGTTGTGTCATCATCACAAACAGTGTTACTCATTGTTTAGCAGCTCATTTTCTGTTTTATATCGATTGGTTCGAAACACTAGAGGTTATAAGGGCATATTTTTATACCTACATTTGTGTGGGTTCTGTTGGGCAGATAATTATATTATTTCACTAAAGATAGTGTTTATAAAAGTGATTGAACTTTTCATAGAAACCCTGTATATCATGGGCAAAGCAAGCTATCATTATCTGTTATTTTGAATACTATTATTCGTTAGCTAGCTGCTTATTTGCCATACAATTCATGATATAAAGGTGTATTAAAGAAATAACTCACGTTTTCATACAGCAACATATAAATATGTTTTTTTAAGTACCTACTTGTATAGAGTACTAATATTCACACATACTCTGCCATAATAAAAATAATAAAATGAATACTAGGAGTACATTGCACTTAAACAACTGGGAAAACATAAGAATAATAAAGTAAGAAGGCACTGTTGTGAATAAGGGAACACCACCAAACATCTTATTTTTACTGCAGTAAATGTATCAATAAATCAATCCACTTAGTATATTGCAGTCCACTGCTGGACGTAGACCTCTCCCTCTGCCTGGAAGTACGTAACGTACCATCTTTACGGGCAGAAGGAGAGGCCACATTACTGATATTTGTATCAGTAAAATACAGCAATGCTTTGTGTGTGTACAATCATTGGGTACTATTACAGGCATCCTTATCTGCATGTGTGAGTTGTGTACAGCTATGTAACTGTATGTCATTTCATGTAGTTTATCTTAGCAGCTTCCAGACCTCATTATAACTAGACCACAGAGTATAACATTGCAACCTAGTACATTGCTCAAGCGATTGTCTCATTTAAAGTAATGAAGTAATGGTACTCATCTGACAATGTTGTATGTTGATATTAATGTAAAAAGATCAATAAAATGCAATATGAGCAAACACTACTATTATTCCCATACTTTTATTGGCTGTCTTTGGTTATTTGGGGCTGACAATACATTAAGTGGGATTTATTTGATAGTTGAGATTGTGGTATTCTATTTCCACTGTGGTGATTTTTTTACATCTGCCAACTATACAATTGCCTAAGATTTGATACCTATAATTTAGTTGATGATCAAGATGAATTGGGGTTATATCTGTTGTAAGTACAAAGTCAAAGAGTTTGTTTGGACACTATTACACTTATCAGACGCTCATTGTGTAACTAGAATCAATATAAAACCCACAGAAAATGTTAATTTTTCCTTACTTTGTATATATTTATCACAAACTTGATTGCAACTAACTCATTGTAATAGATGTAGGTTTATTATGTGCTTTTGCCTGCTTGAGCGACTGAAACATTTCATGCATTGCAATATTGTTTTAGTAAAATTTCAACATCATTGTATTACATCTGACATTATAATCATTACTATAACTCAACATAAATTAAGATTTATAAAACCTGCAGTTGTCTTAAATTTTTGTTCATTCTCCCTTTTTGTGTAGCAAATTGTTGTTAAAGAATGGTACAATATTATTATGCTTTGTTTTAGGAATGATGAGAGAAGATGATTGATTCAACATAGAAAAACAAGAAGGTAATAAACAAATTCTGTATTATTCATAACACTGTGTGTAAAGACATACTTAACATGTAGATGTGCATGTTTGATAACACAACATCCTTTGTTTGTAGTGATATAGGACAGAAGTACAAGAAAACAAACAAAATGATGACATCAGAAGAATCAGACTCCCTGAGCACCGTCCCATCAGAGGGACATGCTGAGGATGTGTCAGGTGGGTTCAGTGACTTACCATTTATTTATATTCAATGGTACAATGAAACATCTACCCAGTAACCCAACTACAAACCAAAAAGATCTTGCTTAAACTTTTGCACTTAGCAGTCATTATGTCGGTTGGCATGTTGGTGGTGTTTGTGTTAATCATTTAAGTTACGCGAGCTGCTGAGTGCGTCAAATGCGGTATTAGGATAGTATTGGTCACATATGCGAACGCTACGCCACAGAAACTGGGTTATTTTATAACGTACCATCTTGATGCGTCTCCCATATGGCTAAACGGTGTTCCTCAGTGAATCAAATAATTTAACTACGTGGGTCAAGTGTCCTACACATTTAAATTGTTCAGTAAATATTGGACAGTATGTCACACATTAAAGACATTGCCGACATTGAAATGGGACAGAGGGCTCAGTCTTTACATGCTAATATGACAGGCTGCAGGTTTGCACATTGTACTGCAGACGTAAAGGTGAAGCTCTCTAGAGCATTCTGTACTACCTTCTTCACATGCAGCTTATGGGACAAATATTCGCAGGCATCGTATGCAGCTGTTCGTGACCATTTTAACACGAATAAACGTAACAAGCATGATCCTATGAAGTAAGGTCTTCAGCTCACCAATTAACAAATAGAGAACTTCTTTTCCTTGGTTCAATATTTGTAACCTTTCACTATATTATGGACTAGCAGCGCTCCGCGGTTTCATCCGCGTAGTTCCCGTTCCCGTGGGAATACGGGGATAAAATATAGCCAATGTCACCCAGAGATAGTGTAGCTTCCCAACAGTGAAATAACTTTTCAAATCGCTTCAGTAGTTTCGGAGCCTATTCAATGCAAACAAACAAACCATAAAATCTTTCCTCTTTATAATATCAGTATAGATAAGTATGTATTACGCCATTGAATAAAAGTATACATACTTATTACATAATCAATTTTAACAAAATTTCAATAACATGAGGAAACGATTGTGTTATTTAATTTCGAGACTCATACTTCCAGTCAAAATAAATATTTTAAGACTGGCCCAATTTAAATGGCTAAAACGATCACGAAAATAGTACTCATAAAATGTGGTTACATAATGGCAGCTTCGGGCACGGAGGAGGCTCCTTCGTCGATGGTGTCGAGCGAGGCGGAGTCGGAAGGCAGCGTGCTGTCGGACGTACGCCACGACGCCGAGGCTGGCTCGCTCGTCAGCGACCCCGCCACAGAGCTGGCTGGTGTGCTGCACGAGAGGCCGGTGCCGGTTATCACCGAGCACTGGCGGTCCGTTGGCACCACCGTCGGCGTCGGCGTCGCTGCCTACGTCGCCTCTAGAGGTCGGTTTATTACATTTTCTTATTAGATTTCTTTTTTAATTATGGGCAGACATAAGTCACACTTATATCTTCATCTAATAAAACTAAATATCTAGATGGGAACACAAATTTCCTCACCATGGTCACACAAATAAAGGATATATTATTACTGTCGAGAGAGACTGTTTATTAGTGAATTGTACAGTCGCCAGCAGGTCAAGCTATCCTAAACTGTCAAATTTTCCCAATTGAACATAAACCTTATTCCTTTGTAATAAAGTTGAAAAACTATAAAAGAAATTTGACAGATTGGGGTAGCTTGATGTGCTGCCCTCTGTACATGAAACGTCAAAAAATTGGACATTATGTATAGGGAAAATGAAACACTCGTCTGTGTTTCAAAATGTGAGCGGCAACATTCTGACAGGCAAGTTTTTTAATTCAATAAAGTGCATTGTTGCAACTTTTTTGGGCCGTTCTAATATTTTTAAGAACTTATGCATTCTAATCTCAACTTCCGTCAATAAAACTCGTACTTTGCCTACATTTTGACATGGCTTTTGAAATTTTTAACGTTTTTAAAGTACAAGAATTGGCCTTCTGATTGTTTTGAAAAGTCATTCCTACATTTTTGACGCTGAATGTACAGGTAAATATAGTCTTAAGGATTGAGATGCAATCTCGACCCAGTATAATGATTAATGACAAATTGGTTGCTTATGGTACATGATGCAGGCTCAATGCTGCCATGGGGCGGACACAAAGGCCCGGTCGCCTCAGCCGACTCCGACTTGCGTCCGGGCGAGTTCGTGATGAGGCTGCTCTTCACCGAGTTCACCGTGCAGGCCGAGAGGAAGATGGAGGCCGTCATGGCTGAGCCACTGGTATGTCAACACAACGGATTTACTAACAGACCAACTTAAAATACCTACCTAGTAATAATAATCCTTAGTAATATTATAAATGCGAAAGTAACTCTGTCTGTCTATTACGCTTTCACGCCTAAACCGCTGAACCGATCTTCTGAAATTCGGCAGAGATATAGCCTAGGATACTTTTTACGCGATAATCGATATCGACGCGGTCGGATCCGCGGGCAAATACTTGTATAACATATTTCTTTAAGTTGTCAGAATGTTCGAGTTTGTGGGTTTAAATCCGACCAAGTATCGATGTATATTATACAATTATGTACATTGTGAGTTTATCTCATTACTGTTATCGGTGCAGGAAAAACATTGTGCGGAAACCTGGACTTTTTATTATTTATAACTTGCAGGAAAAGCCGCTAGCTAAAACCTTGCAGCGCGGTGAAGACCCTCAATTAGACCAGATACTCCAGGCATTTGGCACGGTCGCTGAGCACTGTCTGCCGTCCTTACTGCGCGCACTCTTCGGATGGCTCGAGAGGCAGATGGCTGACTCGCCACAACTGAGCGAACAGGCTAAGAAACCACACCAGGACCTAAGGAACAAGAGGTAAGTGATTTATGAAAAACCAAAACGACTCTTTTTTACATTCTAAGGAGACAAGATACATGCCCCAAGCATGTTCTTTTGTTATGTTCCTGTTCACAAGCCGCCAGTCGACGGTAAGGCTTCCAGGACTATTGCCATCTCTAGTCGAACCTGGATGAGGCTAGCACAGCAGCAAAGAGATAGGCAAAATCAAATAGAGCCTTATTACAGGACGGAAATTATACTGTGAATGATGATAATGATATTAAAATGGAACTCTGCCATGCCTATTTAGTAGTGTTCATCACGGATTACGCCTACAGTTCGCCTGGTATACATGCGTTCGGCGTAAAGACCGTCATTGTACCATTAAAATAAAAATGTCGAAAAGTCAAAGTAATTTATTTGCCAGAAACACGGTACATCTGTCATACAACGATGGTGTAGAATATATCACGTTGAAAGTATCCATGCTAATAGTATTTGTTTGTCCAGCAGTATCATCTACATCGTGTCAGGCAGCGGCGCGGGCGCGGAGACCGTGGAGCGCAGCTGCGAGGAGCTGCAGCTGGAGCGGCGCGACCTGGCCGTGGAGTTCTTATTCTGCTTGGCGCTCATTGAAGTGCTGAAGCAGCTACCCTTCCACCCCGGCCACGAGGATCTAGTGCAGTACATCGAGAACGTCGCCTTCAAGAGGTTCAATTATAAAGATGGGTGGGTTGTATATCTGAGGAAAAAGAAGCGATAATATTCGGAACAGATCGCAATATTGACGCGTCGCTGATTAAAAACACGCTAAATAGCAGATTTTAACATACCATATTCATTTTTTCATCCTGTGAGTCACAAGAAAACGATTAATATAAAATATGGAATAACAGCGAAAAACCAGGACGGTTTTAAGGGTTCCGTATCCGAAGGATAACCAACGGGACCCTATTACTAAGCCTCCGCTGTCCGTCCGTCTGTCAGCCGGCTGTGTCTCATGATCCGTAATAGGTAGACAGTTGAAATTTTCACAGAATGTGTATTGCTGTTGTCACTATAAAACAAAGTCAAAAGATAAAAGGAGTTTCCATACAAGAAACGTGTTTTCTTCGACGTTTTTTGCTTTTTGGTACGGAACCCTTCGTGTGTGAGTCCGACTCTCCCTTGGGCGGTTTTTTAATTCATACAAAGCGTCAAACGTGTGAGATCTTTGTTCGATTACTGCCGGCTGGGAGCACCAATGGACCTAATGATGACGGTAGTCGTGTCAATATCATACAGTCTAGTTCTTCACTATTGATAGTACAATGGTATCATCGTGTACGTCATCACCAGGTTACAGTCCAACCCGAACGCCGCCAACGTGCACCTCATAGCAGACCTGTACGCTGAAGTGGTGGCCGTGCTCGCGCAGTCACGGTTCGCCTCGGTGCGGAAACGGTTTACAGCTGAACTGAAGGTAAGGCCAAATGTTTGGTGCATCGCTGTCTGTTTGGAAAAGAAATGGATTAAAGTTGTGTTCTCTATTTGTTGGTACAAAAGTACAACGGGCAAAAATATCTCTCGAGCCATTTGATGTAGCTGTTATTGTTCAAATTTTAATAAAACAACAAAACATTTTTAAGCTGCACACCCATTCGTAAGAAACTGTGGTTGTAATTTTGGCTAATTTTGCAGATCATATTATTTTTATAAGTTTCATTTTCAATTACTTGATTAAAATGATTAAATTTAAATATAAAATATTTATTCAGTGCACACCAAAGGCACAATGAAATGGTAACAAATTACTTCCATGAATGTATTATAAAAGTACGTTAAAAACAAGAAAATTGTCATCGGAAAGCCGTGGTCTGTTCCATTTAATGTCACGTCGCAGCCTATAACAAGTGGACGTTCAAAATACATCCAGCGATACCTTAATTGTCAAATTATGATAAGTAGTTTAGAAGTTCTTAGGGAATAGATGATACCCACATACATACATACATACCAGTCAAAATCATCATCATCATCATATCAGCCGAAAGACGTCCACTGCTGGACTTAGGCCTCCCCCAAAAGGGGGGGATTAGCCATGATGAAGTTTTACCTTACCAACAGGAGCTGAAGAGCCGCGAGCCGTCCCCCCACACGACGCAAAGCATCATCTCCCTGCTGATGGGCATGAAGTTCTTCCGCGTGAAGATGGTACCCATCGAGGAGTTCGAGGCGTCGTTCCAGTTCCTGCAGGAGTGCGCGCAGTACTTCCTGGAGGTCAAAGACAAGGATATCAGACATGCTCTCGCTGGACTCTTCGTTGAGATTCTCGTGCCAGTTGCAGCGGTAACTTCTTTATTATTTATTCGTCAATAACTTTAGTTCCGCTCCCGTGGTTTCCATACTCCTCTTGCCACAAGATCCGTGCATTTTGCAACATAAAATGGATCCTATGTCACTCTCCGGTCAATAAACTTTATCTAAATGATCACGTGGATATGTAGCTCCGTTGTTGCGTGTAAGAAGGACAAACCACACAAACAGTTTCACATTTATAATTTAGTTAGTGCTAGCATTGCTTTCTTGTTGATTTTAGTTATTGGTATTTTGCATAATATTATTGTAAAAATTTATCAATTTTCTTGTTTATCATATAGACCGTCAAGAACGAGGTAAACGTCCCCTGCCTGAAAAATTTCGTGGAGATGCTGTACAGTCACACGCTGGACGCCAGCACCAAGTCTAAACACCGCCTGGCGCTGTTTCCGCTCGTCACGTGCCTGCTGTGCGTCTCGCAAAAGCAGTTCTTTCTTGCCAACTGGCACTGCTTCCTGGCCATGTGTCTGTCGCATCTCAAGAACAGGGACCCCAAGATGTGCAGGGTGGCTTTGGGTAAGACATATAGGGGTTTATTCATAAACGTCGATTAAAATTAAGACATGTTTAAACGTCAGTAATGTATGGCTGCTAAACAGTCGCTAATCATTACATAACAATATACAACGTTTACAAAAATGGGGGAGAATATTTAAAATTATTTCTTCTCAATTTCCTCGTTTTCCGAGGACATGACATGCGTGACATGTCATGACATGACATTATTGTTCACAGAATCCCTGTATCGGCTCCTGTGGGTTTACATGATCAGAATAAAATGCGAGAGTAACTCCGCAACACAATCGCGCCTTCAGAGTATCGTTAACTCATTGTTCCCCAAGGGCTCGAAGGGAGTGGTGCCGCGTGACATGCCGCTCAACATCTTTGTCAAAATCATACAGTTCATTGCACAGGAACGACTTGACTTCGCCATGAGAGAAATTGTTTTTGACCTGCTCATGGTGGGAAGGCCGATTAAGATAATCCTGACACCAGAGAGGATGTCTATCGGACTCCGGGCCTTCTTGGTTGTTGCTGATAGCTTGCAGCAGAAGGAAGGAGAGCCTCCGATGCCGCGCACGTCGGGCACGCTGCCCTCGGGGAACACGCTACGGGTCAAGAAGACCTTCTTGAACAAGATGCTAACGGACGAGACGGCGCGCTCCATCGGCATGAGCCCGTACTTCCCGTACGTGCGCCGCGTGCTGGTCGACATCCTGCGCGCGCTCGACGCGCACTACGGCCGGCCGCTGATGCTCACCAATACACAGAACGTCACTAAGGAACAGGAGATCAACACTGGAGAGAGGAAGCCCAGGATTGACCTGTTCAGGACATGTGTTGCTGCTATACCAAGGTAACATTGTTCTTTCTTCAAAACAGAACAGGCCATCTAACTTCTTAAAAACAACATTTTTTTTCTTATCACAGACTGATCCCCGAAGGCATGAGCTCCAGCGAGCTGGTGGACTTGCTGAGCCGACTGACAGTCCACATGGACGAGGAGCTGCGTGGCCTGTCCTTCCAAAGCCTGCAGACCCTCATCGTGGACTTCCCCGAGTGGCGCCAGGACGTGCTTGCAGGTTTCACGCAGTTCCTGGCCAAGGAAGTGCAGGTAATAAATACAGTGTAACTTATAAAGAGAAACAACAGTGATCAGATCAGTTGTGGTGGATTGGATTCTTTGTAAACTGACAAGTGCTAGCTGTTGCTTTGTCAAATAATAAAATGATCATGTGCAATTATTGGTTCTTTGTTGTCACAGGACACATCACCGCAACTAGTGGAGAACGGCCTCCGGATGCTACTGCAGCTTCTAACGAGCTGGAAGAACGGTGAGCCGCCAGCCGTGAGCGTGCCCAGCAAGCAAGAGCCGCTGGCGTCGGTCATCCGCGGCGCGGAGGCGCTGGGCCTGGTCATGTTGTGTCAGTGCAAGGCCTACCCGCGCCGCCTCGCCGTGCATGTGCTTAGGTACGGATACAACACGTTAGGACCGTGTCGGATAAATTAATGAATCTGATTTGTTTTGTAGGTACTGTAAAAAAATATTCCTCGACACGTTCCTAACACTTGTTATAATATTTTCATTTATCCTTGATAAATTACATTATTGTGCGTTGAGTCACCCTAACTGACTGATAATGCCCACATGTGTAAAATGCTTCAAAATTCTATCAAACACCAAAACGTCATGTTCAGTACAGACAGAAGAGAAGAAGTAGCTCTTTGTGTGAAGAACTTCTCTTGGACTGCCCAGCTACAGAAAGTTAGCCGCAGGCTATTTGCATCTTTGAAAAGACTGCGTTATTTTCTGTCGACTGAATAATGCATTAATTTCGAACAAATTTGATTACCATAAAAAGGTTATAGTGAGTCTATCTTAAAAGATAGACATATGCTGTCATGGACTTTTTTTAGAACTTTTAAAGGGGAATAATTCCATCATTCATGATTTTTGCGTAACTTAAACCGTTTACGCAGTTCACGCAACGGAAGGACTAAAAACTTTAAAAAAAAATACAACCGATTTCCAAAAAACACTAGAAAGTGAAAAATAACTTTAATTTCGGAAGTCGGTGACTTCGGACATGTATTTAATTATTTCTTGTCACTGTCTTCCGAAATCCACTTTTTAGTTATAGTACCCACTCCACACCAATTCATCATCCTTGGGGTCAAAACATTGCATATTTATGCGATAGCAGCAATCGCGGTTGATTTGCTGTCATTTTTTGAAGAGTTCCGAAACGCATCATCAGATCTATATGAAATTTAAATGGGACCATTTCGGAATAAAACCCTTTCTAAAATAAAAAATAAATTTTAAATTTAAAAAACCCCCGACCCAAACAAAAACTCAAAAAAGTAAAAAATAATATTTATAGGCCTTTTAATTTTAACGTAATATTTTGATCAGGGCATTGTCAAGTCGGGGGACGGCTAGGCCTCTGTTTGGCGTTTTCATTGACCGTCCCCCGACTTGACAATGCCCTGATCAAAATATTACGTTAAAATTAAAAGGCCTATAAATATTATTTTTTACTTTTTTGAGTTTTTGTTTGGGTCGGGGGTTTTTTAAATTTTAAATTTAATTTTTATTTCTTGCTTTTTAAACTTAATGTCTCCCTTAAATCACCATTTATCTATAATCTATTCATTGAGACCTTTTCAATGAGCCCAAACACGATACTTCTGCTGTTTGTTGGTGAATAACTTGGGTTTCCTGGAAATTCCAGGTGTTGCTCCAGTATCAGTTCAAGGTTATTTTATTCGTCTAATATCATTGATCATCCCAAATTTTGAGTTGATCAGAGGCTAAAATCCCTTTTTCAACCAGAAAAGAGCTGATAATCTTCAAACGGCTGAACCGATTTTGATGAAACATGTCTAAGAACACACACACACACACACACACACACACACACACACACACACACACACACACACACACACACACACACACACACACACACACACACACACACACACACACACACACACACACACACACACACACACACACACACACACACACACACACACACACACACACACACACACACACACACACACACACACACACACACACACACACACAGAGACACGTCAAACTTATAACAGGATTCCATCATCAGATCCTGACTTGGTGCCAATGGGGCCACCTCAGGAGTATACTCTTTCAAATAAAAAAAGAATTTTGAGAATCGATCCACAAATGGGGGAGAAATCGAGGAAAATACATTTAAAAAAAAATACGTTCGGTGGATCATATAACCTCCTCCTTTTTTGGAAGTCGGTTAAAAATGGAGTAATTTTTCCGTTTTTGCAACATTTTCCATTGATGCTTCGCTCAGAGAAATTATGCATGGCGCACCGACTTCGCCTCTGAAATGCAACATGTGTACTAATGGTGCAGGGAGGCTAAGTGCCTGCTGGAGAAGCTGCAGCTGACGCGCGACGAGCCGGCGCTCATCGACGCGGCGGAGGCGCACACGGCGCAGTTGGCGGAGCGCTGCCTGCCGCTGCTGCCGCCCGCAGAGAAAGCCGCCATCCTCACGGCGGGCCAGATCGACCTTGTGTGGCTCGCTGAGAGGAGCCACGCGGTTTGGACTGCCGGTCAGTAGAACCATTGATGGACTCGCATTCTCTCCGCGCTACACGCTCTCTTGGACTTTAAATCTGACCTGTCCATGTGTTCGTGGATGAACAGATCACTTATTTTTCGAAATCGTGGCATGCAAGACATTAAATTAGATTATGTAAGAGTAATTTTTTGCCGATGATCATATGAAATTATAGTTTTCTTTTTATCTAATTTTGTGTTTAGTTACTGGTATTGGTAGATTACCGTTTTACGTTAAATTAAAAAACCAACCTTATTCAGCAAATAAGATGATCCCATGTTTCGCAACAACCCCCGGATTTGTGCTTCCAGCATCTAGCGGATAATGGCGACAATCAGCAGATCGCGTAGCGTTTAAAAATTGTCACCCGAGTTGGTGTCTTTCTGTATTTTAGGGCTTTCAAAATCAAAATCTAAAGTCATTTATTCAAATTAGGCTGAGCATCAGCACTTTTCGAACATCAAAAATACATAAGACAGTCCCCCAAAAACGCCCACCCTTCGACACTTCCTCGTGCTTTAGCTGGGAAGAAGAAGTGGCGCAAAAAACTCCCCAGCAGCACAGCTGTCTGTTTAGGCGGATGGACTTGATTCTATAGTATACATAGGCAAAGTAATAAAGAATAAAGCATAATACTAAAATAAAAAAACTCCTGGTATAAAGGACGTGATAGCTTACATTATGCAATGCTGGATTATTGTTAGGAGTAGATCATGTCAATAATTAATGGCATATTAGATAGTAATAATAAAAAAATACTTGGTCAATAACATTAAAAAAAAAAAAAAACAATAATTATATGAACCCTGGGAGAGCAGTGGTGGCCCAGTGGTAACGGCCGCGACTTACGAGTTGTAGGTCGTGCGTTCGAACCCAGCCAGGCGCATTACTTAGTGTAAATCATTTCATCACCACTGCTCTCAAAAACGGTGAAGGAAAACATCGTGAGGAAACCGGCATGTCCTAGAACCAAAAAATTTGAAGACATGTGACATCTAGCAACCCGCACTGGGCCCGCGTGGTGGATTACGGCCCACTCCCTCTCACGGAGAGGAGGCCTGTTTCCCAGCAGTGGGAACGTTATAGCTGAATAGGTAGGTAGGTAGGTAAATGAACCCATATAACCTGTCACTAGGTACTCTAATTCTGGAGAAAGAATATAAACATTGTCTTGAGTTAATCACAGTGACCAACTATTCTCGTCATTTAATTTGTTGTTAATGGAATAGTAAGCCTTTAAAACAAAGCATAGATTTTACTTGAGCTTTAAACGCATCAAAAGGCAAATCTGGCAAAGAAGAAGGAAGCTTGTTATAAAAGTTATACCAAGCCCAACAAATGAGTTATGAACCTTATGAAGCCGGTGAAAGGGAGCACGTAGTTTGTCTTTATTTCTAGTGTTAACGGTGTGAATATCACTGTTTTTAGTGTACAAGTGAATATTAAGTATATTCTCAATTGTGAGCGATCTTTTATAAATTAAGTAAAATTTCGTGTTCTTGCCATCAATTCATTGTTCATAAGTAGCACTGTGGGCGCTACTTATGAACAATGAGTTCAACAATCAGCGTCGAGTTGTGATAAAATGTGGTGGAATAATTTATTGTCATGTTTCCAGGTATACAACACGATGAAACTTCGAGCAGGAACAGTTGGAGTGGAAGCTCTTCCAGCGGCGCTGATCCTTGGGAGGTAGTTCACTCAACTCTATTAAATATACTGCTATTTTCAGTATCTATCCGACCATAGTTTACATATAGGGTCGCAGAGAAATCGACGCGCAACCTGTTACCAAGACCTTTTACTACGTGTTTCTGAACCCCCATGCGTTGTAATTTTAAGTCACCTATAAAAGTAAAAACATTGCTGTTCCATACATTATGACCGCGTAGGTATTGCACTTTTCTATGAAACAGCCAATTCTTGTTTTGCCAACTGATGAAATGTTTATTTACTATCTAGAAACATGTGCTGAATTCATAGTAACAGTTGTGCAAGAATGTCGGGTTTTAAGTCAATTTTAGAAATACTTGCTTTATGTTTGAGTTCGATGTATGAAGGTATTTCATAAAGTATGGTGATTGTGTCCAGCTGGTGCTATTCGGGCTGCTGGAGCGCAGCCGCGTGCCCGCGCGCTGCCCGTCCAGCATCCTGCAGGCGTGGCCCGTGCTGCACGCCAGGATACACGCGCTCTTCACCATCATTGAACCAGCGTGCGTATACAACACATTCTTGACTAACAGTGCTATGTCCCATAGGAATCGTACTTTTATCCGAAGATGTAGCCTATGCCACTCTCCGGCACATAAAAATAAATCTCTGAAAATACTCAAGTCGATATTTTTTACCGTTTTTGCTTAAAGGAAGGACTAATAGACACACTTTTGCATTTAATAAATTCGCATATATTAAATGCGAAAGTGTGTCTATTAGTCTATTTCATAAAAAAAATCCCTTAATTAACCCTTTTAGGAAATGTAATTTTTTTTATCCTTCCGTAGTGCTCAATTACGTTATATATGAAACTTTTGTGCAAAATTTCATGCTTCTAGACCCTGTGACTTAGGCCGTGTATCGTCTGTCACTGAATGCATGTATTTAAGAATATACCAAGTATATTATTAGTAGAATTAAATAACCATGTAACATTTCAGTCCCGTGAACGACAACCGCGCTTCACTGCTGTCACGTGGGCCAGCCCTGCCCAGGAAGCCAGAGAAAGAGCGAGACGGCTATATGCAAGTCAGTGTAGATTTCATACACTATACCATTGTCCATTCGCTTTCTTGATAACAATGTTGGTGTTGTTTGTGGCAGGTTTGGAAATACTACATGACTATGGCCTACCTTGTAGTGCCGGCTGTGCCCAGCCCGGTGATCCGGTGCGCCAGCCCCGATCTTAGCCTGAGGTACGTATGACGCTCGGCCGCCACCAAGCTCTAAACGTATACCGTCTATGGTGCCGAGACCACTGCGCATACGAAACATTCCCTACTTCCTTTTATTCCCATCTTCGTACCATAAATATCCCCTACAACGATGAAAGAATCATCGTACATCAGTGAGTCTCGGCACGACTATAGACACTTGTCGTAAAAACCACATTGCCGTTATCATTAATTAGCAAATTGGCTTGTTATGTTCAAATTTATTTTCCAAACATAATTATTGATTGGCATTAAATTCTATATAAGTAATATGTAACGTAAGGTTTATGTATATGTGCAAATATATTAGATTTTGACTGTCCATTTTTTATATATTATGGTGATGCGCTACGAAAGCCGCGAAATTTAAATTTATTTACGTTTTGTGCAGTTTGCAGTGTCAGGTTGTATGTTGTTTAAAATCTGATTGGTGCCCGAACATAATCCCCCTTATTACAGAACAAGGTTTTTCTTTAGGTATGGTTTAAACCACCGAGCCTGTTTTTGAAATAAGAACTTAGAACTGAAATAGAATTACAGCTCCTTTTCCAAAACTGACAATTTAGCACAGGACTAACCTGTCAGTTTTGTAAAAGGAGCTGTATTTCGATTTCAGTTAGGTTCTTATTTAAAAAACAGGCTCGACGGTTTAAACCATACCTAAAGAAAAACCTTGTTCTGTAATAAGGGGGATTAGGTTTACAGAATTATAATCGTTACAATCAGAAATGCAACTACTTGCGTTACAATTGTCAAATGTTATCATTTTATGAAACAGTCATTTAATAGGGATTTATTCAATAATATGATGCATTGATGATTGTTATGATTGTGATAGACTAGCTTTTGCCAGCGGTTTCGCCCGCGCGGATCTTTCATCTTTCTCCCTTAGGGATTGAATTTCGAAAAATGCTTCCTTATTCCTTGTCTCCATTATAAAGGGAACCTCTTTGCGAAACTTCAGCTTTTTAGGTAGAAGGGTTTGGGCTGGGCGTGGTTGGGTCAGTCAGTCAGTCAGTCAGGACTTTTATTTATATTTCTATAGATGTATTTGTTACTGCCGCGAATCATATTGAGATCAAAACACAACATGACACTGACCTGAAAATTGCAAAAACCGTAAGAAAATTTGAATTTCGCGAGCTAACCTGACGTTGTCGCCTTTATGGTGTTTAGTTTCGTAGCTGGCATCGCCGATGTGTTGCCGGTTCTGAAGGCCGATTCACAAGTTTTCTATAACGAACTGTGTCGATACGATCGGATATCGTAATAATAAACACCGTTTCCTTTGAAAGTATTTAATTTACTCTTGATACGGTCGATAATATTTATAAATGCATGATAATAAAGAACAAAGTTTATTTTATTTTATTTCTGCTACTCGTGTATTACAATGCGAGGTTCAGGAGGTTTGTTAACAACTACACAACTGTTAATAAAAATTCACAAGAACTGGAGATACAAGGTCTGTGTACCAAGAAGGTTACTTGGAATTAAATAGTAGTATCAAGTACAAGCACCACACTCCGATTTCTATTGTAATAATTCGAAAACTGAGTTATCGTGAGCTTCTGAATCGGCCTGCTGCTGCATGTAGAGTAACTTGTTAACTTGACTCGTTACGTACGTAATTTTATGAACCGACATTAAAACATTATCTTTGTGTTATGTAATGAAAATCCGCGTTAAAATTAGAGTTATCCAGTATTTATTTGTTTTGGGAAATGTTATGTCTGGTAACAGTAAAAGTATGCCCGCGCTGTCACTCGGCGATGTCAGCAGCTTACTAAACGACGTTAGTACGGCAGATGCGCGCGCGACGGTCGAACACGTCACCAGCGTGTTCGACGCGCCAGCAACTGCGACAACCACTGTATCCGCATGAGAATACTACCTGACCTGACACTTACTATATTAGCAAACAACAGTTTGTAGTTTTCAATTGTGTACAATACTTTGTTTACATAATGCTTGCCAACTTTAAAGTTGATGTTCTTGTGTCCTGAATTAATAAACCAGTGTTGCTGTCATGTCAATCAAACCTCAACACTGAAGAGTGACCTCTAATAAGTATGGTTTATTAATGAGGTTCTAAGGGTGACACGTATTGTACGCAGATTTTGTTTAATAAACAACCCAACAGTACTTATTAAGTACCCACACTATCCATTTTGTACACGATTTACTCTCTCCACCATCCAATTTCTTTTTAGTTTTCTTTAATAGCATTTTAAAATGCACCTTGTGTTAACTTTTTTTTTAACTGACTTTAAAAAAGGAGGTGGTTGTCAGTTCGTCGGAATATTTATTTTAATGTACGATCTAGTGATTCACAATCACAAGTTTAACTGATTACAAACTTGAATGTTTATTTTGAAACCGAGATACAAGTAAAAACTCAAATATGACATAGTTGGAATGTCAGTTGTTTTTATCTGTTGGTCAACCAATTTATAAGCTTAACTCGAGTGGTTGAAGAAAAACGAAACGAGAAACGTGTTCGTTTACATGTTTGCTAGTGGGGCGAGTTTAGGGTGAGAAGGGTGAGCGTGACAGACGTGCTGTGCGCCGGTGGCAGCGCGCCCACCTGTGCACTAGTGCGGAGAAGTAGCGGGTGTGTCTGTCGTAGCACTGAGGCGGAGGGTTGGGCCGGCCTGGCCGCGCTGAGCTCGTCCAGCGAGAGCCTCAACGCGCCCGGCGGCTTCTTCACGCTGCCCTTGAGCTATGCGCGCGCGCACAGACAACACAAACGAACGAGGTGGCCATTGACGCTCGCTATGTGCACGTCGCATTCGATTTTGATCATTACTTAGTTGTGTCGGTTCCATCTCTCAGTTCACTGTATACCCCCGCCGGCCGGGCCCAATGTCCTCTCATACACTGTTCGAACAAACAGATCTATGCGGCTTCCGCAGTTTATTTTCTTTTCGTTTTAAAAGTACATATTTTGTCGACACCGCGGGTATTATTCTTAAGTTGCATACTTATCTCACTCGACCGCTTTACAATATTTAGGGTGGAATCGACACACGCCATTTCCTCATGATGGGTTACTCAGTGCAGTGACCTTGCCGGATGTGTACCATTATTCGAAGGTCACTGTAGATCTCATCGCTCATCAATCACGCCTAGGTCAAGCACAGCTAGCGCATTCCATTCGATTGTGTCCCTCATCGCCCGCGTCGCCAACACCGCCGCGCCGTTAGCACCGCACGGCGGTGGCGACGCACTGCGATGTGTTTGTGCAGTAACTCGGTGGTCACGCGATGTGCACCTCACAGTCACCACCATACATGCGTACATAACATGTAGCCTTCTATTTTATGTTTGATAATGACAACATGTTAATTCTGTCTTATAATGAATGAATGGTACGATTCGTTTAGATGCAAATTAAAGATTGCTTGCAAGAGAGTCGAAAAAAATTTAGGTCAATATAGCGCTTGGATATAAAGATACAATACAAATAATTTCTTTGTAAAAAGCAATAGTCACGTTGAATGCAGCTTGGAAACTATACAAGGACTTTCTGCGGCGCATGTTACCAAACAAGTAGATAAGTTGATTGCAGCTCATCGTAAGACATAGGGAAATGTGTTTTTAACAATGGATCTGAATTATTTTAAATTTGAGGTAAATGAAACAATCTTCTTTTCTGTAACGGTCAGCGCAACTGTCATTGAGAAGTCTACTGAAAACCAAGTCTTGCATAAAAAAAAACTTAGATGTCGGTGAATACAGGATGGGGATACTTACTTACTTTAGGATAGATCGCCCCATACAGTGCGCATACAGCCAAGCATGATAAGTAGCTACTTGGACACATTCTGTTATAATATAGAGTGAAATTAAATATACATACCTAATAAAACAGGCATAAATCTCCCAATACATGTCATAGTGTGTAATGTGCACTTAGTAACACAGCTCACAGGGTCGCTCCGTTAGTTTGCACATACTTGTAATACCTAGGCGTGTTTTGCAATTTGTTATTGTTTTGTAAATCATATTATTTAAATTTCTTTAACGACCCTGTCAGCAACTATTGTAAGAAAAAGGGCGCTTCTTGTCGGAGATATTTGTGGAGCTGTCACTTCGAGCACTCAAGCAGCCAGGAGGGTAAAGCCGAAGCCCACAGACAGTATATGACTTGTATGCCTGACGTAATATTTTGAATTGGAATTGTGTATTTTGCCGGGGCGTTTGTTAATGACATGGATAATTTCCAATTTGTTGTGTTCTTCAAAACGAATGAAAGATAATGGTGGGATATTATCAATCAATTTATAATTGTTATTACTTCTCGTTGTATACACTCTCTATGCTGTCAAAATGAATGTTTATCACTATTATTTTGCTCTACTCTTCTTGTTAGCGGGTGGAGCAAATAAAAGAGTGGACTGTATTTTAAGGCAATGGTTTACTGCCGTGCTAATTGACAATAGAAAACTTTCCCGGACAAACAATAAATAAATTAGGTTAGAGAGGTGATTCGTCCGTCGCGGTGGAGTCCGTGGAAGCGAGTGCTCGCTGGGCCGAGCCATGTTGCCACCGCGCCGCGCCTCGGCGTGCCAATGATGACGCGTTGATCACGGCGCCTGTGTGTGGGGATCGCGCGCAAGGTCGTGTGTTGGGTTCGATTCCTAACATCTTCGTACAGACATTAAATTGTTTCCTACTTGTTTTCGGTTCTCTGTTGTTTGGTCCGCATCAGCATCGAGTTTGGTAAACAGTTGGAACGTGCTGCTCCTCCCTGTTAGTATGTGCGAATGTGTGGAGTAGTCCCCGCGGCTGACCGACTGACTGAGCTAGGACCGCGCGGCCAACACGTGTTTTTCTTTAATTTGATTTGTATAAAGTTTTGTTTCTGCCCCGACAGTGCGCTCTTCCTCTCTGCGTGTCCGGAGACACTGTGGGGGTAATATTACTTCGACTGTAGCTGTACATGTTCTGACATATTTTTCTCTTATTTATTGCTATACACGAGACGTGGCGGTAGTTGCTATTAGTGATGAAGAGTCACGTATACTTTACAATAAATATGTTCTAGTCAACATATTAGTGAGTTTTTATGACTTCAATAAAAGGCATTTCCAACCTTCTAACCTTTCGTTGCTACGTAAGCATTTTGTCCGTTGCCAGCACAAATACTCTTCATCACGAATGGGCTACTGTTACTGGAACATGATCATTACAAACTACATCCGTCAGCTGTCCGCTCATTGTGAGATATTACAAGTACACGTCGACACAAGTACAACACATCACTTAGTGCTGCGGCCTCGCAACAAGTATTGTGATGAGTATAGTTAGGTGTTCTGTTCTAGTACCATCGTTGGCATGATTAGTCATATTAGTATGAATTGGAATGTTAAACCATGGTTCCACATTGTGAAAGATAGAGTAAGAATAGAATCAAAGCAAGTGCAAGTGTAGAATTAGCGGATATTAAATAGCCCCCCCCCCCCCCTCCCCAGTTGGGGGAGGCCTATATCCAGCAGTGGACGTCTTCCGGCTGAAATGATGATGATGAAATAGCTACAACTAGCTAACAAGTCCATTATACATATAGTAAGAATCATTATTCTGATCCATGGTATCCACGAACAGACGACGTCACAATTGTACGTGTTTAACAAAATCAATCGTTGGGTACAAGTAACTAATTCATTAAATCATGGAGTATGTAACATTTGCTTGTAACGTCCGTGTAGTGTTTTATTTCTTTATCTGTGAACTTTGTCTTGTTGTATGAATCTTGAATACATCATCAGGTGTAATCGAGGTCATTCTTGGCATTATCTTGTGACAGACATGGAGTCGTCCATGAATGGTAGAATGTAAGATCTCTCCTCGTCCTCGACGCGCACTTGCAAGCAAATGTGACAGGGGCGGCAGTTCGTACGTGTTAACAGAATACGTTAGAATAATGTACAAACACGAGTCTCATTATTTTGTTGGCATTTGCAGCGCTTTGTTGGTGATGTTCTTATAATTTTATGTTAATAACGCTTCCTTTTAATGTTGCCCCAATATTATTTATACTTGCTTTTATTAGTTATAGAAGTAGTTATGTAAGCTTAACTGTTTTGTTGTAATTTTATATGTATTTTCTGATTGTATTGTCGTACGATACAACATTCCATTGTGCACTTTTGAATGCAACAGTTGATTAACTTGTCTATTTCAAACTATAAAATTTTAAACAGAGCTAAAAAAAATGAAATTGTCCCTTATTCAATGCTGAAGTACTTATTGATAGATCTGTGTGAATGTTCTGGTAACGCGTGTGTGTGAACGTAGCTCATCGCCGGACTCGCTGAGCGAGCGCAGCGGCGGCGAGGCGCGGGGCGCGGCGGCGGCGCCGGGCTCGCTGCACAAGCTGGCCGTGCCGCTGGCGCGCTGCGAGGTGCCCGAGGTGCGCGACGCCGCTGTGGCCGCCATAGGGAACATCAACCCGGACGCACTCAAGTAACGCACTTTACTATCATCGTGCAGCTCACGTACTGGCACGGTCATTTACAAGTTGTCCCTATACACAATTAATGGAGGCAAAAGGGCAAAGCTATTAATAAATACCAATCCACACTGGATTTAAAACCCACTGCTTTGCGCCGAGGGCTGAAAATCCAATAGTGTGTGTTTTTTGACGCCCTGGTATACACTGTTTCATTGTCCACGCTCAGCTCAACACCGAGAATTGGAAATCCAGGGTGTGATATAAAATAGTTGCGTGAACAATCGGCCGTGCGTTGTTGGGCTTATATTACAATCAAAATGTTGATCAGAAGTAGTCAATATTTTCAGATGCTTAATCTTTTTCATTCCACAAGTATACGTTTAACTGAAAAACTTTAAAATGGCATTTTCTTCATGACTAGAGATTTAATGGAGGAGTTACTTCCGCTGCTCCGTGAAGCGGTGGACCGTAAGCAAGAAAACATGCGCCGGCGCCGACGCCGCGACGCGCTGCGGCTACATCTCAACAAGATGCTGTTGCTCATCGCGCAGAAGAAAACTTTCGCTAACAGGTGAGTACGGGATCACATTATTGTTAAACATATAAATATTTAACAATAATGTCACCACATTTGGGCATGAAACACGAAGAGAGTTTTTTTAATAATAACTCATGTGTTTGCATTTGAAAAATGACTGTACACAATTAGTTCGATGAGCGATTCTTGCCTGTGAGTCTCGTACTAATATGCTCGACGGTCGAGGAAGTTCCTCATATAAACGTACAGCGTATAGTCTAATCTGTGGCGGCAGCTACAACGTCACATGCGAACTATGCATCGACAGCCTGTTCCTCGTACTTGATGAAGTACTTAACACCCTGTTCCTCGTACTTCCCTGATAGTGTATGAAATAAACGGGTCCTTGTTCGCACAGTGCGTTTGCATTGGAGGGTGGGAGCCTGCACTCGACGCTGACGGAGTACCTGGACGGAGTGCGCCAGTGCCTGGAGGTGGAGGCGGAGAAGGACGCGCCCGCCGCACGCGAGCAGCGCATCACCTTCGCCGACTTCGTCACCGAGCTCATCAAGAGCTTCCCGTGTTAGTATAGTTACTTAACGAAAACACTCCTCACATTTGTGACTATAAAGGAAAGATTTAATTTGTAAACGTTGCTTAAAGTTAATCTAGTCGACTTTTTTTCCATGCAAACTTCAGGAGTGTATAACTCCACTTTTCGAAAATGTACATTAAAAATTAAACATGGTATGGTTTTTTCTCATTATTATATTTATATTGTCTGTTCGGATACAGAACACTAAAAAAACAATCAAATGTTAAGACCCAACATAGATTTGTTTTTCTTGCTAATTTAACCTAACTTTGGCCGTGTTTTATAAAAAAAGAAGTGTAAAATCACCAAAACCAAGTCCGTGCCGACCAAGGTGACATATCGAAAGGTCCAATATACTTTATTGGTCATTAATTTATGTGTGGTGCACCTAGCTTCTGACGTTTCATAAGTGCCCATGCAAGTTTATGTGAAATAAAAATATTTTGATTTGATTATGCAGTGGGTTTTTTATAAAACTCGTTCTTCCGAAGTACTTTTCAACAGCGAGCTTTTGTGTAACAGCTCCAAAATACTCTCTATAAAGCCTATTGCGAGCAATTTTTGATACTGTTAACTCAAACACAGGACAAAAGACATATTTCCAAGACGCTATCATTTTGCGGCCGTTGTAACATGACGGCACGGCTTTCGTAGAAACCCCAAACCTAACGTGTCATCGACTTTGCCTATTCCTAAGTTTCCATTATTATATTGCAACTGTTCCTTCTGTTTTTAAAATACTATATATCACATGAACGTTCCGTTGTTTTGTCTTAGTCGTGTCCTATGGTTACTTTTTCTAAATACCATTATTTAGAAAAGAGTACATAAAAGCGTTCCGGTTATAGTGGAGAAGTACGGGTCGCTGATGAAAAAGGAGCTCCTGCGCAGCCTGTTCTCGCTGTTCTCGGGCTGGTGTGGGCCGCTGGTGCGACACCTGGGCTCGCTGGTGCCGCAGCCGCCGCAGCACGAAAACGACGAGCGACTCAACCTCTCTGCCCTCAAGGTACGTGGCACAACAGTTTCATTCCCACTTGGTTTGTCACCCGTGACGGCTAACGACAATTAAGTCTCATTTATCAAAACCCCAAAAATAGTCTGATTTACACGGAACGATTTAATTGTACCTTAAAGCAACAAGCAAACTAAGTCGCTACCAACAAAGCTTAATTATTGAAAAGTTCAATAAACTCTATTGGTCATTGATTTAGACAGTGGTTTGTTCATAAAACCCGATCTTCCGAAGGACTTTTCTTAATTTTTTACGCGCATGCTTTACTATAACTGATCCTGCAGCTCACTCAATAATGTTGTGCGTGTAAACTAGCGTCTAACTGCTAATCACGGGTACTACCACTGTCAGACAAGAAGGGTGGTGATACAGCGTGCTTTTCAGCCAGGCCCACCAGTGAATTCGAGCCCGCGACTTGGTTCCCCTTAATCGATGCATTTCATTTGTTGCTTCATTTTTATTGTATGCCACCAGGTAAGAAATTCGCATAAGAGTGAGGCGTTAGGCTAAACCACGTATTCACGAACATAGCCCACAGGTGTCAGAAATGCACGGGGTACATCAAACCTACCCATAAACAATACTTAAGGGACGCATGACACTGTGCATCCACGGACGCACAGAGTGGGTAGCCTAGCAAGTTCTTAGTGTGTCGATAGCAATCTATATAGAGTCAGCCCAGAATTTGTCACCTTCAATAGCGCTCTTCGACGCCTGTAGCCTGCAGACTACAGGACACGCTGAACACTAAATTGGGTGCCCCTAGCTACTTGACGCTTCATATAGTAGCTTAAAACAGATTGACATAAGCTTGTAGCAGTCCCAGTCCTAGTAGTACCCAATACACAAACGAATTCTTACTGTGCATATGCTTAGTACTGATACTATGCATACGCACAGTAAGAACTCGTTTGTGTATTTGGTTTTTATTGAATGACTCGTTACGACAAAAGCACTGAGAAACTTACTTCCTACTTATCATAACGTTGCTCCCATACGTAAGTAAGTAACGTTCTAAACTTACTTCTTACTTATCATAGCGTTGCTCCCATACGTAAGTAAGTAACGTTCTAAACTTACTTCTTATCATAGCGTTGCTCCCATACGTAAGTAAGTAACGTTCTAAACTTACTTCTTACTTATCATAGCGTTGCTCCCATACGAAAGTAAGTAACGTTCTAAACTTACTTCTTACTTATCATAGCGTTGCTCCCATACGTAAGTAAGTAACGTTCTAAACTTACTTCTTACTTATCATAGCGTTGCCCCCATTCGTAAGTAACGTTCTATAGGTGGATGCGCTAAGGTAGCTCGCCAATTTACAAGTCAGTGTCAGTTTTTAAGTATTAGGATTAAAAGATGATTCGCGTACGTCATTATTTCAGCCGAAAGACGTCCACTGCTGGACATAGGCCTCCCTCAAAAGGGGTTTGCCATAATTGCCACGCTTGGCAGGCGGGTTGGCGATCGCAGTATGGTGGTAAAATGCATAGTGAATGCTGCTGCCCATTCTCTAGTAAGTCCCTTAGTCGCCTTCTACGAAACCCACGGGAAGAAATGGGATGGTGCTATTCTTTTACGTCCGGCACCACACGGAACTAATTCGTGTACGTAACCAATATGTATTATTTTATAGGTTTCCGCAACAATGCCATATTCCAAATTACCATATGCCAAATTGCCATAGCAATGTTCGTCGGCAGGATTATTCATTTATTTCCGTTTCTCAGCAGTCTTTCACCTGCGGACATTTCGCCGACAGAACCTTTCATATTCGTCACTTTCGACGACAGCCCTTTCCAGCTACAAAATGTTTCACCGATACGACGATAAACCTATAACTCTTTTAACTACAAACCTTTCCATCTTTGACGGAGAATTCGCCGTCAATCTTAACTGGGGTTATCCGAAATTGCCTGTTTCAGAATCAAGATTAAATGATCAAATTCGTGTATTTTCGCCCTGATAAAAACATATGTCATAGATACATTCTTGTTTGAGGGAAATTAAAGGTTCAAAACACGATAAATTGCAAATTTCTCGATAAAAAATCCGAAACAGGGTTTTTTTTTTGGGTGGGAATTCATCAAATACCTTCTCCCGCTCTGAGTAGAGCAGGATGGCGTGTCAGAGTTTTACTGACTAAAACCCACCCGTGTTCCCTCAGTAGCCCGTATGCCAGGGGCTGTGGTATCTCTTTCGAACAAACCCGCACCCCTGGCAGTCCGAAACAGGGTTGATTTCAAAACCATTTTCTGTCTCATTTCCTAATAACAGCACAAAAATATGTGGAAATTGCATGTACGATGAGGGAATCGTATTAAGGAGGGAATTCAAAGGTTATTTTTTTTTAGTTGAAAAAGCTTGGTCATCCTGCGCCTGTACAAAAAATCTAATAAAATAACAACAAATTAATTTATGAAAATGCGATAGCTAAGAAAACATATCTTGTAATTATGTTAAAGTTTTAATTCATATAAGATATCTTAAGGTCCGACGTCCGTAAAATAACTAAATTGCGTTTCTGTAATAAAGACATTTTATTGTTAACAAAAAGTTGTTTTCATAAAGTAGGTAAGAACTTACTACTTTACAAAATATTAATTTACCTGTAATAAAGAAACAACATTCAAAGCTATTATGTTCACGAATATCGTCTCCTTTACATCCTTGTGGTATTTTCTATTTCATAGGTTTTTTATAACCTCACAATCAGAATGACATGCACCACATTGTCATTGTCGCACGTCAGTTCTCACTCGGTCACTCAAATTAGAGAAATGATAGGTATGTGTCATTTCCTTACATCCCCCCCCCCTTCGGGGAGAGAATTGTATCACAAAACCTCACTAAATGTTCTTTAAGCTGTCGTCTTCAAATGCGGGAGCTGGGACAAGTTTGGTGATGTGGAAGAGATTTGATTCTGATTTTCTATGTCCTGTATTTATTCTGTATATTGAGTTGGAAAGTTTCTCTATTATTTCATAAGGTCCTATCTTCAACTCATCCAGTTTTCTTCTGTTTAATTTATTGCCATTTTCTGCATATACCATGTCTCCTACATTAAACTCATAATATTTTCTATTTCTATCAGATAGATTTTTATTGTAGTTGTGTGATTTTATACTGTTTTTCAGTGCCAATTTTCTATCTCTCAATAATTCATTTTCTGTTCTCTCTTCTTTTAGTTCTCTTGGTGTTAATGTAATATCTTTTCCTTGTAACAAGTACACAGGTGCAAATCCTGTAACAGTGTGTTCAGTTTCATTGTACTTTTCCACGCATTTATGTGCTATCGTTGTCCATGCTATTTTTTTATTTTCTTCATTTATTTTGCACCTTATTTTATTGACCAGGGTTTGGTTAAGTCTTTCATTAATTCCATTTGAAAAAGGTGCATTTACTGCTGTGAAAATAATTGGAATATTATTATTTTCTAGGAAAATTTTAAAATCCTTTGAATTTATTCCTGGGTACTGATCTGTTAAGATCATACCAATATTATTATCTTCTGTGACATTTTTGATAAGTTTTATAAAGTCATTTGAATTCTGTGTTTTTGAATTGACAATGTATGCAAATCTGGTAAAATGATCCACTAAGAGGTGCATGTATTTCTTTGTTGATCTTGAGCCCCCGAATCCACCAATTGTATCAATGGACATTATTTCAAAAGGATGTGTGGCTGGTCCTAGATGAGACATAAGTCCAAATTTATCCTGCCCTCTTGATTTATTCATAATGCAAATTTCACATCTTTTACATGTTTTCTTTATATTCTGTCTTAAATTCTTAGCCGTGTAATACGGTGTTATTTTATTTTGCATTTGTTTAATCCCAATGTGACAGTATTCTTTATGTATTTGTTTGATGAAACTTATACTGAAGTCTTCTGATAAGACAATTTTATTTTTATTCTTGATTTTCCTGTAGTATATGGAATGCTTTAATATTAATCTGTTTTTTTCTTTTTGTACATCTTCATTATTTTCTTGATCAACAATAATATCTTCCAGTTTTATCCAATTGACTACTTTTAATTGTTCCTCTTCATTTTCATGTGCTTCTAATACAGGATTCCTACTTAGACAGTCAGCTTCAAGATTATTTTTTCCTGGTGAATATTTTATCTCAAAGTCATATTGAGAAAGGTAATAGGTCAAGTCTCCAAGTTCTTCATCTGTTCTTGATTTAATGTTCATTTTTTCCAGTGGTTTATGATCAGAAAAAACTATAAATCGTTTACCTATGAGCCAGTGCTGCCAATATTTAACTGCTTCTTTGATTGCTAGACATTCTAAATAAATTGCTTTTTTCCTTTTCTGTACTTCATTTAGTTTCTTGGAAAAATATGCAACTGGTTTTTCTTTTGTGTTTTGTTGTCTCTGTTTCAATACTGCTCCTACACCTAGTATACTTGCATCTGTGTAAATTAGTATAGGTAGGTCTGGGTCAAATATCTCTAAAATAGGTTCAGAACATAGCAGTTGTTTCATTTTTTCAAAGGACTTTTGACATTCTTCTGTCCAGATGAATTTTTGATTCTTTCTTAGTAAGTTGTGTAATGGATCCAATGTTATTGCAATATTTGGTATGTATTCGTTGTAGAAATTTATTTTTCCCAAGAACTGTCTCACATTTTTTTGATTTTGTGGTACTGGGAATTTTTTTATTGATATTAGATTATCTTTTATTGGGCGTACTGAATTATTATGAATAATATGCCCTAAATATTTCACTGTATCCGATGCGAATGTGCATTTAGAAAATTTCAGTCGAAAGCCTTCCTTCTTTATTGCTTCTAATAATTTTGTTAAATGGCTCATGTGTTCCGTAAAGGATTTTGAGAAAACCAATATGTCATCTATGTAATTTACTGTAAATTCTGTAAGTTTGTGTTTTCTTATAATATTACTCAATATTCTTTGAAATATTGCTGGTGATGTTTTTAGTCCAAATGGTAAACAGGTCCACTGAAAATGGCTGTCTTGCGTTACAAAAGCTGTTTTTCTTCGGTCTTCGATTCGTAATGGTATAGACCAAAATGCTGAATTTAAATCCAGTGTAGAAAAATATTTGCAATTTCTTGTTTTTACCATCAGATCTTCAATAAGCGGAAAATGTTGCGACTGTGGGATAATAAGTTTATTCAAATCGCGAAAGTCAATACAAAGTCTTGATCTTCTATTGTCTTCCTTTTTGTATGCCAACGTTACGGGAGCAGCAAATGGACTGTATGATTCCTCAATTAGATTTTTCTCCAATAATTTTGATACTTGACTCTCTATTTCTTTCTTATCCTCAATATTACATCTATAAGGTCTTTTACTGCAATATTTATCGACCATTAAATCAATTCTGGCTTCATAATCCCTGACTGTTCCAATATCATATTTGTCTTTTGCGAAGATGGATTTGTATTTTTCAATTAGTTCATTTATTTCTACTTCTTGTTTATATCCAAGCTGGTTTATTGTAATTTTATATTTTGTTTCATCAACGTCTTCGTTAAAGTTTACTGTAAACTTGTCACAGCTTATTGTTTTATCTCTCCCTCCATCCATTTCTGCATTTCTATTTATTTCTTGTGTTTTTTGTGTAATTTCTAGCTTTTCATTTTGGATCAATTTAAACTGTTTTATCATATCCAATCCAATTAAAAAGTCGTAATCAAAATTGTTCTTGTTAATTACAAACACATTCACTTCTTCTTCTATTTCATAGATTTTTATTTTCAATTTTACTATTCCATTTGTTTTTTTCACACCATTAATCGTATTTAACTTCACAGTCTGTGCATTATTTATTTCTTCATCTCTTAACTTCAGCAATTTTGAATTAATTAATGAGATATTTGAACCGGAATCATATATTCCGTATGCAACAAACGTGTTATTTAATGTTAATTTGACTTTAATTAATGGTGGCACTACTAGTTTTTTTGATCCATATTATTTAATTCTGTTTCTACTTCTGAATTGTTAACAAAATTGATAACATTTTCTTTTTCTTTAATGCCTTCATACGTTTTAAACCAGCATGAGTCTTCTGGGTGATATCTATTTCCTTTATTTAGTTTTCTACAAATCTTGCATGGTTCTTTAACCTCTTTTGTTTTCACTGCAGAATTTGTTATTTTCCTTTTATCAAAACTTTTTTTGTTAACTAAATGTTCCAAGCTTTTCAGTTCATTAAAAAGATCTTTAGTCTCATTTATTTTCTTTCTATCAATTCTGTCTGTTATGAAACTAGGTAGACCTACTGCAATCAGATCAATTAGAGTACTTTTGTTTATTGTACTGTCCATTTCTAACAATATTTTCTCTTTTCTTATTGCATATTCTAATAGTGATCCTGTTTTGTATTTAAATTCTATTGCATATCTTATTGGTGTCCAACCTTTATTCTCATAAGTATCACAAAAATCTTCCTTCCATTGTTTCCATTCTGAACTAAGTGTAAGTCTTATTAGCATAGAACTGTACCAATTCAAACATGATTTATCCAAAAACAGTCTAAATATCTCAATTTTTTTTTCATCCTCAACGATTTCGAATCAAGCACATTCTTTTTCAAAAATGGCCATCCATTGAGTTACATTTGTGTTTTCACCGGTGAATTTTTCAATTACAAATTTGTCTGAGATTTTTTTTAAATTAGTCTGCTTCGGTAATTGTGGATTCATATTTGCAATTTTTTCTAGGATTCTTGACAGTGATTCTTCAGATATACCCTCATTTATTATAGGTTGTGTGACTCCAGTTGTACTTACAACTTCTTCCAGGAAATAATTCTTGAATTGGATATTTTCATCATCATCCATGTAAGTCTTTCTTAGTTCCTCTGATAAAGTTATCCATAAACACCTTTTATCGTGTCTTTTTTGTAATGTATTTTTTAATATTTTATAAGTCTCAGTTTCCATCAATTTTCCATGGTATTTTATTGGCTGCAGTTCTTGTGGTATAAGATAGATTTTACCTTCTTTTGTGGTTATTGAGGTTACTGCCAGCACATTGGTTTTTTGATCATCGAAACTTTTAATTGTAAACTCAAATTTTAGTTTGCTCATTTTTGCAAGATATCCTTTGCAAAGAATGTTGTTTTATAAGATATCTTAAGGTCCGACGTCCGTAAAATAACTAAATTGCGTTTCTGTAATAAAGACATTTTATTGTTAACAAAAAGTTGTTTTCATAAAGTAGGTAAGAACTTACTACTTTACAAAATATTAATTTACCTGTAATAAAGAAACAACATTCAAAGCTATTATGTTCACGAATATCGTCTCCTTTACATCCTTGTGGTATTTTCTATTTCATAGGTTTTTTATAACCTCACAATCAGAATGACATGCACCACATTGTCATTGTCGCACGTCAGTTCTCACTCGGTCACTCAAATTAGAGAAATGATAGGTATGTGTCATTTCCTTACATTCATAATTTGTTTTCGAAAATGTGATTATTTCTAGGCAATATGATGACGTTTAATTTTCATCTTAAAATAGTGTTGACACATTACAAATTATTATCGATGAAATAATATTTAAGTGAGAGTCGTAAAAATATCTTTTATATTAAAAATGCCTACTCGTTCAAATATCGAACAAATTTTGAAATGGGTAGGAGTACGAGTGGAAAAAAGTAGGTAGATTGGAAATTATATTATTGATTTATCATTGTGGGAAGATTTGAAATTTTGACACTCTGCCAATGCAAGCTATTCTATGAGCAACTTGGAAGTAGCGCTCGCCGGCCGCTGCCGCGGCACTGCTTGCTTCGCTCGCGCGTGGTTGGTCACAGTTCTAAAATCTAACCGAGCCCGCAGTTGTAAAGCGCGCGCGCTCCAACAGTATTCAGCGGTCAGCCTCGTGTAACAATGGGAGAGGTTTTCACATAATTATATGCTTATGTTGCTGTCAATAGGCCATGAGTGCCGTGGTGTGCTGTGGCCCGTGCTTCGCCCCCTCGGCGCTGGCTGAGGATGGTTCGCTGTACCCGTGGCTGAGCGAGATGCTCTCCTCCACCAATGATAAGGTAAGTCGTAACTTCACGTTCAACTGTTTTGTGAAATTGTCATTGATTAAGACGAAACGCCAAAGTATCCCGCGAAATACAAATTTTCTTACTTTTGTTTGCAATTTGCCGGACAGAATGTAGTAGTAGCTTGTTCATACGATTCGCGACATATTAGCGAATCCCCCAAAAAGCTAAAGATATATATTATTTTTTCTTTTCAAAATCTGACACTTCCAAGTTTAAATCGAACTTATGTCTTCAACGTTATACAGCATGCCTGCATAGCATAGCTTGTTTAAACTTTTAGGTACGTCAAACATATCCGATATATATATACTGACTTATAAGTTACAATCTTGCGCTATCAAAACACGTTAAATTAGTAACTTTTTGATGTGACACCAAGGTACAGGCTGTCTAGTTTGGAGTCCGCTGTGGTATCTTAGAAGATGTCCCACTGCAGGGCACAGGCCTCTCTACCCTTCTTCCACTTCTCTGTTTAAAGCTGCTAGTGACCAGTTCTTGTTAAAGGAGTCCAGCTCATCCCGCCATCTCCATCTGGGACTACCGCGATGTCGCTTGCTATTAAGAGGGACCCATTGGGTCGTAACTTTGGCCCATTCGTCGTCTGACATGCGGCAGATGTGTTCAGCCCAATTCCATTTAAACGTGGCAGCTTTCCAAATAACAGGATGGTCGTATTCCTACGTCGGTCTGTGAGTTTTTATACCCAGAGTACTCCCTTCCATAGCCTTCTGGCAAAGCTCGAGCATGGACCTCTGCTGATTTGTCAAAGACCATGTTTGACCACCATATACGAGGATGCAAAGTATGCACACGTCAATTAATCTTCTTAAGTGATAAAGGAACATAACGCTTCATTAGTTCTTTCATGGCCCTATAGCTCTTCCAGGCATTTTCGGTGCGTCTTGCAACTTCTACTCGTCAACGTATTCAACCTCCCCACCAGCCACAGTGATCCTGCGATGCGCGCTGTCCGTCATTAATTTGGTCTTTGACATATTCATATGAAGTCCTTGTATTGTACAAGTTAAATATGATTGATTTGATTTGTTTACTAACCACTACCATTACCGACAGATATTCGAGCTGGCCCGAGAGACGATAGTCCTTCTCCTGGACTGCAACCCTGACATCGGGCCGCTGCTCGACTGGACGGTGGACACGTGCTTCACGGGCTCGTCGCGCGTCGCCGACGGCTGCTACATGGCACTCGCCACGATATTCAGCGCACGGTAAGCTTACCATGTTAACCTGCGACGCCACGGCCAGCAGCGGTGGCCGCCACATCACGGCTGTCGTGAAAATAGCGGCAGCGGGATTTGACTATAATTATGGTGTCAAAATTCGCTCTATTGGAAAACACACCAACTCATACAAGCGATAGACTGCGATATGAGTGCGTCGCTGACTAATAACGCGCCTAATAACACAAACATAATGTCCCCATCACTATTCATCCTGTGGATCACCAGAAAGCTATTAAATATCAATCTCGATATAAATACTGGTATTTAGCTGCATCCCGTTAGACTGGAAGCCGCCCCCAACATAGTTGGGAAACTGACCGCCGTCGCAGGTGATGATGATCTATAATAGCGCAAATGTGGGACAATTTTGAATTCATACTAAACGGCTAAATAACTGATTTAGTTTATTGTCATTGAATTATTTGATGTGACAGTAATAAAATATTCGACAGTATCTGGGTACATTGATTATTTTACACACTTTTATATGTCGTAGGTGTGTATCGAATGCTATAGCTGCAATCTGGAAAAATAGAAGTGCTGCTAAGAAGCCTTTGCCGCATTTTTTATTTTTTTTTGCAATATCCTTATATTTTAAAACTATTAATTTGGAGTTCATTTTTCAAAACAAATGGAAGTGATCAAAAATCGAATCATTTAATATATTCTATTCGCGGAAATAATATAATTAGAATAGCATCGCTTAAAATAGCTACATACAACCACATCACTAAAGTAAATAAATCGAAATTTCCAGCGGCCATTGTTTTTACATCTTTGGCAAATTTAGAAACGTCAGGCTTTACTTTCATTAGTCGACGGTTAATTGCCCGTATCTGGTCTAGCTTTAGTCTGTAAGCGTGCAGGGGCAGTTCCAGTTCAATATCTAAGATGCAGCTAAGTATTAAAAAAGGGAAGCAATGAATTAAGCCATCACTGAGTAAAAACTGTAGCGATCATCAGCGACGGAAGTGTTTATACTTTCAGAGAGCTGTTCTCGCGCAGTTGCATTCGTTATTGAGAACAGAACGTACCTACACATAAAACAAAAATTTACATTTAAAGCGATAGTTTACACTTATATTTTGTGCAATGGTACGCATTGCACAAATATAAGTGCAAACTATCGCTTTAATCGCTCACATCTGAAGATAAAGGTATCGCATCGCACTGCATGGTAATGGCTGTTACACGACTATGACCTAAGTTTACAGTAGATTTGAATACTTCAAACCTATCCGCATGCAGTTTAGTAGGTCAGCAGGCCATGACAGCGTTTTTTGACATAAGCAAACGTCAAATTCAGTACATTTCGGATTAGTTCGTAATGTGTTCGCAATCTCCCCGTCGTCGCCATCTTCGGTCGGAACGTGGCGATTCACGCCATCTACCGGTTGTTAGGTAAACCTGTTGGGTCACACTAGGCGTCACTGGCGGCGTCGTATATGGATGCTGTCGTTTTTTACCGCACTTCGCAGAACATAGATGGCGTTGCTTGGCGTTGTGTAAGGTGGACTCCAAATATGGAACGAGATTTTCACATTATAATGTCTGTGTGTTAGGAACAGCGTCCAGATTCGGCTTTGTGTCTGAAACTGAATTTTATTGTTTTTAACTTTCGGCCATCATATAATATAAAATACTGCTATGCAGCTGCATCCGGTTTGCCTGGAAGCCGATCTTGATATGGTTGGTTTTTTTTTTTTTTTTTTTTTTTTTTTTTTTTTTTTTTTTTTTTTTTTTTTTTTGGCTGGGAAATCATCAAATGACTTCTCCTGCTGAGTAGAGCAGGAGGGCGTGTCAGACTTTTACTGTTAGTCAGTAAAAGTCTGACCACCCGTGTTCCCTCAGTAGCCCGTATGCCAGGGGCCGTGGTATCTCTTTCGAACAAACCCGCACCCCTGGCAGGCATCGGCCCTTGCGGACCCCACCGGTGGTTGCTGACATCTTTGACGGCGTGCGTGTGGAACACAACGCGCCGTCCCGTCTACCACTTTTCGGCCGCAGGGGATAGGGAGAGCGGCTGACGCTATACCGACACTCCTCTTCCCCTGCGGCCCCACCGCGTCCGCCATCAAACGGTGGCGGCCCCGTCCAGGCCACGGAAGGGAAGAGCGCTGCTCAGAAGCACCGGCACTCTTCCTCTACCGCAGCCCGTAACCCTCAGCCGCGATGCCTCCCATTCGACATCGCGGCCCACCTCAGTTGCGGTGCACCTCACCGCAACCTACCTTTTGGCCGCTACGTCGTCGGCTTTGAGGCAAAAGCCCTGACGAGCGGCCCCACCTTTGGGTTCCTCTTGGCTTCACCGTGGCCGGCATCCACGGTTACTGAGCCCCCCCGCAACGACAATGCGGGAACCCACTCGGGGGGGTGATATGGTTGGGTAAAGGCTAGATTTCGGCCATCATAGATGGCGCTTGGAGTACCGTCTGAAGTTTTGCCTTTGGTGCGAAAACTTTCTGGAAGTCACGGGTAATATATTAATCCAACGTCGTACGGTTTTCAGATACAATTTCGGTTCTGTTTCTCGGACACGCAACTGAACTTCTAACTTTAGATAAACAGATGTGAATCAGTATACTGTGTAACATTTCCAAAGCTTTATGTGCTTTAAAGACCACCTACTGTACGTACTTATCGAGGTACTAATAATGTCTTTATTTTGCAAGCGATTAAGAACAAATACCGATGCGATGATGGTTGTCATGTCGGCAGCTCATGAAAATGGTAGTTTTCAGGGTTCCGTCTACAAAAGGAAAATAAAAACGGAAACCTTAAAGGATCACTTCGTTGTCCATCTGTATGTCTGTCAATCTGTCAAGACATTTTCTCAGGCACGCGTAGAGAAAAAATCAAGCTTGTCAAGACATCGCAATAGAAAGTTTATCGACGTATGAGAGAACATGTTTCATTCAAGCCAACTAAGGAACCCTTCATTGCGCGTGGTCTGAGACGGACTTGGCCGGATTTATTTATCTCGAATGTTAACGATTTGAGAAAAATCGTAGTTTAACAATTTATTGCAAATATAATAATGAGCCTCCTTCGTTTCTGGCGTGGGCTTGATCTGTAAAGGTTATAGGAATATTCTCGCAAACCTTTTTAAAAATAACTCGTGTAAGTAGTTACTATTCTTTGAACAGATTGCTTCCTACGCTATCACTGGCAATGTTTACTAGACCCGCGTATTTAAAATCGGAAATTAATATTAAATACACTTTTAAATGACTGAAAAGTAGAACCCAATGCAAAAACACACAACTTACAAGTGACATTATTGGTGACTGTTGATGACAAGTGTATTTATGAAATAAATCAACAATATTATGTGATGTCACATAAAATTGTACGAAGCCCAATAAGATGATCCCAATAAGTACAATTACATTTTTACATTGATTGTGTGTACGCAAATATAATTATGTTGTTCCTATTAAAATTGACTGACGTAATTTGAGAGCGAACGATGAGCCAGTAGCACTTAAGGCGGAGATTTCTTGAAAATGCTCATAAAGGTGGTTTTTTAAACCAGTGTATCTCTTTAACCGTAAATAATTTTGAAAGCAAAAAAATATATGATATTTTCAAGTCTTTTTTGCATACAGTGATGGAACTCTAAACATAATTAAACATACTTAAATGCATCAAAAAAATCATCAAAGTCACCTCTTAATTATCTTTCTCCTTTCAATAGCAATTATTGTATTAAAAAATATACCATAAAATTCCAAATGCCAAACATCCAGTGATGGATCATTTTTATCAAATAGTTATCTAATTTTATACGATTTTATTTGCATTTTTAAGACAATGCTTGCTCATTTATTATTAGAATTTATTACAAAAGATTTTAACCCGTATCGCATTGCAGTAAGAACTATTATCGCTCATAACGACAATACGACGAGTACATTCAAAATTACCAGGGCCTTAATGAACACTACCGAGACGAACTTTAAGAGCGAACTATCTCCGACAGTCGCACCTAATTCATGACGTCCTCGATGGACATATCCCGACTCTTTATCGGAAAACAAAAACCCAATAATAAAAAAAGCCAGCAGAACGTTCGAACCGACAAAAACTTCACAGTGCGTAATGTTATGTCACTAATTTGATTACATTGAATCGGAGTGGGTATGGGACAGCAAAGCAAACTATCCTACAGCTTTCAAATAAATCTAGGTGGTATTCCCAGATTTCAGAATGGTACTTTACAATGGATTTTCGAATATGTGAGGAATGTTCTAGTTGATCCATTTGTTGTCTAATAAAATCACAGCCAATCAACAGACAGTAGTCCATTGTGCTCCGCTCACTAAGCCTGGCGCGTGTCTTGCTCAAGGTTCGTTGATATTTCGCTATGGTCTGGATCTATTTCCAGGCAGATTAATATTTAGGCATTCCACCTATTATTGATTATTTCCTTTACCAATGTAATTTGTTGTTCAGCATATTGCGCACTTTTTTTGCTTGATTGATTTCCAAGCTTACATAATTCTAATTGGCAAAAGGTGGTGGGCGGTGAAAAGCGCGTAATATTAAGAGTGAATGGATAACACCTTCAAGGTTATGACTGTGTCGGGAATACTTGGCGTGTGGGCGCTGTTTTTATTATTTGTTATTTAAATACAATTTCTTGCCCCTTTAAAACTTATAACGTAGTACCTCCCTGATAGCAATCATAAAATTAAACCCTGGCGTTTCTAAATATCCAAAAAAATATCTCCGCCGAAATGTAGTATATTTTTACCCGACTACGCCAAAGGTGGGTTATGTTTTTCGAGTGTATGTATGTATATTAATTTCTTTGGCATGCTAAACGCCTAAACGGCTTGATCGATCTTAGCTTGACAGATGCCGTTAGATTCATCTTAATTGTGAGAGTGACAATGGGTATATCAAAATTGAATGAAAAAAATGGCCGATTTTTGGCGCTATATTGTGTATTCAAAAGATTTTTTTCTTTCAAAACTCATTGAGTGGGGTATCAAAATAAAGAGTTTCATAAATAGGTCTCATTAACGTCAAAAATAATTAAATTAACTAAAAACTGAGAAATAAAATAATAATTTACAAAATCAAAAAGCCCAACTGCCTAAAAAGTGAACTTTAATTAAAAAAGATGGAAACAGGTAACTTGTTTTAAAAGGATGACTATTAAACTGAATACTATACGCAAACTAAATAACTTTCTTTTAAACTCAAACATATTGTTCGCGAATCGCGAAGATTACAACTATGCACATGTCACAGCCAGCTACTCAATTAGAGAATACCGTTATCGATAGTGAATTATCGATATTTTAAACTTGTAATGTTCTCTGTGTTCTATGCAATATCGGGAAATTGTTTAGCCTGTGTGCGGTAGCCGTAGTAACTAATCGCGTAATTTAATATCTATCGCATAAGATACGAAAACACCACAGGTGTATCTTTCTGCTTTGCTGCCACCCACTGTTGGAATGACTTGCCACCTCCTTTTCGTGCTATAAAGTCAATTGGTACTTTTAAAATAAAATTTAAACAACACCTTCTACAGCTTCAAAAAGACTCCAAACTTTGAACTTACCCCTGGCAGCGATTGTTCTCTAAACAGATATTTACTTCGCTTAATTTGTTTTTTTCCATACTTATAAGATTTAATATACTTATTCTTGAATGTTGTTGTTCACCCCACGCTTTTACTGGTAGCCCTAGCACCTTTATTCGAAGATTTTTATTGCTGGTCTTTTGTTTGCGTTGTCTGTAATTTGTCGTTTGTAAAAATCATAATCACACAGCACTCTCGGTCACTAGTTTATTTTTATTTTTCCGTATAATCAATGCCGTTACCTCACTACCACACATCACTTTTATTGTATACTGACTACACCACAGAACACATATACTCCTAACGGAGAAGAATGCCAACTCCATACAATATTTAGTGGACCGGTTTCGAGCGCCATCTATATTCACCCCTAGGAAAAAAACCCGAATGGCGGTAAATTTAAACTATTGCTTAGCATCCCCAGGCTATTGAACTGAACATGGTTTTTGGTAGGTCCATTCCCTTGTAAGAAAACTCATATTTGAGTTTCTTACAAGAGAATGTACCTACCAAAAACCTACAGAGTGAATTTGACTAAATAAAACTATAGTGTGTAAAGTAATAACTTATTTATTTCAACAGTTTCATTACAATTTATTATTACCGTGTTCATGTTATTGCAATCAAATACTTTAATTACAATCTGTTTGCAGTAGCCTCAGACTAAACCAGAAATTTGTTTTAACTACATTTACATATCAAACAATAAGTTATACAAAAACCAATTTTCAAAATGTACTCAAACAGAAAATTAATAGTAATCAATAAAAGGTACACCAACGACTTATTCACTAGAAACATTAGCCTAATAAAACTAAATTTGCATTGAGTAGGTAATGGTGAATTCGTCACAGGCGTACACAGCACTTCACAATACACAGATGAGTGGAAATAGTCACAAAGTTATTTAGTTATTTATGATAAGTACAGTAAAAAAGTTGGTTTATAATACATATAACGAGTCCTGAAGATACATGGTAAATTATATTTTACTAAGAATGTATTGTTAACCATAACAAAAACAGTTTCAAAGACATCTCATGACATTGAGTTGCCACTGTGAATGATCAAAAAAACTACTAGGTATAGTTTCGGTTTTTATATATTTAGGATAAGATTACTATGAAATTACCTAATTTAGACTAACAAAAAATTTGCATTACTTCAAACAGTCATTTGCTTTTTTATTATCTAATAAATATTTATATTTCCTTGGGAAATTTGCAGTATAAAAACTACTATTTAGAAAGAAAAAAAAAACGATACAAATACAATGCACCTGTGTTACAACTTAAAAATAAAGAATTATGAAAGACCTAATTTTTTGGGTCCTTCAAAATAGTTTTAATGTTGGCAATGTCATATTTCTGCCCCGGGTACCTTGTCTACATTGGCCAATAGAGAGTTGATACCCCCTGGACTACACTAATAACACTACTCACTACTGCACTGTTCCGTAAACAGCCGTAAATCCAGAGATTTTTTATTTTTAAATAATGTTCATGTATGTCGGCGCTTGCGACCCTTTGCTTGTCACAGGAATGCCACAGAGTGTCTCAGGCTGCTATGGCATCGACAAATAATGAGGTCACGCTTTGCGCTGACGGTATTATGTTTTATTCGTTTAGATACATGTACATAATTACTTATTAACTTTAGTACAGATTATTTATTTAGACTGTAACTGCCCGTGACATCACATCGCTCGGGCCCTACCAGAATATCAGCGACACTTTTTAAATGTCGCAGCATTATGCTGAGGTAGGAGCCTTTTGGCCTCGTGTAGGACTTTCTGTTTTATTTTTAATAGTTTTTACTCTCAAGTTTGTTTGTTTTTTTTTTTATAATTTTTGTACTAGTTTATTTTATTTTGAAATCTTCCTGTGCGAGTCACAATAAATACTTTTTCTTTCTTTCAATAGAATCATTTCCAAAATCGGATCAGTAGTTTAACAAAATCACAATTCTTAATTACACCTTCTATAAATCGGAACTAGAATAAAACGGAGTATTAGAATAAATTTATATTAATCGACTAGCTGTTGACTGTATTTTGTTTGAAAATAAAACGGAATATCAATTTATTAATAACTCGACGATAGTGGTACATCCCTATAGGAGGACGAAAAGTAATGACCTCGTTACGCAAATATAAATCTTAAAACCAACGAAATACAGCGTTAAATTGAATGCATTTACTATAGTGACATCTAGCGGCGGGTAGCGTAACTTGGTCACGAAACTATTCCGTGTGGACTATAAACGGAAAAGTAATAAATACGTAAACAGAGTACACAACAAACAACTCTATAGTCATTTCCCTGTGATTTATTTTCAATTATGCGACAACTGACATATTTCCTACTTACATTCAATACTAAACTACCAATCAGACTAAAGATTTCTTAGTGTTGCGAAATACAATTAACTTGTATTCGTGAGAGTTTGAGTACGCTGGTTCCGATACTAATGAAGCGTTATGCGACTTCTACAGTTTTTTTTTTCTGTTCTTTGGTGTCAATTTGCTTAGAAATCAATTCCTTTGACTGTACATGCCCTTCACTTATGGACCTTAAACATTGACGTAACACTTGGGTGCCTGCTATAGTTTATTTAGGTTAAAGAATTAGTGCAGCTTGCGAAACTCAAACTTTCTACAATTTCTGCAATTTACAGGTCAGTACCAAGTTGTATGATGATCAACAGATGATTCACAACCGATACAAATATGTATTTACATAATCAGAATTATCAATAAAACTCTCTACAAAATGGTTGCAATGTACATTCTATGTCTGTCTTAAACAGAAATTCAGTTCGCTTTGCCTTTGATGAGGCCCATTGTTATTAGCGTGCGGTTTAATATAATGTGCGGTGTATTGATACCACGGAGAAAAGAAAGAAGCAGAGATGCCGCAAGGCAATTAGGCCGAGCGCCTTCAGTACGGCCATGACGTCACAGTGGGCAGAGCCAAAAACCTTAGTTTTGAGTGAATCATCATCGCTGTTGTATTTTGATAGTTTTTAATTGTATAATTGTTTTAATAATGAAGTGCGCACAAAAATTGTTCAGGATTAAAACTGAAACAAATTGATGGCATTAAATTTCACGTTCGCCAGATTGTAGTTAGTGACATCTGTCGTCGAAGGGATGTATTCTAACCACTTCTCAGCAATTCGGTGTTTTCTTATCATTATCAATGCATATTATGACCAATTTACGATTCAAATAACTTGTATTGGTTTATTTACGTTGATATACGTTATTTAATAGATAAATTACATACCTTGATACATGAAATGCGATGAATTTAAATTATGAAAAATCTGCCATTTGTCGGTAAGTAGTAGGTCGTAAGTGATGAATAAAAAAGTGTGCATAATCCCAGCAAGCAACACCCTATTTTATCGAATTTATTATAATCAGGTATTTTTTTTAATATATAGTTTACTTATTTTGTTTTATCATTTTAGATTCCCTATTAATACAGATATTAGAAATGCATAGAATGTTCTGGAACAAAGCGTCATACTATGTAAGGCAAAAGTGGAACTCGAACTAAAATGACAAACATCTAGTTAAGTTTCACCGCTACATGGACTTACAAACAATGGGCGGGTACCCCGTCCTCCTCTCAGCCGCATTCAGGCGACCCTTCTTTCTAAAGAGATTTTGCTTTGCGGCATCTCCGCTTCTTTCTTTTCTCCGTGATCGAAACATACAGGATAAATTTTTAACCAGTGCGCAAACTGCAACCATGTGCAGAAATTTTTCGTCGGTTATATAAAAAAAAATCTGCTGTTCCGTACATTTTGACCGTGTAGGTACTCGTATTGCACTTTCTATGAAACAGCAGATTTTTTTTTTTTGTATAACCAGCGATTTTTTTGTAAATTTCTATGCTGTATTCATGGTTACAGTTTGCGCACTGGTTAAAAAATTATCCTGTAAATAACATAGTTGGCCTGCAAACAGCAACATTGCGGTTGTCATTAAAAGCGAATGACCAATATGTATTGAACTATTGAGCCCTGGTGCTTTTTTTTTCATGGCGGTACCTTCATGAAACTTACAAAATTAGGTACTTTAGGACGATACATTATACAAGGTGTACCAGTAACTTTAATTGTGGCTTTTTTTTGCAAAAATGGTGTATTTTGTCATACCTATCGCCGCGTGCCGATGGCGCCAAAGAAAATGCAATCTTATAAAAAGGCAATAATACTCAAATTTAAATGCATAAAGTAATGCTAGAGTCAACACGAATGTACGAGTATTTCTTAATAATAACAGTAATTAGTCTATGAGGTCTCGCGTTACACGTTGTTTAAACAAATAGTTTATTTACATTTGATTATAGGTATACGTGCCATTTTGTTCGATATCTTGTTGACATTTTGTAGGTAGTAATATTTATTGTTCTTTTTTTAAATGTCATCTATTCAATGTAATAAAAACCAGCCAGATAGAAGCAGTAGAAGAGATTTTACTACAACTTTATACCTATAAAATACTTTTTCCCCGACCTCTTATTTTCTTCAATCTAACAGTAATACAAATTCAAAACATTTGCAGTTGAGTTTTACAAAATAAAAGAGATTGCCCATTTTGCTATGGACCGCCGTTGCGCATCAAATATTTTTGTATGATAGCAAAAATTGGATGTAAAAGAAGACTGATGTCGTACTTTCAAATGAAATAAAAATTATCCATATATTTTGTAGGGTTTAAGTAGTTCTTTGATTTTCTGTTCAGTTTTGAGGTTAGTTTTGTAACAAACCTTTCACCAATAAAAACAGTCCTTTACAACAATATGATTTGAATTCACTAACGACAGCAGAGAATAGTTCGAACAAACCAATGAGTGACCCCAAACAAATCATATTACATAGGTAAATCATGCTAAGTGTAGGTTTGCATCATCATTATTTCAGTTGAACGACATCCACTGATGGACATTGGCCTCCCCCAAACTCCGCCACTTCGACTGGTTCTGTGCTTCCCGCATCCAACGTATTCCAGCGGTCTTCACAACGTCATCGGTCCACCATGTGATAGGACTCCAGAACTTTCCGGCCCCACCGGCCATCTGGTCTGCGAGCAATGTGCCCTGCCACTGCCAGTTAAGTTTAGCAATTCTTCGGGCTATGTCGGTTGTTTTGGTTCTCCTGCGGATCTCTTCATTCATGATTCGATCACGTAGGGAAACTCCAAGCACAGCCCTCTCCATTATCCTTTCGGTGACTTTTAGCATAGGAAGTAGAAAATAAAAATGCTTGAATATAGGAATGGAATAGTTTTATTGGTCCATATTAAGTATCGTCATATTCATAAAATAATTATGTCGTCTAAAAATGGAGCCGGCGGCTCAACAGACCTAAATCGAGCCCAACTAAGATACCACAAAATGGTATTAAAAGGATAGATAAGTGTTATTAAAAGGATAGATACCTGTTGAGTAGGTATGCACGACATTATATTTCCTTCAGGGCTATCAATTGACAGTTTGTGTGTCTTAGCTCTTAATATGGACGATCCACAGACAAAGCACACTTGTTGATGTCCATATGCTCGTACAATTGTTGATCCACTTGACAAGTTAAGAGATGCTCTTTCTAGTACGGTAAAACATTTTTGACAAAGAACATCCTCCACTGACATCTAAAAATAAAAATAATAGATATATATTCTGATAAGATCAAATCTTAGATTAGTTTAATAGAAAATATACATTATTGCCGCAGACAGGCAAAATTAAAAGAAAATCGAATCAAACTAGGAAAACTATAACTGGTGGCTTTTATCTCATCATGATGCATTTACATGAAATAGTGCTAAAAGGCTTGGACAACCGTTTCTAAGTATTATCTTTATTATCAATACAATATTAATGATAATATAACACAATGTACCCATTTACCATTGCACACACATCTAAAAAGTATGTGTATTCTAACAAATTGTAACATAACTGAATAAACAGGAGATACTAACCGTTGCTGGAGTAATCCAGGATCGTAAAATTCTTAACATTACATCCATTGCATCTCCGACTTGACGACGGGGTAGGGGATGTATCAAAGAAAGGAAACAATTTACGCAGCGTGACCTTTTTAACAAAATAGTTGGTGAATTACTGCACAGAGGACACAGACCGTAATCGCAAAAACGTTCTACACAATCCACACCACCAGCACAGAAATAGTACAATGGTCTTCAAAAGAGTTTTTGTCGTGCAGGAATCCGAAGACTCGACTGGACACGAACTCAACGCAATGATAAGTTATATAATAGCACAACAAACAATAACTATCAACGCATAAGTTACAACAAAATTCGCTGCCGACCGCCGACAATTTGTCAGTGACACTTTTGACAATTCAATTTTCACATTGCTTATGACAGTGTTACCGACAATTAATCTAAATCACCCTGACCTTTAGTGATTTGTCAAATAAAGAAATATTTTTAATCACTAAAAGAATATTATTTTGTTAAAGCCAATTAAAAAAAAAAATGAGGAAAAATGTCATAGTTGAAACTATATTTAAAAGGCTGAGATTTAAAAATAATTTCAGTTAAGACATTTCTTGTGTCTGCCCTTAGACCAGAGATGGCAAGCCTCTAACCTCTCAGAGCCATTTTTCCGAAAAAAAAAGAAAAAATATGCAATTGACGTGCCAACAAATAATCTTGACTTATTGACTACTAGAAAAAGGCTAAATACTTTCACAATAATAGGTACCTACCTTTATTAGCAAACAGAAATAGACTTGTACTATTATACAGTAATCAACATCATACCACATTATTTATATGAAAGAACAAATTAGTGCAACTTCTGCTGTCTGGTAGTAGGTTCATATATTGCTTTTAGCAGAATGCAAGCATAACTGGAATCATGCGACATTGGTGCGGTTTCTGAAAGTAACGACTCAGGCCTATGAAGATGAAATGATCACGCTCAGATTTCTATGTTTGTTACTGTGACTTGCCGTGCCAAAATTATTTTGTTGCGTGCCACCAAAGGCACGCGTGCCAGTGGTTTGCCATCCCTGCCTTAGAGTATCCGTTAAGACCGCTTAGGGGGAGGTTCTTGAAATTGGCAACACCATTGCACTAAAATACGCCATTTAAAAATAAGTGCAATAAAATCAAATAAATCACTAATTAAATACAAAATATTAACCCCACACACGATTTCGATAATGGGAACTGAGAAAAGTTAAAAAAATATTTTATAATTTATGAGTATATTTTTATGGCCATACTCTTATCCTTTAAAGCGATATTGATTTTGGTCAATGTCCTTTGTTAAAGTGCTCTGTAGAATCACGAGCGTACATCGCTCACCGCCCGCGGCCGGAGAAGCTTTAAAACTTGTTGCATAAAGAGGACATTATGATGAGTTTTCCAGGAACATTTTCTGCTTGCATTCGTGGAACTACATTATTAGCTAGATAATATCTATGAAGGACGCAGAATATTAAATGTGCCTTCATTTAATTGAATAGCACGGGGCCAAAAGGCTAGATAGATTGATGGAGCACGCAGACTTTTCCGGCTTGAGCTCAAGTATCTAAATATAGGTATTTGTATGTAGGTACCTACTATGTAGGTGCTTTACTATGAACTAGCTGAATGAAAGCCGTACGAGTTTAGTAATTCCTTCGATTATTTTTTTTGGTGGGAAATCATCAAATTACCTCTCCTGCTGAGTAGAGCAGGAGGGCGTGTCAGACTTTTACTGACTAAAACCCACCCGTGTTCCCTCATTTGCCCGTGTGCCAGGGGTGGCGGTAACTCCCTCGAACAACCCGCCCCCTGGCAGGCATCGGCCCTTGCGGGCCCCACCAGTGGTTGCTGACATCTCTGACGGCGCGTGTGTGGAACACAACGCGCCGTCCCGTCTACCACTTTTCGGCCGCAGGGGATAGAGAGAGCGGCCAACGCTATACCGACACTCCTCTTCCCCTGCGGCTCCACCGCGTCCACCATCAAACGGTGGCGGCCCCGTCCAGGCCACCGAAGGGAAGAGCGCTGGTCAGAAGCACCGGCACTCCTCCTCTGCCGCAGCCCATAACCCTCAGCCGCGATGCCTCCCATTCGACATCGCGGCCCACCTCAGTTGCGGTGCACCTCACCGCAACCTACTTTTTGGTCGCTACGTCATTGGCTTGAAGGCAAAAGCCCTGACGAGCGGCCCCACCTTTGGGTTCCTCTTGGCTCACCGTGGGTGGCAGTCCACGGTTACTGAGCCCCCCGCAACGACAATGCGGGAACCCACTTGGGGGGGAATTCCTTCGGGTCGGGTTTGTTCTTTAACAGATATTGCTAAAATTAAATTGACGAGGTGTTTAACTTACTTTCTCCACCTTATAAAACATGCACACACACACACACACACTGCAATGGCAATTGGAAGCAGCTATTATTCTTTATATATTTAATTCTTCTGTACATTTCAATGAACATGTACATGTCACTGAACTCTCAATCGGCTGGACCGATTTTGATGAAATTTGGTGTGTGTTTGGGTGAATGGTTTAAATTCAAAATTGAACCCGGTTTTAGGAAATATGACGAAGTCTGTTCGGTCAGCTAGAGCACTTAATATAATTCTTTTTATGGTGTTTATTAGAAGTTAAGATACATTTAGTTTTAAGATTTGTTTAAACTTTTCGAAGCCCTAATATAAAGTCACTACGTATTAGTTAAAGCAACATGCCTCAGGAAAACGTGCTCAATTGATATTTCATCTTGAAGCAATGTGCTGCTTATGCTTTACTGAGATAGCTAAATCCTATTCCAACACAATATGCAGTGCTATGGTGCTACGAGAAGCCTACGCCGCGCTTCGGGGCCAATAGCGACGCCTAGATGAAAATAATTTTCATCCAAGGCATTGGCGTATTCTGCTTTATGCGGTAATTACGTTTTAATGGATCCAGCAGGTGTATATGATGTTCTCAGAAATATGTGGAATTAAAATTTAACATATAGTAGGTGACAGCTTTAAAAATAGGACAGCAATGTTCATTGCTGTCATTATTAGAAGTTTAATTTCTTGGGAGAAATTACTTGATTGAGATTAGTTTTCGAGTCTTTGGGGTATGATTTGATGGGGTTTTAAGTGTTTTATTCATGTGGCAGGTTTTCTGATCATATTATTCGTAGCATGCAAAAACGAACACAACTTTGTTTAAAATAAAATTAGTATATTCAAATGGCGTTTCAACTTGCGAGCTGGTCGCGACGACCTGGCTATGTAACTTAGACAGGATTTTTGGCGAGAATGTAATGGGACAACACTAACCAGTAAATTAATTAGATTATCCCACTTTTTTAATATTTCACTAATTATCAATTCGACCTTTATCAGCATTATCGACTGTGTTCGCGACGATAGATCGTGGTGGAGCAAATGAAAGATTTATTGAGTGGACTGTATAACATGTATATAATGAATGATATTACAACGGTTAAGATGGTCGGTTTAAAAATGCAAACAAGATAGTATGAACGTTAAGAGACGTAAGCGCAGCCGTGCGTGGAAGCGTGCAACAGCTGACTGGTGTGGCGCGGGGGCCCGCGTTCGACCGTTCGGCCGGCTGACGAGCCGCTGTCCCCGCACCCCTCTTTCACTGCCGCTGGCGCGCGGCGATGTTGAGATGTGTGGACTCAACAACTGTTTTATAGGAAACCCCTAAATACTTTTGTACCTTAGATAGCTGATTAAATGAATATGTCTTCCTCGTTATTTGTACGCTTAATGCCATAGCCATAGGTACTACAATTCGGAGATAACAGGTGTCAAAGTTCATTTTCAGATGATTTTTGAAAATGGTTGTTATTAAACTTTATTGCTTTAAACTTTTAGATGTTCTAGAAAAAAATGGTTACATCTACGTGTGTTAAACGATTAGGTAGGTACGCAATTCAAAAGAAATGAAAGCTATTCAATTTGAGAGTTTAGATAACAGTGATATGTAGTAACAAATTCTGGGATATTGTTAGAAATACATGAATATTTTGTTTTCTCGAATTCCATGAATTTTCGCCCAGGCTTTAGTGGGGTGCTTAATTGATGCAAATGGGTCACGCTATCAGTTCTTTTACATTTGTAGTTCATTTTCAAGCTTTGGAAATGGTATTATTTTCTCAGTTCCTGTCGGGACTACCTGTGCTATATTCATGAATGTTATGGAAGGTAGCAAAACATTATGATGTATAAATATGAACTATACTGAAATAGATTTTTAAATAATCAAACGTCACCACACCACCCCTACTCTCACAGACTACACCCTACATACATATATTTGCATCGAGGTTCATTTTAAATAAATATGCATCTGAATAGTTATGCAATCCTAATAGTTTGAAAGTCGCTTCCATACTATACACCTGACTAGATATGAATATCCGGTGTTCCTGGCATCCCAGGATTTTTTTTTTTGCAAATAAATTGAGTTAAAAGCATAAGATAATATAATATAATCATTTATTTGTCCAAACATGAGTACAAGACATACAGCACAAATTCTCAGCATGCCAGAGATGTTAATAGTAAACATAAAACAGATCATCACGTTTGCCTTAAATAATGGCATGCAAATGTTAGGTAATACAATTATCGTGTTAATCCTAGCATTACTTTATGCATTTACCCCCTTATTTATAAATGCTGCTTAAAGTTAAGTAATGATTAGCGACTGATTAACCATACGTTTTTGACGTTTAAACACCTAACTTTAACCATCGTTTATGAATATGCCCCTTAAAATTGTGGTTTAATTTACTTTGGCTGAATCTGCGGTCAGTGTGGAGTAATAGATTCTTTACACAAATAATAATATACTTACAACACAAACACAAAAAAAAAAGTTACTGAAATTGATTCAATAGTCAATTATGAACAAAAATATTTCACGACTTGCGCTTATTCTTCTACACCTTGTTTATAATAACAAAATTAAGTAATAAATAAAGTTTGTGCACGAGCAACACTGTTATAAAAATCTCGCAGATTTGACAGAGTAAAAGTAAAGTCACTTGAACCGACAATGAAAATTAAAATACGTCCGTGATAAAAAGATGTTAAAAGGAAATTAAGACGAATTCAGACTTGTTTAGCAGGGCACGACGTAAGGCGGGAAACGCTGGTCGCCCGAAAAAATAGAACAATATGGATTTATTCGTCTAAAACACTTACTAAACTACTCGACTACATTATTCCTTCAGACATTTCTAAATTATCCACTTCATGAATAAATAAATAAAAATAAAATTGCTAACTGTCCGAACCAGCCTTTACACGTTCAAACATTGCTTTGAAGCTTCGACGTGGAACAGCACAAAGGACAAAGATACCTGTACTCCGGTCTGATCGATATTTTGCATGTGTCTGTACGTGTATGGTTGTTATAGTTGTGTTCCTCTTCCGCTCCTGGTTTCCCATGTTTGTCAGTATATTCGAACCGTTTTGATGTTGTATTTATTATTTTTGTATCTCACTCAATGTTTTATGTTACCTCCAATGCATTGACGGATTTGATTTATTTTATCATTTGATTTCAGTATTCCTTTTCTAAGTGAGGTAGGTACATAAGTCATCCGAAATATTTCCTTGTGGTAAAATACGAATTGATTAGACAATATTTCTGAATCGCTTGATTGAAAAACAGATAAGCTTTCAGATTTTCGTGTTTACTAAAACACTTTACTAAAACGCCTTGTCGAAGTATCTAGTAGCTGGACTACTGACAATGACGTTATATATACCCTACCTAAGAGTAGTACAACATAATTTAAGCGTCTTAATATATTAAACTAGTCAATAACTGAGGAAAACAAAGACTAGTTAAAATAAAATATGATTTTCGATGGAATTTTTTAACGCTTAATAAAAGCAACATTATATTTATACTTGTTATTGACGTGTATTTAGCGATCAACTTTCGCTGAGCACGAGTAGTGGATATGGATTACGGCCCACTCCATCTAATACAGAGGAGCCACGTGGTCCATCAGTGGGGTGGGACATTATAGACTGATTTAATGTTAAATATCGATGAATTGAGCTATTTTTCTTGTGTAATTAATTCGTTGGCAACTCTTGTTTAGAGCTAGTATAGTTCACCGACAGTTTAGAATGTTGTTCTTGTCTGAACTTTCGACACCGCTCTTTCGACTGTTCACAAGCTCCCAGTTGAGCCATCCGGAAATAGGGTAAAAATATAAAAAGTGTTTCTAACGCAAGTTCTTTTCTCATGTCAGGGAGTACCCATGCGACCACTATACGGCCATCATCAACGTGACGCTGATGTGCACGGGCTGCCCTCGTGCCCCCGTGCACGAGAGCGCGCTGCAGCTGCTGCAACTCCTGGACAAGAGGTTCTTCGGCTCCGTGGGGCCGCTGTCCGCTGACGATGACGGTAAGTCCATTCCCCACCTTAGCTACTAACACAATAGCAGGAACTTTATGAAAAGTCGCAATTTCAAACAAGACCTCCTTGGTTAATCTTGTATAGTTAGTATCTCAATGTGTCCACTTGGAAGGTTACTAACAGTACAGGTGAATAATGCAGTATCACGTTTCACTTAAACGTTTGAACTAGTAAGATATAGGTACCCGAAAGATATTGATGATCAGCGGGGTATTTACGTTGTCAAGCAGAAGAATTTTTCCAACATATCTTGCAATGGATTATGGATCAAAATCCCTAGAATTTCGATAGAAGGTGAACTAAGTACGCTATTGAAAATCTTATTGCCGAGCTCAACAAGATTTATTCTTTTGAAAGCTGCTTAGTATCTACTCTTTGCTCTGTCGTCCCGTTAGATTTCTAGAAAGGAAAACGGTCTAGTGATTTACTACGCGGAAAAAGTAATAGCAAAATTTTTCAGCGAGCTCAAAGAGGAATGTTTAATCACTTACGTGTGCTCTACTACGTACTAGTTGTTGGTAATATGAGAGTAAAGCTTACCTGAACAAGTATTTTATGAAAAGAAAATAACAACTTGTTTTCCTTCATCTACGAGTAAATACTACGACAATGCTTTTACATAGATAGTTACGAGTACTTGTATCGTTGCATAAATATTTGTTCTTGAGTACATTTTTATTTTTCTGTAGGGATGTCTGAATGTACCGTTCTAAGCTTCTCTAAAAATGTCGAAATAATGGATGTGATTGGGTAAATACGACATATCGATCACAGCAGTTACCTGTGTCCTTCAAGCTGTAAGAGGTAAGTTATATCAAGGTAAGTGGGGTAAGTTACACGACGAGCTTGGAGATGTGAGGTTAGCGCGTGTTATAAGCATACATATGTCAGTGTACAACCGACTGCGAAATATACGTACGTACGTCATTAAGCTACGTACGGAGGTTGATTTTCACGGAATATCTTTCAGATATTGTGGGCTGGCTGACCACCAAACTAAATGGCTCTGTGCAGCCTATAGCTTTAACCCTAAATACACTCCGTATTCCTATAAATTTATTAAAAACGATAGATATATGATGTGATTCGCGAGTGTAGCGAAGTAACTGAGACACTTTAATTTTATGATATTATGTAGGAATATTTATTTTTCATTTTAAAATATTTTCAACTATGTTAAGTGTAAGTTAACATGTGTGTGTTTTAATATGTCACATAACGCAAACATGTCTCGAATTAAAATATAAGGTAGTGCAACTCCACCCCTAAAGGTACACGAGCTGCCTAGTTTGTCGACCACCGTTCATTTACTAAACTATGTTAGTTATAGTAAATCATTATTTTATAAATGTATTTTATCAATGGACCAATCAATTATTCTTATTCTATGTAACGTTGTTAAATCATATCCGAATTGTCGCGAACACAGTGATTTATTAAGTATGCAATCTACGTACACACAACTATGCAATCGAAACTAGGGTACCCGTTATTTAAGCGAAGGAAACATAACAGTCTGTTATTCCAAGTAGGTATATTTTAACATCAGTCATACGGACTGTCCGAATATATCACGATAAGCCAAGAATAGTGCAACTTACCCGTTTGAGAGCCATAAATCTAGATTTTAATAAATAAATAAAATTGAAGTGTCTGTTTGTAATTTCATAATAGTCGATTTTTACTAATTGTAAATACCTAAGTAAAGTATTATATTTCTAACATTTTGTACCCAAAAATTAAAGTACCCGGTCAAAAAACAAAGAGTTTTCTTATGGGAAATAGGTAACACCCTCAATATTTTTAACCATTACAGCGAGAGTATACATTTAACCCTTTCGCTGCTATTTAATAAAATTATATTAACATTTATAAATGTTAATAATTTATGTAAACAAATATCCAAAATATTGTTTGCAATAATATGATTGCCTACAATATGTGATTGTTTCCGAAACGGTTGGATCGATTTGGACGAAACTTTCACTGGCAGACACCTGATGTTCTAAGGCGGAACTTGGGCTTACTTTTATTATAGAAAAATAATTATGATTTAGCGCAAAAAAAAAACCATTAAATACGATAAGTATAATAAACCTTTTCACTTGGAGGACTTCGATAAATTTTAGAAAGAAGATAAATGTACCTATCATGCCGTAATAAAAACCTATTAATTAATAAGTGAGAATGAAAAACCTACACAATTGAAATGAAGGCGATGATCATGCCTCTTCAAACCTCTAGAAGATTCTACACATTCTGTCTTCAATAATAAATAGATTTAACTTGTCATCCCTTATATTTTGTTGCGTAATAAATGTTCTCATGTCGACACATTTATTTGTAAGAGCTCAACCTAACCCCCTACGCCATGGGCACGCCACGATTGCGGCGGTAAGTCCCCTCTTTGAGGAGTGGCTTGAGAGGCGGCACGGCGTCCTCACCTTCCGCCTGACGCAGGTCCTCATCGGACACGGTTATTTCGGGAGATTCCTGTTTCGGATAAGGCGGGAGGAAACGCCCGGGTGTTTCCATTACGAAGATCGCCCTGAGGACAAGGTGGAGCATACGGTGGAGGTCTGCCCGGCCTGGTCCAGGCCATGAAACGGAGCGAGAGTGCATGGGTAGCCGCCGCTTCCTTCTGTGAAGCAGTGATGCTCGCGAAGAAGGAGGCGGCGCACGTTAGGGAGATTCAGTATATAGAGGTATGAGGAACAGGGTGTAAAGTTCACTCATACCTATGTTGATAAAGGAGGATCCTCCGACCAGACGGGTATTGTGTCTGGTGGGCAACTGCCCGACAGTTGATGTCAGGATATTTTATCTATTCGAGTGTCGTGGTAAACTCTGATTGCGCGATGTACAATTTCTAAGAATAGTTCGCCTGTGGCATTGTAGATGGCGCCACTTTCTTTTTGCGTTTTTCGATATTTGTTGCGGAGTATTTATTTTTGTAGTACCGCTATAAGTATATGCGCCCTCACGGCCCTAGCCCCCACAGGAGACGCCCTGGGCGTCAGAAATTCCAGGCTGATTCCCAGCCACCGTAGGCGCGGGTTTACGGATGGCGAGTAATGGGTAGCTCGCTGTCCGGTAAGGACAAAGCACGGGTCGACGGCGCGTTGTGTACCACGCGCGCCTCAAAGAGATGTCAGCACCAACTGATGGGGGCCGCAAGGGCGGATGCCTGCCAGGGGTGCGGGTTATTCGAAAGGGATACCATGACCCCTGTATTTCATTTGCGACAGTCAGAAATGTAAATCGATGGCGTGGGGTATTTTTTATTTTTTTTATTGGGAAATCAGCAAATAACTTCTCCGCTCTGGGTGGAGCAGGAGGGCGGGTCAGACTTTTACTGAATAAAACCCACCCGTGTTCCCTTAGTTGCCTGCGTGCCAGAGGCCACGGTATCACTTTCGAACAACCCGCTCCCCTGGAACAATAATGGGTAATGGAATGGGGAATAATGGGAAAAATCTTTGTTCGACGCATCTTAGCGCTAGTCAACCTAACACGGGCAACTGAAGGAACACTGGTGGGTTTTAGTCAATAAAGTCTGACGCGCCCTCCTGCTCCACCCAGAGCGGGAGAAGTTATGCGATGATTTCCTACCCTAAAAAGGCGCCCTGCTTGTCACCGCCATGGTGACACATTAGTGCCATGAGAAGGCTAAGCTTAATCTGTATTCCGTAACGTGGCATATATGAACACTATATCTAAGGTATTTCGTAAAACTTTAAGTTAGTTCCTAACTAAAATAATGATAGATATAATTAAATTATTAAGAGATGTTAGATTGTCATACTTTGTCATTTGGAACAAATAAAATATAAAATGACTTGTATTTTTAATTTTTGATGTCGTCTTAGCCCATCCTGTTTTTTGTTCAGTTTAAAAGTTTTTTATTATTTTTACCCGGATTTTTAAGGTTACGTAGTAACCTCAATAGGAAAAATACAACCCATAAAGGACTTCGTTGTCCTTCCGTCGACCTGTTTGCCAAGAACTCTTTTACACAGGAACGCGATGACGCATCAAGTTGACTCACACATAAATCAAAACCTATATACTTTTATTTATCTAGAAACATGAAATTTGGCAAGAAACAAGGTTTAGATAGGTAAAGGAAAACGTCCGAAAATCTTTAATTAGTTGTTTGTTCTTGGGATAAATCCATCCCAACTACATATACCTCGTTTCAATGGACAGCAAAACTGAAGATAAAGAAACACTTCGAGCAAGTGGAAGACGCTATTATCGCATATACTAAACAAGAATAAGTAAGTATCTATTAATCTACATTGTACAGGGTTTTTCAACAAGAACTTTGTTTTCTCGAACAAAATAAATCAAAGAATATGTATGAAGATGATTCAAATTTTTATTGTATTACGAAGAGAAAAGTTTGGCAATTATGAATAAAAAATGATATCTGACAAATGTCCACCACGAGCACGCTGACAATGTCGATTCTTTCATCAACGTTTTTGGCCAAAAACGGCCCAATCACGCCTCCAGACCACATAGCGCACCATACAGTGACACGTTGAGCATGCAAAGGCTTCTCAATTATTGCTCTTGGATTTTCAGAAGCCCAAATGCGGTAATTTTGCTTGTTGACGTACTCTGACAAGAGAAAATGGGCTTCGTCTGAAAAAATGATTTTTTCAGAGAAACCAGCGGGTTGTTTCTGAATGAATTGAGCAAATCTACGGCGATGTGAATGGTCGGTCAGCTTCAATTCCTGCACCAGTTGAATCTTGTAAGGTTTCGAAACCAAATCCTTAAGCAAAATTCGCCATGTGGTGGTTTTGGATAACCCCAATTGTTGCGAACGACGAGGAATAGATAAATTTGGATCTTCTTCAACACTGTGGCTCATGGCTGTGATGTGTTCCGGTGAACGACCCGGCCGAACACGCGTTGGTGTTGGCACATTTTGTACCGAGCCTGTCGACTCAAATTTAGCGACCAAATTCTTAATAGCGGTCTCAGAAGAAGACGATTATGCTGTCCGAAAATATCACGAATTTTACAAAATGTAACTTTAACAGAACCACCATTTTCATAGTGGATTTTAATTATTTTAATGCCATTTTAGAGCGAAATTGAATTAATTGTAACAATTGCCAAAGCATCTATTACGAATACGACAAAAAACTAAATATCAAAACAGTCATGCTGTTGGTGATGGCCCAATTGAAAAACAAAGTTCTTGTTGAAAAACCCGTTATATAAGTACGTGAAGCGAAACTTTGCACTCTTTTTATGAAAATTTCACGGTCGGGAGGAGTATGTCGTCAAAGTGTATATGGAGAAAGAGTGCAGAAAGCAAATACCAATTATTACATAATTAGCATTAGAAATACAAAGCAGTTTTAAATGAATTACTGTCGAATTTCGACCACTGAAAGATCATTTTTTCATAGAAAATATCTCAACGCAGATTACACCGTAGCTAGGTATACCAATGGTTTAATCTATCGCAGTGTATCGCAGGCTAGTTATTGACTAGACAGCGTAGGCTTAGGTACTTACGGGCACGAAATCAAATTAATTACATTATCATGTCCATTCTACCCAATAAAAATCTTAAATATTCGCCGACTGACAATCAACCGTCGACGCTGGATCGAAGAGCATTTTATTTTGCACTAGAGTTCTTTTTATAACTAAGGTGAGCACTAAGGCAAATTTATCTTATTAAATAATTTATATTATTATATCTTTTAAATAGGAATTAGTAGGGGATAAAAGTTTGTATTTTTGTCTCGGCAGTTTGTTAGAACATAATTGACACTAATAGAGACTTAATAACACTACCTACTTGGGTACCTACGGCAGTAAAGTCAAGATACCAGATCTATACTTTATGTTATATAATAAATAAATAAATATTATATAATTTCAGTCATAATGTACGTAGGCATTTACATACTGGTAGGATTAAAAACTTTATAACAAAGTACAGTCATTTGTCACTTTTAATTTTTTGAGGGGTAGCCCCAGAAATCCGTATATATTATATTATCCGTATCCGTATTATGACATCTCACACACCATGTAACTACCTATGTTTACAAATAAAGATTCTTATTCTTATTCCTATACCACGGCACGTATTTATTAGTATGGATATGCCTCCGGGATTTTGAAATGATCTAAACTGCTTTTTATATAATTTTCACCTGTTTTCATATTCATAACTATTGCATTGAATGCGAAAAAATAAATCTATAGCATTCTATAAATTTCTAATGTAGTAGTTTAAAAATACAAATTTCACAATATTTGATTCAATCCCGTAAGTACCAAAATGAAATCCCGGAAAAAAAGCTTATCCATGTTATGATTTCTATGACTATTCATGATGCGAGTACGTAAAATCAATCTACCTACTCCGATCACTGTAAATGACAGAGTTCTGAGGTAACAAACATAAAAAATACAGCCTAATTGAGAACCTCATGCTTTTTGAAGTCGGTTAGAAATTAAAATCGCACTGTTTTTATAGGACAATGCGTAGAACCGGCCTAAGATGTTGACCTTAATAGGGTATTTTCCAATTTAATAAAAACTATTTTAATTTGAAGATTGGGACGATATATTAAGAGAAAAATAAATTTATTTTATAACCATTTTCTTCTCAATTAAAAAACGATTAAAACAAATTTATTTTTCGTTGTTTTAAATTTACCGACAAAACGCTCCTTACGATGACTTTTCATCACGTGACATTGTGACGTCAGCTTTGTGTAAACGGCACCAGTACAAATACTTAGTTGGGCGCAGTTTTAGAAGTATTTGAGCACAGAGGCACCTTACACCAGTAATATCACTTTCTATCCATTAAAAATCTTGATTTTATAAACTCGACATTCACTTGTTTATTTACTAACTACTTTAGCTTACATAAAGTTGACGTCACGTGTGGTCACGTAATAAAAAGTCACCGTAAGGACCGTTTTCGAGGTAAATTCAAAACAACGAAAAATAAATTTGATTGATATCGCTTTTAATTGAGACATAAATCAATTTACTTTTATTTTTATGTTACATATTTCGTCCCAATCTTCAAATTAGAATAGTTTTTAATAAATTGAAAAATACCCTATTCCACTCCTAACATTTTATCGTATCTTGGAAAGTTAGCTATTCAGCTTTCAAAATCAGTCATGCAATTAATTCAATCGGGCTTCAATGTTCTCTAATACCTCTATAGGTTTGCAATTTGATTTGTACGGCTTCCTTGAATCGTTTTAGTCATTGGTTAGGTAAAATATTTTTATTACATTGATTTTTAGCTCCATCGCTGATCTGTACATACACTAAAATAAATGAGCTCTATAGCCTGTTCAATTCGAAAAAAAAAATTAAAGGGTTGTTCGAAAGAGATACCGTGGCCCCTGCCACACAGGCAACCGAGGGAGCACGGGTGGGTTTTAGTCAGTAAAAGTCTGACACGCCCTCCTGCTCCACCTAGGGCGGGAGAAGTTATTTGATGACCCCCACTCTAAAAAAAGGTAAAGCTTTTCTAGTGATTATATCAATTTGTCCCTAAAAAGTTATGTAGGTCTTCGCAGTGGACAGTAAATGTCCGCCTTGTTGCACGATCGTCGTATACCTTCTGAGAAAAGCGCACATTTCCAAGTACCATGGTTGTACCTACAATATACGCCGGTATGGCATTGCAGGCGCGACGAACTCCCACCCGCCATCAAAACACACCACCGATTTATAATTTTATTCAGGAACTTTACAGCTAATATAAAGTTTCATATTGTTACCAAGCAATATGAAACTGAAGGCCATTTACAAGTTTCCTCTGATAAACACGTAACTTAAACAACAGAAAAAAAGGTTGGTAGGTACAAAATAACTACTTATGACCTAACTTAGGAAATAAATAAGACACCCTAGGCTCAACTAATCAAAATCAAAAGTTATTTATTCAAACTAGGCTGAGAGTCAGCACTTTTTGAACGTCAAAATTACATAAGTCCCCCAAAATGCCCACCCTTCACCACTTCTTTTTAATACAAATTAAAAAACAAACAGAGCAAACGATTACTTTTCCTTAAAGAAGCTTTCCATCAACAGATGCTTAAGCCGAGAATATATCCAAATCATGGTGAAAAGACAGTTTATTAAAACTTCTGCTCGCACAGATTAAAAATGAATTCTGCGTGTACGCGGGCCTTGAATGAGGGACACGCAACAGCTAGGTTTTCGAAACATTTTGCAGTGTGTGACTAATCCTAAGCTGCCTAACAGCTCAGGGCAATCTACAGTTCAATTTTAAACAAATACGTCATATCTACAATGCGTATGCGCTCATGAAGTGATAAGATGTGAAACCTCACATCGCGCTATATAATTGGGAGTATACTTTTTAGTTTTGTATTGCAAAAAACGTTGGAATCGCTTCTGTATTCCCTCAATTCTGTCAACTTAAATGTTATAATTACTATTCCATACTTGTGAGGCGTGTGGTGCCGAACGTAATAGAATAGCATCATCCCATTTCTTCCCGTGGTGGGTGTCGTAGAAGGCGACTAAGGGACTTACTAAAGAATGGGCAGCAGCGTTCTCTATGCATTTTACCACCTTACTGCGATCGCCAACCCGCCTGCCAAGCGTGGCGATTATGGCAAAACCACCCTTTTGGGGGGAGGCTTATGTCCAGCAGTGGGCATCTTTCGGCTGTAATGATGATGACTTGTTGAGGCATACTCCAAATGACTACGGAGAAAAGTACAATAAATAATTTTATACTTTTTTTTAAAGTCAGTTAACAACCTAAGTATAAAGCCAAGTGCTTTGGAAGCTTTACGCAATTTAGAGCCAAATGTTACACCCAGGTCCCTGATAGCGCTTATCCTGTTTATAATGGTATCATGTAACTTATACTGAAACGTGATTGCACGTGGTTTGCGTGTGAAAGTACTAACAAAACATTTAGAAACATTCAGTTCAAGTTTATTAAGTAGAAAATAGTTTTGTAGTCCATCCAAATCCCGCTGCAAAACAGAACAGTCGGAATGTTCTGTTATAGGGTATAACATTTTCATATCGTCGACGTAAATAATTATTTTGGAACGGGCAAAGCACGAACCAATGTCATTATGAATATAAAAATAAAGATAGATACTATACTCAGCCAGTTATCGCAGCCGCAGCCCGCTAGTTAGTTAGCTTTACCGCACAGAGTTGTCCGACAGACCCTTCTCGAGTTTAATTTAAACGGTTGGGTTAGGTTACGATAGCTATAAAGTGTGGTGGTTTTGAAGTGGATACGAATGGGAGAATGAGTGAAAGATAGTCAGAAGCTGTGTATATTGCTCAAAGTTCACAGTCACGTACACATAAGTTTGAAGAACAGAATGGAGAAGGAGTATACAGAGATGCACAGTAAGATGTTCACAAGCACAAGTAAAATAGAAGGCAGATAGGCAGAGTGCATTTACTAGCTTTGGTAACAAGCGCTCGGGATGCGAACAGTGATTTGCGTAAGCGGAAAAACGTCAACTCAGCAGCATCCAACGGACTGGCGAGCGGGTGGTGTGCCGCTCGCTCGCTGCGCGGTCGCCGCCAGCGGTCGATGACTCACGCGCTTGTTATTTACATAATATATTATCTACTAATAATAGAATCTGTACGTTTGTGATTACATTTTATGTTATTACACTACTATTTACATTATACGGTTACATAAGGAAATATCGAAAAATTGGTCCGTAATGTCGGTAAAGTATGACAAGTGACCTCAGTATCAAAGGCAGAGTCTATAATTATGTAGTTTCGGCAAGTTCGTGGGGTATTTAGCTGCCGTACACATACGTGCAAAAATATGCCGCACTTTATTTTCAACCCTGGATGTTGCGCAGAGCATAAAAATCACCGTTGGATTTTCAAACCGCGGCTCTGCGATAAATATGATCTCGGCGAGAAAATAGCGCCCGGCTGAAGTTTACAGTTTTATCACACAAATACTTATCTTCACTTTGTACAAACCTTTTGCACCGGAACAGCTGCATGAAGTAGGTAGGTACTGCAGCGTAGAAATAATGCCGTACAAAGTGCCCCGTGAAACGAGGTCCACAGCAAAATTTTATAAGCCTCTCATCAAATGCTTTCCGAAACATGTACAGCGATTATTTATAGTTAGACCGTTTTTAAAATTTTGTGGGAAATGGTCACTTGATATCAACTTTTTATTTTTCTCTTTCTGTGTCGCAGTTTTGTAAATATTTTTTTCTTGATATTTTAAATTTCTTAATAAGTAAGATTGTCTTTTTTAAGCTGGCCATTTAAATTTTGCTCAGAGACGACACTAAAGTAGTTTTAGAAACTTCCACTAACTCTTAGCTTCCCAAAGCTATACAAATAATACAATATAATTAATACAAGCAAAAAGACGCGTACTTAATTAGGAACAATAAAAACGTCATCGTCGCCGACTATAAATAAAATATTGTTTTTTGCATTTTCTGGTTTTATTTCACAACATCAAGATTTAAAAAAGATTTATTAAGATTTTGGAAATATCTACATTTAATTAAAATTATGAGTATAAATTTTATTAAAAATTTGGATGTACAGAGGCCAGCACTTACAGAAATTTGACAGATTGGGGTAGCTTGATGCTACCCCAATCTGTCAAATTTCTTTGATAGTTTTTCAACTTTATTACAAAGGAATAAGGTTTATGTTCAATTGGGAAAATTTGACAGTTTGGGATAGCTGCTGACCTGCTGGCGACTGTACATTTATTTAACTAAAATATGATTATACATTTTATTAAAATTATGGATATACATTTCATTAAAATAATAGAAATACATGCTATTAAAATTATGAGCATTTTATTAAAATTATTATATAATTATATAGAGTTTACCTACATTTTACTACAATTATTCTGATTATACATTTTATTAAAATGTATAACTGATTAAAATTATGAATATACATTTTATTACAATTGTGAATATACTTTTCATTAAAATTATAAGTGAGAAATAAATTTTGTAACAATTATTTATATGCATTTGATTAAAATAATGGAAATACATTTTATTACAATTATGAATATACTTTTCATTAAAATTATAAGTGAGAATACATTTTATAATAATTATTTATATGCATTTGATTAAAATAATGGATATACATTTCATTTAAATTATGAGTATACATTTAATTCAAATTATGAGTAAACATTTTAATAAAATTATTATAATACATTTTTATTATAATTATGAGTACACAATTTTATTACAATTATGAATATACATTTTATTAAAATTATGAGTATACATTTTATTATAATTATTATAAATATGCATTTAACTGAAATTATGATTATATTTTTTATTAAAATAATGACTTGATTTTTTTGTACTTCGTAGGTAGGTTTTTTGGTATGAAGCTAGATAAGCAATGCCTCGCAACTCAGTAACGTTACTACCGTTGGATATGGAAAGGTTGAATGAAATCAATGATTAGTCGGTAGTATCAAAGAGACTTTATGGATGTTGGTTTGTGCCCGCTCGGTGCCCAGTTGAATAAGTGTAGCACATTACCAATTATTGTGAACACCGCTACACTGGTTCGACTACTAGAGGACTCTCGACATAGCACACGGAGCGTTCAGATAAGTTAGGAATATATCGAAAGGTAAAACAGTCACATACAATACTAAGTAGGTAAATGCAAACCTCGGGAGAGTACTAGTATGCGGCGATCGACGTTGAAGTCGGATACTTGATCAATGAATTCTAATAGATCGTTATCACTTGAAACAAATAAATGATAATAACAACATTTGACATATTTTGAACTCATCCTAAATTTTACTTTGAGCTGTTTGTATGCAATACGTCCTGCACTAATTTTAAAATACAAATAATTCAAAATTACTTAACTATGAAATTGGCCTGGCTTATTTAAGCTTCATACAGTTTAGTTTAGATACGGTCTTTATTAGCTACAACGTACCTAACGTTGACATACTAGCTACATGCGGGCCCGTATTATACATATGCACCCATACACAACGTATTTCCTAATATTTAAATTCGTAGAATTGAAATCGCATCCCATCTCTCTTCCGTTTGTTTACGCAGTTTTTAATTAGAATTTTCACGAACTTGCTACGGCGCGGCGCGGCGGCGTAGCGGGTCTACACTCGTAGCCTGATGTATGTAGCTACCGGCTTAGTGAGCTCGAAAACCAAACAGATTTATGTATTTGTTTTTGTAAATCTGTGATGTTGGTGGTTGGGCAAGAGTGTCTGTCAGATTTCATCAGCGCTGTTACTTTCAATAGGGTATATTTTTATGAATCCTTTTGAAAACTATGATAAACCAAAACGTATGGAATGAGTTCTGCGTGGTGGCCCAGTGTGTGTTTTTTGGAATGGTTTAATCGATAGCGGGCCTGATGTTTTCCTGACCTGTTCACAAACTGTTAACAAGTTTATTTTTATAGAACTACGTTATAAATACTTGATTATATTTCTGAAGGAGTTTAATATTACATAAATCTCTCTTCTTAGTCGTAACACTCTTGTCAGAGTGGTCGTGGTTGCGTAGACGAGGTACACGGAGAGATGTTCGGTGGGTCGTTGGCTTCCCCGAGGATTGCCCTTTCAGCGATGTGCTTCCATATCTGTCGGTTGGAGACGTTGCGAGTACACTGGACCATGGTAGATTCAGTAGCTTTCTTGATCAGGTCAGACCAGCGAGTTGGTGAACGGTCGCGTGATCTCTTGCCCTCCACCCGGCCCTGAACCACCAGTCCACCATTACATAAATATCCTTACATAATGTACAAATATCAAAGTTACCTATATAATATTCTATGGTTGTTGAATAACAGCAGTATTGATGTGATGAGAATATGAAGTAAGTGTGGCGTTTGGCAAATAGGAGAATTAGAAATGAGTATGAGTGGCGTCTGTGACAGTTGTCATGGTCAGTATGACCTCGTCATACGGAAGAGAGCTTATGTCGTCGTAGAAGTTGACAGAGCAAAGAAACGATGCTCGACGTGTTGACAGATTCTAAGCTGCAGGTATGGGAGAAGCACAAGTCGTGATAATAGATTAGCCAGTCAGGATTGTGTTGCCGTGGTCGACCGTAAGAGGCATGCCGCATACATTTGACTATCCTTATTTGTAGAGCCTCTTAAGACGGAGACTGATAGGCGAGCTTGGTTACAAAAGGGCTATACATAAGATGGGGTGAACCGTCGCTTCCAGCACATGCCTCAAACGTACTCCATTTCTTGTTACAATACGAAACGTGGCGAAAGGCTCGCTTTGTGCATTTACTCAAGCGTGCTGAATTTTTATTTAACCTGTACTGACTCGTTTGTTAAGATGCGCTCGCAATGCTCACATCTGTAGCGGCACTACAAATCAAAATGCTTCGCAACAAAATCCAAGAAACACAAAAAGAAAAGTGGCGCCATCTACAATGCCACAGGCGAACTAAATTAAGAATTCCTACATCGCGCAGCCAGAGTTTACCACGACACTCGAACATATACAAAATCCCGGCATTAACTGTCGGACAGTTACCCAGCAGACACAATACCCGTCTGGTCGGAGGATCCTCCTTTACCATCATAGGTATGAGCGAACTTTACACCCTGTTCCTCATACCTCTATACATCCACCGGCTCAGCACGCTGCACTTAGGTACTACTGTAAAGCGTTACAAAAACTCGATACATTATAAACAAAAGTTGAAAGTCAGTCTCCCGTTTAGAATACATCCACGGTGAATGACAAGGAAGCTATGGAAAGTGAGAGAGAGCTGAGACAACGCTGATAGAGAGAGATCTTTGACAGAAGGTGGCAGATACAATTTCAACAATGTCAGAATGCAAATCCTGTGGAAACCTTAGTCGTCTATCCATCGATGCGATGATTGTAAATACATATTCATCATTTTTCACTTCTATCACAGAGAACTGCGCAGTCCTAGCCGTAGTCAACCGTCTATATAATATGGAATGAGCTACATGGTGACCTACATAAGATCTAAATACATAAGTAATACTACTTACTTACAATCTGGTACATCTAATGGTATGTGTGCAGCAACATTGTTTAAGGACAATACATGTGTAATCATCCTTAAACTATATTACTGCACTGCTCTAACACTAATTAATATTTAAGTAAACGTAAGCTATCTGATGTCCCTGAACATGTCGCTGACTGCGTCGGCGTCGGTTTGACATCGCAGAGCCGCGGGCTACGTTTTCTAATCACCCGTGTCGAATTGCACAATACGGGAATATTTCCCGGCTGCAGCGCGGAGCCCAACTTGAGCCACTCTAGCTTCATAAGCGAGTCAGTCAATTTAAGCTATGTGCTAATACAACTATCAAGCAACGAACGCCTGAGTCTTAACTATCACAACCGTTCTATCTTGGTGAGCGACTAACGGCGTAACTTAGCTATACAAAATTATGTTAGCAACAGCTTATTAAAAAAAAAATCTGTATTGGTCATATAATTAGGAACGCTTATTTAAAGGGAAGATTTGTTCAAACTAACAAGTATAACTAATTGCTTGTTTTTTTTTGTATTTTTCTCGGTATCGCAAAACTTTTCCATACTAGCGTGAACTTGAACCTGAACTGAACCTTATGCTTATGTTATAAAGTTGAATATCTATCAAAGATTTTTGACAGTTTGGGTGATGAGCTGGCGTTTGTAGACACGTTGATAAACATGATTGGCTAAAAAATAAATAGATAAACTTTACATATTAGATCTGAACCTACTTACTGGCTGGTCACATAATTAATTAACTAATTATAAACGCTGAATAGTTCTTTTTTTTTTTCAAATCTAAATAGAGAACACTCTGTAGCTCTGGTTGTAGGTCACTATTCGTATAATTTTGGCGCCATTTAGTGCTATAAAAGTCTTAGAGGTAATTGCTTCTTGTGAAAACAATGGGGAAAATAAAAGTTGTGATAAATCTACAAGGGAATTCATAGTAAAACTTCGCGAGAAGAATTGTTCGTATAAAAAGATAGCCGACCATCTGAATTGCTCAAGAACTATGGTTTTCCATGCTGTTAAGCACTTTACCACGTATCAAACTACTTCAAATGTTCCGCGTGTACCTAAACAGAGAGTCATCTTGTCGAGATGATCGAAATATCGTTCGTTTGACAAAACAAAATCCTTTTAAAGGGTCTAATGGGCTGAGAAAATAATATTTTGGTGAAAACAAACCTTCAGCAATATCTGTACAGACTAGTATAAAAGAAAAGTTGCACGGAAGGATAGCAAGGAAGGTACCCATGTTGAAAAGGAGCCATAGGCAAGCCCGGCTTGCATTTGCAAACTGGACAGTTAGACAGTAGAAACATATTCTTTTTCTGACGAGACAACACACTGATCTCGCACTGTACGGAAATCCTATCCAATGCGCCGCCTAATAGAGCATCTTTGGTGCAAAATCAAGAAAAAGGTTTCATATCGATAGTGTTGCAATTTAAGAGAGCTGAGCTGTACGACGTTTTCTTAGAAGAATGGAACTCGATCTCTCTTGCGAAATGTCAAAAAGTGATAGAGTCAATGCCTCGCCGGTGTAAAGCAGTACCTAATTAAATGCCGTGGACATGCTACTAACTATTAATTTTAGTTTAACATCGTATTAAATTGCTTTCTTCTTTACGCCCTTCACATTAATTTGTTTCATTTAATCTAATTTTCGTATAAAAAAGTCTCGAGCAGTTTAATAAATCGTGCTTAATTATTTGTCCTGCTTCATTACTTTTAAAATTTGATACTCTGGAGAAAATATAAAATGTATAAAAAAAAGTTGTAAGCGATTTCATTATGTATTTCTAATCCCGTTTGCTCTATTCATGTATAGCTATTTCATAACTAGTTACTTCTAAGAAGGAACATAACTACACATGACATAATTTAGATGTAAAAAATCTGGAACATCAAATCGTTTTTAATTGTATGACCACAACTGTATATAATCTGATTCATAACTTTTTGATGATTATATAAACTAAAGTTAGTTTAAATTGTAACGGATTAAGGCCCACCAACTCTCACCGAGAGGAGGCTTGTGTCACAGCAATGGGAACATTATAGGCTGAGTATACTAAAGCGTCTGTATGGGTTCGAACCTACGACCTACAACTCCTAAATCACAGCTGATTCCACTGGGCTACCACTTCTCTTTACACATAATTGTACATCAGTATTTAGAATTAGAAAGGCTTTAAATTTATATCTCAATAAATCTACAATTATTTTTTAATAACATTATTAAATTGTATTTGGAAGATAGGCCTAACTCAAGCGAGGCGTGGTAGGCTGCACCCGTAGAGGTGGGCAAAGATCGTCAGTCACTGGCCGCCTGAAAGAGCCCCCACGAAGGTGGCGTGATGGTCTGATAACATTTGCAGAGCCAACATGGCCAGAGGTGGCATAAGCCAGAGGTTTGGTTGTTCGAAAAAGATACCGTGGCCCCTGGCACACAGACAACTGAAGGAACAAGGGTTTTAGCCAGTAAAAGTCTTACACGCCCTCCCGCTCCACCCAGAGCGGAAGGGCGAATGAATAATGAAGAGGTGAACTTGAAACAGCTTCCTGATTTACAAAATACAGCCAAATTATTTGGTGTTAAGTTCGTTATGGGTCTTCTTAGAAGGCTTAAAGTCACCCAAAGCGACGGCAATGCTTAGAGTTTCCTTACGTGGTCGAATCAGGAATGAAGAGATCCGCAGGTGAACCAACATTACCGAAATAGCCCAAAGAATGCCATACTTAGGTGGCTGTGGGCAGGGCACATTGCACGCAGAACAAGGCCGATGGGGCTGAAAGGTTCTGAGGAGGAGTGGCATACCGGAAGACGTAGAGTTGGAAGGCCTCAAAGTGCACCGATCACCTAGGGATTGCAAGAATTGGCTGAATGCGGGAATCACAGATTATAGGCTCGGGCCTATGTCCCGCAATATCAAACCTATAAATAAACTCCTACAGTACCTAGTTCTCGGTTCATGTAATAATAGCCGCAAGGATCAATCGATTAGGTTAAGCTTCGCTTGTCGCAGTACCCTGGATAGTTAAGTTTAGATCACCGCTTGGTGATCTTGACATATTCAGACTCCTCCGTTCGGGTTTGTTCGAAAGAGATACCGCCGCCCCTGGCACACAGGCTACTGAGGGAACACGGGTGGGTTTTAGTCATTAAAAGCGTGACACGCCCTCCTGCTCCACCCAGAGCGGGAGAAGTTATTTGATGATGTCCCAGCCAAAAAAAAAAACCCAGAGCGGGAGAAGTAATTTGACGAATCCTAACAAAAAAAATAATAGCCTTCGCCCAGCAGTGGGACACGAATTAGACTAAAATATATATTTTTAAATACCTAGGTACCTAGAGTTTTATTGAAGATAATTAATTATTTTTAGTCAACAATATTTCTTATTAATCAAAATATATTCCTTTAAGTAAACAACTAACAAATTAAGATTTATTTGTTTTGTAGCCTCTTGTTCTTATACTGTTTTTTTTTTTTTTTGCAAAATCTACATTAACTCCTATTTTCCTATGTCCGTATCAATGGCGCGTCCACGGCGATATTTCAAAAAAAGAATTTACCCAGATTTTGTAACAAATTGATTCCTAATAAATTTGTCAAAGTTATGGTTAAAAAGTTATAAGGGTTTGAACGTGGACGCGCCATTGAAACGCGGAGAACCGCGCGGCCACGGTGATCGAGGTATCGGCGATAATGTGTTTTTCACTGTTTCAATGGCGCGACCATGGGTTATAGACTTACAGCTCCTAAAATATAAACCTCCTATATTTTTTTTTTTTTTTGCAAATTTAATCTATCATTTGCCTTAATTTCACGTCTGCAATACGAGGGGTGTTCAATAAAAAGTAATAATGGCATATAAACTCCTTGAACAACAAAAAATTAAGTACTGGCTGGTAAAGCCCAGACTTTATTGATTTTCTTTTCTTATTTCAAATAAAAATAGAAGTCATTTGTTTTCGTCGTGTCGGAGCGTGGTACGCAAAACGGATAAAACTGAAATTCGCGCCGTAATCAATAATATTATAAGTAAGTAGGTGTAGATGGGTTACATACACAGCATTCGATCTTCAGAAATGGCACAATAATGCACACATAGATAACATAATATTGCAATAGCACACTACATTACGATTAGACGTTAAATTTGGATGGCATGATTCAATTACCGCGGATGAAAAAGAGACAAATATAATTTGTGACAGTACGTCGTCTCGTGTAGAAACGATATAGAATAATAATCAGATATGACATTTTACATCAAACCGTGATTTATGCCTAAAAATACGATTCACTCATGAGTTCATGTAGTAAAAATAATAAACTAGTAAAATTGCATTGAAAGTAGGTAGGTAGGTAAATAAAAAGTATTGTTGATTTTATAAAAAAATTATATCAATAGATCAATCAGGTTAAGCTACGCTTGCCGTGGTTGATTCGTGGATGGGTGACTATCTTAAAATACCAAGATCCCTTCGTGCCTCGGAAAGCACGTTAAGCCGTTGGTCCCGGTTGTCATTTGTGGGTCTTTGACAGTCAAACTCAAACTCAAAGCATTTATTTCAATTAAACCTTTTACAGGCATGTTGGAATTTTCAAACAAAAAAAAAAGAATTATCAAAATCGAACTACTCTGTAAAAAAATATGCGTGGTCATACATGTGGGAAATCAAAACACTTTTAATAACTTTAAGCTATTTTATTTAAATAAATAGTCTTTACAATCAATATCTTTGCGTCTTTCTCGTCTTACGTCAAAATCCACACCCTTCACATTCCTCACGTAATACTCTTTCTCTCTCACACATTCTCGCTCTCACTCACTCAATACTGTCATCCCCACATTCGGCCGTCCTGCAATTAGTCTGTCCCTAGACTAATACAAATATGAAATCTTTAAAACACATAACACAGCTTGTAAACGCAAAAATAAAATTGAAAACAATAAAAATCTTACATTGTTACTTAAAATACTTAAATTATAACAACAAATCATTAAAACATAAATAACTACGACATAAACAAAAACAAATCTTAACATTAAAGGGATTAGGGAACATACTGTTTCACCGTCTGAACTGAAGAAATTAAATTGAATCCTAAATCTATGCTCTAACCTCAGTCATTTACAGCATCGTTTTCCTGCACACTAGGCCATAGCTTCATAGAATCCGCCGCACTGCTCGTCTTATTCGGCCCTTCGGTTGCAGAATCCAGCTTAACTACATCGTATCTATCGGCACCCTTCACTTTGGTGACCCGATAAGGACCTAAATACTTTGGTCTAAGCTTCATGCCTACTCCAAACTGCGTGCGTCGAATAGCTACAATATCTCCAACTTTATAGATACGACTTTTCTTCCTAGTTTTATTAAAATCACGTCTATTTTCATTTTGAACTTTTAAAATCTGCTCTTTCGCCTTCATTCGCAGTTCTTCCCGATGATTCATAAAAATGTTTTTATTCTCCTGTTCAATTAACTCCAAAATCTCAGGATCTGCTTGCCGTCTCATCTTTGCGCCAATGAGTAACTCATAAGGTGCAGCATTGACACTTCTCTGATAAGTGCTGTTCAGCGCTTGTTGTAAACGACTAACATGTTTGTACCAATTACCTGGTTGCTCTATACAGAGTTTTGTTAGTACAGAAACCATTACTCTATGAATCCTCTCCACTTGCCCGTTTGCTCTGGGAATACCCGTCGTAATAGTAATGTGTTCAATTTTCTCGTCTTTGCAGTAACCTGTGAACTCCCCACTGGTAAAAGCAGTTCCTCTGTCAGTAATAATACGCCTGGGGTTACCAAAAACTTGCTGGTGAACCTGTAGTTTTGCTATTACCTCTCGGCTTGTTGTGCTTTTTGTAGGAAATATCCAAGTGAACTTTGTGAATGCATCTATCACCGTCAAAATATGATTGTATTGTTTTTTCGTTGCAGTCATAGGTCCAATATGGTCTAGATGCAGTGTATCCAATGGTAATTCGCCTTTTTCAATTGGAGACAACCATCCTTCTTGCTTTCCTGCTTTACGACTTGCCAACAAACAAGGTATACATGTTTGAATGTATTCTTCAACTTTTCTGTCTAAACTCTTAATGTAGTAATTTTTTTTTAGCAATTCTATAGTCTTTTTCTTACCAAAATGTCCATTCTCATGAGCGCTACGAATTAACTCCATCTCCATATTCTTTGGTACTACCAAATGTTTCTCAGGACCCTTAAATAAGATTTCATTTTCAAGCCAAAAGTCGTCATAGGGCTTGTCTTTCAAAATTTCAATTATCGCTTTCAAAGTAGTATCTTTAGCTTGGTTATCTTTTAATTTCTCGTAAAAGTCTGATGTGATTTGAGCTACATACGGGTATCTACTCAATGCATCGGCATGTCGCATCTGGCTTCCACTCCTGTGCTCGACGGTAAAGTCGTATTCTTGAAGTAGCATTATCCACCGGGCAACTCTTGGTGAAGAAGCCATATCTTTCTTCTCCAATGTCATCTGAAACGCTTGGCAATCCGTAACTATCTTGAATCTTTTACCAAATAAATATTTCCTAAACTTTTTAATCCCTTCGATTACAGCCAGTGCCTCTAACTCATAACTAGAATACCGACTTTCTGCCTCTGACGTCTTCCTACTCATATAGTAAATCGGATGCAAACTTCCATCATCGTCACTCCGTTGCATCAGAATAGCAGCATACGCAACTGCTGAGGCATCTGTGTGTAGTTCAGTATACGACTTAGCATTATAAATCTTAAGTACTGGATTATTGGACAGTTTTTCCTTCAACGTCTCGAATGCACTCATTTGTTCTTGATTGAACTTAAAAATACTATCCTTCTTCAGTAAATCGGTCAATGGCTTTGCAATCAGTGAAAAATTTTGTATATATTTACGAAAATATGACGTCAGGCCAATGAAACTTTGCAGTTGTTTGGTGTTCTTAGGTTCCGGGAACCTTTTAACAGCATCAGTCTTTTCAGGTGAAGGTTTTACTTGACCATTCTCTATGATATGGCCCAAATACTCTACTCGTCTTACCACAAGTTGTGATTTCTTCCAGTTGATGTCCAACCCGTATTGTGACGCTACGTTTAACACTTCTTTCAATCTTTCTACAGCTTCTAGTTCATTCTGAGCTGTAATGAGTAAATCGTCTATAAAAATCAGTACTATACGTCTAAAAATCAAATCGTGGAAAATTGTCGTTATAAATCTTGTAAATGCTTTTGGACAGACCGTCAAACCAAATGGTGCCTTTAAAAACTCATATTGTCCATTTTGCGTGACAAAAGCAGTGTACTTAATCGAGTCTTCATGTACTGGTAAATGAAAATACGCATTTTTTAAATCAATCGTACAGAAAATCTTAGCTTCTGCAAGTCTATCAATGTGGTCGTCAATAATAGGCAAAGGATATTCATCCTTTAACATCTTCTTGTTGATTAATCTGTAGTCCACACAGATCCGGATAGCTCCATCCTTCTTCCGAACCAAGACTAACGGACTAGCATACTCTGACCAACTCACCCTCACTATTCCTTCTTTTAGCCACTGTTCAACCTGTCTTTCAACCTCTTCTTGTTCACTAATAGCTAAACGGCGTGGCCGCTGTGCTACCGGGATGTCGTCTTTCAAAATAATATGCAACCTTACCGGGGCGTCTTTCGTCTTCATCGGCTGATATCCCTCGACAAGATGCTTTACCTGTTGCTGAATATGTTTGCTAACTTCACCTCCGATAACATACGGAACGTCTGTAAAATAACAAGAAAGTTTACGCAACCATTTCTCATTCGACGGTAAAACCATTATGTTTCCTTCCTTCATAAACAATGTTACATCTTTTAAAAACTCATGTCCTATTATAATCTCATACGGCATAGAGTCATTAGATACCACATGGAAACACACATCTCTATAGCTTTGTTCGTCAATAACAACAGGAACTGTAATTTTCCCCATGGAACACACTTTTACATGTCCAAAACCAAATAACGAAAGAAAATCATTTTCACTTTTCGGTGATCCAATCATCGTGTAAAATTCTTCAGAAATCAAGTTAACGTCACTGCCGGTGTCGATCAATGCACACGTCTCCTTATCAACAATTTTCACGATTTTCCGGGGTTTTCTTATCAAGATATCTTTGTTTACATCATTGTCGTTGTCAAACAAGACGTCATATTCTTTTTTATTCGTGGCTAACAAATCAGTGCTAAAACCTTTTCCGTTCATAGTTGACAAAACAGCGTTGCCACCCGCGGACGTAAAATTAACGTTGTCGGCCTCCTTGTTAAACATCGTGCGTTTCGTGTTCGTGTCGCTCAGCGCACTCACACCACCTGGCGGTTTTTCACCAACAACTTGCCGGGTCGGGTGCTGCTGACGTCTTGTAAAAGTCGCACCTGCTTGGTCACCGCCGCTTCGAAATTTGTTCGGTGCCTGTTCGGATGTTTCCGTCTTGTTACACTGTGGCGCAATATGGCCAAAATCATTGCATTTAAAACATTTTAGCCCGAGATGTTTATTTGGGCATTCCTTGGACTGATGACTTTTTCCACCACAACTAAAACACCTGATCACTTTTTTTTCTACCACATCACTATATTTCGACTGACTTCGTCGTATCTCAGATTCTCTCATCTTATCTTTCAGAGTTTCGTAAATTTTGATTTTTTCTTTTAAATCTGGATACGTGGTAACTCCGTAAAACATTATTTTATGTGTTTCGTCGTCTTCTATCCCATCAACGATATATTTAATCGCAACATAATCTGGCATTTTTCCCCTCTTCCCCAGCTCGCGCATTACTAATAAGTAGTCCATACAGCTTTCATTGTTTTGTTTTTTCCGGCTACTGTTTTTTTGGCTTTTCTCTGCCCTCGCCATTTCGTCTTCTGGATAGCTGTAATTCAAACCCGTTGCGTCTGTTGCCCCAAAAAAAAATGGCCGCCTTGAAAAACTGAAAATTTTCTACGTCGTCGGCACGTCGTTATTTTTTTTCTGTTTTACCTTGTAGGCCCGTCTTTTAATGATTTCCCAGCCTTTCCACTTTTGTGGGCGTGAAATGTGGGAAATCAAAACACTTTTAATAACTTTAAGCTATTTTATTTAAATAAATAGTCTTTACAATCAATATCTTTACGTCTTTCTCGTCTTACGTCAAAATCCACACCCTTCACATTCCTCACGTAATACTCTTTCTCTCTCACACATTCTCGCTCTCACTCACTCAATACTGTCATCCCCACATACATTAAAAAAAATACGCGTCGAAGTTGAAACTAGGTACCCATTCCAAAACATAGATCTCTATGGAAAAGAACGGGCAAGAAACTCCAAGGACACTCTTTTAAATCATGGGTATTACAAAATCTTGGGAACATTATTCTTGGTGCTTCTATATGTGAGAACAAAGTAAAAAAATAAAAATTAGATTCTAAATAAGCCATGGCAGTTAGGAGATGACCAGTCTCAACCGACGGCACCCGTTCACGAACTTGACGCGTGGATCAGCATCATCCAGCTCAACCATTTTCTAGGGAAGTCGTTACGGGTCGTCAGAAAACCCGAAAGTCTAACAACCAGTCTTACCAAGGGGTACCGTATTACCCAGTAACTGGGTTGTGGAGGTCAGTCAGTCAGTCAGGAGTAGACAGTCGCTCCATGTAAAATACTAATAATCACCTGCATCCGGTCAGACTGGAAGCCGACCCCAACATAATTGGGAACAGGCTAGGCAGATGATGAGTGCTGTAATAAACTTATCTAATGGCATCAGTGACCTTCAAATACATTTAATTTATTTCTTTTTCATTTGTTGGAAATCTAGAAACAATTAATTAATTTAATACTTACACCTAAAAAATATATTCTCCTGTACGACTCACTTAAATTATTAATGTTTTGATTTGAATTTAGTAGTGTATGTATGTATATATTTAATTTATTCAAACTCATCATAGCAATAATAATAAACCTACTGTGAGACTGACATATCTGTTCTTAGGCATAATTTTACTCTATGATCGGTATCGGTATCGGTATATTTGACATCTATCAGAAAAGATCTGACGCCATATTTTACGAATTTATTGTTTGATTTTTGAAAAAATTTAGATAAATTTACCTATGAATGATATGTGATTCCTTGAGTTTAGAAGTATTTCTTGTATAATTTGTGCAATATCTCATAACACACGACGGAATTTTCGGTGTTTTTGGGTCAGTTTTACTTTTAATTGCACTCCGTACGTGAAGCCCATCCGTTGACGTTGGCGACGCAACACTGACGTCCAGTTTGGTCACTTGTCTACATTTTAACGTGCCGCTTGCTGAGCTCATATAACCAATCTACACCTTTTAACACTTATAATATCATTGGCCGTAATAAAATATCTCTGCCTGAAAAAATTGACTACTGAGCAAGTAAACCTAGACTTGAAAGGAAAATTAGGTTTTAATGCTCCTCCGTATTCTACGGTTGCACGGTGGTGTGCCGAGTTTAAGAGAGGAAGAACTTTAACTAAAGACGACCCGCGCTCGGGACGCTCTACGACGGCAGTTACCGAACAAATGATAAAAAAAAGTTTAAAAAATTGTTTTGGCAGATCGTCGTGTTACTGTTCGTTTTGTAGCTGAAGAACTAAAGATTTCGATAGGTAGAATCCATAGTATTATACATGAACATCTGGGCATGAAAAAAGTATCAGCGCGCTGGGTGCCTAGAATGCTTACAGACGAGCATAAACAAACAAGACCGGATTTCTCAAATCAATTTGGAATTATTACAACAAGATCCTGACCGATTTTTGGCTAGCTTCGTAACTATGGATGAAACATGGCTCCACCATTACAGTCCAGTCAAAATAGACAAAAATAAGTCATAATTTAGCCAGAACCCGCATAGAGCTGAAAATTGGCAGAGAATCATTATAAATAAAATTTCAAAAATCGCCTTCGATCCTACTTCTGCAAAAAAATATCCAAGATCAAACGTACAAAATTAAGTTTTTTTTTTCCATTTTTCTCGAAAACGGTAAATGTTATCGTGAAAATAGGTCAAACAAAACGCTCCGAACCATGGCCTAGACCAGGGCCGGACGCGAGAGATTGCTGCCGCCGATTGCCTCCATGAGGACACGGCGGTGCTCCACCCAGAGCAGGAGAAGTTATTTGAAGATTTCCCAACCAAAAAAAAAAGCGTATTTTGTAAAATATCAATTTTGTAATTGTTAAAACCGCGATATCTCACGAATGGTGAGTCGTACGAGAAAAAGTGTCTGGACCATTTTTGTAGAAAATTGTATGATCTACAACTTTTGGCTGACTTATTTTCACGATAAAATTTATCGTTTTCGAGAAAAATGGAAAAAACCTTAATTTTGTAAGTTTGATCTTGGATAAAAAAAATGCAGAAGTAGGATCGAAGGGTATTTTGACATTTTGTTTATAATGATGTATTTAACGTCTCTGCCAATTTTCAGCTCTATGCGAATTTTGGCTAAGTCAAATGTCTATTTTGACTCGACTATTATGATCCTGAAACGAAACAACAGTCAATGACTTGGAAGAGGCCAACGCCTAAGAAGTTTAAGGCAATTCCATCCGCCGGTAAGATTATGGGCTCTCTTTTCTGGAACAGCCAGGGGTGATAGTGATTGAATTCCTCAATCATGGAGCCAGTATTACGGGGCCCTTGTACGCAGAACAAATAAAAAAACTGCCTCAGGAAATACGCGAAAATCGCCGCGGCTAACTTACTAAAGTTGTGTTGTTTCACCAAGATGACGCCCCCGCACACAAGTCTCGAGTTGCGATGACTGCTATCCAAGATGCTGGATTTCAATTGATGGAACATTCTCCATACTCACCTGACCTTGCTCCTAGTGATTTCTACCTTTTCCCGCGATTAAAAGAACAACTGAGAGGTCACAAATATGGCAATGATGAGGAAGTGATTACCGCTATACAAGATTTTATAAGCGATCAAGATGAAGATTTTTTCAAGAAGGGATTCTTAGGAATATAAAAAAAGATATACCAACTGTATAATTAAACCTCAAAGGTGATTATGTCGAAAAATAAAATAACAATAAATAATATATAACTGCTTCATACTCATTATCACTTTTTACTGAACACTCCTAGTACTTCGTTTTAAAGATCTCCGTGGCCGCGCGGTTTTCTGCGTTTCAATAGCGCGGCCACGTTCAAACCCTTATAACTTTTTAACCATTACTTTGACTAATTTATGGTTTTGGGAATCAGCTTTTACAAACTTTAAAAAAACCTTGGTAATTTTTTTTTTTAATATCTTCGTCGCCGCGCCTTTGAAACGGACACTATTTTCCTAATGGACTTATGTACCTATAATCATATAGGTATCAAGTATACTATTTATTTTGTGTTTTGGTTTTACATTAGGTCTATTGAAGTTATGCATTAATTTATAGTCGAACGATATTAAAACTGTATATTCACAGGTTTCTAAAACGAAAATTACATTGATCGATGGTAAATTAAAATAAAAAAACAATAGGCAAGAAAATCAAAATAAATGTCTTAAACGAACAGATTTTGATTAAAAGGAAATTTTCCTTTTAATCAAAATCTGTTCGTAATTTTCTTTTTGATCAATGTAATTTTCGTTTTAGAAACCTGTGAATATACAGTTTTATTTTAAATCTTAACTCTATTCAGGTTACCGCTAGTTTCGTTATTATTTAAATAGTATGTTAACTCACAATAGTATTATTCTATGTTGAGTTTACACGACGAATTCTTATCAATATAACATATTGTAGGTGTAATAAGACGGCAAATGAAATAAAATGTACCACATGTAAATTCTTCTTAATTCTTGAGGACACGTTAATCAGCTAACTCCCCCCATCCGAAGCACAGCCTGTCGAACCACTGGCCGCTTCCAGGTGATCCGTCAGATCGACCACAGTGCTCAGCCTCCTCCGCGGTGCGCTTACGCGTACCTTTGGAAAAAGGACATGTGTGGGCGGGCTCTCAATTTCTTCCTCGTCGGACCGCGCATCTCGCAACCGTAAGATGTCTGGGGCGAAGGCAGGCATTACGGGAGCGAGATCCTGCATCTCAATTACTGGCGCGTGCGGCGCTGCGTGTTTCGGCGCGGACGTCGGCAGCGCCAAAGCCCGCAGCGCGCGGCGGTTGTCGAATGTCCAGCGCCCGATGTAGGGGTTGCAGCCTCGGCGGCCCGTTGCCTCCGATGAGTCGACGTTCGCGGACGTGCTGGCTTCTCCGGCGCTCACGTAAGACACTGTCGAGAAAAACAACTGTTAACACGACCATCATGGGCACGCAACGATTGCGGCGGTAAGTCCCCTCTTTGAGGAGTGGTTTGAGAGGCGGCATGGCGTCGTCACCTTCCGCCTGACGCAGGTCCTCACCGGACACGGTTGTTTCGGGAGGTTCCTGTTTCGGATAGGGCGGGAGGAAACGCCCGGGTGTTTCCACTGCGAAGATTGCCCTGAGGACACGGTGGAGCACGCAGTGGCGGTCTGCCCAGCTTGGGTGGAGCACCGCCGTGTCCTCGTGGAGGCGATCGGCGGCGGCGATCTCTCGCGTCCGGCCCTGGTCCAGGCCATGGTACGGAGCGAGAGGGCATGGGGAGCCGTCACCTCCTTCAGCGAAGCAGTAATGCTCGCGAAGAGGGAGGCGGCGCACGTGAGGGAGAGGCAGCATATGCGCCCTCGCGACCCTAGCCGCCGCAGGATACGGAGACGCCCTAGGTGTCGGGAATCCCAGGCCGATTTCCGGCCACCGTAGGCATGAGCTTGCGGACGGCGAGTAATGGGTAGCTCGCTATCCGGTAAGGACCAAGCCCAAGACGACGGCGCGTTGTGTTCCACGCGCGCCTCAAAGAGATGTTAGCACAAAAAATGATGGGGCCCGCAAGAGCCGATGCCTGCCAGGGGTGCGGGTTTGTTTGAAAGAGATACCACAGCCCCTGGCATACGGGCTACTGAAGGAACACGGGTGGGTTTTAGTCAGTAAAAGTCTGACACGCCCTCCTGCTCCACCCAGAGCGGGAGAAGTTATTTGATGATTTCCCACCCAAAAAAAAAAAAAAATACAACAAGACCATCATACTAACATATATGTTTTAATACTGTGTTCGGACTTTCATTAGAACACACATTCGCCCATCATATACAGTATGGGAACCTGATATATGCAAGAAATGAAACCACATAATTGTTATTGACTTTTCTTGACGATACACAAAAAATAAACAAAATCGGTCCAGTAATTAGGTCAAAAAGTAGAGTTCTAATTTGAACCAAAATGTAAACACTCTGTAGATGACTAGGGATTTAATGAACTTGAATCCTTGAACATTGAAAAGCGATGTTGTCAGTGCAAACTATCACGGCGCTGTTACCTATTCTACTTATTTGCCTAAAATGTAAAATCGGTATACCTAAACAACAGGCTGCTCCACGCTGCGAGTTTCTTGGAGTTGTTCTACGCAAGAACGTTTGTTTCGCTACTGTATGGATTTTAATAATGTGACGGTACGGCCCACTCCCTCTCACAGATACGGGCCCTGTGCAGGGAACATTGTAGACTAATTTATAAAAATAATCGGAATGTTGTCTTTTTTAGGAACACATAATACTTGGATTTACCGGTATAAAATACTGGCATTCAGCTGCATCCGGTTAGACTGGAAGACGACCCCATTATAAATTCAAAGCATTTATATCAATTAGGCACTTAAAAAGCGCTTTTGAACGTCAACATTTACTTTAAAATAGAATTGATTCTAGTCGCCCATTCTAAAATGTAGTTTCATATGAAGTGCACATGATCTTGCTAGATATTGACTGCTTTATTTCTTAGTAAGGTACGCGTACATAACATTATTGTCCTGATACCCTCAACATTGATATATAACATTTTCCCCTTTTATAGAAAAATTAAAAAGTAAACTTGATACAATTTCCACCACCAATTACACAATGTGAAAAATAAGAAACAATAAGCTATACTAATATGAAATTATAAACGTACAATATCCGATTCGTACAGGCACAATATCTTCCTTTTACGAGACAAAGATTAACTGAGTACTTATTATGTATATATTTAGCTATATGTATCTAATGACACACATTAAATTTTAGACGATACAAGTATCTCTGATTTAGATACTTTTTGCAATGCAAGCTTTTCACGTGCCCATCTAGAAGCAGCTCGGGTTTTCTTCACTACAACAGAATCAGGATAAGAACTAGTAGACCTAGTTACGGCTCTGTCATTGTCGCTCAGCTCTTCATCAATACTTTCTGCCGCATCGCTGTACGTACTCGTGTGCTCATTTTCTTCACTGTCACTAATCTCCTTCCGTTGCAAGGGTATCGCCTGAGCTCAAACCCTTCATGATATGCCGCCTGTTGCGGCGGTATCTCCGACCGCTGTTGTCAGTGAGGAAGTACGATCGCGGCTGCGGTGCTGGTGCCTGCAGTTCCATATGTCGTCGTCGCTTATCACCATCTGCCACAATAACATTCTCACCAGGTTTTAATTTTGACAACTCTCGTGAATGCATGTCATAATTATTTTTAGACAGTTCACGTTTTGAGAGAATGTTTTTATAATCCTCATGATTGTTTCGTTCTGGTCGCAATCTGTCTATATGTACTGGTAAGCGAGTATTTAGTCGACGTCCCATCAGTAATTTCGACGGTGCACTATTTCGTGATTTTTTTTTATTATACTTTTCACTGTCCTTACTGCTCTCTTACTCAGCCCGTTAGACTGTGCGTATTTTGGCGATGATGTTGTATGTTTGAAACACCAGTCTTCTGCGAATTTCCTGAATTCACTAGAACTAAATGCCGGACCACTGTCTGTAATTTAATTAGTTCTGTTGGTATTCCGTGTCTCGCAAACTGATCTTTCATCGCAGCTATTACAGCTCTGGATCCAATATTTGTTAAAACACTTACCTCGATATAATTTGAAAAATAGTCTACTATAATTAAGAATTTTTTCCGGTTGCATAAGAATAAATCTGCGCCAACCTTTCTCCATGGTAAATCTGGAATCGAATGTGTTATCATGGGCTCCTTCATGTTGCGCACTGCGTGCTCCGCACAGAAGGCACAGGCGCGCACCGCCTGCTCCACGTCACGTGACATTCCGTTCCAAAAACTTGACGTCACGCGCTCGACGCCTGCTTCCGTGAATTCCTAGATGCCCTTCGTGAACGCGGCATATCATTTCGCCTCTCAGATGAAGACTAAGTGGTTTTTTAAGATCACACCGCCGACTAGCTGTAATCCCTCTTTATATGCCCAATGTTTTTTTTATCATTTCATTTAAATCCTTTTTATACCTTGGCCAACTCTGACCATACTGAGTTTACTGTCGCTAAACGGTACGTTTGCTATGAGTAAACACACTTGATCCTCCACTTCAGATGTCACTTTGTCATGCATAAGTTCTGGTAAGGCTGCTCTCGATAATGTGTCAGCTACGTACATTAATTTTCCTGGTTTGTATACTACCGTGAACTCATAACGTTGCACGCGCAACATCATTCTTTGCAAGCGAACTGCCACTGCATCTAAACCTTTTTTAAATAAAGCCTCCAGAGGCTTGTGATCTGTTTCCACAACCACTTCTTTTTTACCATACACATATTGATGGTACTTTTCCAATGCAAACACGATCGCCAGCATTTCCTTTTCAATCTGCGCGTATCGCCTTTTTGTGTCAGTCATCGTGAGGGAAGAAAACTCAACCGGGCGGCCGTCTTGTAATAACGCCAATAACATAATAGCATCCACCGTGACCACGACCGGCTGATCGGTCGAGTACAGCGCCAACACCGGCGCACTGCTCACCGCCTGCGTCAACTTGTGAACCGCAGTCTCATGTACACTATCTCACACCTAGGGCTTGCAATCCGGATATCCGTATTATCCGGATATCCGCCGATTTTCAAATCCGGATTTTATTTGCATCACCATCCGGTTTTCTCGAATATTACGGATAGTTGCATTTCTCTTTTAAATATGAAATAAAAAGCTGTCATTAGTAAAGTACATAACTGTTATTACGTTATTTATTATTTTAATATAGTTAATCACTCTTCCAATAATTTTACAAATCACAATAAGTCAATTTGCAATTTTTTGACACACAACAACCAGATCAAACAGTCATAACTTCAGCGTACAATACACAAGATACATAAGGTTTGCTCTTCTTCAACTGTAAGCGTATCTATTAATTAATCCGGTGTATGAGTTAGCCATCTTCTGCGCAGCAACCAACTTCTTCAACAAATGATTTAAACACCACAATTCGAATAGGCACTATTTGATGAGAATAGTTAGAGAAGCAGAAATTTAGAAAGGGTTTACAATCTACTTTTAAGCCAAGTTTTTTTTGGGTGGGAAACCATCAACTAACTTTTCCCGCTCTGAGTTTCAGACTTTTACTCACTAAAACCCGTGTTCCTTCAGTTGCCTCTATGCCAGGGGCCACGGTATCTCTTTCGAACAACCCGCACACCTGGCAGGCATCAACCATTGCGGACCCCACCAGTTGATGCTGACATCTCTTTGAGGCGCGTGAGGAACACAAACGCGCCATCGACCTGGGCTTGGTCCTTACCGGACAGCGAGCTACCGATTACTCGCCATCTGCAAGACCGCGCCTGCGGTGGCCGGGAATCAGCCTCGGATTCCCGTCGCCTAGGGCGTCTTCCAGGGCGACTAGGGCCGTGAGGGTGCATTAGATAGTTAAAGCCTTTTAAGATCATATTACCAGAATTTGGATAATTTAAGAATTACGTAATATTAAAGGGTTATTTGATTATTTTGAGATAACTTGTTCATTTTTTTTTATTATATTTCATTTATACTATTGTTGTTTATTCGTTGAGCTGATTTGCCAGGGAAAGTGATATTTTTATTTAATGGTTATGTTTTAAGAAAGAAAGAAAGCTTATCAATTTAATTTATAATCAAAACTAATTAATATCCGTATTATCCGCACTATCCGGATACTCCGGATAGTTAAATATGAATATTCGTATTATCCGGATAGTAAAAATGATTATTTGTCCACTTCTGATATAAGGCATAAAAAGTTATTCAACATTCTTTTTTTTATTCAAATAAACTGCAATAAAAAGATGGCCAAAAATTGTATGGGCTTGTACCCCAGAATGTACAGTTATCAAATCTATATCATTGAAAACTACTAACCTTCAATAAAAAAAAATATATAAAGGCGCATGTTGCTCAGCAGCAGTGGACAAAAAATATGAAGGTTTAAAAATGTTGAACTTTTCCCTACGGCTAAGGTATTTTATATTTTATATAGGTACGCCCGGCGACACATACGGGACATAGAATTAATTTATATTTATTGCTTCAGTTGCATTTTGTTACCTTTTTTGGTAAAGTAATTTTATTCTGGGTGCATCGTTTTCACATATAATTATATAATGAATGTAATATGATAAATTGTATGTAAAACATTTTAAAAGAGTAACGGTGGAGTTTCTTGCCCGTTCTTCTCCATACGAAACCACATTTTGGAATGGGCGACTAGAATCAATTCCGTTTAAATGTAAATGTTGACGTTCAAAAGTGCCTTTTAAGTGCCTAATTGAAAATCAGAGCATTGTCAAGTCGGGGGACGGCTAGGCCTCTGTTTGGCGTTTTCATTGACCGTCCCCCGACTTGACAATGCCCTGATTAAAATATTACGTTCAAATTAAAAGGCCTATAAATATTATTTTTTACTTTTTAGAGTTTTTGTTTGGGTCGGGGATTTTTTTAATTTTTTTTTTTTTGTTTTTTTTTGTTAATATAATATGGCAACATTAAAAGGTGATTTAGAGCAAGAAGCTTATAGATAAAAGTGGAGGCAACACTCTAAATACCTAAGTGAAGACGACTGTAGGCTAGCGCTCTCTCTCTAAATACATACATAAGAAAGCGAAAACACATTTATCACTGTCTCGTTCTTATGTATGTATTTAGAAAGAGCGTTAGCCCAAATGTTGTGTTCACTTTTTTAATTGGACTGTGGCCTCCACATTTACCTGCAAGCTTTTTGATTTAGAGCAAAATCATACAAAATACTTTTAATTTTGATTATTTGTCTACTTCTTGTATAAGGCATAGAAAGTTATTCAAAGTTCTTTATTTTTTTTTATTCAATTTAACTGCAATAAATTTATGTTTGTATTCGGTGGGGCACATTTTGTCCATCTCTTTTCTAAAATAAAAGTAGCCTAAGTATTACATCAGCTAAATCGGTCCAGCCGTAACAGAGAATAGCCGGATCAGACAGATAGACACAAATTGAAAAAAAAATATTTTGGTATATATGTACCGTGTATACATCAATTTGCATTTAATATAAAGCGGTTATTTTAATATTACAAACATACACTCCAATTTTATTTATCTGTATTGATTTCCAATTCTTCTGTCTCCAAAGAGGGGTGCCATTATTTTCTCATGCCACTCTCATTCCTCATCTCTTAAACGAAGCATGGTCTCCTCCGTGTGATGCCGGACGTAAAGAATAGCACCATCCCATTAATTCCCGTGGGTGTCTTAAAAGGTTACTAAAGGACTTACTAGAGATTAGGCAGCAGCGTTTTCTATGCTTTTTACCACCATACAGCAATCGCCAACCCGCCTGCCAAGCGTGGCAATTATGACAACTTCTCCATTTTTTGAGGGACGCCTATGCCCAGCAGTGGGCGTCTTTCGGGTGTAATATGTATTGACAGCAAAAGCTCGAGAGGAGTAATCCTCGGAGTGTTAACATACCAGAAGCTACTCTTTATTGTCAATGTTAATAAATATGTGAAAACTAAAAATGTAAAAGTACTTGACAAGGAAGGATAGCTTAATGTCCCACCAAACTAATAAAACTAAAACTATTCTCGACGATCTACGTTTGCAAGTGTTGCAAGGCGATCTACACGTTTTTAAATTTTAATTTAAGTAAGTAGGTAATTCAATTCTTAGATATGTACTTCAAGAACCTCTACTTGTTAAAAAAGAGATTCTTCTTAACGGGGGGTTATCCGAAATTGTCCGTTTCAGAATCAAGATTAAATGATCAAATTCGTGTATTTAGGCCCTGTAAAAAACATATGTCATAGATACATCCTTGTTTGAGGGAAATTAAAGGTTCAAAACACGATTAATTGCAATTTGCTTGATGAAAAAAAAAATCCGAAACAGGGTCGATTTCAAAACCATTTTCCGTCTCATTACCTAATAACAGCACAAAATGACGTGGAAATTGCATGTACGATGAGGGAATCGTATTTAGGAGGGAATTTAAAGGTTGAACTATTTTTTTATAAACTTAAAAATATCTAAATCCGGCTAAATCGACTCGCGCGAGTCCATCAGCGGGACGTTATCGAGGGTGGACCTGTGTCAAAATTTTAAAAAACTGGCTCCTTCTGCGCCTGTAGAAAAAAAATCTAACAAAATAATTTAAGAAATTGCGATAGCTCAGAAAAATATCTTGTAATTATATTATAGTTTTAATGCATTTTTTTCTTTTTCCAAAATGTGATTATTTCTAGGCAATATGATGACGTATAATTGTCGTCTTAAAATAGTATTGACACATTACCAATTTGTATCGATAAAATAATAGTCAAGTGAGAGTCGTATTCGTGGTTTATGAAGAAGTATGTACATATCACAGTTTTCTAAGATTTTTAAATCAGTTTCATCCATATCAACTATGATATTTCCTCTTCACCGAACTGTGTTCGCTACCATCATATCCTACATTAATATTACAAATTATACGATATGCTTGGTTGTCGGTTGTATACCAATAATATAAAGAACTTTCAGTCTGACACCAACAGAGAAAATAAGAAAAAAATTGTTCAGACAAAAGTGCTATCACGACCAAATGTAAGGAACACGATACCAACTTTATTGATATTTCTCGAATAGCGGAGCTAGCAATACAAGTGTTTTTCTCGAATCCCTGATTTTAAAATATTGTGTTTCAATTTTGAATGCAAAAAGTCACGGTCACTATTTTAAACGATAAAATATAATAGCGCTATGCGAACGCAGTCAGGTGATACGCCAACAGGCGATCTAATCTCACCGTGAGAAATTAGGTGAAGTGAGCTGTCGTTCCATCGTACACTAGCCGATCTATTTATTCTGTTAAAATCTCACCGTGAGAACTTAGGTGAAGTGCGCCGTCATTCCATCTGACACTATGGTCTTATACTAATGACAGCTCAGTTTAAGCTCACTTCACCGAAATTATCACGGTGAGATTTTTACGGAATAGCACTGTAGGCAATTCCTACAGTGCTATTCCGTAAAAATCTGGTAATGACAGCTCACTTTAAGCTTACTTCACCCAAATAATCACCCGTCAAGACCTGGGACGGATAAAAAATATACACTAAATTTATTTTGATGTCCTAAAATAATAGTTTCGATAAGTTATAGCTGGAGCAGTAGGTACGTCACTAGACAATAAAGTACGGCAATTGTTCCTTCATATGTAGCTCACAATATCGAAATTTGTGAACAGCGGCGCTGGGTGAATGCGGCTGAATGTTGAGAAACTAGGAAGGTATTTGTGTACCTATGTCAATACTAGGTATTTGTGTAAATATGACAAAAGAAGACCTTGCACACAATATGTTATTTTCGAAGAGAATTTTCTTTGGCATTCTGTAATAAAATTGGCCAACCAGGAGCAAATAATACATGACCAGCTGGTTTATAGGAAGGAGGCTAAACATAGATGCGTTAATTGTGTTGTTTTGTGTTTATTTAAGACGGATTCACCGAATGTACACCAAAAGTAAACATAAACCATTCCCAGCATGCTTTATGTTTACTTTCTTTGAACTTCGAGCAACATACAACTTAGTGCTCCAAGTGCTCCAAGGAAACATCCTTGGAGCACTCGTTTAGTTGGGGTGCCTTAATAACATTTGCGAGATTGTCACAGAAATTTTATTGAAAAAACAAGAGCAGGGCATTGTTTCCGTTTTTGACCACGCCAAAACATCCCTTTACAGTTTATAGTGAGGTCAGACGCTTACTTGTGACACTGCCGGCTCTGCCAGCGTTGCGGCAGACGAGTTCGATGTCATCAGCGGGACGCGCGTGCCGGCTTTGGCAGCGCAGGTAACGGCACAGCTCGCGCAGGCAGGGCATGGAGTGCCACATCGCGCGCAAGCAGGGCATGGAACGCCACAGCTCGCGCCGGAAGTTTTGCCCCGTCACGCAGTATAAAATGAAGTTGATGCCGAAGTTGGTGTTGAAGAACATGAGCGCCAGCTGCTGCAGCGCTGCCCATCGGCCGCTGTACTCCCCAGAACTCTGCAGCAAAACAAAACGTAATCGGTACTAATACAGGTTTTTTTTAAACTTCGGTATTCCGGAAGTTAATTATATGGTAGCACCGAAAAAAAGATAAAGCTTTAGTTGAAAAGATTCTAGGATTTAAGGAACATTCCCGAATTTTATCTATATATACAAAAGGACAAACTGACTGACTGACAAATCAACGCACAGCCGAAACTACTAGGACTAGAAACGTGACATTTTGCACACATTTTCCCCTTTTATAATGTAGCACTAAGAAGGGGTTTTTGGAAATACGACCTTTAAGGGGGTGGAAAAGGGGGAATTTTGTTTGTATGAAAAATCTTATTCCTTGAGTTAATAAACTTGAAACTTGACACAAATACTTATCTAAGTAAATTATACAATCTCCGACTTCCACGCGGGTGAAGCCGCGGGCGGAAGCTAGTATGTAATATAATTGGCAATTTTCTGGTATTGTAGTCCTAAAGGCTGTCAGCTTCGCCAGCATCTATCACAACCACATTATGGACCAAGAACATGCAACCCACTGAATACTTTCTTTGATTTTTTAACCCTTGACGCAAAAACGACGGGTTGTTATAAGTTTGAAGTGTGTGTGTGTGTGTGTGGCTGTGTGTGTGTGTGTGTGTGTGTGTGTGTGTGTGTGTGTGTGTGTGTGTGTGTGTGTGTGTGTGTGTGTGTGTGTGTGTGTGTGTGTGTGTGTGTGTGTTGTGTGTGTGTGTTTGCGTGTGCGTGGCAACGTAGCTCCCAAACGGATGAACCGATTATGTTAATTTTGTTTTTTTTATTTATTTGAAAGGTGAATTAGTCGGGAGTGTTGACATGACATGTTTCATCAAAATCGGTTCAGCCGTTTGAAGATTATCAGCTCTTTTCTGGTTGGTGAAGGGATATGAGCATCTTCCACGGGTTCGATCAACTCGAAATTTGGTATTCTATTACTTGATGAATTAATTATTATTAATTATTATATAATAATTATTATTAATTAATGATATTAGACGAACAAAGTGAACTGATGCTGGAGCAACACCTGGAATTTCCAGGATAACCAAGTTAGTCACCAACAAACAGCAGAAGTATCGTGTTTGGGCTCATTAAAAAGGTCTCAATGAATATGTTATAGATAAATGGTGATCAGGACGAGGAATGAGGATAAATTAGTAATAAACTTCACTGTGGAAAAAATACGCAACGCTTGCCTCGCAGATTTAAGCGAGAAATTAAGTTTAAAAGCAGGAAACAAAAATTAAATCCATGGTGCTACCAGACCGCGGTCGATCCGATACTTACTGATTAGCTAAATTAAAAAAAAAAAATTTAGGAAGTGACACCAAAACAAAATTGCGCTGAAGAATACATTTGACGCTAAGTGTATGATCCCATGTTAGACCACACATTGCTTTTAGCTTTTTGAGCTGACCTGTCCCAACACACGGCATGTATGTGATGATGATGGGACTCCCTTTTCCGCACGTAGACTCCCATTCGGTCCGTTGTGCGTGGGGATTCTGGCTAACAGAGCCAACCTAGCTCCGCCCAAAAGCACAGAAGCTTCTTGGGAGCTTGTGAAGCTCCCAGGAAGCTTCTGGGCTGTGAAGTGACAAAAAAAAGTTGTGAATTCAATATTCATGGTTATGACAGGACAATGTCTGTCGGGTCAGCTAGTCAAAAATAAAGACAGCGGATCAGTGCTGACTCTGCGACGTAATAATACTTATAGATTACAGGAAAACGTACATGAAGTACCTATATATGGTCTTAGAACAACAACTCTCAATAATGTGCGTACAAAAATGATTGAGAGTTAGTTACATTTGCAGTTGGTAAATCTATATTGCCAATCCTAATTTTTTTTTAATATATATTCGTGTACCTACAGTTTTGACTTGGCTACGATTTTATTAGGTACCAATAGACTATTTCAAGACATAAGAAAATTCCTGAAAAAGCAGGTGTAACAGACGGATGAACAGACATGAAGTCGGACCAAAAACGTTTCACTTTACTATAATGGTACGGAACCCTAAAACTGCGCAAACGGTTAACATATTTTGACATTGATTGAATAACAAAGCAAATATAGAGAATTGAATAGTATAGAGCAGCGAAGGTAATGAATGAGTCTCACAACTCATGTGGTGACTGCGACGGAAATAACATTGTTTGTTCCGGCGCGGGTACGAAAGTGCGGAACGGGGCAACTTAAATTCCACCCTCTGTAATAAGACGCAGAAAAGACAGTAGCAACAGGTGGAGCACCCTGTGCGACTGAGCTCATTTATTTTGGCAAGTTTCCAAACTGTTGCTACCCCATAATCGGATTCAGTACAAGTGCAAAAGTCGTTCGTTTTGTTTAATATACTATCCTGTACTGATCACGTAGTTATTACACGTGGTTTAACCATTTACATAAATAAATTGGTATTTCTGAAATGGCGCGAATTCAAATTCTAATTCGTTTGTCCAACTTAAAAAGCTCATAAAGTTTTATCGACGAATCCGCTTCGGATTGCTCTGAGATAATCACAAGAAACCTGAAGAAGTCGGGTAAAACACCCAGTAGTCTGCCCTTAAGCGAAGATTTTTACTTTGAAGAGCTGTCAGTGGTTGATTGTCCATAATGTTCTTTGAATTTGCGGAAGTTACTTTACTTTAAGAAAATATAGAAAACATCACTAATTATGCGAATAAGTTTTCTTCTAAGAATACTTTCTGATGCATATCTATACATAGAATATTCAATCAGTGGCATTGGTAGAAACGATAGTGTGTAGCTTCTTGTGACGCTGCAATTTTAAAAGTTTGCGTGATAAAGAACAAGTTACAACGCTACTAAGGAATCGAGTGGTACTAATTGTATAGAAGTCTATGGCAATGTCTGTCAGGCGAAATAAAGCTTGAAAAGGCTGACTTCGGGTGTTTTACCCTAAGTGCCCTAAATTCCCGAGCTCGTCTCGTTTCGTCTCGATGTCGCCACTAGGTGAATACTTACCTTCCATGTGATCTGTATTTAAAGTAAATTAAAAATATAATTAACACGAGATACTGCATATTTTTGCGATATAACTACAATAACGAATTGTTTTCCAAATGATTAGTGCCGTAATTTAGATAAAAATTCAAAATTAATATCATGTTGTTGTGTGCAAAAACTCAAGTGACAACAATTGTTTAAAGTGCTGATCAAAGACCCCTAAAACTAAAAGTGAATCATAAAAACTACTCGCCGTGAAAACCATCCAAAACAGCGGCATATCCGGTAAAACATTATTGTGGTGGGTTCTGAATACCCTTCGGGTTCTGAAGGGTGGTAGGTAGAATGTGAGACTATTTGAGGGTTCAAATAGTCTCACATTCTATCTAGCAAGGCAGCACGTTTCTAAACTTTAACCAATTTAAGCTTGATTAATACTTAATCGTTTCCAACAAACAGTTGTCAGGAACGCCTTATCTCAGTGGCCGGATACCTACTATTTATGTATGTGATGTGGCTAGCTAGCCCCCTGCGCGACCAACGCGTCTTCACTGTTGTGTCTTAACAAAGCGTTGCCATTGGTACCCAGGAAAGCGCGTTTTGATCGTCTCTTTTTTATAATCTACTAGCTGACCAACTGACCCAACAGACGTTGTCCCGTTTTAACTATGAATATTGAATTCGCAACTTTCTTTAATTTTCTTTCCCCTGACAATAACAAACATAACAAAAAAAGAATTTTGCAGCAAAATGGTTTAGCTATTCACGTGTGATGTCGTGACCAAGGGAAATAGGGATTCATTTTAATAATATAGATAAATACAAGGAGAGAATTAGATCTTTATAGCACAAGGCTAGCAGGCAAGCGCAAGGCAAGTAGCTCGGTGTTGATTGCATCACGTATTATCGCATCAACGTTACATGATGCTAAAAGCGGGCGAGATGGACGGAAGATCGAGCGTGCGATGGTGATAGCACCTTATCGCGTGAGGAGCAGTGTCAAGCGAGCACAGTAGCCAGTACACAGTATAATACACACAAAGCGCAGCGCAGAACGTTTTGTTTATCCTCAAGGACCGAAAACAGTTAAATAGAGCACAACACAACACAGCGCGGCGCTGTGTACTACCTCCTTAATGTTCACTAATCCCCTCACGTTGCCTGTCTCTCATAGGTAGAACCAAACATTGTGTTTTAGATTTTGTGCACCAAACTAAATAAATCTACTAAATTGGCAGTACCTATACGCTAATTAGAAACCTCCTATAATAGATGTAAGAGCAAAATACAACACGCGACTGTGAGGCTTTGTCCGCACTGCGATATTTCACCGCGCGATTTTTATCACAATTCTGTAACACATTGTTTATCGCAATTCTGCAACACATTGAATCTTATAAGAGTAGCCGCACTGGTGGATAAAAATTCACGCGACAAAAGATCGTGGTTTGATGCAAATTGAACACGATGCGGTAGAGATTTATTTCCGCGCGAATGTTTTGTATAGTAAGTTTAAAATGCGAATTAAAATTCGCGCGTTTTGCTCAGTCGCTATTGACAGGATGTCGCGTGCTTCGTTTCTTGCCCGATCGGCGGCCGCATATCGTAAAAAGGGGCCAAGTTTTAGGTTCACGTATTAATATACCTACTATAGATAATAGAGTAATCGCCTAATAAAAAGGAGAAGAAAACGTGCAGCGAACAAGTGGCGGTGCTTGTCAATGGACTCATATCATCACACTGTCAGTTTTATCTCTCGAATTTTATCAACGAGTATAACAGGAACTAGAAACCTAGAGTGCATTTTAACGAGCAATGTATTAAACGTGGACAGTGTCTCAGTTTAAACCTAAACTGAGTCCTCTAGGATACCGATTGGCGGACCTACACGCCATTCAAATCGGTGCCAGATTTGATTTTAAGGTTCGTGTCACGGGAAGGTAAAATGTTAGTTGATATGATTTAAGGAGATAGCATGTCATTATTGTTAAATATTTGCAAAAACTCTTGAATCTTGATATGAAAACTCAAAGTGACTCATGAAAAAAATGAAAACTCTAGTTTTATGTTACTGAAACTAACTACAGATAGGTTGTCGTCTGGAATCTGGAATACTTAAATGTTTGTGCATGCTTATAAAAATACTGCTCGTTTGCGGATACAAAGATAATATGCTGGTTATCAACATGCTGTTTGTAAGTACCTACATATGATATGAGTGGAACAAACCTAAAAAGCACCATATCCTTATGATTAAAATACTCACCATGTCATAGGCATAAGCTAATAGCCGCATTGTGTACGCTGGAAGGTTCAAAACAACAAAGACTGTTGATACGATGAGCAGCATCCTGGTGACGCGGTGCTGTGAGCGCAGCGGTGGCAGCGCACGTGGCGGGGGATTCCGGGCCACCGCCAGCGCCGCCTCCATCACGCGTCGGTTGCACTCGCGCTTCCACAAGCCGCACGCTATGCGGATATTCAGCAGCACGATGAGGCCCAGCGGCAGCGAGAATGACAACACCGTGTCCGCCACGTTGAACCACGCTGCGTGCTTCATGTACTCCAGGGCTATGTTGCAGCCGTTCCGCGACGGCGACGCATATTTCCCGACTGGCAGATTCGTTAGCAATGCTCCCACCATCAGCAAGCCAATAACGGCCTTTGCCCTGGCGACGGTGCACATTCTACTCCGTCGAAGCGGGTACAATACCGCCACGTACCGCTCAACTGTAAAGGCTACTACGAGCCACACGCTTAAGCAGCATGACGAGTATGTGCTGTAGACGAAGATTTGGCAAAATACTGCTCGGTGGAACAAATTTGTAATCTGCATTGATTTAAGCCATGGCGGCAGCAGTTGTAGGAGAAAGATGGTGTCGGATATTGCCAAAGCTGACAAGTACAAGCTTGTGGATTGCATCCGCAACTTGCTTGCATAAAAAACAAAAAGGCTTATTAAATTTCCAATGCAGCCTAAAAAGATTAGCGCCGGGGTATAATATCCGTTTAGAGCATAGGCTAGAACTTCCAACGCGTAATCGAAGCGCGTGGGCGTCAGCGCGGGCGCTGTCGACGCCGTAAAATTATCGTCGGTCATCGCTGTAAAATTATCGTTGGCCATCGCAGTAAAGTTGTCGTAGACCATCGCGAGTTAAGAGTCGGGTGGCGGCTCCGACAGCGGCGAGGGAACTGACGCTGAGAACGCGCCTCTTGCTCCGCGGGCAGCGCTGCTTCGTACTCCGCGCCCCGCAGGCTTCGGCGCCCCGCGCCCCGCTTGCAGCCCCGCCTCGCGCCATCCGCACACCCCCGCCCAGGGGCCGGGCTCGGCGTAGGCCCAGCCCAATGCTCTCCGATACGCGCCCGCTCCTGCTTGGGTGCATCGTGTGCCGTGCGCCTCTAATCGCGCCAGCCACTAACTCCGCCTATTGCCGCCCAACTGTCTCGTTCCAGCCATGGTGATTAACAAGTTAAGAACATGTTTTTCTCCTAAATATGTCATCACAGCACTTATATCTCAAGGCAGTCAACTTCTAACTAATCCCAAGTCCAGACACAGTAACCTGCACCGCGCTGCATTGCTGCTTGGGTAAGCTGAGATGAAGACAAAGCCTACCTCTGTAATCCGTCTGACCAAAATCCACACCCACTGTCTTTCTACCAACTACTCATCAACTAGACCAATCTCATGGGTCCAAATTCAGTTGGTCAACGATTTATAAGGACGAGTTCTTGTGACCACCTTCCTGCTTCATCATCACACTATTCACCATCTCAACTACATCCAAATCATGATATGTCTGCTGTAAGTTTTTGAGGAGTAGGCATTCCGCAGACTTTCGTGGCAGCCCATCATTGCAGTGTCATAAACCAGCGTTCTAAAAGAAAAATTGCAGAACCACCTGTTTGGGAGCTACAATGCCGCCGACAGAAAGACAGAACGACACCACCGTCAAACTTATAGCCCCGCCCCCCCTCTTAATACGTTGCGAGTAAAAAATTATCTGCACTTTCGGATTTAGCTAATTAAGACCCGCGTTCAACAACAGACGGTTAAATTTAAAACAGCCTTTTAAACCATAACCGGCTGATGAACTATATTTTGCTGTTCACCATGCACTAACCATTGTTTAAGATGATAATGTGTTAGATGATTTTGATGATATAGCCAGGGGTAAGGCACAGAAGATTGCTTAAAAAGAATAAACATTGATATCACACATATCCACGAAAAAAATTAGGAAACTTCGTGAGCAGTCATTCCTTAAGAATCCTACGACCGAAGCTCGCAACTAGGATTCCGGCGGAGACAATATTTCGTCTGAAAATTGCTATCGTTGCGCTAGTGTTAGTACCTGTCGAGGATACATACCTACAGTGAGCAGTACGATCACACACACATTGACAATGGCTTGACGCGATAGCGCTACTAGCTATTGATCATTTATGATGAATTTGGATGTGTTCCGTAATACCAAAAATGATGAATGAAAACTTATTGTATTTTAATATTTTTTTCGACATTTTACAACTTGATAATGTGAGCTATGCTTCTGAGACAACAATATTACGGAAATTGTTGGTTATAATACCAAAAAAACAGTGAGAAAACATGTCATTTACGCTGTAAAAATGTGCGAAATGCAATTCGCTTAAACTTCATTTCAGGTAAGTATTTTGGAAAAAAAAACCCCTACGAGCCTAGATAAATACTGTCTGAATCCGAATATCATCATAATATGATGGAAATATGCTCAAGTTGCAAATGATTTAGGTATTACGTATGTATGGACAGTTCACTGTACGTAGGCCTCTTAAGATGCGTCCAGATCCTAGGTATCTCATCAATTTTTTTGAAAAAAGACGTGGACTTGGAACGAAGACATTGAAAATGTACCTGCCAAAAATATCGTTCATTCTTTGAGAGTAGTGATTGACATAGCTGAGCGCGGTGTTGCTTTAATGGAAGAATATAATAAATTAACTACAACCAATGATGAACAAAAGCAATACCTATTTGATTTTGTTGTTAAAAGAGTGTAGGAAAAAGTATCCTAATATAACAAGTCAACCCTTGTAACTTAAAAATAAATGATTCAAAGATACATAATATCTTAATTCATAACAACAACTATAATTTGGTAATATTTTTATATGTCCTGGCTATAAAAATAAAAGAATGTAACAAATACAGATTTTGAGTTTTTATTTAAAATTCAAACCATGGTAGCGACCACTGAATGTCATTTAAAAAATTCATACATAAAATACTTTCTTATGGTACCTATATAATCAAATACCGTGGTGCCACGCGAAATTAAAGGAAAACATTTTTTTCTTAGGAATATCGACCACCATAACACCCACATTGGTTGTCTTATTGGTACGCCTCTCCCTAACCCTTCGGTGAGAACAAGCGTGGTGATATGTTCGTATGTTATATAAAGATGAACAAAATTTTGATTAGTCTTGTACCAAATACTGCCGAATACGTACTAAAACGAATCGACCTAAATTGACAACCCCAAGTGTCTATATTTGAATAGGATCTCGGAAAAAATTCACGGCAAGCTTCAATGGAGTCACGACCTTCAGCAATGAGTGACAGTGTATAATCGGATATTATGAGAATTGCCCCTGGGCAATTCTCATAATTTTAAGAACGTTGAGTCTGATCTCATTGCCAATTAGTCAAAAGTACCTCGAGTTTGCATACATTTTTGACCAGTTTTCAGACATTTGGCTGTCGCCGAGATGAGATTGCGACTAGATTTTGAACGTTTTTAATTATGAGAATTGGCTTTCTTACCTGTATACGCAGCGTCCATAAAATACTTGTTGCTACGGCGTAGATGAGCTACGAGTGCTACGACGTAGGTTTGCTACGACGTAGGCTTGCTACGACGTAGCAGACGGTTAATTACCGTGTTGCCAGAATTTTGTGTCATTTACAGAGCCAGTACTATTTTTTTTTTTATTGTGTGGTGATTCGTGGTGATCGTTCAGTTTTATTTCCTCTCGAATAAGTACGGCGGGTAACGGTAAAAGAACGGCACACAAGACGTTAGTATAAATTACCTCAATGCACACAAGGTATCATAATATAATGCCAGCAACGTTTCACGAATATGAAACGAATCAATTTCTTTAAAGTTTAATACGCGCGTGTTAGATCATTTATTTTGATATTGTAACATTGTTTGGTGGATAATGTCATCTGTCACATTAACGAAGCGTTGAACAAATGTAGAAGTACCTAATTTGACTACATGTTTACAAAAATAACTATCTAAGTTTTGAAAATAACTTGGACGTTGTTACTGTATGATTACGTAGTATTTAATTATACTTGTATTTTATTTAAGGTTTTCTATTGTTATTTTAATATAACACGCCGATTTAAATCACTGGCACAATACTGTCAGTTCAAATTGATACTTTTAACTGTCTTAAATTACGAATCAATTCTTATTTGATTGATTAGTAACCATAAAATTTTTTATAACGGTTTCACTAATTATCGTTTGTTTATTATTATCTGTGTGAGAAGTTATTGAGCCAAAATGTGTGACGATCTGTAACTTGTTCAAAATGGCGGGAAATGTTTAACGTAAATTGCATTAGAAGGATATAAAAAGAATTGTAATGATGTTATCAAAATCAAAATATTTTTATTTCATATAAACCTGCATGGGCACTTATGAAACGTCAGAAGCTAGGTGCACGGTTCCAAATTGTTGTTTCCTATGGAGAAGAGCCGGCAAGAAACTCCACGGTTACTCTTTTAAAAATAATTGGCTTTAACAATATTTTCAAATTACAGAGATTAAATGTATGGGAGGACAGCGCAGTCCTATCAATAAGTACCAGGTACTTAGACGAATACAGAATAGAAAATCGTCTACAAATCTACAGTCAGTAAGGCCTACAACGTTCTCTCATTCACAATATGTAAAATAATCTACATAAATAAAATGAACCTAAATAAAATTGATGTATAATGTCAATTAATGACGAGAATATGTCAGCATTGTAAAAGTAAAAAGAATTAAAAAGAACTTTGTATTTGAGAGCAGTTAATAGACTTTCACATAGTTATGCTGTTAATGAGGTACCAGGGAAGCCACATGTGCAGAAGGAATTAATGCCAAACTTCCCTGTCTTCAACGTAGTCTTTTATCTTATAATATGCTTTTTTGATAAGGACACGTTTGATGTGCGTTTTAAACTTTCCATCGCTAAGTTCTGTAACCGACTTTGGCAACTTGTTATAGAAGCGGATACTGTTTATTAGAAATGACTTGCTAGTTTTAGTCAATCTAAATTTTGGAATCACAATTTCATCTTTACTACGTGTATTCAGATTATGGAAATCGCATCGTTTTTTGAAAAGGCCTAAGTTTTTGCGAACATACAAGATATTTTCTAGGATGTAAAGAGAAGGCAGAGTTAATATATCAATTTCGCTGAATTTGTTTCTAAGAGACTCGCGAGGCCCCATTTTATAGATTGCGCGGATTGCCCTCTTTTGTAAAATGAAAATTGAATCTACGTCAGCTGCCGATCCCCACAGCAGAACGCCATAAGACATAATACTGTGAAAATAAGCAAAGTAAACTAACCTAGCTGTGGCTACATCAGTCAACTGCCTTATTTTTCTTACTGCGTAAGCAGCTGAGCTTAATCTACTTGAAAGAGCTCTAATGTGAGCACCCCATTGCAATTTTGAATCTAAAGTAATTCCCAAAAATATCGGGTGAATTGCTCGGAAGATGTTCAGTTGGTTCGTCCCAGTGCCGTTGTTGTGTGGAATAGATCGACCAGATGTCATGTAAGTTATGTAATTTAATATTATACCATAATTATTGCCTATATAACAAAGTTGTTGTAATAATGCCGAGTTATCTTGGACAAAGGTCCAAGAGTTGTAATTAAATGTATGTAGAATAATTCACAGCAATGTAAGAGATGTGTTGATGGAATATATCAATACTGTTTCCATGGAGTTTCTTGTCCTTCTTTTCCATGAAGACCTAGCTTTGGAAGGGACGACTAGCTTTCTGATTAAATATTGACAAGCCTAATTGAAACTAAAACTATTATTTTAGGACATCAACATTAATATTTTAAAATCAAGAATCGATGCTGCCATAATCGCCACGCTTGGCAGGCGGGTTGGCGATCGCAGTATTATGGTAAAATGCATAGAGAACGCTGCTGCCCATTCTCTAGTAAGTCCCTTAGTCGTCTCCTACGACACCCGCTGGAAGAAATGGGATGGTGCTATTCTTTTACGCCCGGCACACACACGGGACTACGACTCTTACTTGACTATTATTTCATCGATAATAATTTGTAATGTGTCAACACTATTTTAACATGACAATTAAACGTCATTATAATGCCTAGAAATAATCAAATTTCGGATAACAATTTTATAAATTAAAACTATAATATAATTACAAGATATTTTTACTGAGCTATCTCAATTTCATAAATTAAGTTGTTATTATTTTATTAGTTTTTTTTTGTACAGGTGCAGAATGAGCGAGTTTTTGAAAATTTTGACACAGGTCCACCCTCGATGACGTCCCGCAGGACTCTGATCGCGAGCCGATTAGGCTGGATTTAGATCTTTTTGAGTTTATTCAAATAAAATCTACTAAACTAAAAAATCCATCTTTAAATTTCCTCCTGAATACGATTCCATCGTCGTACATGCAATTTTCACATAATTTTGTGGTGTTATTAGGAAATGAGACGGAAAATGGTCTTGAAATCGACCCTGTTTCGGTTTTTTTTTTTTCATCTAGCCAATTGCAGTTGATCGTGTTTTGAACCGTTAATTTCCCTCGAACAAGGATGTATCTATGACAATTTTTGATTCTGAAAGTGGCAATTTGGGACAACACCCCGTTAATAAACAAAAAAGTTCTAATAACATCTTTACTCTCTGCCGTAAAAATGTAAAAAAAAACATGTTTAGGTATTAAATAGGTACTAAATTTTGGTAAAGGCGAATTGAAATTCTAAATGTGAGTATTGTCATCCTGACGTCAAAATGAATGCCCGTTTTTAAATTCATTTTCTCAGTTGATAATTAGGTACCAAATATTTAAACAAAGGTAGTAAATGGGTATTCGATTTTAGTAATATTTTAAAGCTACTCGGCCATCTCTAAAAAAATCTTTATTCTTTGCCTTAAAAATCTAGAAAATATATATGTTTAAGTATAAAATATGGACAAAATTTTTGAAAAGGCAAATTGAAATTTTGGAGCCCTTACGGGGTGATCCTAAATGTGGGCAGTCATCCTGACGTACCGTGTGGTGCCGGACGTAAAGAATAGCACCATCCCATTTCTTCCCGTGGGTGTCGTAGGAGGCGACTATGGATCTTACCAGAGAATGGGCAGCAGCGTTCTCTGTGCATTTTACTGCGATCGCCAACCCGCCTGCCAAGCGTGGCGATTATGGCAAACCCCCCCACATTGGGGGAGGCCTATGTCCAACAGTGGACGGCTTTCGGCTGAAATGATGATGATGATGATCCTGACGTGACAATGCCCCTGACCTATTTTGCTACTTTGGGTTACATTATTGCAATTTTTAAAGGATATTTTTATAAACCTGACAATAAGGAACACATAAGACAATCATCCAATTTGGTGCAGTCGTTCGGAAGTTATGTACGTAGGTATGTACATTTCGGTGGTTCATTTTTATATATATAGATATGCCTTGCCTATGGATGTATTCGTGGACCTGTCAGCTGCCTACGATACAGTTAACCTCGATCGACTGTTCGAAATTCGAAGACAAGAATTTTTCCATATTTTCTTCACAAACACCGATATTAGCTCGAAATTCTCTTAGAGCGTTTATTAAATTCTTAAGTGTGTTCAATGGCAGTTTAATTATTCCATGTCATTAGTTATGGTCTTAAACGAGATTATGTAAAAAAATGTGTTTAAAAAATGAGCGAACAATGCAAGCTCTGGCTTGGGCGTTGAACCTGCAGTGCACCGGTTGTTGTGCGCCTAATTTTTTAAGTACACGTTCGCTTATGCAAACAAAATTCGCGTAAAAACGATCATTGCACATCACTCCGTACTCGTATAACCCTTGCGCATTGTGAAACCAGCACGTCTACGTATTGTATGTGCCTATAACTTGTTGTAACGTAGTGTCATTTGTTTGTCGCAGGTTCGGATAAGGGTCGCGGCACATTGGACGCACTGCTGTGCACCACGTACTGCCGCTCGCAGCTGTACCTGTCGCGCCAGCTGTCGCAGCTACACCCCGAGCTCACCATGCCCATGTTCTCAGGTAAGCAGCTTTGCTTTGCAGTACACCAATAACACCGAACTTGTCCCCATGGAAGCCGCGTATAGAAAAAGTGGCAAACCATATGATGGTAAGAGGAATCGTCTGCAATACCAGCGGCATTGTGTTGCCATAATATGCTCAGGAATGAAGCCGAAATGTCTATAATATACCGGCCTCTCGGTGAGTGGGCCGTAATCGCCAAGCGGGCCCCGTGTTGGTTGGTAGGTGTCTCATGTCTTCGAATTTTTGGTTCTAGGACAAGCCCTATTCTCTCACCGTTTTGAGAGCAGTAGTGATGAAAAAATTTACAGAACCGTGTTCCCTCAGTTGCCTGTGTGCCAGGGGCCATGCCGCACCCCGGGCAGGATCATTAAGCATTAAACTTAATTTTATTTGAATATAGCCATATATCAGGGTTTGTGAAAAATACTACATCAAACTCTAAGAATCCTACATCAACATTGTTCTACCCAACGTAAGAATCAAATGGCTCTCATGTTACGTCGAGGCATTGATCTTGTTTTCATGGTTGCCGCTTTGTTGCGTCTGGTTCGTTATTTTGACACTTGTCCAAATTAACCTTTTTACTATTCGGGGAGTTTTAAAATTGTACCAAAATCTTATAAAAATGTTAAAGAGTGGCACGAGTGGTATCACGATCTAGTTCTCGTTCTAGCATGTCCTCAACGACTCTTATGCGATCGAGTTTTGGACAAAATTCAGGATTATTGGGACTAGCCGAGCGGCAACAAGTTTCACACCCAATTTTATTTAAAATGAAACAGATTGACCCGTGAGACACAGAAAGTTCAGCGGCTATCTCTCTCCAACTTGAATGAGGATGTTCAGTCATTATTTCCTTCACTTCTACGATGTTAACTTCAGTTGAAGACGTTGATGGCCTACCAGAGCGAGGCAAATCTTCCATCACATCTCCACCGCTTTTGAACGCTTTTTACCACTTATAAGTACGTGTTGTAGATAAAGTCGATTTACCGTAAGCCTTCTGTAACATTTTCAGGGACTCCGCACACTACATTCCAAAAAATCTCTTTTTTAGATGTTTTTGTCCATTATTAAATTCGCAATACACACTAGATATGATCTAACTAAAAACAGCACTGTATTTAATCTAAATAGCCTATGCAACTCGTACTCCGCGCCAAAATGGAAACAGTATTACCTATCTAACAACAACAAAAAAAATCGAACCATTAACTTATCGTCTATTGCCGATACTTTTTTGACTGATGTATATCTAGTCATACACGCACGCCAGTTGCGAGCAGTACGCAACTGACCTATCAGAAGATTTTACCAATAAGGTCACTATATGTTCTCTCAGGGCGTATATAATAGTTACGAGTATGTACATAAAATAATGAATGTAAAATGAGGTTGACTAAAACAACCAATGCAACGTAGGTAACAGCTAACAACTAAGAGTGTAATTTGTCTTATTATTAATTTATTATTAATTTAGCCAACAATAATGACATACATATTATTATACATATTGTACACCCTATGGGTATGTTACAGAGATACAATAATAGCTAATTATAAGAAATGCCTTTAACCTGTGATAAACAATAAATAAATGAATATGAATATCTACAAACATCGAGAACCAAGTAAGTAGGTACCTACGTAGAGAAATGCTATGACAACTGATACTCTATTGTTTACATAATATGACTGACTCGAGAGATCAACTCTACTTATTAAATCTTATTGCGTTTATTATCTCGCGTTACATTTATTTTTTTAAGCCCAGGTTTTTTTTTTACTTTTAACCCTCGTGGGTTTTTTCAAAAATATTAATTTTTATTTTAAACTTTTTAGAGAGCATAGATATTATGTTGTACATAACGCGAAATAAAATAATTTTTGCTATTGGCCGAAGCCTCGAACATTTTCGCCTTTGAACATTTTTCACAAGCTAAATGATTTATTAGCCATAATATATTTTCACCACACTGAAACCAACCCGCACTGGGCCCGCGTGGTGGATTACGGCCCGCTTCCTCTCAAGGAGAAGAGGCCTGTGTCCCAGCAGTGAGAACGTAATAGGCTGAGAATGTACACTGAAACAACATTTACGGAATATTATTTGGTCACAAATATATAGCCGGTTACTAGGTAGCTTCGCCGTTGCCGGTCCCAAGCCCGGATGAGAAAGGAGGAGGGTTTGTTTGGAGTAGAACTAACCAGCTGTATAAAGTTCAACGCCAAGCATCGGGCGGCGGTCAACTAACCCGACACCTTCACGAACTACACGCGAAGCGGCTTACAGTGGCCTTGAGAACTAAATCATCTCTAAAAGTCTGCCGTGGAAGGACGTGGGAGCCCACTACGATGTATTTCCCAAGAAAATCCCCCATGGAAAGTACAACAGATAGCGCTATGTCCTTGGACGATCCGGCTAACATCCGGCGCCAGACAGTTCCCGGGCTGACTGGTGTGAAATTGGCTACCGAAGCCTCTACCAAGACGCATCACCAGGTCTTGAATAGCGGTCATGCTACTAGTGATTCACGCAACAGCAAGATCTCAGTGCAGGAACACAGACGTATTGCAACCTGGAACTTACGTGGATTACTGGCACCAGGAAAGCTCGAAATCGTAGAAAGGGAAGCAGAAGGTCATAATCTTACTTTGTTGGGAATCACCGAAACTCATATGCGTGGACAAGGTCATCAATGGACGCCTGGAGGGAACACCCTTTATTTCTCAGGCCCTTCAGATTCTAGCAGTAACGGAGTCGGTATTTGGCTGTCCAAACACTTGAATAAATCTGTGCTTGGATATAATCCTATCTCTGACCGAATACTAACACTGAAACTGAGCACTAGGCCTTGTACCCTGAATATCATTGTGGTATATGCCCCTACAGCAGCTGAGAAACGACGGAAGATATTCATATTAGAGGTACTGTCGGGAAATATGGACTAGGGGTTCGTAATGACAGAGGAACCAAACTTCTTGAATTTTGTATCGGAAGGAAGCTCAAATCATGAACACCTGCTTTCAACACCATCCCCGCCGACTTTACACCTGGATCTCTCCTGGCGATCGATTTCGCAACCAGATTGACTATGTCATAATAAATAGTCGTTGGAGAACTTCAATCACCAATGTTAAGACTTACCAGGGTGCCGACTGCGGATCTGATCACTGTCTTTTGGTGGCAAACTTCGCTCTCCGTTTAAAAGCAGTCAACAAACGACCACCACAAAGAACACGGATTCTATCGCCAGCAGAGAGTACACAATTACAAAATGCATTAGAGTCTGTTATGGCGGAACATCCAGAGCCTAATAATTGCAGAGCAGAGGAACATTGGGAGCATTTTAAAAACAATATATGGAAGGCAGTTGACTCCTTCCCCACTAACCAGATACCGAACATCTGCAAGCAGTCGTGGATCTCGGCGGAAACCTGGCAAATGATTACGTACAGGAAAGACCTTAAAGCCCAAGGACTGTCAAGCCAAGAGGGAAGAGTCAAATACTCTGAGCTCAGCCGCCTCATTCAGTGAAAATGTCGACGCGACAAAAAAATATTTCGTGGAGCGTATCTACCAGGAAATCGAAGCACACGCGTTCAAAATCCAAAGTGCTGACCTATTTAAGAAAGTGCGACTTCTAACCCACCAGTTCAAACCCAAAACATGGTTAATCGAAGACGAAGATGGCACCCCACTCCAAGAGCTAAACGCAATCGCAGATGGCGGAAATATTGCGGAGAGTTATACAGTAATCCTAATGCGGCAGACGATGCACCAATTAATGAGTGGGATAGGATTTCGAGGGAACCTTCCATTATCTATTCGGAAATTGAAGCTGCCATAAGACCAAAAAAGCACCGGAGCCGGACCAAATGACAGCGGAGACATGAAAAGCTTCCGGACCGGCGGGCATAGATGCCCTCCACAAAATTTGTAATGAGGTATAGCGTACTGGTGAGTGGCCAAGCGATTGGACAAAATCAGTCATCCTGCCATTACATAAGAAGGGGTCCACTTCGAAATGTGAAAACTATTGAACCCCGGCTCTAATATATCATGCCAGCAAGGTACTGTTACATATCATAAACAACAGAATTCGTCACTTTCTGAATAGAATAAGAATAGAAAACATTTATTCGACACAGACACAACATCAACCAACACATTCTGGATTGGCAGATCCCTCAAGAACAGGCTGGTTTCGTGAAGGGCAAGGGAACGCGTGAGCAGATCCTCAACGTCCGCCACCTGATAGAGATGGCATATGAGTTTATGAGAAGGAGTGCACGAACTGAATAAAGATCGGTATTTGTATGGCGAATTTCGTGACCTTTACGAAGATTAGGTACAGAAAATTTCCAGAAAAGTTTTATGAGTACACAAGAATGAGTGTGAAAACTTTTGATTATATTCTGCAGCACATAAAACATTGTTTAATTTCTTGTCACAACCTTTTTATGTTTATGTTGGGGATGTTTTGACATCCATATAGGCGGTCGATTTAAAATTTCGTTAATGAATGTCTCGGTATCCATTACCGCCGCAAAATCGTCTAATAATTTTTGTTTCCAGCTAAGCCGCTGAGTCCGTCACTCCTATACCGCTGTCCGTGCCGCTCTGTTTCGTGGCGTCGCACTCATTCACTTGTACATTTGTTCCTGCCGCTCAGAACACCGCGCGCCGCTGTAGCGATTCGCTCTGATATTACCGCGCGCGTTTTCGCTATGAGCGGCGTCTCGTGGCGTGCTTCAAACATTTTCATACTTTTGATCTTACCGCTCGCCGCCCCGCGCTTAGCTGCCGCTCACAGCGGCAAGGTCGTGAACGGGCCGTTAGGCAGGGATGCATTTTATCGCCCATCCTCTTTAACGCATATGGAGAATATATTATCAGGCGTACCTGTGAAAACTGGGAAGGTGGTGTGACGATAGGCGGAACCAAGCTAACAAATCTCCGCTACGCTGATGACACTACTCTCTTAGCAGCCTCAGAGTCGGAAATGGTAGAACTCCTTGCAAGGATGGAACGTATCAGCATGGAACTGGGCCTACAAATCAACCACGCAAAAACCAAACTAATGGTGGTGGACCGAGCACATAATTTAGAGCTTACTGGTGCTCTTAATCTCGAAACGGTCGATGACTTCATTTATCTGGGCTCTAACATATCCAACACAGGGTCATGCGAAAAAGAAATCCGTATACGCATAGGTATGGCCAAGAATGCTATTTCTCAGCTTCAAAAAATATAGAGAGATCGCAACATTCGCGAAATACCAAAGTGATATTGGTAAATACGCTGGTCTATTCAATTTTTGGACACGGAGCTGAAACTTGGACCTTGAGAAAGGCCGAGATGTGGTGTTGGAGGAAGATGCTTCAGATACCCTGGACGGCATTCCGCACCAACGAGTCCATCCTACGCAAGCTCAAAATAAAGACCAGACTCTCTGCGACCTGCCTCCCCAGAATTTTGGAATTTTTCGGCCATATAGCGAGGAAAGATGGCAATAACCTCGAACAACTGATGGTTACCGGCAAGGTGGATGGTAAACGACCAAGAGGTCGCAGCCCTTTGCGATGGTCCGACCAGATAAACTCTTCTATCGAAACGAAATTTCATGATGCGCTTCACTTGGCCAAGGATAGACAGAGATGGCGAATCATCGTCAGAGAAAAGGTGATTTCAAGAGAGGATCATGACCCTCAGTAATGAGGAGCACGACTTGACAAGGACTTGGTAGCATTTTCAATATAGTAAGTCAAGATTTTGTGCTACATAATTTTGTGAGAAACGAATCGATGCAATACAGACTTCATACAGTCTTGTCTGCCCTGCTCCTAGAGTGTAATTTAAGCCCGCGTAAGCGCGTAAGGGTGGGGTCGCTCGCGAGGTGCGGAGCGGGTTCAAACGCTCACCACCGCAGCTTCGGCTTCAGCCGCGGCGGTGGGTCTTCAATTCAATCAATCCAATTTTCAAATCGGGTAGAAGTGATCCCTCTAATTATAGACCTATATCTGTGCTTCCAGCATTGAGCAAAATTTATGAAAAAATCATGCTAGACCAGATGTTGTCACATTTTAACTCAAATCGGATTTTACATAGTCGACAGTTTGGTTTCACGAAAGGTAGGTCGACGACTGACGCAGGAGTAAAACTCATCAGTCACATTTTGGAATACTGGGAGAATGCCCAGGACGGGATTGGCATTTTCTGTGACCTCTCAAAAGCATTTGGCTGCGTGGACCACAATACACTGATCTGTAAATTACACCACTACGGGATTCATGGACAAACTGCTGATCTCGTACTTTCCTATCTATCAAACAGGCAGCAAAAAGTAAACGTTAATGGGGCGACGTCCTCGGGGTCTCTAGTTAAGATGTGAATACGTGCGACAATACATCTCTGGATACTATATTAAAACCGTTCTCATATTTTTCGTGCCTCTTAAAGTGTCTGTCAAGTTCAATTTTATTGTATCCAGAAACATGTGGGCGACTATACCTTTTTGGAGACAGGAATATCTCGTTTTGTAGAAGTATTCGATCGCAAATAACTTGAGTACTTTTTTTTCAATTTGAGCCACCCTATTTGTTTTAATTTTCTGCAGCACAAAAACAGTGGTGCCAAATCTTATGTCACAATTGCCTCTAAACTAGATCTAATCCTTAAAATTTTGTTAATTCCTGTCAAACGCCGATTTGCCATTCTGAAATTCACTAAAGTGACAACTTAACTATATTTTAGTTTGACAGCACTAAGATGGCACTGAGTTATTAATTAAATGAAAATGGCAATTTCGCTATTCTGAATTTTACATTTTTCACCTAATAATTTTGCCCTCTTACAAAGTTTGACTATTTTTAGTCGCAATTTAAAAGATGTGGAATAAAATTAGTTGTCATGAACTAAAATTCTCAATAGCTAGAGTTCAGGTGCAAAAACAGTACTGTATCTTTATTTTTTCTTTTGTTTATACAAGGGGTTAAAAAGTAATAAAGGCTTAGAAACTCCTTGAACGACAAAAAAGTAAATACTGGCCAGTAAAGCCCAGTCATACGATAAAATAAAAATTATTGATTTCGTTTTCTTATTTTAAAAGTCATTTGTTTTCGTCGTGTCGGAGCGTGGTACGCAAAATGGATAAAATTGAAATTCGCGCCGTAATAAAATATCTCTGCCTGAAAAAATTGACTACTGAGCAAGTAAATCTAGACTTGAAAGGAACATTAGGGGTTAATGCTCCTCCGTATTCTACGGTTGCACGGTGGTGTGCCGAGTTTAAGAGAATAAGAACTTTAACTAAAAACGACCCGCGCTCGGGACGCCCTACGACGGCAGTTACCGAACAAATGATAAAAACAGTTGAAAAATTTGTTTTGGCCAAACATCGTGTTACTGTTCGTTTTGTAGCTGAAAAACTAAAGATTTCCATAGGAAGTATTATTTTTCATGCCCCATGTACATTTTTTCTGCAGCAGAAAAAGAATATTCTATACACGCCGAAGTCGTCACGTCCCGTGTGGTGCCCGGGCGTAAAAGAATAGCACCATCCCATTTCTTCCAGTGGGTGTCGTAGGAAGCGACTAAGGGACTTACTAGAGAGTGGGCAGCAGCAGTTTACCACCATACTGCGATCGCCAACCCGCCTGCCAAGCGTGGCGACTATGGCAAACCCAACACGCCCCCCCCCCCCCCCCCGAAAAATGACAAGCACCATAAATAAATGGCCCCTAGTGCCCGGCAGCCCACCTACCCTTGGCTACGGTAGCGGTCAAGGCCACAGGCCACGGTGAGGCAAGGGGTGCGAAGAATCCCCGGACGAGATATCCGGCTACCACAATCACCGAAAACTGGACCTGGCAACATACAACACTCGTACACTCCGGACCGACGAGAAGATCGTCGAAGTCGAGGAAGAATTGAGCAAGTTACGATGGGATATAGTAGGGTTATCTGAAGTCCGACGAGAGGGGGAGGACTCGATAATCCTCAAATCCGATAACTTGCTCTATTTCCGGGAGGACGACCAGCAGTCCCAAGGTGGTGTCGGGTTTATCGTCCATAAGTCCCTTGTGAGCAACGTGGTGAAGATCCAGAGTGTGTCGACCAGGGTGGCGTTCCTAATACTCAGAATATCCGCAAGGTATTCGCTGAAGGTCATAAAGGTTTACGCCCCGACCTCGTCACACCCCGACGATGAGGTGGAGACCATGTATGAGGATATTTCCAGAGCCATGCATGGTTTCAAAACTCACTTCACCGTTGTCACGGGGGACTTTAACGCGAAACTGGGCAAACGAAGCGATGATGAGTTGCGAGTGGGGCAATTTGGAGTTGGACGTAGGAACCACCGGGGTCATCTACTGGCTAGTTTTATGGAGAAGGAAGGCCTCTTTATGACTTTATTATGTCGACGAAGAGGCAAGTATTCAATGATGTCTCTGTGATCACCGCGGTGAAAACTGGTAGTGAGTGATCACCGTTTGGTAAGAGGCACATTGAATCTCAATATCAAGCTAGAAAGATCTCGGGTGGTGAAGTCTACGCTCCTAATTCGCCTAATTAGCAGACTTATAACGCCATAATAACTTGGTTCCAAAAATATTCTTTGAGCGATAATATAGGACTAACGAAATCACTTAGTGACGTAGATCTGCTATATGTATTATTTACCTCCTACATGAGCTTGCAATAATACATTTTACCAATTTATTTGCGTCACGCGTAGCCAACACAATAGGTTTTGTATGTTAGACGTGCTACATACTTGATCGACTCGGCGGCAAGTTTCGGTACAGACGGACTGCATCATCCAATGTTTATTTTGTCGCCAGCTTGTGTCGAATCATGCGCTCGAACGAATCGACTAAGTGTGAAAGCACCCTTTACTCGGTTACAAAAAAGATTATTAGGTATATCAAACTATTTGGGGACGCGGGTGCTCAGAGTGGAGGCTCTGTCCGCCCACTGATTGACCTCAGGGAAGATGGTGCACAGTGGTCACGTGCATTTGCAGAGTTAGGTTTACGGAGACCTCTTCGTCTCCCCAGAGATGTGCCCTAAGGGGCGTTGCACAGAGGGGGGTCGGATGAGAGATAACGGAACCCTTTCCATGAGTGGATCCACCCGGGTAGATTTAGTGAGGTCAAAATCCCACAATCCCCGGGTCTTATCCCCAAGGCTTGGGCGCCTTTTGGAGGTTTCTCACCGAAAACAAAAAAAGGTACTTATATCAAACCATTTCTAATAATTAAATTCTGCTATGAAAATTCCGTCAGCCGTAACAAAATATCTAGTGTTGTAAAATATGTGTTATAATAAAATATACGTATGTTCTAAAATTATTGATTTCCCGCTCCCCTGTGCGTGACCAGCATATTTTGGTACTTGTGTGTATGTATATTGACGGGCGGCTAGCTTCAATTTAATAGAGCGACTGCCAAACATTTGGGTACAACCAGCCGTAAAGTCGGAACATCATTTTGTAGAAGCTCTTATTCACATGTAAGACTTTTACAATGGTACCTAACGTTGTTAAGGATACATCGATTGTTCATTTTCAACTTTATGACATTAATTAAATGCTGTTTGTCTGCAGTTAAAACCGCGCACCAGCTATGGCAAAAAAATGTGATGTAAGAAGGTGCTGAATTGTGTAACAAACTACCAAATAACATCAAAGTGCAAAAACAATGTCAATGTTTAAGAAACACTTAAAATTACATGTGTTTAATAAAAATAAAGCGAGCGCACCTTAGTACATTGCATACCACATCTAGTTGCGCGCGTTCCATGTATGTTTACATTTTAGCTGTGTTCAATCTATTAGCGATTACCCTACACTTTTTGACTATTTCTGTATGTTGTATTATTTTTTTCTCCTTAACAAAACTGTACGTTACTCCAACAATGTTTTAAATTATGTAAATATCTCATGTAAGTGAAATTTATTTCTTATGAGATTAAAGATATCTTTAACCCGAAAATGAAATGGCGGTGATACTCCTGAGCAGCTTTTTCACTTATTTTAGTCCTAACTACCTTGGGCCGTTGACATGTAATGCTGAATACCCCTTGATGGTTTCGGTATTGGTACTTATCGCTAATTGACCACCCACTCTGGCCCAAGTTATGATCTCATTGGGCAATAATAGCTTAACACTGAATGTCAGCAAAACGTTCTTTGTAACCTTCAGTTCCAGACCCACGACCCTTCCATCCGACCTCTCACTACAACTCAAAGCCAATGTTTGTGACGAGCGTGACCGCAACAACCTTTGTTGATGCCAGACGGTGATGAGAACCTCCTCCGTTAAGTATCTCGGCGTCTATCTTGATTCGAGTCTCAGCTGGAAGACTCACATTGAATCTCTGTCTGCACGTGCTAGGAAACTATTTTACGTATTCAAAAATTTAAGAATCTCGGCCAATAAAGATACCCTAAAAATGGTATACACAGTTCCTTGTGAATCAACACTTACAGCCACACTGCGAAGATCGCCCTGAGGACACGGTGGAGCACACGGTGGCAGTCTGCCCGGCTTGGGTGGAGCACCGCCGTGTCCTCGTGGAGGCAATCGGCGGCGGCGATCTCTCCCGTCCGGCCCTGGTCCAGGCCATGGTACGGAGCGAGAGGGCATGGGGAGCCGTCACCTCCTTCAGCGAAGCAGTAATGCTCGCGAAGAGGGAGGCGGCGCACGTGAGGGAGAGGCAGCATATGCGCCCTCGCGACCCTAGCCGCCGCAGGATACGGAGACGCCCTGGGCGTCGGGAATCTCAGGCCGATTTCCGGCCACCGTAGGCATGGGCTTGCGGACGGCGAGTAATGGGCAGCTCGCTGTCCGGTAAGGACCAAGCCCAAGTCGACGGCGCGTTGTGTTCCACGCGCGCCTCAAAGAGATGTCAGCACAAAAAATGATGGGGCCCGAAGGGCCGATGCCTGCCAGGGGTGCGGGTTTGTTTGAAAGAGATACCACAGCCCCTGGCATACGGGCTACTGAAGGAACACGGGTGGGTTTTAATCAGTAAAAGTCTGACACGCCCTCCTGCTCCACCCAGAGCGGGAGAAGTTATTTGATGATTTCCCACACAAAAAAAAAAAACACTTACAGCCACACTCAGAAAGGTACATTAAATTAGTCCTAACGATTACTCAACTAAGTAGCCTTAAATACATTAATCAACGGTATATCCCAGACGAACAATTTAAGGGTTCGTTAGCAAACGACAGGTTTAAGTAACCGAAGGGCGAAGTATCTCCAAATCGTCTTATCGATATCATATCGATAAAGCCTTGGTGTAGCCACATTTAAAAACAGTTGATAATAAACCACAAAAAAGTTTATATAAACACATTGAAAACTATTATTCGTAGTAATATTAATGATAATCAGTTCTCTAAATGTATTTTTTCACTAAAATACAAAGCGAAACAACTATTTTCATTAAAATAAGTTAAAGCGATTGCGACTTTTTTGCTATGGCAACCAATTGTCAATGACAAAACAGGGAATAATAATTCATGTTTTTGTCTGTGTTTCATTTGCCGGGCGAGAAAGTTTTGTGTTGTGAATTTTAAATTTCATCTGAATGTGCAAAACGGCCAATCCCATAGTTTTAGCTTTAGATTAAAATAGTTCTAGGCACGTGTTATTTAAGATCTTGGGAAACACATAGGTGCCATTTGTATAGTAAGCATTTAGAAAGTAGCCAGATGTTAGGGACCTCACGGCAACTAGGGAAGTTTTGGTATTTGTTTATTGCCGAGCGTTGTAATAGAATTAATTGTTTAATTATTTCCGTAATGTTTTGTTATCAGTATGAACGAAGATCTTTGTCGGAGCCTATTGATAAAAAAATTGCATTCCCTTTTAGTTCTTTAATATTTTTGACAGTTTGTAATTACAGTTTGTGCAGGTATTCTTATCCGCACCAGATGTGTTTCTATAGATTTCAAATAAACAACAACCTAGTGAGTACGAAAAAAAAAACTGCATTATTGGAGGAAGAGAGAAACAAAACATTGTTAGCAAAAGCTAAAACGGAATTAGAAGAATTTAAAAAAATCTATTGGAAAACAGTCATCCTGATTTGACGCTTTTTGGTGAAACTTAAAATAAAAGTATAATTATTTGATTAATTTGAGCATTTTTATTAAAGATATCAATTTTAAGTAAAAAACCTTTCAACCAAGGCTTGTCGCACTGTAAAACCATTGCTGTTGGAGTTTTCATTCATTTGTGCTACATCAACAATGTATATCTAAATTTAAATCTATATGGTGCATGGAATTCTTGAATAGAGTAGGTATTTAGTAAAGGGATCAGAATAATCTCTTATATACCGCTTTGGTCCTACTTCTCTACATGTTCTGGCATAGTCCACAAACTCAATACAGTCTGCTAAATCAGATATTATTGTTTTTAATTAAATGCAAAAGCTAATTCACTGGTAAAAAAAAACCACAATCTTAAATGTCAAAATCAATAATCAACAAGTAAAGGTCTTGCTGTACTTAACTTTAATTGTCACTAAGGGCCACTAACGAACCGTCAACTGACTCTGAGAGTGAACAATTATTAATTTTTACTAAGGAGCATCTTAAGTAACCGTTAGGCGTCTCTGAGTGTGGCTGTTAGTTACTATATCGTTGCGTGGGGAGGTGCAGCCAAAACAATTCTCAATCCAGCTGAGAGAGCCCAACGTGCAGTAATCAAAGTCTTGTTAAACAAAACATTTAGGTGTCCCACTCAACAAGTTTATTCGGACTTTAAGGTACTGACAGTCCGCCAAATGTTTATGCTTCGATCGGTTACACGGAACCATAAAATTACCCCTTCCAATTGAAATCAAAGCCCTACGCTCAGAAGAAGACCCAAACCCGTTTGTCCTAAAGTTTCAACAAACCTTTGCACGACGGCATAACCGTTATTTAAGTACTATACAATAAGCTGCACAGCACATTAAACATTAACCGTTTGAACAAATTCCAATGCAAACAAAAAATAAAAGAATATCTGCTCACCTTAAATTATGACGACACAGAAGAATTACTCAAACCGTAACTTAAACAAAACAAATCAGGCAGCCACTAGCACATACCTACACTTACCCACACACATCTACACTCACACATTCACTCTACACTCGCATAAACACAACTACACTCAGACTAACTCACACCCGGCACTCAAATAGACACTCCCTTTTCATTGTTATTAATTAATCCAAACTCTTTTTTTATCTTCAAATCTAATTGTATTAGTCTAGTTTATTTTTGTTTTATTATTTTTTAAAGTACACATTACTCATTTGAATGTCACTATTATTATAACATTCATAATGGACGGATGGATGACCCCTGTAACACAGGTTTTCCTAGCATAGGGGTCATAGATCTTTTATTCTGTACCAGGCTAATTGCACGGTTAAATTAAGTGTCACCGTATCTGTGTATTTTATGTCAAATAAATACTCTTAATATTTTACTAGGTACTACTCTTTTTGTTTGACTCATTAATTTGTTTTCCCTGTGTTTGGTGAACAATAAAGAGCATTGTATTCTTTGCACAGAGATCACGGCGCGGTTCCAGACGGCGCGCACGGAGGTGCGGCAGCTGCTGCTGCAGTACCTGTTGCCGTGGCTTGTCAACATCGAGCTCGTCGACCCCAACGTGCCGCCTGCCAATCCGCTCTCCTACATACAGGTAGGTGTCTCCACCGCTTATCTTAAGGGGAATCTAGTCGCGGCTTGAACTCACTGGTAAGCCTGGCTAAAAAGCACTCTGTTCCACCAGGCATCATGTCCGAAAAAGATAGAATCAGTGATGAGCATTTAGACGCTAGTCCACGGTATTGAGATGCAGGACCATTTTGACGGCACGGTTGGCGCAGTAGCTAAGCGATTGACTGCTGCGCTGCGTGTCGCGGGTTCGGTTCCCGCACGGAACAGATATTTGTATGAACTACAAGTGGTTGTTCCGGGTCTGGCTGTTTGTGTATGTGACTTTAAATGTTTGTAAACGCACCCACAATACAGGAGAAATTCCTAGTGTGGGGCAACGTTTTTTTTTATTTTTTATTAAAAATGTCGCGTAATTTTTTTTGAAAAGTCCTTCGGAAGATTGAGTTTTAAGAAAAAACTACTGCATAAATCAATGACCAATAAAGTTTATTAAACTTCTCGATAATTGAGATTTGTCGGTACCGACTTGGTTTTGGTGATTGTACTCTTCTTTTAATACGTAACCACGCCCAAAGTTAGGTTAAATTAGCAAGAAAACGTATCTTTGTGGGCTCATAACTTTTCAATGGGTTTTTATTTTGTATTCTGTTTCCGCACAGACAATATTAACAATGAGACGAAACCAAACCATTTTTAATTTACATTGTCAAACAGTGGAGTAATGCACTCCCAAAATTTGTATGGAAAAAATGACGACTAGATTCACTTTAACACACGTTATGTGACTCAATGAACGTGCTCAGACGGGGTCCCTCAATACCGTCCACAAACTATAATGCCGTTAACTCGCATAATGGTCGACTTTCGTTTTTTGATACCACCATAATCTGAAAAAAATATCTCTCTCTCTTTCTGTCTAAGCAGTATTTTTCTACTATTTATGGATGACGAGATAAAACGCCTTTAACTTGCCTTGTTTGATATGTTTAACTACTCTAAAACGCAGGTAAGCAACGTTACTAAACTAAAAAGTGACTAAGGGCTTATAATTTTAATTTTTACTAGAATTTTACCACCCGTTGCATTAATCTAAAAGCATGCATTTCCTATTTTTCTGCGCTTTTTTGTCCATAACTCGAAATATGATTTTGTTGGTTAACGGCATTATCTGGGGGTCTGGGGGCACGGCCGTGCCCCCGCCAAGTTGAGCAAAAACAAGCGCCACGGCGGTACCATCCTTTTCTCGAAGTAGTTCAGGCCAATTTCGACCCCCTTATAACTTCGTTGTAGATAAAAATTAAAAACCTGATTTTTTAGTAACCAAAGCCAAACAGACATTGTATAAAGTCGGTATATTTCAAATTTCATTTAATTTGAACCAGTAGTTTAAGAATTATAACTGGTCAAAATTTGTTAATTTGTCACCACTGACTGACCGATCATCAAAACTCTAAGGCACTTCTAACAGACATAGAAACGTCAAATTTAGGATACCAATAGTGTTTAGTGTATAAATCAAGGAAAAACTAAAATATTTTGCAATTCGTTACCGTCCTTGTCAAAAATTGTAACATCAAAGCCTTCGAGAAAAACCCAGAATTGAGACAGGGAGTGGGCTTTGAGAAAAACTGTAGCTGAAGCTCAAGAAGTGGTACCCGAAAAGAAAAGAGGAAGACTACATACAAAAAAAAGAAAAGAACTGTCTACAAAAAGAAATGAGATGACATCAAAAACATAAATTGTTAAAAAAACACAAACTACCGCACTAAACAATCTAATTTAATATAATATGTATTACTTGTGAGATACATTGTGTTTTTAATAAAAAAAAGATACATTGTGTTTTCATGCGATGGCCAAGTAATTTTTTTTATTTAAAACATAAAAGATTTTTAACATTGATATTGATACGGTCACTATAAGATGTTGTTAGGTTAGCTAATTACAAAATAACTTAAGACAGAAGGATCTTTATGTAGGAACTGATTAAATTGACCGACTTGGTATTAGATGGATCTCACAACTTTTTACGATAGAAGAACTGAGTTGCGAGACTTGTTTTTTTTTACAATTTATGTTTTTGATGGCATAGCTTGTAGACAGCAGCTTAGACTCATAGCATTTAGTTCAATCAAAACATTTATTTCCCTGAGAGCCGGCCTGTCCCAGCTGTGGGAATAATTGTAGCCTGTACAGGCTGATTACACTGAACCTAAACCATTTAACTACAGTTTTTAAGTAGTCAAGGGGTCGATCACTCAGAAAGATGGAAGTTGCCATTGTTCCAAAGGGTAGTATAGCTTCCTATGGAGAAAGGAAAGAAGAACGGGCAAGAACTCCTCGGACACTCATTTACATCATCCAAAATTGGATCTGCACCAGCACAGCGATTCGCTGGTGCCATTAGGGGTGGACATATCATTGCTGCCCTCTAATCTCTGTGATAGGTCTGGCCCCTGCATGGGAGGTCTAATTGACATTGGCTGCAATTTACGCGTTACTCTCCAAACCCGAATCCTGTCTAACATTATAAAAACAGACAGAAAAACCAATTCCTAAACCTTTCAGTATTAGAAACCTTCGTTGTATTTTTTAGTCTCCGAATAATGTTCAAGCACAAGGTCTGGCTCTATTTCTTGACAGTGGAGACCGCAAAAGGTAAAGAAAGTTGAAGTGTTTCGCAATCCTCTTAGTAGGTATTACTCTTATTAATCCGCGGTAACCCATTCATTGCTGTCTTTGAAAACATTATTCTATTATGACATGATATTTATTCAGATAAAAACAGGGGTACGTAGGTCTTGTTTTAACTCTTATATCAAATACTTTGTTACCATTAATTGACACCTATCTACATCGTATGGTGGTTACGAGTATTTGAATAGCTTTCTACTAGGCATGAATGCCATGGCTCAAAAACCTAACGCGCGTTAAAAAACTAAGTATTCATAACCGCGCTGCTCTCGGCACGTTACGCGACACGACGTACACAGCGGCCAGTGTCTACCCCCAATACAACAAGTTGTTGTTGTTGTACAAGTTGAAGATAGGCCAAGAATACTATAGGCTAATAATATATTAGAATAGTAGCTTTTGAAGACAGTTCTTTGACATGATAATTTTTGTATACACATAACGTGATTTTTTATGCATGACGACTCTAATAATTCAGCGAACAGTCTCAACTTTGAACATTTTTTTTTTTCATTTCAGTAGCTCTTTGACATTGTTATTTATTATTTAATATTGACATTACCTGACATTTCTAATTGCATTTTTATTACATTCATTTTAAATAAAAATAAATTTGACGTTGATACTACTGAATTATTAGATATACTGAAATCTATTTAGTCAATTGGCAAAAGCTTACCATAATAGTATATTTGTACGCCAAATGGCAAAACATAGAGAAACTGGAATTGACTATTGAACCATCTTGCACACTGTTGTAACCTTTGTTTACAAATAAAGACTATTGATTGATTGATCAAAATTCGGAAATATGGAGGTAGGTTTAGGACGGTCTAAGATTGACATCAGTTTCAACATTCTACATTCGGTTGTCTAGGGTCTAGACATCCTAGGATGAGGATGATGTGATGACGTCCGGTCAAATTACAGTTCGTTGTTAAATAATTACAAAGCGACAACAGTAACAGTGGTTCTGATAAATTCAACATAAATGGATATTGATAAATTCTGTGCGAACTTGTACCACCGGAAACCGTAGAAAATAGTACTTTTTAATACGCTCAAATTGAATCCGTTATGAATACTCGACCACTTAGAACGTAGTCCAACGATCTTATATTAAAAGTATTATGAAAAGTTGGAAAGTAAAAGATTTGAAGACATAAGCTTGTCAAGTTGTGAATAATCGGAAACAGGAGTCCCTAGTCCTTTCTAAATTAATATTTAAATGTGTAAAACATGTGAAAAATACTCACTAGATTTTTTCAATTTACCAACAGTTTTTATAAAGTGTTTCAAAAATTACTTACAACTCTCATAAATTTATTAGTTTCTTACGTATTACCACGTTCGCAAGAAAACTTCTCTAAGAACCTATCATCATCATCATTCCAGCCGAAAGTCACAGCCGAGGCCGGGAGAACCGGGAGGCCTATGTCCTCCAACTGTGGACATAGGCCTCCCCCAAGGTCCACCACTTCGACCAGTTCTGTGCTTTCCGCATCCAGCGGACTCCTGCGGCCCTAAGAACCTGTAACATTACTCAATAGTTGACTACCCATGACCTAAAGTCCTAAACGAATGTCAATTAAACAAATGAAGACGCTTTTATACATTCTACATATTCTGATCGCTTCCATTCAAGTATGGGGCGCCAGTTATGTGCGGTGCCTGTACCTGTGTTTCCGCCTCAGATGCCAAATTATCCACCCCAGCGAGCAGATTACTTGGTGTTGTGGATACTTATCAGTATGACTACTTTATTCGCAGTACTACGCCGCAGAAGCGGGACGCGGCGGCCGGCGAGAGGGGCTGGGCTCGGCCGAAGCCACCGAGATGGTGCTCAACAACCTCTTCTATATCACTGCCAAGGTAAGATCAATTACATGTACATCAACATGAAACATTCTTTGAACGGTAAGTCCATCGATATTACTTACTTAAATAGAGCAGCGTTCTATAACGTAAATAATAAAGTCACTACCTTCTACAAGCCACACGTTGGAAAAAATTTAATAAACAGCCCAGACGACACGACTTCCGGATTTTACAAAAAAATTGTAATTTCATTTTCATTCCGAACCCAGTAAACCGTGTTATAAACTACCTTTTTTTTAAATCGTGTTTGATATCACCACTGCGCAGTAGCTATGCATCGTGCTATACTAACCTATTATTTGCACTGTCAAAGGGATTCGCAAAATACACCGAAAAACAAATACCGAGCGCGAGCGCAAATATTTGAGAATTCGAGGCACTGTATAAATATGGACAGTTTAGAAACTAGGCATACCGACATGATTACCCACGCTCCTGGGATCGGAGCGTTAGGGTTGTCACTGTAATGCTCGGTTCCTGTAAACAAAAACGTATAGTTTTGTTTACCAATGGTAGCAATTTCGTTTCCAAACTGGGCAAGTAAACAGTTTTGTAGGATAATTTTACCTGTGATAGCTACTTCCAAATAGGGGTTTTTTTTTTTGGGTGGGAAATCATCAAATAACTTCTCCCGCTCTGGGTGGAGCAGGAGGGCGTGTAAGACTTTTACTGACTAAAACTCACCCGTGCTCCCTCAGTAGCCTGTGTGCCAAAGGCGACGGTACCTCTTTCGAAAAACCCGAACCCCTGGCAGGGGGTTATTATGCGAAGATATTAGGTCTTTGTTTCATTGTTAGTAAAGTTACGAGTCTTAATTTTAACGTGCAACTGTCCGTGGCGTAAATTATAGGAATCTGCCATTAGTGTTTGTAAAATATTGCAGAACAACTAGTTGTTAGTGGTATAATCTCGTTAGTTTTATTTACAATGGTTGTCATGACAATCAATTTAAAGTGATTGAATAAAAAAAGAAGTTTTTATTTATGCTTCAGTTTACAAAAAAGGGTTTCGTGTTCGGAGCCTCCTTTTAAGCAAACAATGCCTGTGTTAGTAGACTCCGCTCTTCCATAGTACAGCATAATAAATTTACAAGACATCCGTAGGTACTTAAGATATCAAATAAAAACAAGAATGTTAGTGAGAGTGTGATTCGAGTGTGAATGCCTGTGCGTAGTGTGTCTCTATATGAAAGTGTCTGTGAGAGTGTATGTTACAGTGTATGTCCGAGTGTATGTGTGAGTGTATCTGCTACTTTATGTGCTCCAAAAGTGCCTCTGTTTCATCATTTGTAAGTGTCTTTATCCAACTAGTTATTATTTTCTTACATTCATAACTTTTTTTTGTGTATAAGTAAATATGTTTGTTAATCTCGTTGTATAGTTGAGCAGACTGTTAATTAAATTGCTTACAAGCAAACATAGTTTTAGTTTTTGGAATTCGTGCAACAATGTCGGTCCGCCTTTGCCGTAATAAGCTTGGATCACATGGCAGGGTTTTATGATTTTTTAAGACTATTTGGAGAATGTACAATTTTCTTATGGAAAGGAGTAGTAGTAGTTTATATAAGATATCAGTAGGATATCTTTTATTTCTGAAGTACATTATCTTTATCAAAGCTCGTTGAGATCGCTCTACGGCTATAAAATTTTATATTATAAATACCTGGAATAGTGTAGGGCCCAGTGTGCTGCCTTGGGGAACGTGGTCATTTCACCCACCTTAACCCTTTGCTTCCTAGACGAGAGGTAGTCTTTGAGCAATTTCGGAGGGGTTTCTCTTATTCCAAATTTTTCAAGTTTGCTCACAAGGACAGAGACGGTGTCAAAAGCTTTTTAAGGTCTAGAAAAACAGTCAGGCATTTATTTCCCTTATCAAGATGTTCAGTTACTAAAGAACTCAGTGCTGTAACATGCATCTTCAGTGGATAAGCTGAAAATTTGGAATAAGAGAACTTATTCCAAATTTTTCAAGTTTGCTCACAAGGACAGAGACGGTGTCAAAAGCTTTTTAAGGTCTAGAAAAACAGTCAGGCATTTATTTCCCTTATCAAGATGTTCAGTTACTAAAGAACTCAGTGCTGTAACATGCATCTTCAGTGGATAAGCCTTGTATAAAGCCAAATTGGGTGAGGGATAGTAAATTAAATTTAGAAAAAACCGGTCAAGTGCGAGTTGGACTCGCGCACCGAGGGTTCCGTACAAACCTGTGGGTATATAAGTAAAAGTTCAAAATTGTCAAAAATATTTTTTTTTATATGACGAAACTAAAAATTTACGGTTTTCGTAATTTTTCCTATATCTGTACTATAAGACGTGACTTCGTACAAAATTTCAAGATTCTAAGTTCACGGGAAGTACCCTGTAGGTTTTGATTCCCGTGCGAGTTTCGAAAATTTGCGGAATTTTGCAGCCTAAATGGCTGTATCTTTTGATTGCGTTGACTTAGAAGGTTGATTTTTCTACAGCTTCCAGGGACAGTAGAACTAAGTATCATATAGAAATTTCAGTTTGATACCTCCACGCGTTCCTGAGAAAAACGGTTTTGACAGACGGACGGACGGACGGACGGACAACAAAGTGATCTTATAAGGGTTCCGTTTTTTCCTTTAGAGGTACGGAACCCTAAAAATTGTTGTTAGTCTATCATTAATTAATTTTTCCAGTATTTTAGAAATGCATGCTTAAACAGATATTGGCCTGTAGTTGTTGAAAAGTTATTTTTATTTCTTTTATTTTCGGAGCTTCTATAGTTTTGTAACTATTCCAGTTTTTGATAAACATATGTTATCCAGTGTGGTTACAACCTCATAAGCTCTCGATAAACTGAAACCAATTGCGCGCGGGATACGGAGCGAAATTAGAACGAAATTGTATGCAGACATGGAAACTAGCGCGAATGATTGCGTGCTTCCGGTGCTTCCCAATCCAATCCCAATCGTTAAAACAATAAACGCGAGCGAGATTTCCTCGCTACTTGGCAGTCCTAAGACCTTGTTAGTTCACGTCTTATGTAGTTTCTATAGATTTAAGAAGTAATTTCTCCTACTTTTATAAAGCAATCTAATAAAGCATTTTTTAATTCATTAACATCATGAATCAATCAATGAAATAAAAGTAGACATGTTAGGTATCGGATCCTAGAACAAAATCCATATAAGTAGTTGAAAAATAAAATGATACACTTAGTTTTAAATCAGATCCAAGCTTTGTTACCCTAGTTACCTGGTGTCCTTATTATAAGGGTGGAAGTAGCCATGTTGACGTAAGTTAGTAGCGCAAGGCTGTTGCGATTTAGAGCGAAGGGTGTAACGGCGCGAGATTGCGGCGCCGCGCCCGTGTTTGCGCCATCACTCAAGTGGCAACCTTGCGCGCCTACGCAAACTGCTCGACTGACCAAACATATTACGTACTTCCTGCCGACTTCATGACAAAACTAATCCGTACACCACCCGTAACCTCACATAACCGGTGACAGCTATGTCCTCGCGGTGCTCTTGCTACTAAGTTAGCTAATTATGGGTCAGCGGCAATGTATTTATAATATAACTATCCTATTTTATCGTTCAAGGTTGAGTGGACACTTTGTTGGTATACTTTGGTTCCATTTTATTTAATCGTTTCTTAGGTCACGGTCACAAGAGAGTCTTTCAGCTAATAAGATGATGATAATGACGAAGGTCAGACAAAAGTTTAATAGAAGGAACAAATTGCAACCCCTTGAAGTTGAAGCCCAACATAAAGTTCAACAATATTTGATATAAAAAAACTTTTTAATAAAAAACTTAAACCGCCGAAAAACCGAAAAGTACAAAATAATAAACTAGCTTTGTCCAACCCCAATAACTAAGTTCGGTAGGCGGAGACATATAATTAAATACATAATGCAAAGTCACCGACTTCCGAACTTAGTTATTGGGGTTGGACAAAGCTAGTTTATTATTTTGTACTTTTCGGTTTTTCGGCGGTTTAAGTTTTTTATTAAAAAGTTTTTATTTTATAATTTTTTGTGGCTATAATCTACTAATTACTACATGCTTAATTTTTGATTTAATACACAACTCAGTATTAAAATCTGTGAGTAAACAACCAATCATCCCCTGTTTTCTTACCCTTAGGGTTGGAATTTTTCTTCGAAATTTATATGGGACCAACTTCGAGGTATACCCTTTCCAATAAAAAAGAATTATCAAAATCGGACCACTCTGGAAAAAGTTATGCGTGGTCATACATAAAAAAAAAAAAAAAAAAAAAAATATACGCGTCGAATTGAGTAACCTCCTCCGTTTTTTCGTCGGTTCAAAAATGTACAATAAGTAATATGTTGTTTGGACAGTTCTCCGACAAGCACCCAAAAGAGATCGAGGAGCTGTGGTCGACGCTGTGTGCTTGCTGGCCCAACAACCTGAAGGTCATCATCCGCTACCTCATCATCGTGTCCGGCATGGCGCCCAACGAGCTGCTGCCTTACGTGAGTACTAACAGCCCAACACCACACACTATCTAACACATTCGCCAACCTACATATTATTAAAACATCGTCAGGAGCTTGTCCAGAACTTGTACAGTTATCTAAAACTTTTCAATATGTTATAAACCCCGCTCCCTCCTCCCCATCTTAGTCCTTTCGTTGCTCTTCTATCCCTATTTACATTAAAAATATATTTGAAATAAAAAATGAATTTTCAAAGCAAGCCTTCAGTAAAGTGCTGCTGCAAGTCAACTTAATTATGATATACTAGTTCCACCTGTACTTACCAAACTACTTCCGCTTAGCTTTAAGAGGTCAATCCCGGGCACAGCGTTAAATCATCTCATGTACTGTCAATCATGTACTGTCCCCGGAACGCAACGACTACGAAAACTTTTATGTTTACAATGCACAAGTAAAACCAAACAAAAGCTTCATAAAGAGGTTTGCTACGTCCTACATCTTTGTTTTCGGGAATTTATGGCAACAGGTAAAGCATAAAGAAATAAATTTAATTAATTTACGAGGGAAACCAAACGAAAACCAAAAAGGTAAGTGGTTATCAAAGTCGATTGCAAAGTTCATTACAAGGAGTCGCACTTTTAATAACAATTCAGATTTCCAAGAACCCGACTACGAGTGCTGTTGCTGTAAAATAGAGCATAAATTATGTTCTGTGAAGTGGCTCGGATATAAAAGGCTTAGCTATGATGTTTGACGACGCCCGCCGGTCCTGATCCCCGGCTATTGTTTTGTCTGTTTTCTGTCGCACTTCTCAATTTGACTAGGTATTTGCAGAGCATTATGGTGTTATTACACATCAACATCAGTCGTTTGTCCTGGTCTACGTCATAACACGTTGATCATGCCTTAACTATCCGATTAATACGTTTTAATATTTTTATAAAAATTGCGTAAATGCGTTCGACGGGTATCACAATACTCAATCGTAGCTCAACCCGCGCACCCAGACAATCGATGTTGATCGCGTGGGTGTACTAACACTCTCACTCGAAGGAAATCCCTTCTGAGGGCACCTGAGTCCACGACGACCCGAGTTTGACTGAAGCTAATTACATTATTTTATTATTCTATATAAATAGTTAGCCTTTGTTGTCTGGCTGTTGATCAAACTTGTTGCTTTGGATGGACCGCTATGTGCGGAGGCGGCTGCAGGCCGTGCCGACAGCCAGGACCAACTTACTTGCCACAACAACTCTAACCAGAGCACTGGATCATTAACGATCTTCACATCAAAATTGATCTATTCACATGTAATTGTGAACAGATCAATTTTGAATGATCAAGAGTGTGAATTCGCAAGGCTATTGTTATTTATTTTATGCTATAGGTACCTGATGTAGGTTATTGTAGTGTTATTGTGGTGCAGATGTATTGTAACAGCTTTATTATGGTGTCGTAACAGGTATGACTCTTGATAATATTGTATTTAGCCCATGCCTTTCCGCGTACTCCTCACGGACCTATACCAGTTTCCTCAGGCCACAGATCGACACGCTCAGCAGCACGTCATCGGCATAACTAAGATTGTTAATGCAGGCACCCTTCCTTTGACATTTGTACTACTTATTCTGAATTTATTTTATGCTGTGTCATGTTATTTTAATAATTATACAATTAGATAATCGAAAATGTACCTAAATATTTGCACATCTTCTTAGGTAATGATACAGTGTACTTTATATTTATTTGTAACATCTCTTATACCTGTATTATGCAAATAAATGATTTGATTTGATTTGATTTGATTTGAGGCACCATCAACGTGGCAACCGACATGCCGACTGCTGAGCGCGACGATCAGCGCGTCCATGTAGAGGTTGAAAAGGGTTGGCGATTTCAATCCACCCTGCCTCACTCCACACTCAAGCTGGTACGGTTCCAACATTGCCCCCGCCCATCTGACGCTGTTAACCTAATGCGTATACCAAAACTTGAAGATAGTCACAAGTTCACGCGGCAGGTTAATACTATTCAGTTTATCCCAAATAATTTCATAAGCAATCAGGTCAAAGGCCCTAGATAAGTCGAGGAAACACGCATATACAGGCCTTCTACGAGCTGTGAAGTATCTGACGGTATGCTTAAGACACAGTATAGCACTTTCTGTAGAGAGTTGCGGTCTAAAACCAAAATGGTTATCATGCAGGCTTACATATTTATCCAACTGTGTATTAAGCAAACCGTCAAACATTTTGGCTATGATGGTGGCTAGGGAAATGGGCCTGTAGTTAGTTTTATCAGCAAGGTCACCTGTCTTACTTTTCACCACAGGCACCACCTCAGACTCAATAAGATCTGACAGCAGGTAAGAGTGGCTCACACACAGTGAGAAGAACATCGCCTATAGAGAAGAACAGAGAGAAGCGCAGAGAGAAGAACATCGTATCGAGTCTAGATATATGCGGGCCAGCATGCTGCAGGTGTTCAATGCTGAGGTCGTCGTGTGCCACGGGGATTTACCCCTCGTAATTTTTTGATAATTTTATCGATTTTTCTCGCAATAAATCTTACCCTAACTGCCTCATTCGTCATCTCAGCATTGAAGACCCCAGCCGCAGTTTCGTCGCCTGCGAATCCGTAGATTGCTGAGCCGGCATTACCACGGGTCCGCGCAAAGCCGCGCCGCCCAAGCCCCGCGTCCCGTCCTGCTGCCAATATTTGCACCCCTGGCGAAACCCCTTTTGTAGGGGTTTCGCCAGGATTTCGCAATTTAAAGGAAACGAAGCGGGCTGATGATGACGGCTTCGTAACGATGCAAAGAAGAAAGCACTGACAGAGTAGCTGTAAGAACCACTGCGGCAAGGCTCCTACGGAGCCCAATGAAAAACTGCATGCTGCGAAGCCGAATACCCAGGTGTATATTTCCCGTCTCCACTACACCACCGACGCGGAAGGAAGACATGGTGAAGTACATGCGCCAAAGACTGGATTACGCGCCAAAAATGTTGCTGCTGGAGCCGCATCGCAACGTCAACTTTAAGGCGTTTGTGGTGCGCATACCAACATCCTACCTGCATCTGGTGATGGAAGAAAGCCTTTGGCCACAGGATGTGGTATTCCGCCGCCTTCACGGACAAGTGCCTTCGAAACGCAAAAAGACTTAGTGCAAATAAGTGATAATAATATAATTTTAAGTTTTATTTACTAACAGAAATTGTTATTATAGTATATATATATATATATTTAGGTTAAGGTATTAGGGTCTTTGTAATCTGAAAATAAACGATTAATTATTATATTTCTTGATATTGTGACTGTTATTGCATAGTTTAATTTTATACAACAATTTTGCCAGTAATAGAACACCGCTAAGCTCTAATCTTGGTATTGAATTTGATTTGTTTACTAGAGCTCATCTTACTTTTCTTGCTACTAACGAGATCTTCGTTTCGCTGTTGTTTTCACTCTTGCAATAAACAACGCGCGCGTAGGCATTATTAGGAGAATTGCAGGATCCATGTACTTCTAGCGTGTTGTTTACTCCTGTACCCAACCAACGCTCCAGCTTGAATTGACTAATTCTGTGCATGTCACCTTTAATGTTTAGTCATTCCTTGCTATTTTGATCGGGTGACTTATCATCCCATTGAATACTTGACATCCAAACTTACTGAAATGGCAATTTTAGCTTGGCTGATATCGGTGACAGCCAACCAAGAGGGTCATACAACTTTGATATGTCTGACAACATCGATATCTTAGTTGGTGTTTTGTTCGAGGGTTCAATTTTTGATTGAAATGTAAACCCACTACAAACTTTTTCACGTCAAATGTTGCCAAAACGAGACCATATGACTAGTTCCCAGATCTCATGTAGAGCCAAGCTTCTAACTCTACACGCCCTAACTAATACAAGTCCTAACTTCACAAATTGTACACCTTAGTCAAAATATGTGACATTTTTTTTATTTTTTTTATAATAACAAGGAGTCCCTAGATCATTTTTCAGACCTCTAGTGTCAAAATTGCGGAAGTCTCATACAAACTTCCATCCCCTAGTTTAAGAAGTGGGGGGATAAAGTTCCAAGTTTTAGATTTTTTTTTTGTTGTTTGTGTACTAATACTAGCTTACATACCAAATTTCAGCTTTCTAGGAATTTAGGAAGTACCACAATAATTTTGATGATCATCAGAACTATGAAATTAAAACTTTAAATCCTTACTGTTGAAATTGTAGTTATTTATTCAATAAAATGACTACAAGTACTTGTTAGGAAGAAAATGATTTTTGTTGTAACACCGCCCTAAATATGATGTGAAGCCCTTAACGTTTTGGAAAGTTTACTACCTAAAAACTCCAGGGAAAAAATGTTTTTAAGCTATTGCATAGCTTCTATCGCGGGCCTTGAGCGTGGAGACCGAATCCAGAAATCCCGTAACGAAAATAACCTTACTCCGTTGCTATGCAACAGTCCGACCTGTTGCCTAGCAACGAAATGACATGTTAAAATTGCAATTTTGACTGCTTTATCTGAATTTTCATACACAACATCGTATATTTATGGATAGTTTATGAAATTTTCTTACCGTTTTAGCAGTTTTTATTTACTTCGAAATATGTTCACTTCTCACTCTTACTAAAGCGGTTAAAGTACGCTAAAAAGAGAAGCACTTAGTATTTATAATCTGTAAAATACAGTTGGTGGTCTGATAAGAACCAACATTTTGTAAAAAGTGACTCCTATATTTGGTCGTGTTACTTATCTGTTACTGTCCAGTGACCATTATAAATAAACCTAAAATGTATTATTTTTTCTTTATGGCAATTTGTACGAAGGCCTATATTATATATCTTTGGTTTGACGGAATTAATCGCAAAATATTCCAGGTTTATACGTTTGATAACCCAACAAAGATGAAATCAATTTTATTGAGAGTAATTTGCCAGGTTTGAAATAAAAAATAATTTAAAATAATATTTTGGAAAAATATGCAACCATAAAAAACTACTGTAATCGTCTACGGACACCTTTGATCTACATTGTCTTTGGTTGGACGTTTGACGGGATTGGTCGCAAAATGTTCCATGTGTGTACGACCTTATCTTTATAGCAATAAAGATAATATTCAATTGAAAGTAATTTGGCTGATTTGTTTGTTGACATTTTATAAATTTCGTATTTTTGTAATTTTTATTTATGTTCGAAAGAAAACACTTTTCGTAAGAAATTACGAAAGGTGAATAGTAATTGGTTTTTTTTCGAAAGTGTGTGTTAGTGTTTACGGCGTATTAGTGTTTATATTCAATTTATGTATTAGTACAGTTTTTTAGTTTGGGTTATTCGTTTTATACTCGTAGTTAGCTAGTTAGTTCGCTTAGTAGTTAACTCGTAGGTTGTAGCAGTAATATATTTTTTTAGATTTGGTATCTAGTTAGTTCGTTAATAGTAAAACGTTTGAAAAACAATTACCATTTCGTGGATATACTGTTGTTCGTGTCGTGGATATATAGGTGGTCACTACGTGACCTCCAATTAACATGTAAAGCGAAATTGTCAATTAAAACCAATCAATCTGCCTAGCCTTGTACAACTAAAATTATAACTGCATAAGTTGATAAAAAATGCTATGCAATAGCTTTACCGCGGCAGTCCCCGAGTGCCACAAGTATTTTTTTAGTATTATTTTCTTCACAAGTGTGTTGAAAAACGTCGTATGATACACGTGTGTATTGATGATTACCGTCCTCGGCTCTCTTAAGACCCTCGCCTGATGGCTCGGGTCTCAATGGCGCCTCGGCGATAATCACCAACGTTACACACTTGTACCATAATTTACTATTATTCCACACCTATTTAATCGCGATTAAAAATAGTCAGATTTAGTTAGTCAACCAAAATATTAGGTTGAATAGAATAATGAAATTAACAACCACGAATAGCAAAATTGCCATTTTCAGTAAACTAATAACTCAGTGCAATCTTAGTGCCGTCAAACTAAAATATAGTTAAGTTGTGTCACTTTAGTCAATTTCAGAATGGGAAATCGTCTGTTTGATAAATAAAAGGAGAAACTGACTGACTGACAAATCAACGCACAGCCGAAACTACTAGAGCTGGGAACGTGAAATTTTGCACACGGCTTCCTTTTATAATGTAGGGGAGCACTAAGAAGGGGTCTTTGGAAATTCGACCTTTAAGGGGGTGAAAAGTGTTTGTATGAAAAATCTTATCCCTTGAGTTAACACACTTGAAACTTGGCACAAATACTTATCTAAGTAAATTATAAAGTCGGTCATTTATCGTTTTTCTAAACCACCCCCTAAAGGGGGATTGGGGGGTGTCAAAGTTTGTATGGAAGAATTTTAACGCGCTGTCTGATTAACTCGAAACTCGGTATTTATACCTAAAACCAAAAATAAAGAATAACGTGTATCAGGGTTTTTCGAAAATCTACCCCTAAAGGGGTAAAAAACGGTAGTTAATTTTACAAGGGATGATTTTACTGCGTGTGTTGATTATCTCGAAATTTGGTAAAAATAACCTTTAATTCAAATAATGTAAAAGACACATAAGACTTTTAAAAATTAACCCCTTTGAAGGTGAAAAGGGGAATATAGTTTGTTTGAAGAGTTTTCTGTGGAGAAGTACCTAAATTATGTACACATACCTGAGCCATATTATTATTTAAACCTGAATCTTGCTGACGTGGTTTTGTGTGAACGATAGTGATCACATCACTGTATATTGTTGACGTCAGAAGAGAAATATTTATCCTACTAATATTATAAATGTGAAAGTTTCTGAAGATGTTTGGATGTTAGTTACGTAATCACGCAAAAACGACTGAACGGATTTGGATAAAATTTGGCAAACAGATAAAATAAAACCTAGATTAACACATAGGATACTTTTTATCCCGGTGGTATGTTCCCGCGGGATAATTTCTGACTTCCACGCGGGCGAAGCTGCGGGCGGAAGCTAGTCTGGTATAATCCAAATCAAGTTTAAGGGTTAAAAAAACGACGAAGCGTTTCGAGAAAATGAAATGTAAAATAAAGCCAATTTTTGCACAAATGCAATCGTGTATAGCTTGTCGTTTTGCACTTGGTTTCATATTTAAAAACCTATATTCCTTGTGACTCTTTACACAACGGACGTGTTAATTCGATATTATTTAGCGAACTTCTCTTACATGCTGAATTTTTATTCTTGAAATTTGACGATGACTCATTTTGCTTGCTCGTTGATGATTTGGAATTTTCGTTTTTCTTGCGCGAAGATTCCAATGCGGTGAATCTGTTCTCTAGGAAGCTTAAAAACTCCGTCAATTTTGGCAGTTTGGGTTTCTTCAGAGATTGCAAATAATTATCATACGTGTCGGCAAAATACGCTGGATGAATGGATCCCAGCTGTTGTTTATATTAACGCCTAGGTTCCTTATTGAGTTTAAACACTGTAGTGTAGTATCGTGAATTTTCTTAATCTGAGGGACGTTTGCTTGTTGAACTACTGGAACATTCGGCAAGAGATCTATGTGAGATGTAAAAATCTACCATGTGCTTTGTACCTGTCGTTCAAAATCTCCCAGCAAACAGTGTAGTTGTCTGAACTGATTTGTAGCTGCTGTATCAAAAGTTCAGAAACTGCATCTTGTGGGCGATTGATAAGAAGACGTTATTGTGGATAGCTTCCACAAACAAGTCCTTAAAATACATCCAATTTTGAAACTTCATTTAAGAACGGGATGTCAATTTTTGGTTTCCAATTCTCCTTGTGAACTACGGATCCTAGTTTTCTATTTATTAAATTTTTTTGTTCATTGTTATCAGTTTCTTGCTGCGTATAAGATACCTCAAATATTCTTGATTCCTACCCTCCAATTCGCTGTCTAGTTCCCAATGTAAGGAATCAAGTAACAAATAAATGGAGAGATCTTACTTAATGTTCTTGATGACTGCTTATGGATGCTTGCCTCTCAGGGGATCACTATCCCCTGACACCTGGCAGTCCCAAAGTCAACAATTCCTGCACTGATCTCCTGGTTGTTTACAGATCCATATTGACCCTGAGACGCTTGTTAGTCCCTCAGTGTTATAGTCAGTCAACACAAGTACACACTAATTTTTCAAAGAAATAATAAATGTATATATTTTGTGTTCTGTTATTTTTAACAAGCCAGTAGTGGGACAGTCCACTACTACTTCTCACTATTTTATAATTAACTATACCCATTTTCACCGAGTAAAATGGGTGATGTGGCTGATGCGTTATTACATGTGCACGTAAAGTGACAGCTTTCTAATGATTACACTTTGCTTTATATCTTGGAAACCGTCGAATATAGTCACCTATACTCCATTTGAAATAAGATAAGACATTTAAATAAACCTTTTCACCTCACAGGCTCGGAAAGATTCTGTTTGTCATCCGAAATCTGCATGCAAAAGTGCATTTTACCCGCTAGCGTAGAAAGAGTTTTTGAAATTTGAACCTTTCTATTCAATAATTTTCTATACAGCCAGTTCACTGAAAATTCATTAATACTTATTTCATGTCAGTGTGCCAATCCCATTATTAGAATAATCGCACTGGCTACCACGACGATTGCTTGAAAAAAAAAAAAAGAAACAAAAAAATCGTCTCTATTCAAGCCGCTTTTCTTGATACAATAGTAATAAATCATAAAATATGAGCGAGCCCAGCAGCGATGAAAATATAAATGTAACACCTGCAGAGCTAGTGCAAGCGGTACATAATGCCAAATTGAGCTAGCTTCCGAAAAAACCGCGCGAAAAGTACATAAAGCATGCAATTTGTTCAATGCATGGAGATATTCTAAGGGCGTGAAAACGTTTTCGAAGACTAGATTGCAATGCTATCATACTTCATTAAACTAAGTACACTAATTTAATATATTATTTAGGCTATTTTTCTTGAACCTAGCATTTTCCTCGCTGTATTGAGGTGAAAAATTGTGTGTTGCGCAACAAAGCTATTCTGCGTCTCGTACCTTTGAAAGCCTCGCTACGCTCTGAATTCTATATTTGAATCACTCGCTTCGGTCATGGTTCAATCCAAGAACCCTTCGCTTGCCCAGCTTTCAATACAAGTACTCGTGCCAAAAAACAACTTTGCAGCCTTGCATCGGTTGAACGGACTGTAAAATTGTTATTTGTTATAACTATTTTAGAGTTCGTTCAACCGATTTTTACTTCTATTCCGTAGCCATTAGGATAGCATTAAAAGCAAAAAGTGGTTACAATACCAACTGTTTACCGCAGGTGCCATTTACCAAGCTACCAACGTAATAAAAAAGGTTTATTTAAATGTTTAATCTTATTGCAAACGGAGTATAGGTACTAGAAAACGGGTGAAAATGTATTTAGGACCTACAGTAAATGACGGAATTATGTATTCAATAGAATACATTAGCAAAGCAAACGCCTCATTTTATTTAAGTCCAATTAATTTTGTCTTTCAAAAAAATGTAAGAAGTTAAATGAATAAATAAAATAATTAATAATAATGTCACGCAAAATACAAGAAGATGTTGCCAACTTGTTGCCCAACGCAAAGTGAACGCTGGGTGTAGTAACCGTAAAGTTTGCCGATATTTCGGCAGAATTCAGACAGCATCAAAGCTTACATTAATGGACAGGCTTTACTGTGCCGATAGCATTCTGGGCGTTTGTCCGAACTCCTTTGCGAGCAAACCACTGCGAAATGCATTGACATAATTGGCAGACGTAGCGTCACAGTGAATGAAGTTCCTGGAGTGGCTGGGTGCCTACGAGCGGGGCTTACGAGCCCTTCCCGTATTGTGCATATTCAGTGATTCGGTCTAATGTTGAATGTCACATGCAGTGTACAAATGTCGTTTCACCTGATGACCGTTACCGGAACCAATAACGCTATTGAGTAATGAAAGGCAGACTAAAAGCTATTTAGTACAGCTATATGTATGAATGCATGCACATGTTTGTTGGCATTCAGACTGGTGTTTTGGTCTTGAAGGCTAGGGCACCTTGTGTTCCGTAAGTACTTTCTCTCAATTCCAAATAGTTTCATGGAGCTTATTAAACAAAAAGTATGTTATTTGGCTTCTACACGTTTCAAGAACCGATGATCTAATTAAATGACTTCGTATTCTCGGGGATAAATAGTGCTGGTGGTAAAGTAGTGAACAAAATTGTATTTCAATGAAACAGTATGAAGGTTAAGGAAATTGAAACGAGCCCATATTCCTGGCTATCATAACATAAGGCATGACGATTTCATTCAGCGACGAAGCGCGCTACGTGCTCAAGTCTACTAATAGATCCGCTTAAATTAATATTTACTAATGTTCTAGTCTACTTGTTAAAGGTCGGCTAAAAATAGTTACTAAAGATAGAAGTTCTAAGAAAAAGATGTCCTTAATATGATCAGAAACGTAATAATAAATTATTCATGGCATCTTTGTATCCATTGTTAAATTAATAAATTATTACTAAAGTAAAAAAGCCTTACATAAGTACTTAATTAAGCTTTACCACTTCTGAATAATAAATTGAAGTTGCCCGGCTGCGTCTGTCCCCGCCGGGCTTTGAGCGTCTATCTGTTATCGGATTCTATTATCAACTTATCACCAACGTTGGACGTTGAATTAAATCTGTAGAGCAACCCATGCGCATGCGAATCGAGAAGTTATTTCGGCGAGAAGTTTAGTCAATTAAACTGCTAAAATAACTGAAGCTGGTTGTAGTATTCAGATAACGTATGTAGTTTTCCAAAAACCGAGTTAAGACGCTTAGGCGTGCACGTGCATGTCGGAACTTCACTGACTATACGAAATTTTGACACAACTTTACAAGCATTATTTTCTCCGCTCCTTTGACGTTCTTAAAAGCACCACCTGCAAGCGATCTGCGCTTGTAAAAATTTCAAACAATTATCGCTCCATACTCAGCCTATAACGTTCCCACTGCTGGGACACAGGCCTCCTCTCCATGAGAGGGAGTGGGCCGTAATCTACCACGCGGGCCCAGTGCGGGTTGGTAGATGTCACATGTCTTCGAATTTTTGGTTCTAGGACATGCCGGTTTCCCCACGATGTTTTTCTTCACCGTTTGAGAATAGTGGTGATGAAATTATTTACACAAAGTAATGCGCCTGGCTGGGTTCGAACACACGACTTACGAGGTAAGTCGCGGTCAATTATTTCCAATTCCCTCGTTCTTCTACATCTACAGTTTTATGACATCGCCAGCGGATAACGAGTTCTTAGAGCATTTAGCTTTACGAACTCGTTTGTTAGGTATCTAGAAACTATAACTATACCATTATTATGAAGAAACATAATTTGAAGTTAGTATGTTATCTTGTAATGGATAGGTAAACTAAAAAAATATTTAACGGATTTAAAAAATATTTCACGCAGCGTAAGTTGCTTTATCAGCTACTTATAGTGGCTGTTTTTTTTTATTTTTGTTTAGTGATCCGTATCCTAGATGCGTATTGCAAGGACTGGATCGAAGTGCCCCTGGACAAGGATGCGCGGAGGGATTTGCTGGAGGCCTTTGCTCAGCAGTAGGACAGGGTAGGACAATAAAAATATGATGCGTACGAAATTTGTAAAAATGTAATCCAAGGTATCAAAAATGGTCCTAAAGTTATTATTTTGGCATGCGCTGCGAAAACAAAATAATGTACCTACTACATGTTTATAGTAGGTACCTACTCATAAAAAGGCTAGGCAGATGATAATGTTTATAGTACTCATCGTCACCCACAAAAAGTCCGCGACGCTAATGTCTAACTGTATTATAGTTAAGGTGAATCTAGTCGACATTTTTTCTATTAAAGCTTCGGGAGTGTATTACTCCACTGTTTGACATGGCTCATCCAAAGTACGGAAAGAGAATACTAAAATAAAAAGCCATTAAAAAGTTATAAGCCAACAAAGATTCGTTTTTCTTGCTTATTTAACACAATTTTGGGCGTATTTATGTAATAAAAGAAGTGTAAAATCTCCAATACAAAGTCGGGACCGACAAAGCTCAACTATTGAAAAGCTTTATTGGTAGATGATTTATGTACCTAGTAGATTTTTCATAAACCTCGATCTTCCGAAGGACTTTTCTTTTTGCGCGCCGTTTTAGTAGTATAAATAATAATAATATAAAACTTTATTTCGGGTGGCATAGACCCATTAACCATACAACTGTATGTGCACAGGCACCAATGGCCCTTTTTCCTGTCAGGCTGTTACAGTTTTTTTTTTTTTTTTGTAAACGTGGGAGATTCTTCAGTATTTACACACACAAAAAAAAAATTTTTTTTCAATTGTCTCTTTTCCTGTTCTCCGGTGACTTTGGTACTTTTAGCCATACTCTATTTCATAATAGAGTACTAATGATAACCTTTAATCTACTCGTATTTATATAAAAGGAGAAACTGACTGATTGACCAATCAACGCACAGCCGAAACTACTAGGAATAGGAACGTGAAATTTTGCACACGGCTTCCTTTTATAATTTAGGGGAGCACAAAGAAAGGGTTTTTGGAAATTCGACCTTTAAGGGGGTGAAAAGGGGGCATTTTGTTTGTATGAAAAATCTTATTCCTTGCGTTTATAAACTTGAAACTTTTATTATAAAGTTGGTTATTTATTGTTTTTCTAAACTACCTCCTAAAGGGGGATTGGGGGTGTCAAAGTTTGTATGGTAGAATTTTAACGCGCTGCCTGATTAACTCGAAACGCAGTATTTATACCTAAAACCAAAAATAAAGAATAACGTTTATCAGGGTTTTTCGAAAATCTACCCTTAGCGGGGTAAAAAGGATAGTTCATTTTACAAGGGATGATTTTACTGCGTGTATTGATTAACTCGAAAATTGGTATAAATAACCTATAAGTCAAATAATGTAAAAGAAACAAACTTTTAAAAATTAACCCTTTTGAGGGTGAAAAGGGGGATATAGTTTGTTTGAAGAGTTTTCTGTGGAGAAGTAAATAATATACACACTTACCTCAGGAGCCATTTTATTATAAACCTGAACCTTGCTGAGGTGGTTTTGTGTGAAGGATAGTGATCATATCTCATCATATTGTTGACGTCAGAAGAGAATGTTTATTCTATATTTATTTTTTATATTTTTAAATATTTTTATATATTTTATATTCTAATATTTAAAAATGTAATTTGTATGTATTTATTGAAATAAAGGAAATTATAAATGTGAAAGTTTTTGAAGATGTTTGGATGTTTGTTACTCAGTCACGCAAAAACAACTGAACGGATTTGGATGAAATTTGGCACATAGATTATAACCTAGATTAACACATAGGATACTTTTATCTCTGTGATACGTTCCCGCGGTATACTTTCCGACTTCCACGCGGGCGAAGCCGCGGGCGGAAGCTAGTTTGAGATATAATTCAGTTCTGTTGGACTTACGCCCATTTTGACCGTCAGCCTTTACAAAAAAAAATTGAATTGGTTCTAGTTGCCCCTTCGAAAAGGTAGATTAGTATGGAGAAGAATTTATAAGAAGTTCCACCGCTATTAATAAAATATGTATTATAATGTACAGGGTCAAATTAAATTAGCTGGTAATACTTTACCCACGTTTTGTGTATCGATACCAAAATCTAATGGAACAAAAACAATAATTTTTCGTCATTCGATAAGCAAAGCTCAATTCCCCGCAATCGATCAGCTGTTTTTGTATTTTTTCGTAGAACAATTTTTTTCTACGAATTTCCAAAAACATAACAGTCGTCTGGTTGTCTTAATTTACAGAGGCCAGCACATCAAGTTACCCCAATCTGTCAAATTTCTTTGATAGTTTTTCAACTTTACTGCAAAGGGATAAGGTTTATGTTCAATTGGGAAAATTTGACAGTTTGGGATAGCTTGACCTGCTGGCTACTGTACATGTCCGTGTCATTGAAAGTTTTGAACAATGTTGGTATGATCTTTTTTATTACTTTTATTTTAGATATCGATACCCATCATGTGGGCAAAGTATTGCCAACTAATTTAACCCATGTTATTAGTGTATCCTATTCCTAACTTCGGTTGATTGTAACAATTATGTCTTCGAAACTTAAGACCTAATATAACAATAACCAACTTTTAGTAAATTACACGAGTTAGTCCGCTAAGGTGAATTACACGTGTTGGTCTGCTAAGGTGAATTTCTGCAAGTTATTCTTAGTCAGTTCTCTTGGTAAGTATATCAAGTTAGAACTTTGTGTACTCGCTTCATTCCAACGACAGTGCAGACTAGGGATGTAACGGAGGTGGGCTTACCGGAACCGAAGTCGGAATCGGCGTTTTAAATTTGATTTATCGGAATCGGAACCGGAATGAGAACTGGAATCGAAGTCGGAGGTGGAACCGGGAGCAGAAGAAAGATGGGTCCATCTAATAAAATCTTTACCTAATAATATTTAGGGTAAAAGCCGGATAGTTGCCACACTTTCTGAAATCACTATCTCTCAATACAAAAAGCAAAATACTTTATTTGTAAAACTGTCCGAGACTTTGGTTTTGTATCTACAAATTTATGAAAAGTAAAAAACATTATCTTTAATATTTCCTGAGTATTAGCGATTTTTGTGGACCTCTATATTTTGAGACATCTATCCCACATAGGGGATAGTTGCCTTATCCATATAAATTACGTTTAGGAAACGGGACATCTACCCCGCAAAAATTTTGAACGCATTTTGCCTTCCCATGCACTCGCACAGAGACATACGAGACGGTCAAGTAAGTGGTATTTGGAGAGTCTTTCGGTAGATAAATAAAATAGCATGCAATTCATCCGCAAAACTAGAGTAATTACAATCGGGGCAACTATACCCCTGGGGCAACTATCCTGGTTTTTATCCTAACAGTAATCGGGATTCATCGCTGACAGTGACTGACCGCGCCGCACCGCTGCCGTCCGTGAGCTTCGACCTTCGATTTTAATCTCAGATTAAAAAGTGTCGGAATGGAGTCGAAATTGGAAGTGTAATTTCAATCGAAAGTTACGACTTATCGGAATCGGAGTCAAATCTCCGTAATATCCCTAGTACAGGCGACCTGGTAATGCAATGCTTAGGTAGGTTGACCGTGATGACCATTTCATAAAACGACAAAGAGTATTTGTCTGTGTGACAGTTGACAGAAGTTGACATTAGTGAAGTTTACAGGTTAGTGAACATACGTGAAATGTAATACACTTATGTATAGTAGTTTCCGTGATTTAATAATAAACATCGCCAGGTTTAGCATTCCGGGACACAGCGGTCACGTGGGAGACACAAATCTATGTCATCAGCGCTGTGGTACCAGTAGTGAGTAATAATAATTAATAATAATTCTCCAACTTCCTTTATTACCTGTGCGAATCCGATAAAACAATGAGGTTTTAACCTAAGGTTTTAAGTAACAATGACGTTGGTATATGTTTAAAATGAATTGTTTCGTTTGTTTAGAAAAACAAAACGACAATCTATAATCGTCGCAATCTAAGAAGTCGGATTTGACAGCTATAAAATTACTATGTGTAGTCCTCACTACACATAGTAATTTTATAGCTGAAAAAATCTGAAAATCTGATTCTTTAAAAACCGATATTTGAGACATCGATTAAAAATCATTAGAGTTTGTAATCGACAGTTTTATTACACGCGCGAGTTTGTAATATTTAACAGTTATTACATAAATTCCAACGAAGTTTAAATTTGGGCGAGATTAGAAGCCAAACCAAGACATAAACTAAAACCCGACATACTGATTCCTTCCAGAAGGTTTATGTATATTAAATAATAATACATTGTATGTTATGCATCAGTGGAATACCTAGACGCAAGATTAGGGCAAGCCACTGATATCATGTACCCGTTTGAAGCCTGGGGCCTAAGTCTACTAATTTATAAACGTCACAATGGTCTCTCAATGGTAAGTTTTTGACAGATTTGCCATACAAAAACTGTCAAAAACACACCATTGAGAGACCATTGTAACGTTTATAAATTAGTAGACTTAGGCCCCAGGGCGGGTGGGTCGCTAGTTAAGAATAAAATTAGAATACATAAGTGTGGGGGTCAGGTAAATAAAAGAATTCACTAAAAAAATATTCACTTTCGTCACTTGATGTAGAAAACATATCATCACTTGAACTGTCTTCGTCGGTTACTCTTATAATAAATTAATTTTTAATGTTTGTTAACGATTTTTCAGAAAATCAATTTTATTCGGTCAAAAAATGGCTTTTAGCGGTCACAACACTACGACAACCAACCCAAAGACATGACACTAGTAACGTCCTGTCAGAATATGAATCAACGATATTCGTGTTTTTGAGTGTATTTTTTCAATATAAAGTTAAACTTGATGCTTACGAATGATACGCGTTGTGATAGTGTATGGGTAACATAGTAATTAAATAGGATTATGAATTTGATTTTTCAATTTCTTACATATACGTTCATACAAAGTTATCGCGATATGTCAAATGAGAAACGTCAAATCCGACTTCCTAAATTGATAACACTTTAAGTGCTAGATTTTTTTTTTACGAATTGGTGACTGAAAATTTAATGTTTCCATATTTTCGTGGTTTGTTGCAATACTTGGCCACTGGATAGTGATATAACTACGTAAGCATGTGTCACTGCCGGAATGCGAAACTTTCTTTTTAGACCGTGGGTATTTAAACCTTATTGAAGTTTCAATTTACATGGAATTATTGTCGACTTGATGCTGCAGCAAGGATCGTCTCCGTACGATGGATCTCTTCGATAGTGACTAGCACACGATGAAATTCGTTAGGAACACATGTTTTAAGAAGATTCTCAGCTATGGGTATTATAATTTCTTAAGTTATATTCTTCTGTTGTAAGTACAGTAAGTAGTAGAGAGAATTATATGCTATTCTAAGGGCTGGAAAGGTCATAGCTACTAAGCAGACAATCGAATGTAAGAACTCGTATAAATTGTGTTATTAAGAGACGATGATAAAATGATTAATAATAATAATGTCATAGGCAAAGCGCGTGGTGCTGTACCTGGCGCGGTCGCGGCCGGAGCGGCTGCTGGACGAGATGATGACAGAGCTGCAGACCGTGGAGACGCTGAACTGCCTCATCGAGCGCACCGAGACGCCGCCCTTCTACCGGCTGACGTCTATGCGCAAGGCCACCTCGGGCCACAGCGACGGGCCCTGCACCGGCTCACAGGTACCGACACACAAAATATGCTCGTCCCTTTTGTCTGTGCATTGCACGACAAAATCTGCATTAATAAATATTGCGAAGAAATGTCAATACTGCAGTAGGTATGACATTCAGCCAACTTCTTACATGTCTGACCGAATTTCAGATGCTGATAATTAGGTACATTAAAAAGTTGATTTATATTTCATACTAGCTTTTACCAGCGGCTTCGCCTGGGCGGATAATTCATCCCCTATTTAATTCCCTTAGGGGTTGCATTTCGATAAATCCTTCCTTATTCCTGGTCTACATTATAAAGGGAACCTCTGTGCAAAATTTCAGCTTTCTGGGCTCAAGGGTTTGGACTTTTATTTTTATAGAAAATGCCCAGATTTAAAGTTGATGTCAGCTCGACATTGGTCAAAGAGTTTACCTACTATATCTTTATTATAAAGTAACTAAATCCAGTTTCCTATGAAATATGTAGTATAGTTCAATGCCGTAGTTTCATAAAGTATTGTATGTCTTGATAATGGAAATAATATGAAAACAGACGAACGTTGTTTTACCTTTTTCACGACTTGACTGTTCACTGTAGCCACAGCAGCTGGCTGGTAGCCTCACTTATATTGCGCCAGCACATTCGATCTAGCAGTCTTGATAATCTCCCACTGTTAACCTCTAACCTGCTCAATTATTACCTCAACACGAAACTGAAATACTTTTTGTGGAGTACGCCATGTTAATTTTGGCCATGTAAATATTTTCCAGTAACAACTTTTTTACGATATGGAATGCAACAAATATGAATATTTTGAAACAACTAACGCACGCTCTACTGAACCTTTTGAAATATGCTCTCAATTTTGTACAGTTTCATATTCAGAAACACGAAAAAATTGGCACGTTTTATTTTGAACTTCTCTCCCAAGAATCAGTTTCATTTACATTACAGCTAATTAAATAGTAGTCGGAAGCATAACGGGAAATCTGTTACACAGTTTTTCAATCTTGAATTTTTCAGTATCAGCCGGAGTCTGGACGTGTGTCCGGTTCATGGCAATAGGTTCGCCCCTATTACATGGCACTTAGTATATCAGGCTACATGTGGGTGTACTATACGTGAAACTTGCCAACCTATTGGGGTTTCTAGGCGTGATGTGTTTCGTTATGTTAAATGGTGGTTTGGATTATGGAAGACAAAGACATGTTGCGCCGACCCTACATAAATTGGAATAAGGGCAGAAGAATATATGTTACATGGTTGTTTGTTATTAGATATTATTCTTATATATATGTATTACTGTGCATAATCTAATGAACATAACATACGCGTATTTGAGAACAGCTTTTATTTGTTTGTGCTAGGAAGTAAATAAAGAAAAAGTTGTAACAGTGTTCTTTCTGCCTTTGCTTTTGTACTCGTATTAACACGAACCTAGTTTATGAAGTTATGGTAGATAAAATATTTTTCAACACACTTGCTCGTAAACTGACCCTTATTACATCGTTCTTAGGGCCATAAACCGAACTATAACACACACGTGCATAATAATATTACGCACTAGTGCATAATAGAATTATCACTACAAAGTTAAGTTAGTACCTAACTGCAAATTATAAGCGAGTAAACAGAGCATTTTCAATTTAACCGGGTAGTATAGTTTTTTTTTAGTAACAACAAAGAGGTTTTATGCCGCTGAAAATCCATTAAAATTTTTGGAATAAATAAATGTGTCCTTATTTAAGATGAAAAAAAAAATTCATCATCATCATCAAATTATTTTTAATTCACAATAATGTGTAATAATATATTTGCATTTTATCTCTAAAATGATATTTTTGAAGTAGGCCGTATGGCTCTATGTAATCAATCACCTTGCGTCTGGCGCGTGCATAAAAAAAAACTTGCGCGCCATTTCCCATACTTTTCATATTTTGTTTGGAACGCATTTGTTGCTGTGTGGTAAAACGATTTATGCAATACAGGTTTGTTTTTCCTCGCAAGTGTGTTGAAAAAGTGCGTATGAAACTCGTGAGCAAATGCACACAGTGCCGATGCCAGTATTCCGAATATTTCGGTATTTGTTTGATAGCACTCCCCATTCGAGTGTGTCGAAAGCGTCCAGGGTAGGCCGCCGAAATGTTGCAATTGGTAGGTCAGTTTATTAATGTAAATATGATTTGCGGCCGCGGTGAGTAATTTGAGGTCTATCTTAGCACATCCCCCTTAATCAAGAGAACATAACATAATATCACGCCTTGATTCCTCAAAGAGTTGGGCAGAGGTGTACACCTATGGTATGCCCACATTTTTCCAGTTTTGTTTAATTCCCATGTAATAGGGGGCGAGCCTAGTGCCATCAACTGGCCACAAATCCAGACTTCAGGTTGCTTCTGAGAAATTCCAGACAGAAAAAAACGCAATAACACATTGCCCGATATGGGAATCGAATCCAAGACCTCATGCTCAGCAATAGCGCTTGCGACCGCTAGACCAACGAGAGAAGCAGAAACTAAGTATTGTATTTAAATTGTGAGTATGTTCTGCAGGACGCTACCGGTCGTACTGGGGAGCTCGCTCCGGTCGAGAAAGGCACCATACACACGAAGAGGCATAGCGGCGAGGATCCGGCCAAAGCCAGGTATTTCAGTATTCAATCGTATTTGAGTGTACTCCCATGACAGATGTATCCGGAAGGGCCGCACCCGTTTGGTATCACTCCTGTTTGCCAACGCTAAATATACTTACTTGCTTATAGCGGTGTATCGGATACACCAGGTACAGTCAGTATGTTAAGTCTAGTAATTTTTAATTAATGTAAATATTTGTTTGAAATGAAATAAGTAGTTTAAGAGTTTTGAACTGTATATATGTATTAATAATTAGGTATTACTTTAAAATATATTTAATTATTTTAACTAAGTAAAGAAAAATGAACAACACACGGTAGTACAATAAACAATGAGTAAACTTTGTTTATTATACGAAATAGTATAATTCATCTTTTCTTTCAAATTGTAAGACAGAAATAGAACTAATGAAACCGAATTTCTAAATTTACAACAACTCTCTTAGCAATCACTAAGGATAACGATAAAGTACTCCGAACCTTTTTGTACCTGCACTGCTTTCGTGAGATTTTTTACCTGTGATTAAACTTTTGTCATTCAGATATGTTACTTAAATTATATTCTATGCAGTATTTGATATATGTAGTCATTAAGATGGTAGTTCCAAAATATAGAAAAAAAAAAAGTATATTAAATCAATTCGGCTCATCACAACTATTGCTCTCACTACACTTTAAGGTGTGCTCAGGTACGTAATATGTACAAACATAACCAATGTATATGTAGCGTTGCCAAACGGGCGTGACACAAATCTGGAATTACGCATTCTGCCTTTCAGCGGCATGCTGAAAAATTAAGGATTTTCCATTAAAAAAATATTCCTCTTTGACCTTTAGTGCATCCGGTGTTTATTTACAGAATATTAATAATTAAGAAGAAAGAACCTATCAATGTCCTGCGTAGGTTTCTACCGATACGATGAACATTATGAACATCTAAACACGATAGGCTACACTTATTCGAATGTTTGGCGTCGATTGGCGTGACACCAACAAATTGGAACCAAACTCTACTTAACTGCTCTCATAAGTGGGTTTATAAAAGCAGATTTGAACGACCATAGTGTTGTGCTCGCGCGGGACATGAGTAGTGAACATAATGTCGATAATACGTAACGTGCGGTTACAGGGATGCAGTAACGTCACTAGGGCTGCCAACCATACTTTTTCATAACGTATCTTACTTTAATTTAGATTAATATGCTTTATACTCTTGAGTCAGAATGTTGGGTCACAAAAGGCATGAATGAAAGGCAATTGCAAGCAGCTGAGATGACAGTGTTAAGAGGGATGTGTAGTGTTACACGAATGGATAGAATAACAAATGAGTACATAAGAGGAAGCCGAACGTGGCACCGATAACTGAAAAGTAGTCTGGAAATCGGTTTTCATGGTATGGGCATGTGATACAGAGGAATGAGGAAAATGTCGTGAGGAAATATTTGAGTATTAATGGCGATACTACATTATTCTACTCTATCGTCTCCGTACTCTTAAGTAAGGTGGCATCAAAGAAACGATGGGTGGACTGTGGAATGATGATATGGTTAGAAGAAGAAAAAGTCATGTTGTGCCGACCACAAATAAATTGGAATATGGTGGAATGGTGATGATGATGACTGTGGCATAACAATAAAGTTTGCGCAAATACGTTATTTCTAATCTTTACTATAATGTATAAGACGAAACACTCTTATAGATTATTTTTCAATACTGATAAGTGAATAAAGAAGATGTATTAAGTACTTAATAAAGATAAAGAATTTTCAGAGAAAAGTACTGTTGACAAATGACAATACCCGCATACTTTAAAATGTATCTACGAGTAATAGCATACCAAATACGTATTATAAAAATCGTATTTACTCTCTGTTCCCGCCACTTCAGCTCACACTGCGAGTTTTTACTTATCATTGACGTGTAAAAGTGTTTGTACAAAACCTACTTACAGAAATAAAATCATTTATCATTCTACGTTTATGAATCTTAAGTGGCGAGAGAACAGAAACGGATTGTCCATAAAGGTAATAAAAAACTAGTTGTATTTATTAAATCGGTTCAAAACTAGCGTTGAAACTTTTAAAGACAACAAAAAATTGTTAGCGTTTGGTAGAAGCGCCCAAAGATGTCTAAGAATTTGATAAGTTATTTTTCACAAAAAACGTTGGCAACCCTAGCATTGAAATAGATTTTAAGAGGCGGGCAAAGCCTTATCTCGTTATTGTCTGTTTCGTTTTGACACCTCAGACACATACAATGTCGCGCGGACTTACTTGATTGCCATGGCAACGCCAGCATTGTTGTGTCTGAGCTCACTGTTCTCATTCATTACGGACCATTTTTACGCGACTCGGGACACATCTAGCGATAATTTCTGAAAGGGAGGAGCTTAAATCTGAGATCAAAGACTGCAAGCTTCATAACCGTAGTGTAAAAATGTGGACTTACGTAAGTAAGTCCTCATATTTAATTTTTGAAATTTGTAGCTAAGTTGCAAAATGTTATCGCCTTCGACCCAAAATTGTAAAATTTTAACTAGTGGTTGCACTGCTTCTCCATATTAAACTAAACTGTGCCAAATTTTATAATACTCCGTCCGCGTTATTTTCATAAAAAGTGGTACAAAGGTTTTGCTTCACGTATTAATAAATAAAATAGAGATACCGGGCGCCATCGCACGTCGCGCCTGCCTCCACCCCCATTCCACCCTTGCCTATGCTCGTTGTCTGTGTACGAAGGACCCTTTCCAATTCATTCAGTTCCACGAAATACTGAGTAACTCAAACGGGTAATGAAAACCTGTGTTTCATACCATTCATAACATGAATGTCTTCGAATTTTTGGTTTTAGGACATGCCGGTTTCCTCACAATGTTTTCCTTCACCTTTTTGAGAGCAGTGGTGATGAAATAATTTACAGAAAGCAAAGCGACCGGAGAAACTAATTATGTAAAAACTGCATATTTTAGAACAAAAATGATCTTCGTGTCTTCCATAAAATACACAAGTAATTCTTTTTGTTGTTTCAGTTTTTCTCATTTACCCCGAAAAATATTTTGAAATTATGTATACTGAAACAAAGGGCTCGCAGGGGTACAGTGTATGTGACGGAAGTCGTATAACTATAGAATGTCTTTATAAACAGTGATTAGAGCTATATTTACATAGACAACACAAACAGAATTTGGTTAGATTTTACAAGCGAGAGGCTACTTATCGAGCGATTAATAATTTTAAATCTGTGATATATTCTAAGAAATTTATTTAAATGAATTATTTATTTTATAACAGCTTAAACTATCATTACAGAGTTTACCCTAATGCGATAGTTAAATATGACGATATATGATATACCGTAAAGGGCAATGTTGATCTACCTCAAACGCACAACGTATCTAAAGTATTTAATTGGATAAGGATGTATACTGTATTATTAAAAATACCTGCGTAAATAACCCATTATTTTATAGTAATATGTCAAAACTAAAAATTAGTACTGTGGATTATCCTTAGGACTTTACTGAAGACCTTAAGATATACCATTCCGTAATACCTACATTATTTTGATCTATTTTGCTTTAGTCAGCGTTAGCAACATACCTAAGTGCTTAAAAATATTATTTTTATGACATCGACATCATTACAAATCTTTAAAATTATTGGCTTACTATGAAATGCATGTATGTAAACCTCCCAGAAGAAATTCTCTAAATTATAGTAAAAACCGTATCAAAATCAGTTGCGTGGTTTAGAAGAAGTAAGCGATGAAACAGACGAAAACAGCGACTTTACTTATACTAATAAGAGATTAAAGATTATTCTCTTTACTTCCCCAACACACCACACACAACACATAAATTCCACACCCCAACTCCATGGAATATGTTCATATTCACCAACAAAAACAATACCGTCGGCCAACACCACGAACAAAATTGAACATAGGTACAACATGAAAACAAACCACAAGGAATGCATTCCCTCATTTTTAATCAAATTAAAATAAACACTAAGAACTACTTTTAGAAACGAATTAAAACCTTTGTGTCATGTCGATTGTTTACTTATTGTCTGCTGGTTCTATTGATAGGAAAATAAATACAATTAGAACGTAGAACAATGGTGTTTTTATACCCTTTGGCACTCTGGATGAATGTCTATCACCAAAACATGTTATTTGTAACGATAGAGCCTACCATAATGTAGCAGCCCTAATGATCCTTGAAAAATTACTCAGGTACCTACCTAAATATAAAATATTTCAACAATTGCACAATACCTTGAAGTGTGGGCTTCCTGCCATGCTGATCTATCTTCATATCGGAGCAGCCGGAATACCAGAACCACTTATTTCACCAGCAAAACAACAGGCCGCCGGCAAACGTCGCTGGTTGATGATCCACCGCTGGAACCGAGGCACCGTGCCTTTTTGATGACCGAAATAACCGCTGAACACGTATTTACAGAGTTTTTTATATACACTAAAGAGTTTTTGAGCCAACGCAATTGCTCTAACACTCGATTAACTAATCCTTATTACGAGTTCCGTATGAAAAGCCTCTATGGATGCAATTTCCCGGCGCGTCCGGTGCACGCACGCAGTGACGTCACAGCTCGTATGTGCCCGCCGGGAACTGCCGCTCGGGTCGCGCCTCACGCTGTCGTGTGCAACAAAACGCACTAACAGTATTAATGTCTGCACCATGAAATTCACCCTTAATTCCATTACAGATTGATTTTTTTTGAAACGGATACGCGTAGTTTAAACACTCTTACACACGGACGACACGGAGAGAGGAACACAAAGTGCTTTGTTCGCTTGCAAATATTCATTTAAACCGCTGATTTCTAGACATATCAGTAGTATTTCAGTTTCAGATGAGAACAGTTTTGTAAAAAACTTTTCGAAAAACATCTGAATTACACGAAAAAATCAGTACCCTCTAGCTATAAATGCACTTATTCAATGCATTCAAGATATCAATTAGCTGAATAATGTAATCGCAATTAAAATCTTTCCTAAGGCGGGCGGTAAATATTGATGATTGTGCAAGGATTGAACAAAACAGGGCTCGGAAACGTTATTTGATTTGAAATAACGTTTTTATTTTCCCAAATACGATCTCGATTTTAAAGAGTCTCTAACAGTTAGGTCAGTAAGGTACCTTATGTATTCATTTGACATCTTCATTGTCATCTTGAGATTAGGTCTGGGAGTTTTGTAATTCATTTGAAGTTTATGTGTTCTGTAAAAATCTATAAAAAGCTGTTGTAAGAAAGTGTACTTATGCTGCAAAAGGTATGGGAAGTAATACAGGACTTAAAAGTATCAAAAATATAGCAACGTAGCTCACATTATACTGGACAACCGGCAAAACCTATACATTTTGGTGTTTTAATTATATAATTGCTCTTTGTGCTGTAGAAATGATTTTCGGAAAACTACTACTAAATTTGAACATTTATTCATGCCAAATTTCATTTATATATATATTTTACATAATATTTTTTACCTGCATACTACTTTAGGAACTGTCAAATTTTTAGCAGATTACCGCTTATGTCAGTCATTCATTTGTCATTATGTACGAGTTTACCAATAAATGCCATTTCTTTCAATGGAGTGTCAGTGGCTGTCCATTGGAAAGTTATAATGACGCCATTATATTCGTAGATTACCAAACCTGTCAAAATCAACAATTATGAAATCAGTGATATACCATTCTGACACTATTGTAATAGCAGACTTGAGGCCCAGTGCCTCAAGTCTGCTATAACATTTTTGGCTACTACTGCATTTATTGGTAATGTGGTACATAATGACCAATGAATGACTGACATAAGCGGTAATCTGCTAAAATTTTGAAAAAAATGAAATCTGGCATGAATAAATGTTCAAATTTAGTAGTAATTTTTCGAAAATCATTTCTACTAACGGGTTTTATTATAATAATGAGAATGCCATTATAACACAATTCTATTACGAGACCATTGACCGACCACTGATCGACCATTGAATTTAGCAGATTACGAACTTTTAGCAAAATGACAATGGGATCGTGTTGGAATGTCGAATTTATAAAAATTGCAGACTTAGGCCCCTGTTCACGTAACCAACTATCGATATTTTCATAGCAGTGATGTAATTATATATGAAATGTAGTGACGGCATTTGTAATAATACATTACATAATACATTCCGTTGAATAATAATGGATATTTATGAGAAAGAGGAAAGATCTGTACGTCGATAATAGTATTATTTTAATTATGTTGCTACTAAAAGTAATTTCGTGTTACTTTTTACAATTTTAGGTATATCTAAAGTATATTTGTAGCTATGTACAAAAATAACTAAAGTTACAAAAAGTATTATCTACAATGGGATTTCTTTCCGAAAATAAAAGCGATCTTTAATACTCAACCGTTGGATAAACAGACAAAGATTTTTGTTTTTAGCATAAATTCATCCCATTTACGGAACCCTCCATTGTTCGTGGTCGGACACGAACTTGACCGCTGAAGTGAAGAGCAATTTAATCTACTTATCTTAACACTATCCCAACTACTTCTATGCTGTCTTATTTTTGTTCGTATCAAAGTCAAAGTCAAAGCATTTATTTCAAACTAGCTTTTGCCCGCGGCTCAGCCCACGTGGATGTCGGTTATCGCGTAAAAAGTACCCTACGAGTATATCCTCCATATCCCAGGCTATCATCATCATCATTTCAGCCGAAAGACGTCCACGGCTGGACATAGGCGACCCCAAGGTTCTGTGCTTCTCGCATCCAGCGGATTTCTGCGGCCTTCACCAGGTCATCGGTCCACCTTGTGGGAGGCCTTTCAACGCTACGTCTTCCGGTACGCGGTCGCCACTCCAGAACCTTCCGGCCCCATCGGTCATCTGTTCTGCGAGCAATGTGCCCTGCCCACTGCTACTTATGTTTGGCAATTCTTCGGGCTATGTCGGTTAACTTGGTTCTCCTGCGGATCTCGTTAACTTCTGATTCAATCGTGTAGGGAAACTCTAAGCACAGCCCACTCTATGGCCTTTTGGGTGACTTTCAGCCCTCTACCCCATTGTGAGCTACCAGGCTATATCTCTGCCAAATTTCATGTTGATCGGCTCAGCGGTTTAGGTGTGAAAGCGTAACAGACAGACAGAGTTACTTTCGTTTTTATAAAATTAAGTAGAAATTGTAATAATAAAAATTATGTAAAGCCATATCCCATCAAAAACATTAATGTGAAATGAGAGCCAAGTTCAATATTATGATAAATGCCATGGTTGTTGACTTCAACGACAAAAGAAGTGAGATCTGAATGGGTGGCAAGTTCAATGGTCAGTCCAGAAACTTATTTATAACATACAATATTTTACAACAACTTAAAATATTCACACCTAACAAAGACAAACAGTTCCTAAAATTGAGCTAGGGTCATGCTTCCATAAAAAATCTTAACACCGCGATTAATAAAAAAGACGTCATAGCACATCGCTCTCTATCGATTACGAAGTTACATTATAAAAGTATTATGCATGGAAATTCGTTCCTACAAATATTATGTAAGCTATGTAGACTTCCAAAAAATTTAACTTTAAGTTTGGGATCGGCTGTCATGCACAGTAATAACGATGCAAAAAAAAAAAATTACGCCCTCTACACTTTCAACACAGTTTAAAAAAATATATGATTCCACCTTTAATATTTACCTAGATAACTTTATGCCACGTTTTCTAAACCATACGAATAAGATCTTTCAAACAAACTATATCCCCTTTTCACCCTGAAAGACATAGGTTATTTATACGAATTTTCGAGTTCATCAAGACACGCAGTAAAATCAACCCTTGTAAAATTAACTACCCTATTTTACCCCTTAAGGGGTAGATTTTCGAAAAACCCTGGTACAGGTTATTCTTTGTTTTTGGTTCTAGGTATAAATACTGAGTTTCGAGTTAAACAGACCCAGCGTTAAAATTCTTCCATACAAACTTTGACACCCCCTAATAAGTAGTTTAGGAAACATTATTATTTTATTATTATTTAAAACAACAAGGAGTCCCTTTATAAATTTTCAGAACTCTAATGTCAAAATTGCGGAAGTCTCATACAAACTTCCATCCCCTAGTTTTAGAAGTTCGGGGCTAAAGTTCCAAATTTTAGATTTTTTTTTGTTGTTTGTGAACTAATACTAGCATACATACCAAATTTCAGCTTTCTAGGACATTAGGAAGTACCCTAACAATTTTGATGATCATCAGTGAGTCGGTGACGAAATCAGGGTTTCTTAGATATCAATAAAATCTAAAGTATAAGAGCTATGCAATTGATAAATGATAAACGATTTTATTTCTGTAAGTAGGTTTGTACAAACACTTTTACACGTCAATCATATTTTTTTAAACTAGATGAGGTCGGCGTTTCCTATCTGACTAATCTGAGAATAAAGGCCGAAACAAACTCACAGGTCACAGTCAAGTTCAAACATAATCTTGGTCAGATCATGTGAAGACCATGTGGATTGGTGTCTGAAATGGTCTTTTGAGGAAAGAACCACACAGATTGAGTGGATCTGTCCATTCAGTGCACGCATGTATCAGTAATTATACGGCTCAACTCGAGGAGCTCAACGATTTGACGAACAATACCAAAGAAAGGACATTTGGGTAGGCCGCATAAAGTACTCAAACTGCCAGATTAACATTAAAAACGAACTGAGAAAGATATGAAACACAAGAACAAAAATACCACATAGTCCTCACATTTACAATAATTAAAACAATAATCAGGTCAATCCCAAGCTTTTGTTGTCCTCAGTATAATCTTTAATGGTATAATAGGCTTTCAGGCTTAACTTACATTTAATAAATGACTTAAATTTATTGAGACTTAGATCTTGAACATGGCTTGGAAGTTTATTATAAAAGCGTATACATTGACATCTGAATGACCCACCTATTTTCTTGAGCTTTGTTGATGGTACAACAAATGACAATGCCAGATCCTGCCCCACCTTTCATCAATTTACAAGAAATGTAACTCAATCAAAATTATCGCATGAAATTATGACCCTTTATTACGTAACAGTTATTCTGTTACACTTGAAGATAAAAACTTAGTGATAAAAGGAATTTAAAAACCCAAAGCCTATTCCTGTGTTCGCGAGCATCACTTAGCAACGCGCATACACGCAGAACAAAACGATTTATTTTAAAATGGTATCTTTTTTTTTATGAACGGATTTTTATATGGAAGTATTAGGTTTAGATGCACTCAGTTTATGAAAATAATGTTTGTTAATACTTATTTAATATTACAATGTATGAATGTACGTTCTAATAAATATTTCGCATTTGAGTATTAGTAGGCAATGATAAGTAGGTCACTAGGTGTAACGAAACGTCATCGACAAGCTAATAGCAATGTCAAAAAATTGTTCATTGACAATCGCTCTGTTTTGGTTGCCTTTGCATTGTTGTTTGTATTTTACAGTCCCTGATCTCTCCGTGATCACAATTATTACTGTTATATTTTCACGACGACTTTTGCTTTTGTACACGGACTCGAACTCGCCTACTCGCCGACTTTTTGCCACATGCCACGGATTCTGATTATTGCTTCTATTCTGAACATTGCTTGACTTAGTTAACGATGTTGAGGTGCATGAATTGTCGCTTGTGTGTCGACAGGGTGCTCAGATATGTTGTGTCTTCATTACAATCTGCACTGCAAACTGTTCTCGCAACATGGAAGGCGTTGCAAAAGACGTTACCTAAACTTTAAGTTATCTAACCTAAATGAAAAAAAAAACTATGTACAGATTTAAACAGAAACACCAAGTGCTATAGGCATTTAAACATATTTTTAGTTATCACTAATAATTCAGCAATAGAATGCTACATTTGGCATGCTTGTAAACCAACTTTTATTTTATGGGTCAAAGCTCTATAGAGTTCCTGGCATTCTCCTTTGTGTTTGTTCCTAGTATTTATACTATAGATATCACATATTTTTTTATATATATAAAAATTATATGTTTACTAAGTTTGTTATTGACAAAATATCCCGAGAATTTTGTTTATCTGGTATAATCCAAACCTAAGTTATAAGGGTTCAAAAAAACGACGAAGCGCTTCGAGAAAAGGTAGTGCCCTTGCGCTCCGCTTTGCTTGTCTTGGCGGGAACACTACCGTGCCCCAAGAGCCTGTATCTGTCCCACCGTGCAAAGGCACAGCGAAGGCACGAAAATTAATCTTCAAACTTGCTCATAGCAGGTTGGTGATTTCAGGCTTATGTTAATTTTTATCACCATGTTTAAGATAAAGCTCAAAAGTAGGTACATAATTATGAATTCACATTGGTATTTTCCCGGTTTCGAACCCACAACTTCGTGATGAGTCTACGTCTTAAACAATGAGCGATCACTATCATGGAGTATACGAATCGGTAATTATTTCATATTATTAGTCGGTGAGTCAAAAATTTGTTATAGTTTTCTTTTAATTTTCGGTGTCCTTTAAAAAAATGTGTAACAAAGCAGTTGCAACAATAAAATAGTTAGTTAATTATTTTCAATAGGCAAAATAAAGTTATTAAAATAAAGTTATCGATAGCTATTGTCGACGTATCATGTCTTTCTCCCATCACTACTACGTACTTAATGGGTACCCAATTATAATTGATTTTTTAGCTTTATTAACGAAACGTGGAAACCTACCCGTGACATATTAAGTACCAACTGAATGAATTCGTAATTTTTTACCGTTCTCAATACGACGCTTATTTTTTTATGTTTGTAAAGTAGTCCGGTTTTGATAATTCTTTTTTTATTAGAAAGGGTATACCCCGAAGTTCCCATATAAATTTCGAAAAAAAAAAAACAACCCTAAGGGGATGATTGATTGTTTACTCACAGATTTTAATATTGAGTTGTGTATTACAAAAAGTAATCAAAAATTAAACATGTAGTTATGAATAGATTATAGCCACAAAAAAAAAAAATTATAAAAAAATTAGCCGAAAAACTGAAAAGTAAAAAATAATACTTTTTTCTAAATATATTTTTGTGGCTGTAATCTACCAAACATTCCAAATACTATTTAGTTGTTTTAATTCAGCGAGAACAATTTAAATTGTACTTTTTCAAAAACGTTTCGTTCTAACGTAATCGAAACAAATAGTTTCTTAGATATTTAATAGGAAACCGTTTCGTACAATATACCGGTATCCGAGCCCTGAACAAAAGTATAAGCGTTTTAAAAGTTTTACTTGTTATTGTCAATGTGATTGCGTATAAATAATGGATCGTGTAAGAGCAAGGGCTGATTCAGTCATGAAGCGCAAACTTATTGTAGGTGTAGAGAATGACTCTCAAAACTTAATGCATTGAATGGATGTATCATAATTGATGCAGTGACAAGCGTGAATTTATTTTGGAAGCAGTGTTCTCATTGAGGTGAGTCTATGTACCTATTTATCTGTATTTAGGATAAAATATCTTCTATCTAACAAGAGTTCCATTATTAGATAATATTTACTGAATTCTAACGAAATCTTTCATAGAGATGACAGTAAAGAAGGTAGAAAGTAAAGAAGACCCTAAGGATGACAGGTAGAAACAATTTTTTACAGTGAGATACAATTTACACAAGGATCGCCATTGCCCCACTACACGTTCACGAACATGGGAATATATACATTATATTTTATGTTTGAACGTTTCGTATTTCTTTATCTAGAGTATAAAATATTACGAATAATTATTGACAAAAAAAAGCGTGTTGAAAGCAACTTATGTTCATATTGTATCTAATAAAGCCAGTATGGCTGATCGCCATCATCCAGATTGAAAATAGCGTTTCCTTTACATCGCTATTCGAATTATCAGGAAGCATTTCGTGGAAGTTCGGTCGACAAAGGTATTCGCTGATTCAATTAATCGGTGGCTTAGCGCTTCGTACCGGCGAGCTCGACGCCGCGTCGTTGTTTCCATTCCTTGATTAATGCTACGCTATTTGCAATAGTTATTTGTTATGCAAGGCTGCATACTTGTTTTTTGGCGCGAGTACTTGTATTGAAAGCTGAGCGTAGCAAGGCTTTCAAAGGTACGAGATGCAGAATAGCTTTGCTGCCGAGCGAAACACTCAATTTTTCACCTCACTGCAGCGAGAGAAAAGCTAGGCGCAAGAAAAACAGCCTAAATAATATATTAAATCAGTGTAGCTCAATGAAGTATGATAGCATTGCATAGTAGTCTTCGAAAACGTTTTCACGGCTTTAGATGGGGCATGTCTCCATGCATTGAATAAATTGTTCGCTTTTATGTACTTTTCGCGCGATTTTTCCGGAAGTTAACTTAATTGTTTTATGTACCGCTTGCAGTAACTCTGCAGTTGTTAAATTTAAATCTTCGTCGCTGCTGGACTCGCTCATATTTTATGATTTCTTCTAATTTTACCAAAAAATCAACCAAAATTATGGAAAGCGAATCATAAAAAATTCAATTGTTTTTAGTTTCTTTTTTTTTTGTGCAGTCTTCCGGCTGGCCAGTGCAATTATTCTAAAAATGGGGGGTCGGCGCACTGACATGAAATAGTATTAATTAATTTTTAGTAGACTGGCTATTTTTTTTTTTGACTAAAAACTGTGAAATAAAAACATAATTTACAATATCAAAAAACCGGACTGCCGAAAAGTGAACTATAATTAAAAAAGATGGAAACAAGAATGAGGCAAAAGGTCTTTAAAGTTAAATTTAAGGAGATTCATCCGACTGCATGTGATTGCTTATAGTATTCAGTCTAATAGTCATCCTTTTAAAACGAGTTTCTTGTTTCCATCTTTTGAAATTAAAGTTCACCTTTTAAAACGAGTTTCTTGTTTCCATCTTTTGAAATTAAAGTTCACCTTTTAGGCAGTCTGGTTTTTTTGATTTTGTAATTTTTTTTTAAATACCTTTCTATTTCCTTTCTAATTATAAGTACGTACATTTTTGACGTACTTAGCTTCCACAAAAAGTGATAGAACGTCGTCTGTACTAGAATTAGATGTATCGGACATATTGAGTAGCGTATCCACAGTAGAGCTGTCAAGTCTGTAAGTCGCCTACGTTTAGATCGTTCATCGCCATCTGTAGTAGATGTGCTTGGTTGAATCTCGGTGTGTTCAGTAGTAGTACAATTCTCGTCACTTATTTTTAACTCTACACATTCAATTACACTAAGCTAATCCGCATACTTATTCAATAATTTTGTTTTGGATCTATTTACAGATTTTCACCAATCGTGCAGACGTTTACACAATATAAATACACGTTTCTGTAATGGGCTATATCTAACTTTTCATTAGTAATAGTATCTTGAAAAACTAGAAGTATGTGTTGGTATTTTTCACGCACACTACCACGTACAGTAGCCCATACTTCAAAGAAATGCATCCGTGCATTTTGTCAAAGTACCTGAAAAGAAAACAAATCAGTTAGTGAATTGAGTTTTTGGCGGGATTGCGTTGGAACATGTCGCACGATTTTTCATTTTCATGAAATTTCGTGAAATTTCGTGCGAATTTAATTGTATAATTTTGGTAGTGAATTATTCAATTTAGTTACGTGTGAGTGCACAAGTGTTGTGAAGGTGAAAATAGGTGAATAACGTGGACTTTAACGTGTTCCACCCAAAAACTCCCAATAGGTTGTTGTAAAGTTACTACCGCTTTACAATAACATTGACTTAACTTTGACTTGACTGACTATGACTTTTGTAACTTCGTGCCTGATATCGGGCCATTTACTTGATTGAAAAATAAAATTACTTGACATTGGCTAAATGCACAAACCGTGCGAAGCCAAAACTCAAAAAAAAAATTGTCAATTGTTTCGTAGACCCTGCTACGACAACATACCAGACGGCGTAGCACCTCATTAAATCACAAAGGTGCACCTAGGAACAGACAAATCACTGTTTTAGAAAGTATATTAATAGACCTTTTGAGAGTAGACTTAATGTCGGCTTAATCTGCACAATTTTCTAAAAGTCTACATGAAGTTTAATATCGCAGAAAAATATACAATATCAGAAGTGCGGCGCGTAGCACTTCAATAATGTAAACATTTAAACAAAATATTTACTCGTATGTAATAAATTTGCAAAAACATACCTTGTTCTTGGAATTCCATTTCACAAGGAATGTCAACACGTCAAAAAGCAATAGGCTTCTGGTAATTCTAACTTTAAAAACAATAACAAATGATTCACTGAAAACAGCGCGGTGCAACAGTGCCGATGTGTTCTCTCCGAGGTCTATAATAAGTGAAAAATACCATATTTTTTTGTGAATGGCATCTCAAAGCCTTGACTTGAGAGGCCGTAACTTCTTAACCGGACTTTCCTGTGAAGGCATTTTTAGTGATACTAAAAGCCTCCAGCCAGGGCATAAAACCTACTTAACTAAACCAACTGCACGCTGAGGGCAACCCCTGTGGGGTACGGGCCTCGGCTCAGGCGTCACTGGTGGGGGGGACAGCAAGTGGGGACAGGCTGGATCAAAATATTTTCATTATTATTATCAATCGGGGAATTTAACTCTACTGGCTCAGCTGCGGCGCGGGCTGGCACATCAACGAGCAAGGGACGGTTAACAATGCATTTTTTGGAATTATGACCTAAGGGAAGAACCACCGTGCAGCCCCGCAAACAACTCGTAGCGCATTAAAAAAAACGTAGCTATCGTAGCGGTCGTAGCGGTTCTTGCGCGTGGCGCGGGCGGCGCGTAGCCGACGCGCGTGACGTATTGCGAGCTCCGTAGCAGTGTATCCAAAGCAGCACAGTAATTTGGTGTGATAACGTAGTGTCAATTTAGCGCCAACGTAAAGATCGTCGCCTCGGTGCGTGATGTCTGAGATTCGAATCCTCAGCAGGCGCGGGACAACTTTTAGTGTTTATTAAAATGTTGATTGATTGATGATGACTCACCACACCGCAGCGGCACATGAGAAAGCGAGACTTCCGACACCAACCAATATGTCCGCCACCGTTTATGGGCACCTCCACAAGAAAAAGGAGGGTCCGTGTGTCCGGTATAATTTGATAATTAAACATAGTTAAAAAGTTTGTCATAAACCATGTCCGCTCCGAACGGGCACTGAGCAAAGAGGAGGATAAACACGCACTCGGGTTATCCACTGTCTCTTGGGTACTTTATAAGTCCGACATATTATGTACTGATGAGAGAGCATTTTTATAAACCTTTCATTTTATAAACCACATTGCCTAGCCTTTTCCCAACTATGTTGGGGTCGGCTTCCAGTCTAACCGGATGCAGCTGAATACCAGTATTTTACATGGAGCAACTGCCTATCTGACGTCCACAACCCAGTTACTGGGTAATACGATACCCCTTGGTAAGACTGGTTGTCAGACTTTCGGGCTTCTGACGACCCGTAACGACTGTCAAAGATCCACAAATGACAGCCGGGAGTAACGGCTTAACGTGCTTTCCGAGGCCCGGAGGGGTCTTGGTATGTAAAGATGGTCACCCATCCACGGACCAACCGCTGCAAGCGTAGCTTAACCTGGTCGGTCGACCCGTGCAGCTATTGTTATTTAGCCACAAGCCCCACATTTTATAAACCACATTATATGCAATAATTTAAACCACAAGTAATACTAGTCCACTGAAGTATAGTAGCAAAATTAAATACTAAATCAAAAACCGTAAATTTAAAAAATAATTATTTTCAAACAAAACAAATAGAAATTGCGCACATTTACGTGGACTCGGTAATTATTTAAGCACCCGATGGATGTTGGTTTTATGGAGGAAACTGATGAAGTGTTAAAAATGTGAAATATGACAATAAGTATGTAACTCCACGTCGTTTTTAAAATTTGCCGTTGTTAAGTAATTCATCATGACATGTTTGTTTGTCAGTGGCGCCAAAGCGCCGGACACGCCGAGTGCGCGCGGGCAAGACAAGCGTGCGTCGGCGCCGCCATGCTCCACGCCGCCAGCTGACGAGGAACCTCCTCCGCCCTCAGACGGGGATGCCACACCGGTAACGTATTAATATAATAAACATACTGTTTCTTGTTCAAATTCTGTTTAAATGTACACTTAGGGTAAAGTCATCTTCATCACCCTCATACAGAGGCTTGCCGTAGGCCGCACCAAGCTGGCTGCAAGGGAAAAGTCTATTCGAAACACTGAATTTTACCCACAAAATACTGTCGGAAGTTAACGGTCACCACATGTCACGGATAGCGTTTCATACGAGGGTGCTCCGTGGATCTTATGATTGCAAGCGCGATTGCTAAACAGTTCTTGGGTTCAATTCTCAGGTCGGGTAAAGTGTTAATAGGTTCTTCCATTAGGAATGTCTCAGTAGCAGCCCGGAGTTTGGAAGGTTCGTGGTGTGACACCTCATGTGCCTGAGCTCTCGCCGGTCGTGTCGGTTGGCCGTCTCCTCGGACTGTGAGTGCACTTGTGCACTATAATATCTCCTGCACACCTGGCTGATATCTACTGAAACCGGCCGCCGTGTTCCGTGACCGAAGTTGTGCTGGGAGCATCCGTATTCATACGAGGCTCCTAACATTAAAAATATGGTCTAAGCGATTGTTTAGTGTGCGATATGGAGCCTATCGAACGTTTGTGCGATCATGGATGACGTGTCTCCTAGACCGGGCTGTGCCCCGAGCCAGGCCTGTTGCCGCTGGCGGGCAGCGCGCCGGCCACGCCGCAGGAGGCGCGCATGGACATGCCGCAGCCGCGCCCGCTGCCCATGCCTGAGTACGGCGGCTTCTTCGCGCTGCTCACCGAGTACTTGCCCGATACCAGCCAGCCCATATCTGGCTTCCATCGGTACGTATCACCTTGACTCTCGTCTTCTACCCATATGGTAAGCAGAAACTACAGAACAACACTAATGCTTGTTTTACGTTCAAACATCAGGATACTTAGCTATTCACAAAGATTTGACAGACTATCATATCGAAAATATCACATATAGTTAACCAGGTTTTTCTTAGGTCCCCCGACAGCACACAGCCGTCGGAGGGATAGCGGTCGTCTATTTGATTTAAACTGACATAAGATTTGGTCCTATAAACGCTGTTCACAAATCTACAATTTGTGAACAGCACTTATAGGACTTCGACTCGGTATGGAAGCGTATCGAATAGTTGTGAGTAGCTATGCTTATCACATTCATACACACAAGCCGGTTGCTAGTACTATACACCCGACCTTTCTGAGAACATCACCAATAAGGACACTAATGGGGCATATTTATAAACGATGATTAAGGTTAAGAGGTGTTTAAACGTCAAAAATGTATGGGTAATCAGTCGCTAATCATTACTTAACTTTAAGCAGCATTTATAAATAAGGGCGTGTATGTCCAGGGCGTCCCCTCCCGGAGCTTCCACAGTTGCTTCTCCTTTACAAATGAATAAGGAAGTTCAATATTAAAAGGGAACACCTTAAGTATTATAATGCCGGACCCTGAATATCAAATTACGTGACATATATTCGAGATAGATTGCAACACGGCTCACTCACACACAGCACAGCTTCTAACATTTTATTAACATTATAGAATGCATGAAAAGATTATAATGCACTCTTGTTTTTTGCTCTGTTTTCAACAAAAACGCTATCTTTTTGGTTAATAACGTAACAACGACGTAGTTTCTGATGTTTGCTTATTTTATTATACGAAGTAATGTAACGTCTGTTGTAACACGTAACGGCCCAAGAAAGCGCTGTAAAAATCTGCACCTTCCTTTAACCATAGACGTTTCTAAAAGATAATTAATGATTAGCGACTGTTTAACCATAGTTTTTGGACGGTTAAAGCGTCTCTTAACTTTAAGCATTTGTAAATAAACCCCCTATTAATTACGTGAGACGTCCGGGCGTCGGGTAACAGTAGAGATGGTTCCAATACGTGTCATGTGCAGATGTAACGTGGCGGTGATGCTGCTGTGTGACGTGGTGCTGGACGGCGTGGAGCTGGACTGGTCCATCCACGTGCCACTCATGCTGCACATCGTCTTTTTGGGAATGGACCACACCAGGTAACGTACAGCTAATTGAATTAGAGTATGTGAAAATCCGGGTTATATAGTTAATAGTTCGAAATGGTTATTTAGAAGCGTTGATCAGTGGTGTGGCCATATCACACCACATTCTAAGCCTAATACGGAACACAACACGGAGTTGGATATTAATCTTATCATTGATGCACTCTATTGTGTAAGAAATAAACTATATCAGGTTTTCGAATTGTTTATTTTATTTGACTGTATAATTCAGTTTATTTTCATTTATTGTTGACTTAATACAATGTTTTTTTAATGAGTTGTATTGCAATATGTAGTTAGCTAGCGACATCGACAATTCATATTATTTTTGCCAGTCTAACCGGCAGCAAGTTCGTCATGCTCCCTTAGATGTCACTGTTTGCGGTAGCATCGGGGGTCGGGTTGCCTCCTTCCCTCAAATATGGCGAGGGGGTAATGACTGATCTTTGCGTTATGCTCGTGAACGGTTGCTGCTTGTTTGTGGTGACTGGTCGTCTTGCTGACCATGATTTTGTTATTGTTAATTGCATTAACTTTTTATTAATTTTATTCCAGAGGTCCTAGTTTAACTTTTCTTACTCCAAGCTATATTTACATAATGCAGAATTGATATGTAAACGGGCACGACCATTATGCCTGGAGGCTTTTATTTAGATTGTAAGTTCTGTTTACGTTTCTTTTTTGTTTATAAATATCTATTTTCACTTGAGTACCTATAGTTTTCAATGTTTTGTTGGTATATTGGCGTGTGCTAACTGACATATTGCAAATTTTATGGTTTTTTTTTTTATGTTTCAAAGTCAAAGTCATTTATTTCAATTAGTTATTAATACCTACTATTGTATAAAATCAAGTTCTTCTAACTTAACAGACAGCTGGACTTCTTCCCAGCTAAAGCACTAGGAATTGGTGAAGGACGGGCGTTATGGGAGGACTGTTATTTTTATGAAATATTTTTGAATAAATCTTTCCTTTGGACATTTTGAACAGAATAATATCCTCAAAGGTTCCAAAGGAATAAACTTTTTCTTGTATGTTACATAGACTTTGGTTCCAAAACTTGTAAAGGGCCCCTCCATAATGTCGTCACGCTGATGTTATGACTGTTGAAGCTCAGTCCTTGTCACAGGTCATACTTGCTTGGCTACCTCTGGTGTGAGGTCACATACTTGTGTGACCACTTCTGGTCTGAGACATATTTTGAGGTTCAAGAAAATCACTTACTTGACAATATTAAAACTATTACAAAAGTCAGTATAATAGTTGGGCGCTGTTTAGAAACTAAACATACATAGTTTATGTATGTTTATTTTTTGTAAAACGCCCAACTATAATTACTTTTGATTTGTAGGTAGATAAAAATAAACAACTCAATGTTCGCTTGATACACGAGCTCCAACATACAATCGAAATACCGACAAGCGAAGTTGGATGTGGCTTGAAATTATTGTAGGGAATGTGATTTTTAATGATGTGTTGTTTGACTAGTTTTTTTTTAATAAGTTGGATTCTGTGATATAATAGGTCTTTACCTATGAAATTGCCGTTTTGTATGAAAAAATTTAAACGAATTTTTTTCATGAATTTTTTATTTGTATTAATCGAAGTAATCACCCATGCAATCAATGCATCTTTGCCATCGCAGTGGCAGTTTATTGATGCCCTTCTTAAAGAAATCAGCTGGACGGGAGGCAACAAATTCTTCAAAGGCATTTTGTACTGCCTCTCGGGTATTAAATTTTTATCCCGCCAAGAAGTTATCCAAATTCTGGAAAAAGTAGTAGTCTGTAGGCGCAAGGTCTGGTGAGTAGGGCGGATGACGGAGAGCTTCCAACCCCAGTTCTTGCAACTTGGAGACCGTCTGCTGTGCAGTATGAGGTCGCGCGTTGTCGTGCAGGAGCAGCGGAGACGAGCGATTGACCAATGCTGGTTGGAGATGCGCCAGCTTCTCCATCATTGTGTTCAGTTCTTCACAGTACACATCTGCAGTAATGCTCACCCCGTTTGGTAAGAAGCTGTGATGAATCACACCGGCGCTAGACCACCAAACAGTGACCATCACTTTTCTAGGGGTAAGTTTTCGTTTAGGGCATTGTTTAGGTGCTGAACCAGGATCCAACCAACTTGCTGAGCGCTTACGGTTATCAAACAGAATCCATTTTTCATCGCAGGTAACAATGCGGTTCAAAATTCCTTCATTTGTGTGTCTGTTGAGCAGTGTAAGGCACGTCTCGACGCGTACTTCGCGCTGGCGATCATTGAGTTCGTGGGGCACCCATTTGTCAAGCTTTTTTACCTTGCCAATTTGACGCAAATGGACCAATATTGTTTTGACGCTAACGTCGAAAGCTGCTGCTAATTCAGCCGTAGATTGTGTATCATCAGCTTCCACAATCGCCTTTAATTCGTCATTGTCGACCAAAGTCTTCGGACGACCGCGAGGTTCATTTTTCAGGTCGAAATTTCCAGAACAGAAGCGAGCAAACCAATAACAGGTGGTGCGTTGGTTTGTAGTGTTAGCTCCGTAAACGTCGTTGATGTTGCGTGCCGCTTGTGCCGCGTTGCTGCCACGACGGTACTCATATTCCATAATTACTCGAATTTTTAACGTATCCATGATGACAAAAAAGATTGAAATGCGATGAAAATGTAACACTAATCAATAAAGAAATGACTACTTTTAGAAAAAAAAATCCATGTTTTTAAAATAAAATTAATTTGAAATTAGAATTCTTAGCCAAACAAAAATTATTTTGATTTGAAATGGCCAGTACTGCAGAACGGCAATTTCATAGGTAAAGACCTAATATTTCGGTAATCTACTATATAAAAATAAGTCGGGTTTTCCTTCCTGACGCTATTACTCCAGAACGCATGAACCGATTTCCACGGTTTTGCATTCGTTGGAAAGGTCTCGGGCTCCGTGAGGTTTATAGCGTAGGTAGGGTAGGGATTCTGTATGAATGACTATTGGACGGACAGGACAACGTCTGTCAGGTCAGCTAGTTTATTATATAATTTGGATCTTTCATACTGAACACTTTTTTCCCGTGGTTTGCAATTATAAATAAAAATTCTTAATACTTAAGTATTGTTGATGGAGTTGGTATTTTTTTATTGTTTCGTTAAATTGCATTCATACATTGGACGTCACGAACGACCTTGTCACAAGATGTCACACTTGCTACCCCTTAACGTGTGACATAGTTGATGGATGACCTCCAATGAGCCAGTTGGTGATTGTGTGCAGATGGATAGTCCACCAGCACTGCCGGCAGCTGCTGCTGAACCTGCTGGTGGCGGTGGCAGCGCACCACGACCACCTGACGGTGGCGCGCGTGCTGCTGGCCAGCCGCAGCCAGCAGCTCGGCCTGGGCGTGCCGCAGCCCACGCTGCCGCTCGTGCCACACAATTTTACAGGTAAACACCCGTTGTTTATGCGAAAAGCGCTAGGGTAGCCCGAAATTGAAATTCTCTCACATTTGTTTTTCAATTTGCAGTAGGCTTAGCGAACCGTAGAGAAGCGTTTTGTCGACAGAAGAGTAGACAAAAAAATTACGTTTCCATGTAGACAATTGACAGTTTTGCACCGAGAAATGTAGACAAGCGATTTCTATTCTACGGTATAGTAGAAATAGAAAGCATCACGCTATGTCTGCTGGTAGATGTAGGTTATAACTCGTAGGTCGAATAAAATATGATTCGTGACCGATTGGCTTGTAATGTTATGATTTAATATCATTAGTAGAACTGAGAGAGTAATTAGATTTAGATTGATGATTTAATATTTATACTTGTGTAAGTACATAAGTATATTTATTAACGTAAACACTGCCGCTTTACAATATATTTTGATTAAACTTTGTGCTATAGTGCAGTTAGAAATGAACTAATCAATGTTATTCCTCCACAGAGCCTGATGCAGCTTTCGACAAATACCCGCTATGTGGGCACTCCCCGCGATCTCACGCACGCTCGCTGAGCTCTGACCCGCAAGTGACTCCTGAGGGTGAGTCTATACTTTATTGATAACAGTTTCGACGCTTTAGTAGCATTTTGTTGGAAAAGTAAAAACTTGATTAACTTGTTGGTACCGGGATCATCTGTTATCACTTGGTCGTAAAAGTCATAACCTGACTAACCTGTACCGGGATCATTTGCTGTTAACGCATTGGTTATAAAAGTCATGGAAGTCGGAAATTTAAAAATCAAGTAAACGGGCACCGGGATCATCTAGTATCACAAAAGCCAAAATCTGGTCAAATGGTATCGGGATCATCTGTTATCATTTTTTGAAATATTGGTTGCAGGCGAATGTGATAACTACCCGTCGCTGCCAGTGATAGTAACAGGCGAGGTGGAAAGCGAGGCGCCGGCACCGGAGCCGGTCCCGGTCGAGGTCGAGGCAGCCGAGCTCCCGGTCGCTGACGTCATCAAGTCGCTCGTGCACTTCCTCGCCAACCGGCCCATGCTCATGCCGCTATGGCAGTACGAAGACATTACTGCTAAAGGTATGGGATTTCAGTGATGCGACGCTTCCAACTATTTAAGGGGTATCTAATAATTTTCATTTGCGAAAACATGTAATTGATCACTATCCACGTGGTTTTCGAAAGTTCTGATTATTCTGTAATAACACTCAATCTTTGTTACATACCACATGTTTTGCTCTGTATGTTGCGCAGTATGGACCCTGCGCAGCTGTCAGCAAATGGCGACGCTGCTGCGACACGTGCTGCGCGTGTTCCGCGAGTCGCTGCCGCACGCGCTCATCTCAGAGCGCTGGGCACAGACCGCGCTGCAGCTGGGCCTGTCCTGTCCGTCGCGCCACTACGCGGGCCGGTCACTACAGGTATACTTATCACCTGGACTCTCCCACAGGAATGAAAAATCTATACACATTATTAATTAAAGTTGGTCTGTCTATGCAACCATGTTGTTCTTATAAGCTACGCATCCTAATTTTCATGTAGTTTTTGTAATTATTTAGATAAATGATTCCGGAAGATTTATGTGTATTACTATTAGAGCTCGGATAATCGGATGCATATTTACCAAAAGTATATTTTTTAGTAACGAAAGTATGGAAGCGACTTCTTAAAATATATGTTTTGTGAATAAATCCCGGGATGCCAGGAACACCGGGAATGCATAACTATAATCAGTTCCAGTATCTATGGAAGCCTGCCTGACTTGTTAATTATTAGGATTGCGTAACTATTCATATTCATATTTACCTTTTTTAAACTATCCCCGATGCAAATTATGTGTATGTAGGATGTAAGTCTGTAAGAGACGGGGTGGTGTGTGTTAGTTAAAATGTATTTTTATATTAAATTATAATTTTTCGATACATAAACATATATTAGCCAACATCTCAACTTTAGTTAATATGCATCCGATCATCCGATCTCTAATTACTATACATGAATCTCAAACTTAAATATAACGAAGAAATCCCGAAAGTTTTTGTGAGGTCGTCAATACGACGACTACGAAAAATAAATAAATCTCCGCTGAATATCGAATTCTAAAATTCAAGAATAATAAGATCAATTTGACACTGAACATTCTGTGGTTTGACGTGAAGATTATTCCGAATATTGCGACCTTAGAATACGGACAGCACGTGCAATACCTGCAATACTCCTCTCTATCTCGTTTCAATGAGACAAACACAAAAGCTTATCATGTTGTAACGGCACCTCATATTTCTCAATCGCAGGTGTTCCGCTTCATCGGCGTGGCCATGACCGGGCGCATGGTGTCCGACATCCTGTCCCGCCTGGTGGAGACCGTGGCTGAGCAGGGCGAGGACATGCAGGGCTATGTCACCGAGCTACTGCTGACCTTGGAGGCCGCGGTGGACTCGCTCGAGTCCAACTTCAGACCTCTCGACTACATGAGAGACATATTCAAGTCTACACCGAATCTGAACAACAAAGATGGGGGCCAGCCCACCAATGGGAGCCCATATACTGCGGGTAAGTTCCATTAAAACAAAAATGTTTTGTGTGACTTTACTATCTTTTTTTTTTATTATTATTATTACACAAATAATAATAAAATTCATCGCGTAGATGTAGTGTGTGATATGGTGTTTGTTAATAACTGGGCACTGAAACTAGATGGCGTTAGTTAGCGCCATCTAGTTTTAGTTCCCTGTTATTAAAAAAAACTTGGAAACTTACACCTAACTTTTTACGGTGTTTTCGAAGCAAAAGTTAGTATTCCGTGAAGAAGTTTTTTATCAAAATATCCTTAGAAATAAACAAAATTAGAGTTATTCATGCTCACTAGACAGTTTTGTCATCTTTTATTGGCATGCTATAGAAATGGTTGGTAACCCTCTGGTAATGTTTGTCCGTAGGCAAGCGCTCCCCGGGCGTGTGCGTGGGCTGCGTGAGCAACCACACGCGCAGCACCAGCTACTCCGTGTCGTACTGCCTGCGCAAGAACAACGCGCCGCCGCCCAACGCCGACAAGCAGGCGCACGGTGACTATCACACATAATCTATCCCTCGCAGACCTCAGCCATCGCTTTCACCAGGCGACATTGAGGTCAAAACACGCCAAGATCCGAGAAAAATACCCTTCTCGCATTTATCTTCCCCAGAGCTGTATGGTACATCCACATGTTCGGTTCTAATTATTTATTTTTCAAAAGAACACAGGTACCTTAGGCAAATTCCAATATCACTTTGCCCGACCTGGGCATCGAGCCCAAGACCCCATGCTCAGGAGTTGCGCTCGCGGCCACGAGACAAAGTACCTAGGTATCAAAATAGGGACAAAACAAAAAAAAAATGTTGAATTTATCCATGATAATAATTGAAGATTTCTTGAAAACTTTTTCTACATAGGTAGGCTCAACGTCTTTACTTCAAATTCAAAATGACTAATTTAAAATACCTTCGACAAATAAAAATCTTATTAAATATTTTTATTATAATTCTCTTATAAATACATAATCAAGGAATGCGGCAGAAGCAGCTACATTTTGTTTATGTCTAGCCCATCCAAGATACCAAACTATGGTCACGACATGAGCACAACATCGGAGTGTGCGTCAATTAACAAGACAATTACAGCAATATTCTCTAATGCCCACTAAACCAGAAGTCAAAATGTTTGCATAATATAGTTTCCTCCCAATATGTCTTTATACTTAACACACAGAATGGAAGACATTTTGCCACATCCGATAGAACATCCAAAAAGTGATGCAATACCAAGTCCAATATACGAAAGCCAAGTCAACCAGAATAGAAGATCCAATCGGTGTCCGAAAGCAATGCATAACATCAACTAAGTCAGGAAAAAATAAATACAAATCAGCAGCGCAAGGGAGCAGTGGTGGCCGAGTGGAAACGGCCGCGACTTCCGAGTTATAGGGCGCAGGTTCAACACGTGTAAATAGTTTCATCACCACTGCTCTCAAACGGTGAAGGAAAACATTTTTACGGAAAACGCCATGTCCGAGAACCAAAAAAGGAGACATGTGACATCTACCAACCCGCACCGAGCCTGCGTGGTGGATTACGGCCTACTCCCTCTCACAGAGAGGAGGCCTGTATCCCAATAGTGGGAACATTATAGGCTAATTATGCTAACACAAAATCACACAGAACACAGAGTCGACGCCAAAACTACAACACAGACCGCGCTTGAATTCGCTACACCAACGATACACGGTTGCCATTATAAGGGCCTTCATTCATGAATGCCATTTGAAGTCTATCGTATGATTCTTCCAGTTTCAGGCGACACTTGAAATCGTAAAAATCATTGCGCGAAAATGTTCCCGGCGCAGATCCATTTTTGTATGAGACACGATCATTTAAATTCGCTCGCAAACAATGTGGAGGGAAATTTTGAAATTGGAACGAACCTATTTTTACTTACAAATAATCAAATCAAATTATTTATTTGAATAATACAGGTAGGTATAAAAAGATGTTACAAATAAATATAAAGTACACTGTATCATTACCTAATAAGATGTGTAAATATTTACATCATCGATAATCTAATTGTATATTATTAAAATAGCATTACTAAAGTATTATCAATTAATCATATTTTCAAAAAATATTTTATCTGGCCAGTCTCTCATACATAATAGTACATTATGGTACAAGTGTGTAACATTGGTGATTATCGCTGAGGCGCCATTGAGACCCGAGCCGTTAGGCGAGGGTCTTAAGAGAGCCGAGGACGATAATCATCAATACACACGTGTATCATACGACGTTTTTCAACACACTTGCGAAGAAAATAATACTACAAAATCATCATCATCATCATCATCATCATCATCGTCATCGTCATCACCATCGTAATCGTCATCGTCGTCGTCGTAATCGTCATCGTCATCGTAATCGTCGTCATCGTCATCGTAATCGTCATCGTCAACGTCATCGTCATCATCATCGTCATGTCATCTTCATCGTCAACGTCGTCGTCATCGTAATCGTCATCGTAATCGTCATCGTCGTCATCGTAATCGTCATCGTCATCGTCAACGTCATCGTCATCATCATCGTCATGTCATCTTCATCGTCAACGTCGTCGTCATCGTCGTCATCGTAATCGTCATCGTCATCGTCAACGTCAACGTCATCGTCATCATCATCATCGTCGTCATCGTCATGTCATCTTCATCGTCAACGTCATCGTCATCATCATCGTCATCATCATGGTCGTCATCGTCATGTCATCTTCATCGTCAACGTCATCATCATCGTCATCGTCATCGTCATCATCATCATCATCGTCGTTGTTTTTAAGAACAAAGGAACTCAACCAATTAAAAAACAACCTATAACTCACTAAGAACAAAGCAACTCAACCAATTCTATAACTCACTAGTGAATAATAGTAATGAAAAAGTCACAGTTTGATAATAGGTGTCATTATGTGCCTAATTGCGGTGAAATTAGAGCCATTTTATGAGCAAGTGTGTTGAAAAAGATTTTTCAACGAGTTATAGCTTTTTTTTATTGGTTGAGTTGCTTTGTTCATACAAAGTTTCGATACAAAAAAGGTCGTGCTCAATAGTACAAATAAATTAATATACCTATTGCTTGCTCATTTCATGCAACTTCGTAATTAAATAGATAATTTCAACTTGTACGTTTTTAATATAAAACTTTCACTCAAATATAACTTTTGTTTTTTTCTGTAATATAGAAAACTTTGAATTCCCCATTTTGTACGTGGCTAAAGCCCTATCCTCGAAAAGCAAAAAAAAAGAAACGTCATTCTTTTAGGCCACGTTCCGAGTTACAATAATATCGATTTGACCGCGCTTACTCACGACGTCCCGCGAATCGTCATGGATGACGTCATGACATGCGCCATCTTGTCAAAAATGACAGTTTGTTAAGTCACATCGAATCTTTAGTTAATTTAGATTTATTTGAAATAGTGCTACTATCTCAGAAGAAAAAATGTGTGGTGTATACAAGTTTAATATGGTGAATATATGTTTTAACGTTGAGTGAACACTTTTATCGCGATCACGAGCGTTTCGTATTGATGACAAAAATGACGGTTCTTAGCTGTCAGAATCGTGATAGGTAACTCGGAACGCAAAATATCGATGTGAGCGCTCACAGCGTTATTTTTCTAATTCGGAACGCGGCCTTAGTATAAGGCCGATCACCATTGTAAGATGCGCGCGCATTGGAAAACTGATTGCTTTTTCCCGCCATTGGCAGAAAAAAAATCTCAACTCGTTTTCACTCTTGAAATTATAGTTATTTATTCATTAAAATCACTACAAGTACTAGTTATAAAGAAAATTATTTATGTTGTAACACCGCCCGTTATAAGATGTGAAGCCCTTAACGTTATGGAAAGTTTACTACCTAAAAACTCGAAGGACAAAATGATTTTTAGTATTATTTTCTTCACAAGTGTGTTGAAAAACGTCGTATGATACACGTGTATATTGATGATTACCGTCCTCGGCTCTCTTAAGACCCTCGCCTGGCGGCTCGGGTCTCAATGGCGCCTCAGCGGTAATCACCAACGTTATACACGTGTACCATAATGTACTATTTTTCGCAATACTTTCTGAGTGGCCTGCTATATGTCATTATGAAAGCTCTCTAGCTTATAATGTAACGTACCTGAATATTTACGCGACAACAAGAGTCCCCGTGATCCTGTGACGTATTATAATATTCTTTACCGCAACGTACAAGCAACATACTTCAGTAGGTATGTTCTTTTGTTGAGCGAAGAGTAGAGTAAAAAATTAAAATGAATATCCCTTAAAAATAGCAAATGACCTTTTTAATCATATTTATGTACTTACTAGCTTTTGCCCGCGGCTTCGTTCGCGTTAATTTAGAACTTGACAATCAATTCGGGTTGTACTTTGCTTGTTATAATATAATTCAATCATGATTCGGAAGACCCGTGGCGTCATCTATTATCGTATCTTATTGTTGTTTTCCTCGGGACAGTACGTTTTTGCAGGATGAAAGCTCAGAATACAGAAAGTACCAGAAGCCCCGTTCAACTGATATTGCAAGCTGCAGGCTGTGTCCAAAAACAAAACCATTGACCCCCGCTCGCCTCACTTCCCACCCGCGTAATATTGCTAGCTTAGACATTATTTTCCCATTTTCGGGGTAAATGGTGAGAGTATTGGGGGCATGAAAATAATAAAATCCAAATTTTACTGTCCTTTTCTATATATGCATTAATACATACGGTTTGCTTTGATAACATTATTTTTTCAAGTCGTTTAAAATATTTTTATAGTAGTTTTATACATACTACAAGCCCTCAGTTGGTAATAAAAAGAAGGGAAATCATAACTCTTGAATTGGCAACACGTACAATTACAAGATGGACCCATTTCTGACGATGACAATTACAAATTGAACAAATAATTAAATAAGGCAATAACTGAATGCGCTACTTGCACATGAAATGTGATCCCATCCAATTTTTGTTTTAGCCCGGCTGAATTTTTAGAGGTGGGAACGACACAAGACGCATAATTCAAATAAATTTAACACCGGTAAAACACGTCGCGCGATACGACAGTCACAGAGTGACTGATCGGCTGCGCGTCAAACTACTCCATTTAAGAGTAGTTTTTGTGGCTTCAGTATTAGGCGCTCTCACGGCTTCTGGTTCTTTTTGTATTCTGAGGATGAAAGCTACCCTATGTCCGTTTCTGTACACCTGATATCATATATAAGGTGTAACAGACTAAACGCATAACCTAAAAGTAGTTTGTTCCTAACTGACTAGTGAGTCGATTTCAGTAGTATAACATAGGTATTTTTTCAAAAAATGTTTTTTTCCGTACCTACCACTGATTGACCCAAAGAAAATTTAATCTTATTTCAAAGCAATAAGACTTAATTTTAAATGCTTAAAGCAATGTTTGGGTCAACACGTTTTTCTTAATACTAACAGTTAGCTTTAAAAAAACAAGTTTTGGTTATTGTATTATGCTTTTAACTCAACACTATAATTGTGGTGTATGAGGTTTTGCGCATTTAACGTTACACGTATGCAAAATTTTAGGATGATCGGTTCCTTGGTTTAAGCGTAAAAAGGTAACAAACTTACTTGCACATTTATAATATTAGTTAGTATTAGGAAATTAGAATTCGTTATTATTGCTCGGCATTTGTGGTGATTACGTTAATTTTTATGTTAATCCAGTAGAGCGCGCCCGTCCATGCAGCGAAGCTGCAAAGGGCGTGTGTTCGAACCTGTGCCGGTCACGCTCGGCGCAATCCCTCAAGCTGCTCGGTGACAGCGCTACACAGGTACTTATCTTAAACTCAATTAACGAAAATATTTGGAAATTCGTTCCAGTGTCCCTTTAGTTATTGATTGCTTTACTTGTAACATTTGCTAACCAGACATTCTGAATTGTTTGATGGATAACATTTCCCAAAGCTCTTCTCGTAGATATAACTGTAACATGTCATTTCTAAAGCACTAACGTCCGCATTGTTTCTGTGCAAGCTCCCGAGTGCATTGTTGCAGGACGACAAGCTGACGATCCTGGCGACGTTGTTCTGGGTAGGCGCGGCGCTGCTGGAGTCGGACTACGAGCACGAGTTCTTGCTGGGCGTGCGCCTGCTAGCGCGCGTCATGCTGCGCCTGCCGCTGGACCGGCCTGACGCGCGCGAGCGGCTCGACCGTACGCAGCCGCACACCTCGCCCTCGCTGCACGCCCTACTGCTCAAGGTAACACTATCATTATCATCACCATATCCGTTTCCATCATCACCATCACTACCATCACCATCTTCACCACCACCACCATCACCACTATCATCATTGTCATCACCACGATCGTCACCAGCATCATCATCATCCTCCTACCCTTTCGTAGCGCATTCACAATAAAACTCGAATAATGTAAAACCCTTATTAAATAATATAAAACCTTTACTAAATAATTGCAATGTAACTTTATATCTTACTTTACCGATATGAGTTACATCAATGCAATACTTGACTAATTGTTTTACGTCGATGGTGAATTTATATCTCACCTTATCCTAATTTATTTGGGATCCACGCAACATGCTTTCTTCCAAAATTCTCTTTTAGTCGTTAATTAATTAAAAATAAAGTTTAAAAAGTTAAAATTTCCAAAAGACTTCCGAAAGAATTTTACAAATGTTTGCCTTTGATTTGGTAAATAACCTCTTTTTTAGCATTTTAAATAAACATAAAACATTCAAAATATTTAAAGTAGCAACATTTGTTGTCAGTGATCCCCTCAACTGTTAGTATGTTCCCTTCCAGGGCTGCACGCACCCCAACACGTACGAACCGGTGGTGGGTGTGCTGGTCGACATGATCCCACTGCTGGAGCTGCCGGTCATCGACCCCACGCAATCCCTCGCCTTCCCCATGACCGTGGTGGCGCTGCTGCCCTACATGCTGCTGCACTACGAGGACGCCAACGAGCTCTGCGTGCGGGCAGCCTGCCACATCGCGCAGGTATACACTCAACAAAAATTAACACAATAAAAAAACAGATGGACCCATAAAAGCTGTTTTTTTCTTCTAAAACTTGTTTCGGAATTATTCCATACAACCTCTTACGTACGTACAAGCATTTCCATCACAGCACGGCCGCAAGCTGGGACCTGCTGGGTACTGAAATCATATTGAAATACTTGATGCAAATACAGTAAATGTCATGGTGGCCCAGTGGTTAAGGCACGGTCGGTTGTGTGTTCGAATTTGGGCAAGTTTCAATGGAACTTGTTGTATTTTTTAAGTTTATGTTGGTCGTCACCGATATCGGTAAAGAAAAAAAACATCGTGGATTTATATTTAAGTACTTATAAGTGTACAATCACCAGCCCGTCTTGAGCAAACGTAGTGATTATAACTCATATCTTTCTGTATGAGAAGAGACTTGTGCTTTGCAGTGGGACAGTAATAGGCTAGTATAATTATTTATTTATTCTAGAGCCCATTTGTTAATTCAACATATACTAAACGAGTGACGTAATTAGTTCACAGCCGAGAAGAGCAAGAAGCTTGAGAACCTGGGCACGGTGATGACGCTGTACTCGCGGAGGACGTTCAGCAAGGAGAGCTTCCAGTGGACCAAGTGCGTGGTCAAGTACCTGTGGGACACCTACTCTCACCTCTCGCAACAGATGCTGGCCTTCCTCGTCGAAGTCCTGGAGAAGGTAACATTTGCTGAAAATATCCCGCTTGTGGTCTTCTATTAATTTTACAAATTCGGAAAAGTTGTGAACATTATAGCCAAAAATGTTAACGATTTCACTATTAAATTTCAATAGAAACAGTCATTTACAATAGGGAACAAATAACAAAAGTAAACAATACAGAAAAAAATACTAGTAATAATAACAAATAACAATCAAATAATACACAAAAGTAAATAATACACAAAAATGAACTAGTAATAATAACAAATAACAATCAAATAATACACAAAAGTAAATAATACACAAAAATGAACTAGTAATACTAACAAATAACCACCGAATAACATTGGCACAAAAAACAACTCATCTTTCATTCATCATCTGTAAAACCCGGCAACCGAACACTCATCGATTCCTAAACGGATGATGTACTTAAATACATATTTCAATATGCAGGAGCACGCTCACGCTCACGAGTGGGCGACCTACAAAACTGAAAATATTTCAAATTAAAAATTAATTTCCATACAGTGGATTTTTGGCGTGTACCATGTAAATCCTCAAAGAGCACAAATGGTATCAAATAAATGAATAACCAAACTCCGTTGAATTTAAATTGTGTAAAAGGTTTATTACAAAAAAAACAATAGTTACTGCTTGACCCAATAAAAAGAATCATTATAGAACTGATAAGGGAAATGCGCTGAGGTAGCGCGCCTGAAGGGCACCTCCGGGTTTTTTTTTTTTGTGTGGGCCATCATCAAATAACTTCTCCCGCTCTGGGTGGAGCAGGAGGGCGTGTCAGACTTTTACTGAGTAAAACCCATCCGTGTTCCTTCAGTAGCCTGTGTCAGGGGTGGCGCTATCCGCACCCCTGGCTGGAATCGGGCCTTGCGGAACCCGCCACCGTCGGGTTGTATGTGGAGTAACATATGATTCAGAACGGCTACAAATATGGCTTTACAGGATTATAATAATTAGAATAAGCAATCCCACTCTTAAAGTAGAATTGGCCTCAAATGTCATGATTTTATGGAATAGTCATACACTATCATAATATCAACTAAGAGAGATGTATCAAAGATTTTTATGATTATAATAGGTCTTTACCTATGAAATTGCCGTTTTGTATGAAAAAATTTAAACGAATTTTTTTCATGAATTTTTTATTTGTATTAATCGAAGTAATCACCCATGCAATCAATGCATCTTTGCCATCGCAGTGGCAGTTTATTGATGCCCTTCTTAAAGAAATCAGCTGGACGGGAGGCAACAAATTCTTCAAAGGCATTTTGTACTGCCTCTCGGGTATTAAATTTTTTTCCCGCCAAGAAGTTATCCAAATTCTGGAAAAAGTAGTAGTCTGTAGGCGCAAGGTCTGGTGAGTAGGGCGGATGACGGAGAGCTTCCAACCCCAGTTCTTGCAACTTGGAGACCGTCTGCTGTGCAGTATGAGGTCGCGCGTTGTCGTGCAGGAGCAGCGGAGACGAGCGATTGACCAATGCTGGTTGGAGATGCGCCAGCTTCTCCATCATTGTGTTCAGTTCTTCACAGTACACATCTGCAGTAATGCTCACCCCGTTTGGTAAGAAGCTGTGATGAATCACACCGGCGCTAGACCACCAAACAGTGACCATCACTTTTCTAGGGGTAAGTTTTCGTTTAGGGCATTGTTTAGGTGCTGAACCAGGATCCAACCAACTTGCTGAGCGCTTACGGTTATCAAACAGAATCCATTTTTCATCGCAGGTAACAATGCGGTTCAAAATTCCTTCATTTGTGTGTCTGTTGAGCAGTGCAAGGCACGTCTCGACGCGTACTTCGCGCTGGCGATCATTGAGTTCGTGGGGCACCCATTTGTCAAGCTTTTTTACCTTGCCAATTTGACGCAAATGGACCAATATTGTTTTGACGCTAACGTCGAAAGCTGCTGCTAATTCAGCCGTAGATTGTGTATCATCAGCTTCCACAATCGCCTTTAATTCGTCATTGTCGACCAAAGTCTTCGGACGACCGCGAGGTTCATTTTTCAGGTCGAAATTTCCAGAACGGAAGCGAGCAAACCAATAACAGGTGGTGCGTTGGTTTGTAGTGTTAGCTCCGTAAACGTCGTTGATGTTGCGTGCCGCTTGTGCCGCGTTGCTGCCACGACGGTACTCATATTCCATAATTACTCGAATTTTTAACGTATCCATGATGACGAAAAAGATTGAAATGCGATGAAAATGTAACACTAATCAATAAAGAAATGACTACATTTAGAAAAAAATGTTTTTCCATGTTTTTAAAATAAAATTAATTTGAAATTAGAATTCTTAGCCAAACAAAAATTATTTTGATTTGAAATGGCCAGTACTGCAGAACGGCAATTTCATAGGTAAAGACCTAATATTATAATTCTGTACATCAATATTTGTTACCGCCGAGAACCATATTTATATCAATATACAACCTGATACCGATCTGCAAATTACAAAAAACGTAAGATAGTTTTAATTTTGCGAGCTACCTGACGCTTTCGCCTTAATTAAACCCACAACCGCAGCACAATCGTGTTGGTAATATCGTGAATAAAGCCCCTGCAAAGCTTTCACTTCATATTAAAGTCGAGTGAAGTTAGCTGGGGTTACGCTAAAAACACTGTAATTTTATTTTCCTCATAATACCTCTTTTGGTTTTTTTTTTCTTTATTGGAGTTTGTACTACATAATATACTGTTACTAACAACCTCAAGGTTCAGTTCAGGTTTCTTTTCTTCAGGAAAGATATTGTATTATAGAGACTAAACGTTCAATGTTTTATTATAAACATTAATATCTGGATGGCCGAGCTTTGCTCGGTTATTTTTTGTTTGACGTTTTCTAAAAATGAATCCTAGCTAGATCGATTTATCGCCCCCGAAACCCCTTGCATACTAAATTTCATGAACATTTTTAGAGTTTTTTCCGAAATTCAGATTATATATATACTCATATGTATAAATATATACGAATTGTTCGTTTAAAGGTATTAGGTTAGATTATCTTTGTGACCAAAAAATACGTAAATCTATCAAATGCAAGCCATAGTCTTCCAAATCGACACTGCAACAAGTACTTGATTTGTGAAAATATGTCACGGGCTTAACTGACTTAAGATCACGCCTTTTTATCGCGAAGGGCGGTACTGAGTTATTTATCTCTGCTACTAATTACGACTGCATTTAAATTACATTTCATCCAATCATTTCAAAACGTACATTTTGAGAAACATTCATAACTTCACACCGTGCGAGTGATACTGTTACACTGATGTGGTCCTCCGGAGCGCGTCAGGCTACAGCCACTCTGACGTAGATACAGTTGATAACAGCGTCAGCGCTTTTCTAGGAATTCGAGCTCGGCACCGGCGCGGTATTGATTCTGCCCGGGTGTTCAGCTTGACACAGAATATTTCACACACACATTTGTACCTTTAGAATATCAAATATAACCACGTAGTTTTAGTGACAGTATATAAATTGAACTGGACATTTTATGGATTTCAACTAATGCTTACTGAATTATTCTGGGCGTGAAATGGATGGAACGGTTTGTTATCACGTATTCTATTGCTAACCACCATGGGAATATTTTCAATGGTTTTTGTGGGTTATATTGCAGAAAAAGAGGTCTACTTTCAAATTCGAGATGTAACGAACCGTTTGTTTTTCATATTGTGTGTGTGTTCTTGTGGCTAAGTAGTAACACCCGCATTATTCGATCGCTTTGAGGGTTCCGTACCCAAAGGGTGCCAACGAGTACTATTACTAAGCCTCCGCTGTCCGTCCGTCCGTCCGTATGTCTGTCAGCGGGCTGTATCTTTTGAACCGCAATAGGTAGGCAGTTGAAATTCTCACAGTGTGTATTTCTATTGCCACTGTATCACCAAATAATGAAAATATATAAGTTATAAATGCAAAATTTCATCACAGAAACGTGTTATTTTTTTATTAAGTATTAAATATTGTACTGAGGTACGGAACCCCTCGTGACTCGCACTAGGCCAGGTCTATTTTCTTCGTGTTTTACGTTTGCTAAAGACTGTGATGTTATGTGCAGGGCTCTGCGAACCTGCAACTGCCGGTGCTGTCGATCCTGCACTGCATGCTGTACTACGTGGACCTCAACGCGCCCGCGGCACAGCCCGTAAACGCTGATCTACTGCGCGCCGTCGCCAAGTTCATCGACGTCACGGTACTACGCACACATTGCCTAAAGCCATCAGAACAATTAAGAAAATTTTATTTTGTCTTGATTGGTTAGAATTATTTAAAAATATATGTATGACAGTAAGGGACTACTTCCCACATACAGCGGGTATCCGCTGGATGTGGGAAGCACAAGATCGGTCGAAGTGGAGGAGCCTGGGGGAGGCCTATGTCCAGCAGTGGACGTCTTTCCGCTGAAATGATGATGATGATGAAGGGTATACTCACACTTATTCAGCTCTGATCAGCTATTGCCCATAGAAAACAACGATTTTGTGTGAGATGCGTACGCATCCGTTCAACCGCGGTAAGCTGAACGGACTCTATACAAAATCGTTGTTTTCTATGGACATAAAAAGCGTGGGGTGCATTTTCCTATATTTTCATGACTCTCCTCTCATAGATGGTTGCCAATAGAATAGTTGTAATAATTAAAATATCAAGCACCCCACGCTTTTTACTCTGAATTGAATTATTGACTTCCTACTACTGTAACATAAACTCTTTGTAATTAAAAATTATTTTCTACTTTTTAGTTCGGTCAGCAATAAAAGCGTGTTTTTTTTAGTTTTTTAAACTATTATTTATTTTCCATTTTTTAGTTCGATCAATTTTTTATCGGGATTTTTTTTTTAAATTAATTATTTCTTTGAAATTTTGAATTTTTTTATCGGGTTATTGCATTGTCATCGGCCCTTAAGACGTGTGCAAAGTTTCAAGTTGATCAGACGTCTAGAAACCAGTGAAAATTAGGCTCAAAGATTCCGTTACATACATAGATACATACATACATACAACCCGAGCTAATAAAAGCGTTATAAAAAGCTAGACGATACAATAACGGAGGTGGGTAATCACCAAGCGGCGTTCCAAAACAATAGATCAACAGATGACCACATTTTTACGTTCAAAAGGGTAGACGAGGAAAACGCGCAGGTAAACGAATTTACGTACTCGCCCTCGACATAGAAAAAGCCTTTGACAACGTTGATTTCAAGGCATTAAGAGATATATTACTGGAACGAACCAACAAATAGATGATCAACAGGATAGTAAAGGCATGCTTGAATGAAAGAACATGCATCAAATGGTGCGGTCAGCAAAGCAGTTGGATTGTCACAGGAAAAGGAGTTAAACAAGGATACCCCTGTCCCTCACCGTGTTACATTGGTCATCGAGTCCTTAGAACCCTTGAAGACGGAACTCATTCAATCAAATTAGATCAGGACCGCGAAATTTCATTTCCCCTGGTATTATCATTTGCGGACGACTTTATCCTCATTACAGATGATCTAGAAGTACTAGAGCGCATCTTATACCACATAAAACCCTCACTAAATAGCGCAGGCCTCCAAATAATCGAAAAACAACAAAAATTCTAGGTAGGGGGACCCCATAACATCACAGCGAACGACCAACGTGACCCTCAACGGAATAAGTTTACCTAGGCAGCTACTTAATTACGTCCACTGTTGGCACATACATAACATCCGCATTATGCAGAAAAAGCACAATTAGAAAACGATGCCAACAGGCCACGAGAAACGCCAAATTATTACTACCATTCATACTAAACTCAAAGATGGACTGGAAGTTAGCTAGAACAACACAGAACATAGCGAAGCAACAGCATAAAAAAAAGAGCTAAGAAAACAATTGAACCTACCCAAGAAGCTCGACCTGAATCATAATGCCGGCGTCGTCCTGAAAAGATGACTAGATCCTATAAATAAATACCACCCGTCTCTCCACTAGTCCAATGCTTACTCAAGGATGCATATCCAGTTGGCTCGCAATCCTTTCCTATCCTAAGGGCACGTCTACCTGACCATTACCGCGCCCCCCGGTCTAGTTCTTGATATGCAATCGCCTCTGTAACACCATGAAGCATGAGGCTCCAGGGGCTAGTGCAAATCTTGGGGTTCATTCGATTAATCGAGTCTGGTCAAGCCACGCTGGGATCGGTGCATTACATTACACACACATTACATGTATATGATAGTGATGTAACCTTAAAAAAATGTTCTAGGTCTTCTAGTCGATTGTCAATGTTAATATTGATTTAACTCGCAACAGATTAATCTTTTTTAATATCCTGATGTTGAATGCGAAGACATTACAATCACCTCTTCCACTTTCTTCTCTCAAACTTTCTCTCTCTCTCTCTCTCTCTATTTATTGAATACTTTAATTTCTACCAGTCAACTTTTGGTTGATGCTGAGACGAACAGTGGTAGGTGCAATTGCGAACAATCGAGAAAACAAATTTTACAAAATAAAAATACACCTATTACAAACTATAAATATTAAATATCAATTTGTTTTGCGTAGATTCAAGACAGCAATAATTACAAAGAAGCCATGAAGATTCTGAAGCTGGTGGTGACTCGGTGCTCGACGCTGGTGGTGCCGCCGTACTGGGACAGCCACGCCTCCTCCATTCTTGACACGGAGCTGCACGGCAAGAAGGTAAGCCGCGCAATAAGAACAATACCGACATTACACTGTAGAATACCAACACACTCGTATTCATAACGTTACGACGGGCAGTGCTATTGGATTTTTTGAACACGAATTTATCTTTGAAGGCCTTGATTCTGGACTTGTGCCCAGTCCACAGTAGGCCCGACCTCTGTGACACGAGACTTAAACTTAACTGGCGATATGTGCGTGAGCGTTCTATCTACGTTATAAAACCTTAATATGCCTCATGATTACAATTAACAACGGTACACTAAACCTGTAGCTTTCAATATCTCAAATTATTGCGTATTCTTCACCTTTCTTAGGAATTGCCCGGGAGAACGATGGACTTCACCTTCGATCTTTCGCAAACGCCTGTGATTGGTCGGAAGTATCTCCCGAAAGCAGGCAGCCAGCCCGCCACGGGGCCGAGCTCTCTGTCTAATGCATCTACCGTCACCCCCGACAAGGGTGAGTACTATATATTTTTTTTAAATATTGTGTCCTCAAACTTACAGAAAGATGTAAAAAATACTACAATCTTAATTTCAACTGCATTTAAAAAAAAATTCCAGGTGGCCAGGGCCATATAAATTAGGGTTAAGTAAGTAGCAGATACCCGATGTGGGAAGCACAAGACCGGTCGAAATGGAGGAAGCCTGTCTCCAGCAGTGGACGTCTTTCGGCTGAAATGATGATGATGAAGTAGCAGATGACCCCATCTATCCACCATTTTCGTATGTTCAACGTTCTGCCAAATACCCTGTATATGTGTTCTTTCACTCGTAAACTTAAATTCTAAATTAGAAAATTATCAAATTTAAAAATAGGTATCAATGAAGTGATGTGTTGTTTTCGAAGTCCATTGTAACTAAAATGTACTTTAGGGCCTTTAAATCTATTGATTTTATTTTATTTTTGTACTGTTTGCATAATACAGATCAGACAAATCACCCGATTCGAAAAAAAGAAACATTATAAAAACCAAATTCTGTGCGAAATTTGTATAAATTATTGTATTTTGGTCAGAGCAACGTGTGTTGGGACAGCTAGTCAAAAATAAAATAAATGGTTGTTGTAAAGTTGATAATTTAATAAGTAATTGAAAATTATCTAAAATTATTTCATCTAGTGTTAAACGAGTAACTACGTTGACGTTGGAGCTGCGATATTTAAAGTACGACCGCATCAAATGGGTCACGAACTAGCATGCTAAACTAGCTGATCATATTACGGTGAAACGCTAAATAATAAAGGGACGGAGAGCAGTGGTGGCCCAGCAGTACCTGCCTCGACTTACGAGTTGTACGGTTTAGAGTTCGAAGGCGGGCGCTTTACTTTGTGTTAATAATTTCATCACCACTTCTCTCAAAACGGTGAAGGAAAACATCGTGAGGAACCGGCATGTCCTAGAACCAAAAATTCAAAGACGAGACATCTACCAACACGCACTGGGCCTGCGTGGTGGATTACAACCCACTCCCTCTCACAGAGAGGTGTGTGTCCCAGCAGTGTGAACGTTATAGGCTGAGTATGGTGATGGATGGTAAGGGGCGGTCACCGTATACCGTACATAAACTCACGTCTATTTCCCATGAGGCAGGCAGAAACTACAGAACGCTATCTGCTACGACCCTTACACGCCCCTTGTGCCTCGTTTACGTTCATAGATCTGGTCGTACACGCACGCCGGTTGCGAGTGCTATGCACCCGACCTTTACCGTATACCATACATTCTTATAACAAGTTATTAGAGACTTCTTTATTGGACTTCTTTGAAGGTTGCCTAGTTTGGAGCCAATGTAATTGGTAATGCAGATTTATTTTAATTTTTTATTAAATTAAAATGAAATATCAGGCCTAGGAGTTTTATGCTGGTCTTGCATACGCGCTTACAAGCGCGATACATTTTCCGCTCCAGAGAACCGAATGCGCGTATTCGCTCCTGTACTGACGTGTTCCCACGAACCAGTCATCAGTGTCTCTGTCGGTAGCAATAAGGATTTAATACGAGCTTACTCGTAGTATCGTGTGCCAATTGTGTGTATACGAGCGTACAAAAAAGTCCCTAGTCACAAAACGCATGTATTTAATGAAATGATAATGTTTCTTTATGTAAATTTTGTTGGTCCAAATTTTTTAAACCGCGTACCGTGTGGTGCCGGACGTAAAGAATAGCATCGTCCCATCTCTTCCCGTGGGTGTCGTAGGAGGCGACTAAGGGACTTACCAAAGAATTGGCTGCAGCGTTCTCTATGCATTTTATCACCATACTGCGATCGCCAACCCGCCTGCAAAGTGGCGATTATGGCAAGCCCCCCAGCTATGATCTGCTAGCTAGCAGATTATGTCCAGCAGTGGGCGTCTTCCGGCTGAAACGATGATGAAGATGATGAAATTTTATAAACTAGATGGCGCCGGCTTTTGCTCGCTGACAGAAAAAATATTTATTCCTCGTATGTTTTTGAGGACAATTTACTACACGTGTCGCGACCACGTGTCGTGGTCATGTACTGGGTATCTACATGTTATAACTTATGGTATCTGTTGAAATTTCCTCTTTTTTAATAAAATTGACGTAGTTACTTTATCAACAGCGTGGAATTTAAATAGAATTAAGTTATTATTTGTTTTCAATAAAATGTAATCGTTTTTTTTTTTTTTTTTTTCAAATTGACCAAGGTGTTGTTCTACACGCTGTTTACCTATTGACCAAGGTGTTGTGTACTAGGGGTGTTCAATAAAAAGTGATAATGAGTATGAAGCAGTTATATATTATTTATTGTTATTTTATTTTTCGACATAATCACCTTTGAGGTTTATACACTTGGTATATCGTTTTTCTAATCCTAAGAAAAACCTTCCCTTTTTGAAAAATCTTCATCTTGATCGCTTAAAAAATCATGTACGGCGGCAATCATTTCCTCATCATTGCCATATTTTTGACCTCGCAGTTGTTCTTTTAATCGCGGGAACAGGTAGAAATCACTAGGCGCAAGGTCAGGTGAGTATGGAGGATGTTCCATCAATTCAAATCCAGCATTTTGGTTAGCAGTCATCGCAACTCGCGACGATTTTCGCGTATTTCCTGACGCACTTTTTTTATTTGTTGTGCTTATAGGGCCCCCGTAATACTGGCTCCATGATTGAGGTATTCAATCATTATCACCCCCTGGCTGTCCCAGAAAAGAGAGCCCATAATCTTACCGGCAGATATAATTGCCTTAAACTTCTTAGGCTTTGGAGATGACGGCCTCTTCCAAGTCATGGACTGTTGTTTCGTTTCAGGATCATAATGGTGGAGCCATGTTTCATCCATAGTTACGAAGCGAGCCAAAAATCGGTCAGGATCTTGTTGTAACGATTCCAAAATGATTTGAGAAATCAGCAGTCTTGTTTGTTTATGCTCGTCTGTAAGCATTCTAGGCACCCAGCGCGCTGATACTTTTTGCATGCCCAAATGTTCATGTATAATAAATACTATGGATCCTTCCTATCGAAATGTTTAGTTCTTCAGCTACAAAACGAAAATTAACACGACGATCTGCCAAAACAATTTTTTCAGCTTTTTAGGGTTCCGTACCTCTACAGGAAAAAACGGAACCCTTATAAGATCACTTTGTTGTCCGTCCGTCCGTCCGTCCGTCTGTCAAGACCGTTTTTCTCAGGAACGCGTGGAGGTATCAAACTGAAATTTCTATATGATACTTAGTTCTACTGTCCCTGGAAGCTGTAGAAAAATCAACCTTCTAAGTCAACGCAATCAAAAGATACAGCCATTTAGGCCGCAAAATTCCGCAAATTTTCGAAACTCGCACGGGAATCAAAACCTACAGGGTACTTCCCGTGAACTTAGAATCTTGAAATTTTGTACGAAGTCACGTCTTATAGTACAGATATAGGAAAAATTACGAAAACCGAAATTTTTTAGTTTCGTCATATAAAAAAAAATATTTTTGACAATTTTGAACTTTTACTTATATACCCACAGGTTTGTACGGAACCCTCGGTGCGCGAGTCCAACTCGCACTTGACCGGTTTTTTATCATTTGTTTGGTAACTGCCGTCGTAGGGCGTCCCGAGCGCGGGTCGTGTTTAGTTAAAGTTCTTCCTCTCTTAAACTCGGCACACCACCGCGCAACCGTAGAATACGGAGGAGCATTAACCCCTAATGTTCCTTTCAAGTCTAGATTTACTTGCTCAGTAGTATTCTTTTTCAGGCAGAGATATTTTATTATGGCGCGAATTTCAATTTTATCCATTTTGCGTACCATTTGGGCTTTACCTGTCAGTATTTACTTTTTTGTTGTTCAAGGAGTTTATATGCCATTATTACTTTTTATTGAATACCCCTCGTACACGCTGTATACTGACCAAGATGTTGTTAACACGCTGTATATTGACCAAGGTGTTATTCATCATCATCATTTTAGCCGAAAGACGTCCATTGCTATGCATAGGCCTCCTCCAGGCTCCTCCACTTCGAATGGTCTTATGCTTCCCAAATCCAGCGGATTCCCGCGGTGTTGTTGTTCACACGCTGTATATTGATCAAGGTGTTGTTAACACGCTGTATGTTGACCAAGGTGTTGTTAGCACGCTGTACATTGTTAAAACAGAGTGTTTTAAGTCCACGTTCTCACGGACGTAATAAAATCGGGGTGGGATTTTATCACGTACTGGATCTTCAATGTACTGCTCAGCACCGAGAGTTCAAAATCGAACAGTAAAACACACTTCAATTTTCGACGCGCTGTGATGCACTCTGTTGGATTCTCAACCCTCGGCTCAATACCGAGAGTTGAGAATCCAGTGCGCAAAAATATCCCGTCGCGATTTTGTAACGTCAGTGTCAACGTCGACCGAGTCTGAGTCTTGTGAACGTATTCGGAACTTATTATAATATAAGGTTTTCTTTAGGTGTAGTTTAAACCATCGAGCCTGTTTTTGAAAAAAGAACCAAACAGAAATCTAAGTTCTTTTTACAAAATTAACAACTTTGTCTGGTACTAAGTTATCACTATTAAGAACTTGACCTAAATTGAAATAACGTTTGCAATGCAAAAACTTGCGCAGAGCTACAGCTCTGCGCAAGTTTACTAAGTTGACTTTAGTTCTAACCTACAGGTTAGAACTAAAGTTAGATCGTGTTTTGTAATAAGACAAATTCTGTTTGCCAGGGTCGTCCACGTCCCAGTCGGGCTCCGCGTCGACGGTGGTGGGCCCCGAGGGCGGGCCCATCGCCGCGCAGCCGCAGAGCGCCACATCGCCGCGCCGCTCGCTGTCGCTGTCGCCCGCCGACGCGCTGGCCTCGGGCTGGAAGAGGCCCTGGATGTCGCAGGTACTATCTGTACTTATTATATCTTTCGAACGTGTCCGCACTGTTTCACTGTTTTACCTTCACTACCAACATGGCCTGGGATGTACTATTACTACATTATCTCTATTGTACATAAATGCAAAAAAAACCTGATAGTTATAAAATTATAAACAAAATCAAAAGTAAGATCGTTTGATTAAAAAATAACTTTTTAAATCAGATGAGATAATCAAAAATTTCTTGAAAACACATAATTTAATACAAGGTAAACAAGCCTGTCTCGACCTCAACTGCCTTTGTGAAAGGACCTGAGTCAAAGAGATCGATGACAACTCAACTGTAATGCATTTCAACAAAAAATATAGTGTCATTATTTACATGAAACTCAAACTTAACGGCGGATGTAAATAGACAGCCGTCATAAGCGGTGCTGTCATCATCATGACAGCCGTCGTTTGGGAACGCAACCTTGGAGCCGAATACGCCCGGAGTAGCCCGGAACATTCAAATTTTCTTTCGATTTATGCAATTTTCCGACCAGAGGAAAGTTTTATATTGATCAAAATATGATTGAGGACTGTACAAATATAGAATTACTAGCTCTTGCCAGCGGCTTCACCCACGTGGAGCTCGAAAATCATCCCACGGGAACGTACTATCCAAATAAAAAGTATCCCATGTGTTAATCTAAGTTATAATGTATCTATGTGCCAAATTTCATCAAAATCCGTTCAGCCGTTTTTGCGTAAAAGAGTAACAAACATCCATACATTCAAACTTTCGCGTTTAAATAGTATGTAAGGATTTAGTAGCATAATCATTAACATCATCAATACAATACAACTGTCTAAAGAAAAAAAAAATCATAAGATTTTGAGTCAATTCTAAGTTAAAAAGTTGCACAAAAGATTATCTTATTATTTTTTTCTTTAAATCCACATCCGGTGCGGTCGGAAATCATATTTGAATCAAGATAAACCTGACTCTGATCGGCTAATTGCAATTAAACGAAATAATATTAGAATTATGTGGGCTACCATAGTGCTCCATATTGAACCACAGTTGAAGGCTTCTTTTTACGTACAACTATTAAATATTCTTAACACAATGTGAGGATTGGCCTACAATGAATTACACTAAATTAATTATCTTTCAATTAACAGAGTCGCGTTCGAGAGTGCCTGGTGAACTTGCTGACGACGTGCGGGCAACGCGTCGGCCTCCCCAAGAGCCCATCTGTAAGTAAACTGCACTCTATAAATGGCGTCATAAGATTCACATTATATTGACACACTGTACCGTATATGACCATACGATGTACACTGCAGTGATTAGTATTGGTGGTACCCGGTGAAGCACCTGGAAACTAATTGGCTGGCTAATTACTTTATTGTTATATCAATCATTTATGTATTTCAAAATTATTGTTTGCTGATTTATGAGGCGGGTGCTAGCCGACAGACGCATACACATTTATGTATATGGCCGTTGGCGGGCTGGGTATCAAGCCACACCACTAATGAATATATGATTTCTATCCATCGCTGCGTTTAGGACGATTTAATTACCACTTTATGTTCTAAGGTAACTCGCATACATGTATATTATGTCGCAACGCTTGCCCCGCACGCTGCAGGTGCTCCAGTACCGGTGTGCGGATACACAACCTTGTACGTCGGCCTATGAAAACATTGACCATACTTAGAACCTTGTCATATGCAAATGCCTCCGTTGGTTCAAAGGCGGCTACATCGACATTCAGATCACGAGCTTAATGTGACAAAGCACAAAAGTGATCAACGTTTTCATAATGTGATTTTACCCGAACAACGTACGCTTCGCTTGACCAGCCCTACATGACGCGCTCATGTCTATCTTCAACACTCATTCGCTAAACCCTCACTTCAAGCTATGCTTCCAAGAACCTTTTTGTTTGTTTGATAGCAATGTGTCATTATCTAGTAATTACTTACCATATTCACCAATCATCGGTAAATTATAAATTCATGAATTCAATCTGGAATGATGATACATTTGAGTTCTGAGCCATTGGTGTTTAGGCGCACTATATTCAGACCGTTCTTGAAGCACCGAAAGCAGGCTTTCTTGAACTTATATACTGCGTAAACGCAACGCTAACGCCGCGTCAACACGCCTATACTTTGGGTATAGTCTGGCCAACGCGACATTAGCGCTGTGTCTACGCGGCGTCAACATCTAAATGCTTGTATTGTACATAATACATGCGATCACCATCAATACTATATTTCAGTAAACAGTTGAACGCTGGAAACTTTAACCGTTATACACAGTTGAATTGTTTAAACACTAACAAATATATCATAAGTCAGCACTGGTGCCGATTCTGTTGTACACCGAACTAAACTATAACTAAAATTCCTTACTTTTGACTATGAGAATCAAAAAATATGTCTAAATTTAAAAACTATTTTGACACAACTAAAATCGAATTTGACAATCGCGACTCGCATGTGGTATGCTTTGGCTTCGCAACGTGGTACTTGTTCGCCCTACCCCGTGATTTTTTTTAAAGCCAGAGGTGCGCAGGGGCGGCAGCCTCGACGTGATTTACATGGACGTTTCACTTTTTGGATGGAAAATATGAAAAATTATTACCCACATGTTGAGTTTAGAGGTGCATGGGGTTTATAAAGGGGGTCGAAATTTTCATTATTTTTGCGATAGGACACACCATTTTCGAGATATAAGCAAAGGAAAAGAAAAAGGATACAGTACTATTTTTGCACCAGAAGTCGAGGTGTCGGCGTGAATTTTAGTTCTTGGCAAAAAAAAATATTCCACACCTATTTAATCGCGATTAAAAATAGTCAGATTTAGTGAGACAACCAAAATTTTAGTTTGAATAGAATAATTAAATTGACAACAACAGAATAACAAAATTGCTATTTTCACTAAACTAAAAACTCAGTGCAATCTTAGTGCTGTCAAACTAAAATATAGTTAAGTTGTGTCACTTTAGTCAATTTCAGAATGGGAAATCGTCGTTTGACAGAAATAAACTAAATTTTGGTGATTTTTAGTCTAGTTTAGAGAATTTTGTGACAACAGAATCGGCACCACTGTCTATGCACCATTTATGTAATACATGAACGTATTGGAAGTATGCAACCAGAGAGTTTCATTAAAAGCAGTTAATTCATATAGTAGTGAAACTGCATTAAATTAGCTGTCCATTAAAGAAAAACACAATATATTTCCATATAATTTCATATATCTCTAATCAGTCGCTTGTAAATGAGTTCATTATTTACGTCGCGTGATCTATACAGTTGTACCACTTTTACAACACTAAGATCATTTAGTTCTCTTTCAGGTTATAGACGATACCATACTTTCCTAAACTATGCTCACGTTGCATTTATGCAAACATGTATTAAGCATCATTTTATGCAACACATAGCTACTTTATGTATGTACAAAGTAGGACTGTTCGCAAGTAAGCAAGCATCCACAATCTACGTGAGTAACTTTATCGAAAGAGTATTTACATAATATTGTATCTGATGAGATGTGAATGGACTTTATATTCGTCTCTTGATCAATTGTGTCAATTATACCAACACAACAATTTGCTACTTGGAAAGGGATTACTAAGCTGATAAGGTATCAAGTATCCATGATCATTCATGTTTTTGCAAACTTCCTCAAACGCAGCGTTAAGAAGAGGCGGTTTAAGCGTTTTCTCCAAACGCTAGGCAATTGCAAATGAAGACGAGAGAGATAGTAAAAAATCTTTTATATGTCGCAAATTTGCAATTCATTAAGAGTATTACTATATTTTAAATGATACTACCATATCTTAAGCTTATGATCAGCTTAGCAATCCCATTTCGAGTGACAGTGGGAATTTGTGTAACATATCCTACACGGCACTTGCAGGTGATATTTAGCCAGAGCTCAGAGTTGCTGGAGCGTGAGTCGTCGATGGCGTCTTCGCTGGAGGAGGTGTCCGGCACGCCGGGCAATGAACCATCCGGGGGTGCACCCCCCACCGACCACTTCGGGGTTTTCAAAGACTTTGACTTCTTGGAGTACGAGAGCGAAAGTATCGAGGTAAGCTCATCAGTCATCATGCAATGACCACTTATTAATTTATTTTTAGCCAAAATTGTGTCCGATTCAAATTACTAATTAATTTATTATTTCATTATTATCATGACATTTGAAGTCAATTCTAACTGAGAGGGTGTACTGATGATTATAACTCTATCAATAATATTTGTTATGGTCGCCAATCATATTTCGATCAAAATACGTGCAGACATTGAAATGCAATTTGAAAAAATAAGTAATACAATACTAAAATCTCGTTTCATAAATTAATGACGTTTATGAATTGCTTTTAGAGTCATACCTACTTGATAAATGGCTTTATTTCTGTAAGTAGGTTTGTACAAACACTTTTACACGTACTACATCTGAAGTACTGGTATTCAGCTGCGTCCGGTTAGACTGGAAGCCGACCCCAACGTAGTTTAGAAAAGGGTAAGCAGACACACCCACCCACTACTGATGTAATATGTTTTAATGTAACGTTTTCAGGGTGAGAGCTCGGACAACTTCAACTGGGGCGTGCGCCGGCGCCTGCCCAGCGAGGAGCGCGACGAGGGCGCGGCCGTGGAGCGCAGCCCGCCGCCGCAGCAGGCGCGCGCGCCCGACGCGCACGTCGCGGGCAAGCGGGTCAGTAGCGCTCTCTAGCTGCCTTCCACAACCCACAGCACGTGCTAGGGTCCGACCGAAGTGGTCCAAAGTGTTGTTATACCCGAGGTGGTGGCCAGCCGTGGCCAGGGACCAAAATAATAACAACCATTTGAACTTGCCAGGGAATACAATACGATAACCATGCGTCGCCAACTTCACATATACGTAGTACGTGAGTCCATGACCAAAATGTTTGCTTCATCGTTGCCGCACAAAATCGAGCGCGTCAGACATTGAGAGGCGATGTTAATTGAACCCTCCAGTAGCTCCTATTCAAAAGACTGACGATTTGGACACGACCAAAAGATGTGGGATATTGTTTAAATAGCAGAAAAAAAATCGTGACCTTGAAATACTCGAGCGCGTCAGATTATTAGAGACATCTTGATGTCCTTGTCATCCTGACCCATAATCTGCCAATTATGTGGAGGGATTTCCTTAATCTGATAGTTTAAAAAAAAACATCTTGTGTCATGTACAGACGCCAGCACATCAAGCTACTCTAATCTGTCAAATTTATTTGATAGATTTTCAACTTTATACCATTAGTATAAGGTTCATTTTCAATTGGGAAAATTTGACAGTTTGGGGTAGGTTGACCTGCTGGCGTCTGTACCAAACTATGTAATTTATCTATTACATAACTTATAGCGAGCAAAATAAACCTATGTAAGTTATTTGATTCTAAAATTGGTCTTATTATGCATTGATAATGATAAAAACACAAAATTGCTGAGAAGTAGTCCTCAATCTCTTCGACGACAAATGTCACTGCTACAATTGACGATCAAACGAGATTGATGTGATTTAAAATGAAAATATAAATTTTAGGGATTTACACGTGTAATGTTACGCCATCAATATTTTTCATTTTTAATCCTGAACAATTTTTGCATCATAAAACACCGCACTTCATTATTAAACAATTCATTAAAAAGCTATCAAAATACAACAGACCATAACGCGATGACAATTTACTGAAAACAAAGGTTTGCCTTGCGGCATCTCCGCATTTTTAATTACTCCGTGTACTACGGGACGGTGCGAGAGAGTTAGAGATAGAGAAAGAGTGAGAAGGGCAGAGTGGCGCGAAGTGGGAAAGTTCTCAGCGGCTGCACCACACTTTATTAACGATTTTAGCAACTTCAGCTTGTGCAAATCGGCAGATTATGTTATTTTCGTGATTCATGACTAATTTCCTACAAAATCTAAATATAAATTTAAAAAAAGTCCAAACTGACTGACTGACTGACTCATCAACACCCAGCCCAAACCCTTGGACCAGAAGGCTGAAATTTTGCACAGAGGTCCCTTATAATGTAGACTAGGAATAAGGAAGGATTTTTCTAAATTCTGTCCCTATGAGAGTTAAATAGGGGATGGATGTCTTCGCCCGCGCGGAACTAGTAAAAACCGCTGGCAAAAGCTAGTAAAAAATAAACAAACCGCGCTGGAGAATGTCCAGGTGGCGATTTTTTTTTTTGCAACTTTGTGTCTCTCCCGTTTCCTTATGTCACGCTCAAGTTGTCAGAGTATTGAAATGCACACTTTTTTTAATGTAATTACTTTACCTTAATCTGACGTGCTCGAGTTTTTCTAACAATCTTTTTTTTTACTAATCTGATCGTCTGCCCTAGACATTAGACCCTATATAAAGGGCTCAGGTATGGTTGGAGTACTTCTCAAGGTGCAAGGTTGCCCCTTATGTTATTCTGCCACGCTCGAGTAAATCCCAAAATCCCCGCTTGGGCTCCCCTACCACTGGGCCTTGTGTGTCTGTCGTTTTCATTGACCGTACGCGCCAATATTTTGGTTAAAATATTGCCTACAACTTCTTATTATGCTTAGCCAACACATTGTTTTTTAAACTTTTTAGAGGTTATTGTTTGTGTCGGGGGTCTTTTTTTAATTTAGGTACCTTTTATTTCCTGGTTTTAAACTTATATTAATGTTAGTAGACACGCTACGATCGACACATGCCTCACTTAAATCTGCGCAGCTTTACGTATGTTTGCCATAGTGAAGCTAGTTACTCATTTATCCTCATTTCTCTTTGCTACTCCATCGGCAGACCCTGATCGCATCTATCGATAACCTATTAAGTCAGACCTTTCCAATGAACCCAAACTTTCAACTGATATTGCAAGCTGCAGGTTGTGTCCAAAAACAAAACAAGTGAACCCCGCTCGCCTCACTTCCCACCCGCGTAATATTGCTAGCTCAGACATTATTTGCCCATTTTTGGGGTAAATGTTGAGAGTACTGGGGGTACGAAAATAATAAAATCCAAATTTTACTGTCCTTTTCTATACATGCATTATTACATACGGTTTGCTTTGATAACATTGTTTTTTCAAGTCGTTAAAAATATTTTTTCAAGTAGTTTTATACATACTACAATGAATAAAAGCCCTCATTAGGTAATAAAAAGAAGGGAAATCAAAACTCTAATTTGGATGACTATTTGATTACATTATTAAATTGATTATTTTAATATATTTTGTTAACGTAAAATTTTGTTAACTTTGACGAACCTGACTTTAATATTTGTATGTCAACAATGACAAAGCATAGTGCAACACTTATCTATTTAAGACCTTGACATGTATGATTAATGTATATATGTTCTTCACCTATGTTTCACAAATAAATAATTCTGATTCTGATTCTAAAATTGGCAACACTTACAAGATGGACCCATTATTCACGAAGACAATTGCAAATTGAACAAATTATTCAATAATTAAATAAGACACTATCGGAATGCGCTACTTGCACATGAAATGTGATCCCATCCGATTTTTGTTTTAGCCCGGCTGAATTTTTTGAGGTAGGAACGACACAAGACGCATAATTCAAATAAATTTAACACCGGTAAAACACGTCGCGGGATACGACAGTCACAGATCAGCTGCGCGTCAAACTACTCTATTTAAGAGTAGTTTTTGTGGCTTCAATATTAGGTGCTCTCACGGCTTCTGGTTCTTTTTGTATTCTGAGATTGGTTGGGTATCCTTTTAATTCCAGGTGATACTGCAGCATCAGTTCCATGATTACTTAGTTCTTCTAATGTCATAGAAATAATATAATTTCAAATTTCGATTCGTTCAGATCTGGGAAAGATGCTCACATCCCTTCATCAACTAAAAAAGAGCTGATAATCTTCAAACGGCTGAACAGATTTTTTGAAACATAGCTGTGAACACTCGATTAGCCTCACCTTTCATACAAAAAGGAATCGCTTCCGTCGTTACTGAGCTTCCACAGATTTCTCTGTGTCCATGGGGGGTTAAAAAATAATTAACGACTGTAATTCAAAATCGTCGTCATTACATCGAACGTTATTAGTTGTGCTCTACAAACGTCACTGCTCATTGAAACAGAAAGTTATTCGATAGAAGTAGGTCATAAAAGCTTGAAACTGAAAGTAGGCGCACTCGATGTATGTCAAGAGTGAACGATCGGAGCTAGGACGCAGCCGCAACCTGTGCCGTGTTCATCCATTCAGGTCAAGGAACATAGGACATGTATTGTGAGCACTGGAAATGAACGTACTTACGTAACGTAAGCATTTTTTTTTAAATCATTGATCCGCATTAAGTTATTACGAAACAGAGATTAGCATAATTTTGTGCCTTGCTACAAACTATCGTCATCAGGCGACGTTCACTCGGACGTAATAAAATCATGGCGTGAGTTTTTCGCTCACTGAAACTCCAACGCACTTTTTAGCGCCGAGCGTTGGAAGCTGAACAGTAAACCACACTGTTAGGCCCGTATTACAGAACGTCACTCAATACTCAAGCATTACTTAAAACTAATTTCAACCAATCAAATGACTTGAATCTAGTTACTTAGGACTTAGACTGTCGACGCATTGAGATTCGATCTCGATTGAACACCGATCGTTGAAAAAAGTCACATAAAGTTAAAAGATGTTTTACATTTGCTCCAAATTAGGTAGTTTGTGCCTAGGTTATTTTGAAATTTTCTTATTAAACAGTCTTTGTCACAGAGTGCTCACGAGGACTCGTCGGATGAGGAGGGCGGATGGGATGACGGCGCCAGCGGGTCCCGGGGCGAGGGTGACGCGGGTGTCCCGCACGAGCTGGCGCTGCGCCCCCGCGCGCATTCCTTTTCTAGCGCCTCTAGCGGAGAGCCTGACGGTAAGCGAGATTGTATTTACACAGATCATTTGACTACAGCAAAGCCAAAAGAAAGCAGTGTTTTTAGCAGTCTGTGTATGTTTGTTTGTATTTACCTATGTTCTAATCTAGCGCCTAAACTGCATTCCAATCTATGCGTTATTATGGTCTGGGTCACATAGGCTGCCGTAGCTGTGGCATACCTAGTCATTGTGACTTGAAATGTATTCTTTACAAAGAAAATTAATGTGACGGATGTTATATCCAAAAAATTGTTGTTTGAATATGGTGTAGCCTACTATTGAATATGTGTGTCTCGAATATGTTTGAGGCTATCAGTATCGAGTGTTCGATGTTGATCGACTGCATTTTGCGTCTTACATTAAAGGAAACAATGCATCATGAGCTGCTCGTAAATTGAGGGTCGGTCTTACGGTATAAGTTGAGTACAATGACCCTTTTTGGGTTTTATTAATATGTATAATAATGTCACTACCTTTCGGCTTATTTCATTGTAAACCTGTTTCTTTATGTTAATTTTGAAGGTGCAAATAGACATTTTATTAAAATATGTAATGAGGTGTGTCGTGTGGTTGCGCGCAGGCGACCGCGGCGACGTGACGCCGGTGCCGGGCGCCATGCCCCTGCACGACGCGTGGCGCGCCTCCGTCACGGTGCTGCTGCGGCACGCCGCGCTCATGCCGCCGCTGGCGCTCGTGCACCGCCTGCACACCGTGCTCAAGGTACATCCCTATCAAGCTCTTCACCGTAATTGCATGTTTGACGTACAGGTAGAAACCAAGGACTGGTTAGCGTTTTCGTAAAGTGATCAAAGTAACCAAGCTAATGGTGGACTGCTATAAGTCCATAGTAGTCCTCCACTGAACAAAACCATCACTCCATGTCCAACAACCCACTGCCAGCAATGGATTGCTATCGAATAGAAAAAAGGTACGAAAGGCCTTACGCGATAGTCTCACGCACACACAACATCATCATCATCATCATCATCATCATCAGCCTATAATGTTCCCACTGCTGGGACACAGGCCTCCTCTCGGTGAGAGGGATTGGGCCGTAATCCACCACGCGGGCCCAGTGCGGGTTGGTAGATGTCACATGTCTTCGAATTTTTGGTTCTAGGACATGCCGGTTTCCTCACGATGTTTTCCGTCACCGTTTTGAGAGCAATGGTGATGAAATAATTTACACAAAGTAAAGCGCCTGTCTGGGTTCGAACTCACGACCTACAACTCGTAAGTCGCGGCCGTAACCACTGGGCCACCACTGCTCTCGCATATAATTAGATAGTCTCACGCACACACACTCGTATATATTAGATAGTCTCACGCACACACACTCGTATATATTAGATAGTCTCACGCACACACACTCGTATATATTAGATAGTCTCACGCACACACACTCGTATATATTAGATAGTCTCACGCACACACACTCGTATATATTATTAGATAGTCTCACGCACACACTCGTATATTATTAAAAGAGATAGAGAGACAGAAAAAGTTCGATTTCGGGAATGGAACGACAAGGTATAACATTCCCCATTTTAAAAAGAAACATTTCAACAGTCACATAATCTTTTTATTTATTTTTAATTTTTCTAAACATTCATTACAGATTTTAACGTTAACAATTTTAAGACATATTTATTTTTCTCTTTTTGTAGATTATAACCATAAAGACATTTATTTTTACTGCGGTAGAACATTAACCAACAGCTGATACAATTTTATTGACTTTAAGTGCTTAACCTTACTGCATTGTAAATAAATAGACAATGATGCCGATTCTGTTATCACAAAATTCTGTTGTCAAAACTAGACTAAAAATCACCAAAATTTTCTATAGTGACACAACTTAACTATATTTTAGTTTGACAACATTAAGATTGCACTGAGTTATTTATTAATTTAGTGAAAATGGCAATTTTACTATTCTGTTGTTATCAATTTCATTATTCTATTCAACCTAAAATTTTGACTGTCTAACTAAATCTGACTATTTTTAATCGCAATTAAAAAGGTGTGGAATAAAATTAGTTGTCAAGAACTAAATTCACACCAGCAACACCTCGACTTCTGGTGCAAAAATACAGGAAAAGTTTTTATCCAGTGCTCAAATTGTAACCATGAATTCAGCATATCATTCTAGAGCACCTAGCGCAGAAATTTTTCGCCGGATACACTAAAAAAAAATTAGCTGTTCCATACATTTTGACCGCATAGGTATTGCACTTTTCTATGAAACAGCAGATTTTTTTTTTTGTATCACCGGCGAAAAATTTCTGCGCTAGGGGTTCTAGAATGATATGCTGAATTCATGGTTACAATTTGCGCACTGGATAAAAACTTATCCTGTATAATGTACCTTTTTTCTTTTCTTTTAGTTATATCTCGAAAATGGTGTGTCCTATCGCAAAAATAATTACAATTTCGACCACCTTTATAAAACTCTTAGACCTCTAAAACTGAATATGTGGGTAATATTTTTTCATATTTTCCATTCTTAAAGTGAAAATTCCATATAAATCGAGTCGAGGCTGCCGCCCCTGCGCGCCTCCGGCTCTAAATGGGTAGGGCAAACAAGTACCACGTTGCAAAGACTATACATACCACGTGCGAGTCGCGATTGCCAAATTCGATTTTAGTTGTGTCAAAAATGATTTTAAATTTAATATTTTTTTGCAGAATTGCTTTAAGATTCTCATGGCCAAAAGTAAGGAATTTTAGTATTAGTTTAGTTCGGTGTACAAGAGAATCAGCACCATTGTCACTTTTTGTTCTAAATATTTTTAATTTTATTAATCTAAGGGCAATCGGTGCGCACTACAGACAGGGACTTCGGACATTGAGACATTTGAAATACAGAGTCACTCATATTTTTTTAATGGAAATAAAGTTTTTGTTTTTAAATTGACTTCTTTGATATCATATCATATCATGTTCCATAATTTGAATTTACGGTGTCCTTATAGCAGACATTTAAAATGAAATACTTAACCTTAAAATTACCCACTAACCGAATGAACGTTTGTGATGTTCGTTCCTATGCGCCTAGTGCTGGGGAACAACAACCGACAACCTACTTGTCCAGCGATACAACATTTAGAGAACATTTTTAGCAATCAAATGTATTATTTATAAAAACTTCAGAACGAGATCTACTCTATGCCAACCCTAACTGTCGAGTAAAGTTCATAAACTTGAGTTAAGTACAGAAGGGTTAAAAATAATCATTTGAACCTAATGTGTGTATGAAATTAATATGCATATTTTTAATAAGACACTGTTAACAAGCAATTCATACGAATGGGAATTATTATATTCATTGAAATAGGTTTATGTGACTCAACTTTACAATAAAAATTTGCTGAATGGTTTAAATCAAGGCTAGACATGGTGGATCGCTATACCTTAACTTAGACATTATTCATATCAAGGATGTCCAAAACATTAATATAAGTTAAGTTTTGAAAATATATAAAACATAATTACAAGTACTTACAAACATAATTTACAACTATTGCAAACATTTCGAAAAATTCCAAATTGTTATCAGATCATTAATAACGGGCGAAAAACGTGTCGTAAATTAAACCTAGTATATCAACTGGACACATACGGCCAATTAGGATGTACGCATAATTTCGCACTGCGTGAAAAGCCCGTCGCACCAAATCCATGCAATCGTATCTGGTTTCGCTTACAGGAGGTGACACAGAAGACATTGTCTCTGTGCGCTGAAGGGACTGCACCTCCAGCAGCACCTCCGGGGGCGTCGGCGGCCACTGGCTCAGGCAGTACAAGCAGCGCCAGCGGTAGGGCGGTGGCGGCGGCGGCAGGTCCGGGTCCACGTCCCACTCCGTCTCCTGGTCCAGCTCTAGCCACAGAACTGGGAGCAGTGCTGGAGCGCGCAGCGGCGGAGGAGCCGCCACTGCTGTGGGCTGGTCCACTGGTAGCAGAGCACCCTCGCGTTCGCGACGCTGTTCGTTACGCTGCACTTGAACTTCACGAGCATCTGATGACATTTTTTGATCGAAGGGAACACACCCTCGAGGTACGAACACCACACTTTTGTTACTATAAGTCAACTTTCAATCACACGACTTAGTTGTCACAACTGTATCATTCTAAGTACAGTACTAATACATGGCTTATTGCTGTAAGATATGTCTAAAACAATTTTTTGTCAGCGAATGCTTTCATTAATTTATGAACGAAATAAATCCCAGCTATAAAACTTAATACACATACAATACCACTAGGCCGAACATTGCTTGGCGCTTTTATCTAATCACTGTAAGTTCACTGTGCACTTTGTCCACTCTACAGGTGTTGGAGCTCGCGCGCGGCGCGACCGACGAGCTCGCGCGCTCCTTGTATCGGCTAATCTTCCAGCTGCTCTTGCTATTGGAGACAAACAACAAGATGATAGTTGCTGCCTACACTGCTGCATTAGAAAACAAGGTCAGATACTCTTGTTCCATTTACAGTATGTCCAGTAACGGCCGGAACACGTCTAATTTGGCGGCCGCCGCGGTGGGTTCGCAACAATCTCATCTATTCACGCGGGGCTGGCGTTCAATACTCACTCGCATGCGTCCTGCACCCGGCCCGGGACGGTAGGGGGCGGGGGAGAGAAGGTATTTGCCATACTCCGCCTGTCTAAAGCTGGTTCCTCATTCACAGATTCCTAAGTTTTTCAACGACAACACATTACAAAACTATCGTACACATTACAACGGCAATCATTACACACATTTCTATAAATTCCGTCAGTGTACCACTCGTTGTCGTTGTGGGGGTGACACCCGACCTGTATATTGATTTAAATCAAAAAAAAATTACAACAAACTTGCATGAAATGTAAAAAGCCATGTAGGGCACCAAACATGAATATGTGTTCCAACTGTGTACAGTAACCAAATATTTACTATTTACATTAATAACTGGGATCTCTTAATTCCAAAGAATGTAACTGTAACTTCTTAAATTATTCAATGTATTCTGTTTTATTTCCATGTCATCCCTATTTTTTATAAATGAGTATTAACAACGTCACCTGCAAATTAGTAATCTAGGTTTACTAAAAAAGTTTCACGCATTTTGGAATTCACTGATAATTCTTCTGCATAAAATGCGTCATTTACCACCCTATCAGTCTGGTTTCACGCCTGCACACTTACTAAAGTCATCGAGGACGGACCATCAGGATTACTCGACAAACACCAGCCTCCTAAACAAGCTCCCGAGCCGCCATAACCTCTCCTTCTGACAACGATCAGTTTATCTACCAGATTATCGAAATGTAGATTATTCAAACGATGCCATCAGTTATTATTATTATTTATTATTAACACTGTGCAAAACATAAAAATAGAATAGATTTACATATAATTTATTTACCTTTTCCAAAATATATAAAGAAACAGCACGGCAGCCAATAATATGAGAACCGTATTTTCAGCCAAATAAAGGACTTAAACAAGAAACTGCCTCTTTGGTCTAGTGCTCACAAGCACGACTGCTGAGCGTGAGCTCCTTGGTTGGTTTCCCAGGTCGGACAAGTGGTTTTGAGTTTATCCACCTGGACAGTCCCAGTTGATGACAATAGGTTTGCCTCTATTACTTGGGAATTAAACCAAATAGTTCACTTTCAACGTATAAAGTGACGATTATCTGAAGGTAATAAGACACAGTAGTAGGATCATCACTTTTATTTGTGATCTCATCAGTCGCCTTCCACCCCTAAGATCGGTTAAAAAATCGTTCTGTTTCTGTTTTTATTTGAAGATGATAGAGACAGAATTATGTTTTACTTGTGTTTAGCGCTAATCACATTTAGCGTTTTTGATTCAGGCGGGCCTTAATATTGTTTTAATCACCAAACAATGTATCTTTATTTTTATCAAACAAATATGAATCAGATTGTATTACTACGTAGATAAAACTTTGAAAGCCAAGCAACGATTACCAACACGTTTCTTTTTAAAAAGACCTAACCTTATGTATTCTTGTGTAGGTTTTGGACGACCAAATTTAAGATCAACCAGTCCATTCAATAAACATCTCACAATCCTTCAACTTCAGTGAAGTGAGCTGGCATTCCACCTGTCGATCTATTTTGCTAATAACCCACCGTGAAAACTTAAGTGAAGTGAGTTTAAAGTGAGCTGTCAGTAGGGTCAGTCCCTAGCATTACGTGGAATGACAGCTCACTTTAAGTTCTCGTCACCTGCGTTTTCACGGTGAGATTTGAACAGAATAGCTCGGCTGATGCTAGCGATTGACACTATTGGCAGCTCACTGTGAGCTCCCATCACCTGAGTTTTTCTGCGTGATTTTAGTTGTGCAGTTTCTCGTTTGTCCTAGCCTAGCACCTAGTAGTGAGTGTGTAATATTTCCCAGGGCGTGGAAATGAGCGGTGCAGTGTGCGCCGTGCGCAACCAGCTGGCGGCGAGCGCGGCCGACGCGTGGTCTGAGCACACGCCCGCGCCGCATGACGATGCGCGTCTGTTGCAGCTCATACAGAGGCAGAAGTGAGTCACACCTAAAAATAAATAAAAAACAACGGTAGCCCGCGAAATTAAATATTTCTTTCGTTATTTGTAATCTGCAGGAAAATGACAGGTTGTAGGTATGTAGATCTAAATATAGGCAGGATTTTTGAGAGGAGACGGTAACTCGACGTCCACACGGATGTAATAAAATCACGGCGGGATTTCTTCGCGCACTGAAAATCATCCCAGTACGTCGAAAATACAATGTTCGGTTTGAACTCTCGCCGCTAAGCAATGCGTGGACATCAACGTAGGTTACACGTTGTAGCTGCAGGAAAACGATCTTAGGAAACCGTAATTTTTTTATTTTTTTTTACGTTCTGATCTGCATTCGCAGATTTCAAAATGTGTAACTGTACCGTAAGCAAGACAATCAAGTTTAACGAAATGTTCGGCAATGTGGTAATTGCCGAACATTTCGTTAAACTTGACGTGTCTTACGGCCCCGTACTGTGCTCTCGCCTAGCACTCATGTGTGACTACGTATCGTTCATCACAGATGGAGCACAGCGCTAGCCCTGGTGCGCGAGCGCAACGCCGAACGTATCCTCGAGAGAGGCGAACTGCCCGAAGATGACGTCACGACCCTCTTGCACGTATACTGCAAGGGACTTGCCCAGGCGCAGCCAGGTAATCTTGCAACTATTTTCTTCAACTTGCCATTACGTCGTAAGAGTTCAGATATTTTTGGTGAGTTGTGTGTATAGAAATTAGTGGCAAGCTTCTGCTCAGATATTAATGAAGTAATTAATGTTGTCCCCTTTCTTCCCGTGGGTGACGTAGAAAGCGACTAAGGCCCGTATTACAGAACGTCACTCAATACTCAAGCAATACTTAAAACTAGATTCAAGCCATTTGATTGGTTGAAACTAGATTTAACTAATGCTTGAGTATTGAGTGACGTTCTGTAATACGGGCCTAAGGGACTCACTAGAGAATGGGCAGCAGCGTCCTCTATGCATTTTATCACCATACTGCGATCGCTAACCCCAAACCCAATTAATGGTAACTTGCAGTGTATGAAACTTATTGACATTTTAAATTGTTTAGCAGTATTTGGTCAGCTCGTCTGTTACAATATATCTGACCGCGACTGTTCATAGTGAAGTTCTGTTGCCGGCCTGCAGTTTCATCTAATTCATCTTGTGTTCAATAGACATGGTGGCGATTACGCGGCCGGTGCACGAGCTGTCCCAGAACCTGTCCTTCATGATGGAGAGCCTCTATAAGGTGTCGGTGGTGTTGCAGCGGCAGGAGTACGGCTGAACACGCCCCCTACCCCAATCCCCACCTCCGCACCGCCGCCGCCACCCCCACGTTGTACCAAGCTCCTACCCCTTTTAACAATATTCGTTGTAATGTAGCCATTAGTGTTCGACATTCTCGTGTTACCACTAAAAGATAAACAACAGCTATCTACGTTATGTTCTAATGTCCAGTGTATATAACATCGAGCTCGAATGAAATATAAGGACGTCATACAAAATAATCTGTATGCACACATTATAACTATATGTTATCCTATTTATAATAAATACCTACGTTATTGACAGACCATGAAAAATAATGAAGAAATAACGAGTTTCAGTAAAAGCTGTATTTTTATGAAATAATGGCAATGATACCCGAACGTATAATATTGCAAACATGTAAACAATGTAGTGTTAATTATATATACGAATTTAAGCATTAAACAAGGTGAGGCTAAGCCGACACTTGGACTAATATATTACAGGTCAACTGTTCTCAGGAATATTAAGAGCTTATTGTAACGCATATAATATTTTGCTGTTTAGTCTATATTTAGAAATAGTTCTCCATATCACGTTAAAATAATATTGTAAATTTTCCGGCGGCGCAGCGGATTTATGATATAGAACCATACTATTTTTTTTTTTTCTTATTCGACGTACTAATAGTTAACGTACTAAGTTTTCAAGATAACTGATCTCAGATAGATTAATAAAATATATGCTCGAGAAGAAAACAGGTGGCAACCGCTAGCAGGGCCGCGCGGCGGGCAGGCGGGCCACCGCTCGCTGTCAGAATGGCATAGCGTACATTTCCGGTACTCATGTTTAACGTTACAATGAATGGCCCCGATGTAACAACTAACCCTGGATACCCTCGAGGGCGCGCCTGGCCGTCGGGCCGCCGGGCCGCCTGGCCGCATTGCCGCCACACTCATCGTGTTTCACTGTAGTTCATTATTGTTCCATAACACTGCATATTTATAGTTTTTTCTATAATCGTTGTTTTGTGATATGTTTGCCTTTGTAATAATGTTAATGACAATATTTATTTCTTAGTTTTTTTTTTTATATTTTAGCTACGATGGACTTTGTTTGTGTTAGATCTTAGTAAAGGACTGCATGTTACTTTTACAATTGAGAAAATGATTTCATTTTTAAATGAATTTGATAAATCTTGACACAATTTTTAACAAGAAATTAATTCAGACAGTCCAATAGGTCTATCTAACATAAACAGGGTCTTTATAAATTGTAATAATATTATGTACTAATATCCGTAACCAATTGTAAAATGTATTTAAAGAAATAAATGAATACAAACTAGTTCTCGATTTTTATATTGTAAGTGACTTGCTAATGACATAGGATTAAGCATTTCATGGAAAAGTACAAATAGAGAGCCACCATAATTATGTATATGAACGGCATGTAGATTCGAATAAACGTCATAATGGCCTGACCAACTCTTTAATTGAAAGATCCTACCAAGTATATTTATATATACTTATATATTTTGTACCCGTCTGATTTTTTTAAAATATAAAGTATGTTAAAGACGTATAATAATTTTCCTGCTTGGCCTAACCGGTATTATTTAATGTTGTGTAAGTATTTTTGCTTGTTAAATTATTCAGGCTTATAAAATGTCAAAAACGAAAAAAATATTTAGTAAAAAGAACTACCAAGATCTGGATCTTGTTGATTTTTGGAGGTACGACATCAAGTACTAAATTCTGGTTTGATCAGAATGATGTAATTCGTTGTTGTTTTGGAGTACAGGCATGGTCTCGCCATTATAACACTGGTCGTGTTATCGCGAAATTCCGTTTATGCCGTGTGAGGTACAAATTTTTCAGGTCAGGTACAAAATAGTACGAAATATACGTGACAGAAACTTTCAATTACAACAGTTGGTCCCGTCATTATAACGATTATCTCCGTTCCGATGAGTATCGTAGCACGATAATGTAAAAAAAACGACTGGATGTTTTCCTGCAGGCTTAGCATGAGCTACGAAGAAGAGACAGCTCTTCATCACATCACATCAAAGTCTGAGAAACGAGTATCAAAATGTATCTTTAAAAAAAGCAAAAATCAGTCTCTGTAGAGACTGATTTTGCTATCGACACTTCGAGTGCACTACAGTGTGGCTGAATATTTCTCAATATTTCAAATGTGTGTATTTTTTTTTACGTATTTGCTATTGAAATAGTATTATTTTATGCCTTGAAAGGTTTGATATTGTGCGTATAAATCAGGGAGTGTTAGCGGGTGGAGCAAATAAAAGAGTGGACTGTATTTTAAGGCAATGGTTTACTGCCGTGCTAATTAACAATAGGAAACTTTCCCGGACAAACAATAAATAAATGAGGTTAGAGAGGTGATTCGTCCGTCGCGGTGGAGTCCGTTGAAGCGAGTGCTCGTTGGGCCGAGCCATGTTGCCACCGCGCCGCGCCTCGGCGTGCCGATGATGACGCGTCGGCCACGACGCCTGCGCGTGTAGGTCGCGCGCAAGGTCGTGTGTTGGGTTCGATTCCCAACAGGGAGAAGGTGATTTTCTCCTTGCAATCTCTAATTCAGTTACTTCATATGAGTCGTTTATTACCCGTGGTCCCGGGGACCACGGATATTTGTTTTTACCCGTAGTCCCGGCGAGAAATATAATGCTGCCGAATCAAAATGGTAGTCCTTGGAAGGTACTGTCCCTCCGAGAAATAGATTTTTTCCGCAAAGTTGTGAGATCCATATAATACCATGTCAGTCAATTTAATCAGTTCCTACTTAAAGATCCTTCTGTCTTAAGTTAATACGTAATTAGCTAACCTAACAACATCTTATAGTGACCATATCAATATAAACAAATCTTTTGTTTTAAATAAACAAATTGACTTGGCAATCGCACTAAACAATCTAATCTAATATAATATGTATTACTTGTGAGATACATCGTGTTTTCATGCGATGGCCAAGTCAATTTATTTATTTAAAACAAAAGATTTAGTCAATTTATTTATTTAATTGTAATAGTACATTATGGTACTAGTGTGTAACGTTGGTGATTATCGCTGAGGCGCCATTGAGACCCGAGCCGTTAGGCGAGGGTCTTAAGAGAGCCGAGGACGATAATCATCAATACACACGTGTATCATACGACGTTTTTCAACACACTTGCGAAGAAAATAATACTACAAAATCATCATCGTCATCGTCATCGTCATCGTAATCGTCATCGTCGTCATCGTCATGTCATCATCATCGACATCGTCATCGTAATCGTAATCGTCATCGTCATGTCATCGTCATCGTAATCGTCATCGTCGTCATCGTCATGTCATCATCATCGTCATCGTAATCGTCATCGTCATGTCATCATCATCGTCATCGTCACAGTCATCGTAATCGTCATCGTCATCGTCGTCATCGTCATCGTTGTTTTTAAGAACAAAGCAACTCAACCAATTAAAAAACAACCTATAACTCACTAAGATCAAAGCAACTCAACCAATTCTATAACTCACTAGAGAATAATGAAAAAGTCAAAGTTTGATAATAGGTGTCATTATGTGCCTAAATGCAGTGAAATTAGAGCCATTTTATGAGCAAGTGTGTTGAAAAGATATTTACTAAATAACAGACCACAAAGCATTATGGCAAAAAATAAAATTACGACAAAACTGTGGTCCCTCAGTTCACACAAGTCACAACAAAGATAAATATTTTAGTGATTATTACCGAATTAAATCAATAGCATCGTTTTTATTTTACATAACGTTATAGTAAAAGTTTTATTACGTTTTGTAAAAAAGAAATGGAGCGGATATATCGATGCAATTTGAAGATAGCGATTATTAAAACTGCACCCTAATTGCGTAACACACGTCCAAAATCTGTTTCAATTTGACAGATCAACAATATTCATTGCGTTATTTACCTTGTAGAGCAGACAAATTTTTCGAACTTATGAAGCAATGGTTTAACAATTTGTTTCAAAACGAAACATAATAATTAAGTTCCGTATGTGGGTTAAGTATATTTTAAGCAAGAATAATTAGATAGATGTAGTACCACAGATTACTATACGTAAAGCGCTTATTACACTTGGCTGAATTTAGGCATCTAAATTCAGTCGTTACTGAATTTAGTCAAGTGTAATCGCAATTAGCAAGTTAGCATCCTAAATTCAGAAGCAAGGATGGTTTCTGACTGACTGAATCATTTAGAAGCCTAATTAGAAACGCATTTAGGAAGGTGTAATCGCATTTAGTACTGACTTTACTCTTCAGTCGCTACGTAACTGTCCGTGCGTGAGGAGTTGAGGACGTACACTTTTGTTTTGTATTACTGATGCAAAACTGAGGAAAAAATGCTAAAAACTTTTGTTTATATTTTGATAAAAATTGTGAGCTTTTCAGAACAAAAATCATGCGCCTTAAATTTTTTCGAAAATTCAATCGAGTGGGATAAAAAAGGCTTGGTGGATTAAATTGATACTCTGTAGGGTTTTTTTTTGGGTATATTGATCTGTAAAAGGCGTACTTAACATTAGTGGTTTCCTCATTATTTTTGTTTGGGCACCTGATTTTTCAAAAAAAATAGGTACGAAAAGCCTTTTTTTGTTGCCTTTTCAAATTCATGTAATGAGTAATTAAAAATTTTGTATTGAAAAATCAATTGCTAATCATTGTAGATTTATTCAAATTTTTGACCTCAAACTTCCTGTGCGATCATTGGTTGCCGAGAAAAATATAATTGTTTTGTCAGTAGTTTTCGAACGATTACTCGATTTGTTTTGACGAGAAACAATTTGGAATCCAATCGCTTTTTTAAATTTTCTGTATGACCATTTTTCTTCAAGATGCAGCCTATTGAAATCGACAAAAAAAATGTTTTTTGTCGTTGCGGGGGGGCTTAGTAACCGTGGTCTCCCATCCACGGTGAAGCCAAGAGGAACCCAACGGTGGGGCAGCTCGTCAGGGCTTTTGCCTTCAAGCCATTGACGTAGCGGCCAAAAAGTAGGTTGCGGTGAGGTGCACCGCAACTGAGGTGGGCCGCGATGTCGAATGGGAGGCATCGCGGCTGAGGGTTACAGGCTGCGGTAGAGGAGGAGTGCCGGTGCTTCTGAGCAGCGCTCTTCCCTTCCGTGGCCTGGACGGGGCCGCCACCGTTTGATGGCGGACGCGGTGGGGCCGCAGGGGAAGAGGAGTGTCGGTATAGCGTCAGCCGCTCTCCCTATCCTCTGCGGCCGAAAAGTGGTAGACGGGACGGCGCGTTGTGTTCCTCACGCGCGCCGTCAAAGATGTCAGCAACCACTGGTGGGGTCCGCAAGGGCCGATGCCTGCCAGGGGTGCGGGTTTGTTCGAAAGAGATACCACGGCCCCTGGCATACGGGCTACTGAGGGAACACGGGTGGGTTTTAGTCAGTAAAAGTCTGACACGCCCTCCTGCTCTACTCAGCAGGAGAAGTCATTTGATGATTTCCCACCCAAAAAAAAAAAAAAAAACCATATCGCGATGACAATTTACTCAAAACAAAGGTTTTTGTCTCCGCCCATTATGACGTCATGGCCTTACTGAAGGCGCTCGGCCTAATTCATCATTTCAGCCGAAAGACGTCCACTGCTGGACATAGGCCTCCCCCAGGCTCCTCCACTTCGACCGGTCTTGTGCTTCCCACATCCAGAGGATACCCGCGGCCTTCACAAGCTCATCGGTCCACCTTGTGGGACGCCTTCCCACTCTACGTCTTCCAGTACGCGGTCGCCACTCCAGAACCTTTCGGACCCATCGGCCATCTGTTCTGCGAGCAATGTGCCCTGCCCACTGCCACTTAAGTTTGGCAATTCTTCGGGCTATGTCGGCCTAATTGCCTTGCGGCATCTCCGCTTTTTTAATTACTTACTAAGAGGACGGTGCAAGAGAGAGGTAGAGAAAGAGTGAGAAGGGCAGAGTGGCGCGAATTGGGAAATACATCGTTCTCAGCGACTGCATGCACCACACTTTAAAAATGATTTTAGCTACTTCGGCTTGTGCAAATCGGCAGATTATGTTATTTCCGTGACTCATGTCTAATTTCCTACAAAATAAAAATAAAATGAACCGTGCTCGAGAATGTCCAGGTGACGTTTATTTTTTTTTTGCAACTTTGTGATTCCCATTTCCTTATGTTACGCTCAAGTTGTCAGAGTATTGAAATGCACACTTTTCTGCATGTAATTAAGTTACATTACCTTAATCTGACGCGTTCGAGTTTTTCTAACGAGCAATTTTTTTTACTAGTCAGATCGGCTACCCTAGACGTTCGACCCTACAAAAAGGGCTCAGCAGGTATAGTGGAAGTACTTCTCAAGGTGCAAGGTTGCCCCCCATAAGTTATTCTGTCGCGCTTGAATAAATCCCAAAATCCCCGCTTGGGCTCCCCTACCATTAGCCAATGACTCGACAGAAACGTTCCAACGTCCCGGGCAGGCAGGTGGCAGCACTGGCCCCAGGGTAAACCGCACCGCACAGTCAACTACGGCTTGACTTGTGATACTAGCGCTATGTTTGGTCGCCGGAAACAGTGGCACCAACACGTATAAATCCCGGGACTAGGCCGTACGAAGCGCTCGGCGCGTGCCATGCGCGGAGGCGCGCCTTTTGTGTCAGTGATCTCACATTTCGTACGGTTTCCATTACATGTTAATGAAATATGAAGTCTTGAAAATAAAATGAAATATGAAGTCTTGAGAATAAATGAATAAATGAATAAATGAATAATATTTCAATTTTGAATAAAAAGTATTAAGCATCTGTTGCGTACTGACCGTCGCGTGAATGATAATAGGTGCAGACGCCAGCACATCAAGCTACCCCAAACTGTAAAAAAAATCCAATAGAACATGAACCTTATGCTTACGGAATAAAGTTGAAAACCTATCAAAGAAATTAGACAGATTGGGGTAGCTTCATGTGCTGGCGTCTGTACATATTTAAAAAGTAGGATACACAGATTATTTATAGTAATACCTTTATAAAATATGTTAAAAAAGACGTTTAATAATAATTTTCCGGCTTGACCTCACCGATAATAAACAATGATAGGTAATAATTTAATTGTAATTTATATTTGTACCGTGTGGTGCCGGACGTAAAGAATAGCATCATCCCATCTCTTCCCGTGGGTGTCGTAGGAGGCGACTAAGGGACTTACTAGAGAATGGGCAGCAGCGTTCTCTATACATATTACCACCATACTGCGATCGCCAACCCGCTTGCCAAGCGTGGCGATTATGGCAAGCCCCCCCAAATTGGGGGAGGCCTATATCCAGCAGTGGACGTCTTCCGGCTGAAATGATGAATGTATATTTTGCTTGTTAAATTATTTAGGCGCATAAAATGTCTAAACGGAAAATTAATTTTGTAAAAAAAAGTAAGTAAGTACATACCAAGACCTCCGTCACTCACTGTTGATTTTTGGAGGTACGACATCCGGTACTAAATACTGGTTTGGTCAGAATGATGATATTTGATCAGAATTCCGTATATCGCACCGAATTTTGGAGCACAGGCATGGTCTCGCCAGAGATTATGCCTGTACTCTAAAACAACAACGAATTAAAACGCATCGTAATGGCGGTATCAATGTTATCGTGAAATTCCGTTTATGCCGTGTGAGGTACAAATTTTTCAGGACAGGTTTAAAATAGTACGAAATGGGTACTAAATATAAGTGGCAGAAACTTTCAGAGTCCTGCCATTATAACGTTTATGAACGGAGACGTCGTACGGGATCTACGAAATTTAGCCAGCCAACTTTAAATAACCTTGCATATTATCACGCTAAATGCGATCGGGGATGAACAATGGTGCAATACATGTCTGTTTACTTCTTCAGGTTAGCACGAGATTGATTTCGAAGTATTACAATTTTGCAGAGAGTGAGGCGAGTGAAAAATCCCGAGTGCGAAATCCAACATCGTTGGATCGGTTGTTATTTTATTGGTGTCGTGCAACAATAATGAAACTTCACTCAAAAGAAGCGTCTATTATCGTCTTCCCCGTCTACTAACCGCACTGCTCACGCGACCACAAAGTGCTAAGCGCACTGCTAACGCGATCAGACGTTTGCATTTTTATAACGTTTCCTTCACATCACGGTGCACTGAATTAACATCTTTGCAGCGACCATGTTTCCAGCGGTTGTTTATTGCTGATATTAAGTTTACTAAGACAAATAGCAAGCCCTCAGCTTAACAGCATGAAATGTATCTGATCCGGAGAGGCCAGGTACCTACTATACACACTTACTCAAATTAACACAAATCATTATTTCGAGAGCATAAAGTTCAAGTTCAAATCGTTCAAAAACAATCAAGTCATTACCGTGTTCCGTGGGCATCCGGCACATTTGCCTCACACCTTCAGTTCCTTCACCACCACCCCCTAGACTTCAACTTCGCTTAGACTCAATCTTGCTGAATGTCCCAAGTATAAGGTTTCTTTAACTTATGGCTCACGTATTGTACTCCTCATAACGAACCCAGACGAATGCGAACCCCTTTAAAAAGAAAATCTAGCCTAGAAAGACAATAGTTTCTTTATTTCAATAAAACAATGGTAAAAATAGTACGATCTTATTAATTAGTGATAAAGATGGGCTTGTTTCTAGTCACTATTAAGGGCACACCGAGGAATTTGCGAAATATTTTTTTCATTTGATCCCTTACTGCATCGTAATTACTTAACCTTTAGTTATGCTATTAACTATGTATAAGTTATATAAGGATTCACTCTATAAATCGTGGACTTTAGCAACACGATTATTTGTTCCTTCCTTTAAAAAAATATCCCAAAGTTACCTCTTAAAAACAAAATAAACCGTTAGTGCAGCGTAAATTCACTTCACGAAAAGTCATCATTTTTAAAATCTGTGTATTAATACGTGAAGCAAACACTTTGTATCCCTACACGTATTGGCACATTTAAAGTTTATATGGAGGAGTGCAGAAGGTTAATATTATTATATAATAATGCATTATTCAACTATAATTCATTTCAAGCCATAAGTCAAATTCAAAAATTAATTGAATGATGGTTGAATTTCGACCATTGGGCGACCACCAGTATTATCAAAATTATGTTATATTTATCGCATAGATTTAACATTTCCAAAATGTGTAATTGTTTTAATAATACGAATGAAATACCTAAAGTAGCGTGCGAACCGCCGTCTAGGCAGAGCCGCCACGCTTCGAATAGCGCTAGAAGCTCGGTGCACCCTTAAAGTCGATTTTACAAATAATATACTCACCATGAGAGTGGGCACGCGCTGGTTATGAGCCCCTATGAAAACTCTGTCTTAGTGGATCTACAGGCGAAACAGACGGAGCCCCCGTCTGTTTCGCCCCACCACACTTCCTCCCCCTACTTAAAAGTTAATAACTAATAGGTAATAAAAACACACAGATTTGAATAATGTGGGAACAACATCGACTATGACCATTATTATTTGAACCAGACTGATAGCTATTGGTTTAGATACTTTTGCTAATTTGCTTTCAGCCTCCGTTTTTTTACACAGGTATAAATATTTATAAATTTTATCAGCACATAGGGTACCTGAGCACGTTGTGCGATTGGTGGAATTGCCCTATGTCGCGTCACTAGGACAGACTTCATGCGTCTACGAGTAGGTATGTACGTACTCCGTACCTCGCAGATAGGGTGAAGTTCGGCTCGACGAGAAACGATACAAGTTTTATTATTATTGCGTTTAGTGTCCCACAAAATGTTCATACAGCTTTTAGATTCTAACATTTAGCTTTAAGTTATCTTTACAAACACGACTGCTCTGTATGGATTCTCCATGGTCGGACATACCTAAATGTTAATTATCATTACAGGATGTTTGACAATTATGTTCACTTAGAAGGTTTTTTAAGAAGATAATTAGTAATTATTTTTTGAAATATCTACGCACTTGTGCTACAATTAAATGTCATTAAAATGCCACGGTATTGAGTTGGACTCGCACTAACAATAACACCCTCAGGTGTAGCGCGCACTGCAGTGTTTTTATACGCATTATCTGTATAGTATGCAATGACAAAGTGCGCGCATTCAGATGAAAAAACGTATGCGGTTTATTCACAAAGTGCAAATGCAAATTTCGTATGGTAGTTCATTTGTATGATTACGTGCGGGCACAACTTTAGCTTAATGAGACTCGAATGGAAAAACGTTTATTTTTGTTCCCGCCAGTGCGTGGGCTGTCCCAATACTGGGTTTTTTTATACCGTACGGCAGAAATAACGCACCGCATTCCACCTCCCGCAATGCGCGCTAGCACATAAAGAGCCAGATATTAAATTTAAGTCTAACAATCTTCAAATAAAAAAATACAGATTACAACAAATTCTATAATTATAAATTTTAAACATAGTTTGATGTCACCTCCTGACCCTGGTGTTATTATACTGGTGGCATGCGAGGGAAAACATTCTAAAATCTCATTTTATACCATTGAAACTTTAAAATAAATAAATCTTGGCTTAAAAGCTAGAACCAACGTGTTAATTACTTGTGAATTCAATATTGCAACTGTAATACATAATATTTATAACATCTATTATAAAAAGGTGGCGCGCGCCGGGCGGCGACGCGCACTCGTGTAAAGTTACATTTACAATATTGACTAATACTTAGAAGTTTATCATTTAAAATTCTCAGTTCTTTTATATAAAAATACATATAAACAGTACAATATTAAAACATTGAAGGAGTTCGAGATAGTTGCTCTCCGCTCTCTAGCGCCATTCCATTCAGTTGTAAAAGTCTCCAGAAGACATTATTTAAAGAATCCATTAAAAACATGATTTATTAACGTACCTACTGTGTTTGTTATAAGTTAGCATACTTTATTTAACTATAATTATAATAAATAACGTCAGCTGCATTCTAACTCTTATTCTAAGATAAATCACATCCCTGTATCAATGAAGTCAAGTATAAGAGTAAAGTCAAAGCGTTCGGCGCGCACCGATCTGCGTCGTGGAGCACGTTGGACACGATCAATGTACAGTGAATAGTACAACAACTGATACAGGGACGGGCGTATTATATATTTTCTGACAGATTCATAATAAATTTATGTACAATATGTATAAACAACAAGTTGGCTCACAAACAGAGCTACCCTTACGTGGACGAGACATCAGAGCGCCTCACAGTGACCGGTCACCCGTGTGGGCGTGTGGGCCAGTGGGCGAGTGGGCCTGGTGCCAGCGATGCATGACTCATGTACTCCTCGCCAGGCTCGATTACATTATGTGCTCGTACAAACACAGTTAGCATGCTTTATACAATATATTCGATTCTACAACTCTACATAAAATGAGATGTTTGTAAAACATTATGCTTTATATCATCATCAGCCTACAGCAGTCCACTGCTGGACATTGGCCTCTCCAATAGGGTATTTTCCAATTTAATAAAATCTATTTTAATTTGAAGATTGCCACGACATATTTAACAGAAAAATATAAATAAATTTATTTATAACCATTTTATCAATTAAAAACGATTAATTCAATTTTTTTTTCGTTGTTTTCAATTTACCGCCAAAACGTTCCTCACGTGACAACATGACGTCAGCTTTGTGTAAACGGCACCGGTACAAATTTGCGCAGTTTTAGAAGTATTTGTGGCACCGCACACCCGCAAGTAATATCACTTTCTATGCATTTAAAATCTTTTTAATTATAAACTCGACAGTCACTTGTTTACTTACTAACTAGTTTACACAAAGTTGACGTCACATGATAAAAAGTCATCATAAGGAGCGTTTTGGCGGTAAATACAAAACAACAAAAAAATAATTTGATTTTAATCGTTTTTAATTGAGAAAATGTATATAAATTAATTTACTCTTATTTTTCTGTTACATATTTCGTCCCAATCTTCAAATTAAAATAGTTTTTTTTGTATAAATTGGAAAATACCCTATTGCACGCCATTCAGCTCGATTTTCGGCAACTCTCATCCAGCTGCTACCAGCCACCCGGCGAAGATCGTCGCTCCACCTAGCCTGAGGGCGTCCTACCTTACGTTTGCCGATTCGCGGTCTCCACTCAAGAACACGTCTACCCCAACGGTCATCGGTTCTACGGCTAATGTGGCCGGCCCATTGCCACTTCAGCGCGACCTTGAATTTATGGACCAGCAGTACCGTGAGTGTCCACGTTTCGGCTCCGTAAGTCATAACAGGCAGGACGCACTGATTGAAGACTTTAGTCTTTAGGCTCTGCGGAATACACGACGAGAAGACTCGACGCAGCTTCCCAATCGCTGCCCAGCCTAGCCGAATTCTTCTGGTAGCTTCCTTCTCAAAGTTGTTCTTACCAAACTGCAGAGTTTGCCCGAGGTAAACGTATTCTGGAACAACTTTGAGAGCACTGCCATTGACAGCAATCGGTTCCGGAGTGATGTGATGACGACTCTTGAAAACAGCTTATATACGTGGCTTAGGAGCAAAATAGGTCTGTAATTCTTCAAAAGGGTCTTATCACCCTTTTTGAAGAAGAGAACGACCACGCTCTTCCGTCACGCTTCTGCAATTCTCCCAGAGAACAGAACAGAGTTGAAGAGCTCCTGAAGCTCTCTTAGTACAGGTTTTCCTCCCGCTTTCAGGAGCTCGGTCGTAATCCCGTCCTCCCCTGGGGCTTTTCCATTTTTAAGCTGTTTAAGAGCCGCCTCGATTTCGTCTTGGCTGACTTCTGGCATGTCCTCCGTGAAATGGCGAGTTAAGGTGGCTCTAGAATCCTCATATTCGGGATCAGGTCGAGATGCATGCGATGCGTACAATTAGCCATAGAAGTTTTCGAATTCCGAAAGGATCTCCGGCTTCGAAACGACGATATCCCCACTTGATTTGGTCAGCTTCGTCAGGTAGCTCCTCCCAAGTGATTGGACGAATACTTTCGACACCCGATTTTGTTCAATCGCTTCCTCTATGGAGCGTGTATTGGAGCGTCGGAGGTCGCGGCGTACCAATGATCTAATATTTTTGTTGCGCGCCCGCTGTTCTGACGAAGTGATAGGTGGGTTTTCACGTCGTTCCGTCATAAGCTACAGAGTCTCTTCCGAAAGTTTGGACTTCTTGGACGTACGCCGCATTTTACAAAATCTCGTACCTTCCTCCCTGAGGATTTCCACCATTTGATCGAGCGCCTGGTTGTCATCATTTGTGGTTTCCACGGCAGCAAATCGGTGCTCCAGGTCTGACTGGAAGGCTTCGGATCGCAACATAGTTTGGAGCATGTTTGGACGGAGCCTAGACTTCATTAAACGAGTTCGCTCGAGCTTGAAGTTGATATTCAGAGAGCCTCGAACAAGTCTGAGATCACTGCCGGTATTAAACCTGTTGATCACCGAGACATCCCCGAATATATGATTTTTATCCGTTATGATCAAGTCTATCTCATTTTTCGTCATGGTGTCGGGGCTTCGCAACGTCCACTTCCTTTGGGGCTGTTTCATAAAGAAGGAATTCATCAAGTAAAGTCCCTCCTTCTCAAGGAAGTTGACAAGCATTTGCCCACTATGATTTCTGCTGCCAAACCCGTAGGATCCTACAACTGATTCGCTGCAATTCTGTACTCCCACTTTAGCGTTAAAATCCCCCATGAGACCGTTTTAGTGGGCCTTAGTGGTGGAATGCAAGGCTTTTGAGATGTCCTCGAACATTTCCTCCACATCGTCATCCGAGTGTGCCGAGGTCGGTGCGTAAACCTGAATAACCTTGAGGCTATACCTCTTAGTTAGGTTTAATATGAGGTACGCTACCCTGTTCGAGACACTGGAGACTTCCACAACGTTATCACAAGGGGATTTGTTTACCAGGAACCCCACCCCGCCCTGGGATAGCTGGTCTCCCTCTCGAAAATATAAAAGGTGGCCCGGTGTCCTCCCCCTCTCTTCGGACTTCACTTTACCCAAGAATGTGTCACCTTATTTTTCCGAGCTCTCCTATGCTTAATATGTGATACATTATTTGCATAAAAACCTCGTGTAAAATATCAGATTATTTGAAAACAAGCAAGAAATAAATTAGTTCATATATTATTATCTAACATCTTTGTTCATTATTCATACAGCAAATATGTATAGCTTACGGTTAAAACCTTTGATAAAAATGATTTAAAAAAAATACATTTGAATTGATTAATCTATTAAAATTTTTGCTAATACACTTAAAATAAAAATACTGAATATCATCTACGTCACTCGTGCGTATATTGCGCGCTCAAGTAAACTATGACATGAATATTACAAAATAGTGATCGTTATTCATAGGTACTCATCTGTATAAAAAAAACATCTATGGTACATAATGTTTTTGTGTACTTAAAAAGCAGAGAAATTTGTTTTATATATATACTTGTGTAAATATTACGCAGAGTTACAGCAAAATATACAAACCAATTGTCAGCGCGACACCTACGTACCTACTATACATCTGTACTATATTTCTATACACAAAGATCTGTTACATTAATAAAGCGACGCGTTATAGTGATGCAAGATTCACAGCCTCCCTGTGGAAGTTATAACTATATTAACTATACCGCCCACACACATTTATTTGATTCCTATCGTAAGATCCTACTTTGCAGCAGTTTGAAGATGACACATGAGTCGACATCACACTATATTACAATCGTTACGGCGCGCACCGCGCATTCTCGCACTCGCATTACTCATCACGAGCCGCGTGAGAGCAACAGCGTTTAAAACCGATGGCGTAGTGCGCACTCAGCCTCATTCGGATCCAGCCCGTGCCTTGCCGCTCTCCACCAGCGACGCCCTCAGGCGAGGATCGTACCCCATAGGGAAAGCCCTTAGCGAGTTGTGCCTCTAGTTTTAAGTTTTTTAAGCCCTTTTAGGCAATCTCATAGGTTAACCTGCGAAAACAAAATCCCAACAAAAACACTGCTCTCCACATTTGCTATGTGTGTGTCGACGCAGCCAAGTACTTGAGCGTGGAAGCACGCGTCACACGAAACACACGTTCCACATTCAAAATATTCCAAATTTAAATCTATGGCGTCCCCTGATTGTTTTTGCATCGCTCATGCCATTGATGTACGATTGGAATTGGCAAATGCAGATGCACAAGTGTCGACCAATGTCAGTGGCACATTAGCCCACTATCGTGAAGGAGGGCGAGTGCGAGCATGTGTGGCGGGCATAATTATTCTTGCATGACGTAAACGCGTTCAATGTTTGAAACAGCAATTTTATCAAATCTCACCGTGAAAAAATTCAAATTGAAACTGTCAATAGTGTCAACCCCTAGCATCAAATGGAGTGACAGCTCACTCCAAGTTCACCTCGCCTAATCTTCCACGTTGAGATTGTCATAAAATATACCGGTAGGTGTTTGTTTATCACGCGGAGAGTGTCTGGAGGCCGCGGCGTGGGATCAGTTGAACAGCACAGAGCTCGGGTCCTCGTTGTCCATCTGCTTCACGTGACGTAGCACGTCTTTCTTGGTGATCACCCCCAGGAGACGTCTGCCAATCACATATATTTGAATTGCACTGTCTCCAACAAGAATAAAGGTTTCAAATCACGAAAGCCACAGTGGATACATAACTTGTATAATAAGTGCAGTGATCCATACACTTAGTATTTAAATGTCTTTGAGTAACGTTCCGTGTGGTGACGGGCGTAAAATAATAGCACCATCCCATTTCTTCCAGTGGGTGTCGTAGGAGGCGACTAAGGGACTTACTAGAGAATGGACAGCAGCGTTCTCTATGCATTTTACCACCATACTGCGATCGCCAACCCGCCTGCCAAGCGTGGAGATTATGGCAACCCCCCCCCCCCCCCCCCCCCAAATGACAAGCATCATAAATAAATGGTAGTGCCCGGCAGCCCACCTTCCCTTGGCTACGGTAGCGGTCAATGCCACGGTGAGGCAAGGGGTGCGAACAATCCCCGGAAGAGATCCGGATACCACTCACCGAAAACTGGACCTGGCAACATACAACACTCGTACACTCCGGACCGACGACAAGATCGTCGATCTCGAGGAAGAATTGAGCAAGTTACGATGGGATATAGTAGGGTTATCTGAAGTCCGACGAGAGGGGGAGGATTCGATAATCCTCAAATCCGGTAACTTGCTCTATTTTCGAGAGGGCGACCAGCAGTCCCAAGGTGGTGTCGGGTTTTTCGTCCATAAGTCCCTTGTGAGCAACGTGGTGAAGATCGAGAGTGCATCGACCAGGGTGGCGTTCCTTATACTCAGAATATCCGCAAGGTATTCGCTGAAGGTCATACAGGTCTACGCCCCGACCTCGTCACACGCCCCGACCGACGATGGGGTGGAGACCATGTATGAGGATATTTCCAGACCCATGCATGGTTTCAAAACTCACTTCACCGTTGTCATGCGGGACTTCAGTGCGCGACTGCGATGATGAGTTGTGAGTGGGGCAATTTGGAGTTGGACGTAGGCACCACCGGGGTCACCAAAATGCGGTTTATTTTCGTGAGTATTTTTTTGGGGATCATAGGTTTGTGTTGGGTAAAAGTTTATTATTGGCTATTGATGATATTTTTACCACATATTTTTGGTATATGATACTGCGGGCGTCCCTGAGACATGGGATCACAGTTTTTCTGTGACATTCCTTCTGATAGCCTCTATTATAGTATCTTAAATCTCTTTGATTAGTATAATAGTTACCCGTTGTGCGTGACGAGCGTCTGCCGGAGACCGAGCTTGCGGAACATGTCCACCACGGTCTCCATGGGCGTCTGGTCAGTGACGGTGATGGGAGCCATGTCCAGGATGCGGTTCAGCATGAGGCAGGGCGGCGGCGACAGCGGCTGGTGGCCGGCGCCCGCGAACAGCACCACCGTCTGTCCTGTGATGCCCTCCATGGTGCGGCGCGCGTTCGCTGCAGGGACACACCACTTTACTGACTAGCCGACATGCACAGTGTCAAATTAAATTACTTAGCGAATCTCCGCAGTTCCGTACACGTGATGGGTATCGATATCTTGAGAAGGAACCGGTAAGGTCCCCGCAAAATTCTTACGTCTTCCGCAAAGTGGAATGTAGATGAAAATATGATGAATTTCATGGGCTAGTGTTATCAAAACCAAACAAAAACTATTTTGATGTTTTTTTTAAAAAATAACTCCGACTTCTGTTATTGTCTTACGTGAAGCATGAACAAAAAAAGTTTTATTTTTGTGTCATCGTGTTTAGATTACGATACCCATAACATCTGTGACATTTACACAAACAAATAATATGAATAAGGCCGTTGACGCCAAAAATAAATCATGAAATATTTTATTTTTCCATCGTATTTAAGATGACGTCTAAAATAAAACGTCTCTATATAAAATAGTGGTATTTATCTGCATCCGGTAAGACTGGAACGCGACCGCAACATGGTTGTGAAAAGGCTAGACAGATGATGATTTAGATGACGTGTACAGTCACGAGCATTAATATGTATACACATCAGCAATTGCAACCATCATAGCGATTGCAACCTTGAGATAACTTGGGTATTTCAGTATAGTATGGGTTCCAAAATATTATTTTCATAATAAAATAAGATTACAATGAGTAAAAGTGGAGAAAATCACTTTTAAAAGTTGGTAAGCGTATACATATTACTGCTCGTGACTGTACGGAGTTTCGCTAAATATTTTAACTAACTCTATAGTCAAATATGAACTTAGGTGATGGTGGGGTGAAACACGTTGACGATCAATTACTGCAGTTATGTATCGACTTATGACTTTAGACCTGAAAAATAGCAATAATAATTCAATTTCATAATTTTGTGTATCAAAATATAACCTTTAATTTTAGAGGAAGTAGAATACCAAAATGCTGCACTTGCTACAAATAAATTTAGATAAACGCAGAAAGATCAACACCCTAATTGCGTAACACACGATTAATCATAATCGGTGTCATTTTGACAGTTCAACAATATTCATTGCGTTATGTACGTTGTTGAGCAGACACATTTTTCGAACATATGAAACAATGGTTTAGCATTTCGTTTCAAAATGAAACAGATTATGATTAATCGTGAGTTACGCAATTAGGGTGAAAAGTGATGGTATGTACTAGTAAACCAGAAAAGGTCGTCGCGCCACAAAACGGGTTATTTTGCGTGCTGTTTAACGCCACAGAGGCAGTGTGCAGTGTGTTCTAAATTTTGTAGTAGTGCACCTATCAGCGCATTTGTATGAAGTTTTCCCTCAGTCAGTTTACCTACTCTGGTCTCAAATCGTTATTTGTCACTCAAAAGTTTTGAAAAGTTTTTCAAAACTTTAATTTTAATTGCAATAGTGTTGTTAATAAAAATTACTGTATTGTAATACAAAATAGACGAGTACTTCCATGGGTTTAACAGCTGTATATTAGATCATCATCATCAGGCGTTCGTATTTCCGAAGATAGTCGATGATCCCCGAAGCACATTCTTATGTTTGAAAGCTATTATGATAAGGTGTTCTACCTATGGCTAGGTTGAGGTCCCGGCGCAGCACGAAGCCGACCAGGTACTGCGACTCCTTAGACACCACCACAGGGTAGCCGTTATGCTCTGTCTCCTTCAGCAGCGTCTCCACGTCGTCCACGGTCATTGAGTCTTGCGTTATCACCGACAGCGTCTCGTTGCGTCTGATACAAGCAACAATTATACGTCAAAAAAAGGAAACAATTGTATTTCGTACAGCTAAATCACTAAATATTATTTAAAAAAGTCTCCGCCGCGTCTGTCTGTCTGCCTGTTTGTCTGTTCGCGATAAACTCAAAACTACTGAACGGAATTTCATGCGTTTTTCTCCAATAGATACAGTGATTCATGAGGAAGGTTTAGGTGTATAATTTATTAAGGTTTTGTGTAAATTGGTTAACGCGAGCGAACCCGCCGGCAAAAGGTAGTAGATTAGTAGTAGTAATAGATTTTGTCTATTTTTTTTGTACGCGCTTAAGGCAAAACATGAATTAACTAATTTAATGTAACATCTTGCATGCCATGTGTGTATGGTATACTCATGTTCTGGACAAATAGAAGTATCTTATTTTATCTCATATTTTGTAACTAACAGGCTTTCAGTTAAAATACTATTGTTAGTAACTTAAACAAATGACGAAATGGAATTAAACTTTTGCAAATACCGCACCAGCTAGACACAAGAACAGCAATCTAGGTGATAAGTAATCGCACAAAATGACTCCAGCCTTCGAAAAACACGTTAACAACACTAAGGGCCAATTAAACAGCTAAGGTTCGTGGTCCTCTTGGGACCCAAGGGTTGTTTACTACTTTTTCACTCTTTCATTTTTAATTAGTACAATTAATAGTTTTATAGTAATACCGGCCACAACCGTTCACTTTCAGAACAGTCAAGTTGGCGCAGTGGGTTGGGTAAGGTTACATTAGATTTAAATGTGGGACTGTCCCTAGACATTGATCTAGATGTCTAGGGACTGGTCCCTGGGGCCGAGGCTATCTTATAACACGATTCCTGTCTGCTTCCGTTCGGAATATGATACTGTTAGTAGAGTTTAATACTACTTGTTTTATAATCACACTATAGATATTTAATAAACAATAAAATTAAAACATTAAAAAACGCCTACATGACATTTTTTTCTTCATATCCCAACAACAAAACATTATGCTCTATAATAACTCGTAGGCGCGTCCGGCTTGTCGTGAATTCTGTTTCTATACAAAATAGTTTTGTCATGACGTCACTTTGGTCATGTGACACCCTGGTTTATTAGCGGGAGAGTAACCCGAAATATATCGACTTACGATAGAGACAGTAATAAAAAATGAGTGCGCGTGAACGAGATGGAACAATACCGAGATTGAATTCAGTAAAGCGTTCGGCAAGGACCTCGGTCGGATGATTGATGGTGTGTGGTGGATGCTTGACGTAATCGCATTTATAACCTTTTATTTTGTTTACATTGCATTTTGTTTGTTGCATTTATTTAGTTCATTAATTTATGTAATTTTGTTCATAGTTAAGTAGTAAGTATTTATTTCTTGGTATAAAACAGTGATAAAGAAAGTGATTGATTTAAGTGTTTTAATTAGGTACTTGGGGTAAGTAGTTGACAGTTTATAATAATTAGTACAGTAATTAGTAGTATTAGATGGCGGCTATAATAGCTTAAGATTGCTGTTTAACAGATTATTTGCTGTGTGAGCAAACATGTTTTTCAGGGTTAAGTTCTGAAAAAAACATGTCATTATGTTAGGCCGTGCTCGCCCAGATATAACTATTAATTACAAACGACGCGATGGTTTTTTTTTAAACATTATAATGTTTCTCTTTACTATAAATATCAATGGCTGACTGACAGTTGTAAATTAAATAGATGTATTGTTTCCGTGTTTACTTTTCTCCAATTCTAGTAGTTTATGGAATAGAGGGGGTTTTACAGATATTAATAATCTGACGATATCGTCAAAAAAACACATCAGAACTGAAAAACATATTAATAGCTGTTTACAGTTACATGAGTTCGCGAAAGGTAGGATAGAATAATTTTTCGAAAATTCGCATATAGCTCATACCTAATAGAAAAGTAAATCGAAATAGGAATTTGATGAAACGGTTAATTGGAACCGTTATTTTCTTAGGTAAACAAAAATTCGCTTTTCGCGGCCACGATGAAAGTCCGAATTCCAATAACCGCGGTACCAATATCAAAGCCTTGTTATATCTGCGCAAATTCGATTCAGTAATGAACTCCCATTTAGAAGTTTGTAATTCAGTTCAGAACGCCGCGTTTTCTGGTCTCTCTAGTGATATTCAAAATGATTTAAACATAGCATTGCATCCAGTTTATGAGACCACATTAGATTCGAGATAGATAAAGCTCAATTTCTGTCTGTAATGATTGACGAAACTCCCGATGTCAGTCATAGGGAGCAATTAACTGTTATTTTTCGATTTTTATCTCATACTGGAACGATTCCTAGGTTTTTACGATGTTAGCGGAAGTGGAACCGCTGCAAATTTATCCATACAGATGTTAGAAATACTTGACCACTATCGTTGTAGGAATAAGTTAGTTGGTTAGTCTTACGACGACCGTACTGGCAGCACAGTAATAGTAATTTCTGGTGAGCGCGGTGGAATGCAAGCAAAAATTCGCGATCCATGCAATGTTCGTCGCATGTTACGCTCATATATTAAATTTAGTATTTAGCCGATCTCTTGAAAATATTCAGCAGCAAATTTTTTTTGGGTCCGTCGTTCCTCTTCCTTAAGCACCCTTCGCCACTGCTAGGGACAGTTGTTTCGAGTATAGGATATTTTGGTTTTATAATTATTTATTACGTGAAAAATTTACAGACAAATAAAAGCAGTAATTCAAAATATAAGCAAGGCATACAGTCGTGAAATAGTAGAAAACATCGCGCAATACGACAAACTAGAAAAATTAATGCTGAAATGACTACACTAACCCTAACTGTAACCCTAATTTGACGTAACATCTTGCATGATATGTGTGTATACTCATGTTTTGGACAAATAAAACATTATCTTATCTTAACTACTTGAAAATAACTAATCTACTATAATGTTAGCAATACATTTAATGCAGGGTATATCGCAAGTCGCAATGCGGTGCAGTGTCTGGTGGGCGTATTGCAAACACAAGGCAAATGCTAACAGGTGAAATAATAACATGCAAAGGAAATCTATGTTCAACTTTACTCATAACAATATGTTCGTTTCAGGATTTCCATCTGCTTAATAAAAATCTTAAATTCATTCACTGACAAGGCAGTCTAGAAGCATGAAAGGTATTTAAACCTTTTGGCCTCGCCTTGGTCCGCCATTCTGTTATTTTTTCAATATGGTGTTGCACGATAACACCCTATATAGATAGACGACATACAGATGAACAAGAAATGTCAATGACATGATATCTTAAAGTGTCACATTACCGAGATAAATACAGTTCAAATTAGCTTTAATGAGTCCGAATATTTTATATTAAAAAACATTAATTAACGCTGAACACCGCTTCGTCAGATGATGGATGATGTGTTACAGTTATGATTATTAGATACTTCAGTTACGTAACAACTTGAAATAATATTATTAACTATTTGAGGTGGTAGAAGTTAGAAAAGGAGAATTTATGGAATAAAAACATTTAGACTTTGCAACACAAGAAAGCGAGTCAAGAGAGTGAGTTAGGTAATGTGACAGTTTAGGACACTATATCCCATGACATTTTTTGTTTGTCTATATGCCCCCTATTCATATATTTAAGTATTGTCGTAAGACGCGATTTAAAAAAAATGGCGAACCGGAACGAGGCCAGCCCCCATACAAAAAAGTTCGATTCATTTTTGCACAAGAGTTAAAGTGAGCACTAACGAAGGAGTTTTATAAATTTATTCGCTATAGGAGTCAATGGCGGAAGTCAATATTTGTTGCCGATGGAAAATCCCATCGAGCACACGGCTTGGGGCAGAAACATAATCGAGTAAAATAAATTACTAACATATTAAAACAATTACATAAAATGGCAAATTGCACAAATTGATGGACGGCACAGCAAATATTAAGATGCGGAGACGAAAATAAATCGAAAATGGATTATCAGTACATTTTGGCGAGTTTTTCACGGATCGAAAACGTTAGTTTCGTCTCTGTATCTTGCCTTTATTAAGCTACTAACTACTAGAGGCCAAAAAAATACAACGAGGAAGAGAACTATCGACACAATAAGAACCCTATCTAGAAGTTTATCGGTATATGCACTGTGGTGAAATGTTCAGCTTATTGCCCAGGTTTGTCGTAAATATCGGTAAAAACATCTTAATATGTGACTAAGTGATCACTGATCATGTCAAAAGCTGGTCGGCACTGGTATTTTCTAGTTAGCTATCAACGAACTACCACTAAAGTTTTATTTTCCTTTTTACTAAAAATAACACAGACATTCTGAAAGTTTTCCTAAGCATCCAATCAGTTTTCGATATTTGCGTTGCCTGTGCATTGTATTTGCAGTATTATTTTTATATTATGATTTGCTATATGCTTGTTTTTATACAATAGCAAATGCACAATAGCATTCGTAAATCTGCGCGGTCATATTTTATAATAAAAGAAATGGAAACTATTGCCGCAACGTGAGCTTAGCTGCAATGCGCTGAAGCCTGTTAGCACAGAACAAAATCAAGATTCATATCAAAATAAAGTTTAATAGTCCCCCACAATGCGCCCCCATCACCACTTCCTGCTTTAGATGAGAAGAAAAAGTGGCGCAACAAACTCCCCAGTAGCACAGCTGTCTATTAGGTTAGAAGAACTTAATTCTATACAATAGTAGGTATGTAATTAACATTACAAATCACAAAACATTTACTTATTATTTTTGTACTTACAATAATGACTTAAAGTAACAAATGTTAAACTAGGACCTTCAGAGTAAAATAAAGAAACAGTTTATACCAATACAAAACCATGATCAGCTAGACAACCAGTCACTATAAGTAGCACTCATTCACGAACATAATACAAAAATCAGCCATTACCCTGGAACATTAACAGAGTAGGATATCTGCTCCATATATTTCTCTTCGCTTTGGAATAGGCAACTAGCACTTTTCTAACCACCCACATATATAATAAGATGTTTTTGGAACAGGCATTAGTCTCAACAGTACTCACTTGGGCTGCATGACGTCTGCCGCGAGCGAGGTGTGCTGGAACTCGTCCTTGCTGTCGAGGAAGGGGTACCCGTTGAGCGCGATGTGCGCGTCGTAGATGCCCTGCCTCCCCAACGCGTCGCCCACCCACTTGCTGGCCATGGCGGCCGCCATCAGCGGCACGATGTAGCGCACGCCGCCCGTCAGCTCGAACATTATCACCACCAACGACACTGCAAGCATACGACTATGACATGTACGGTATGCATGCTATGCTATGGTATGTATGTGTCTTCCCTGACATTGTATTACATTTTAATTATTGTGCATGTTAGAATTTTTGTCAATAGTTTTGACGATTGTCTGGTAATTTGAGTAATTTCCACATTTCTTTATGTTAGTAGAGAACATTAAAATTTGGTATCGTTTGTCGAGTCGTTGGGCTACTTTAGTTGAGCTACATGATTACTGCGCTCAGATCTGTGTAGTTTTTCCCCAAAAGACCATCACAGACACCAATCTACATGGTCCTCCTTAGACCTGACCAAGATTAGTAACGTCAAAAATGACAGTGACCTCTGAATTTGTTTCGGTTCTTCTTCTCAGAGTAGTCGGAGAGGAAACTCCGAACTCGATTTAAACCATAACTTATATTGACGTGTCGTCAGGTCATGGTGCTTTTTGCCCGTTGCCCATTCCAAAGCGTAGTAGGTAGCTACTACGCTTTAGAATGGGCAACTAACTCCATCTTTCTGACACGTTAACAATTCAAAATTTCTTACAATTGATTTATTTGAAATAAATGCTTTCAAATCAATACCACACTAGGTCACGCAATGGTCGAAATTTGACCATAGTTCATAAAAATACAAAAAATTGCTCTCTCCACTCCTCTATATAAACGTTAACTGTGCCAAATTTCATACTCCTCCGTCGGTGTAATTTTCGTTTATTTAATATATTTAAAAATTTTGCTTTACGTGTAAACGTGTTAATATATAGACGTCGATTTATCGAGGTGGTGTTGGTCGTACCTGTCATGCGCGTGACCCCGCCCAGCACGGCCGCGGCACCCACCATGGCGTACAGGCCGGGCGTGATGCAGTCGTCGCCGGTGGAGCACTCGCCCGAGAACAGCCACACCTTCGGGTAGTTGAGCGCCAGTTGCTCCACGCCTGGAAAACAAACCATGCTTGTTATTTCATCACGCCAACAACGTGCGACAACATTAACGCCAGACCATAATACATGACCTCATCATCAAATTCAAATTTATTTATTATTTTGTAAACATAGAGTAAAAATTATACAGATGTTATATAAAACTATGTCCATGCTATGTCCCGCCGCAAGGCATACAAAATAGGTTGGTCATCTGCCTAGCCTTTTTCCAACTATGTTGGCTTCCAGTCTAACCGGATGCAGCTGGATACCAGTATTTTACATGGAGCGACTGCCTATCTGACCTCCACAACCCAGTTATTGGGTAATACGATACCCCTTGGTAAGACTGGTTGTCAGACTTTCGGGCTTCTGACGACCCGTAACGACTGTCAAAGATCCAGAAATGACAGCCGAGACCAACGGCTTAACGTGCTTTCCGAGGCACGGAGGAGTCTTGGTATGTAAAGATGGTCACCCATCCACGGACCAACCGCGGCAAGCGTAGCTTAACCTGGCCGATCGACCCGTGCAGCTATTGTTATTTAGCCACAAGCCCCTCATACAACCATAATACATGACCTAAACTTATTTTTTTAAACGTAACTGATATTATTAAGAAAATCGTGTTGACCCATTACTTTATGCATTAAAAATAGAGTCTTATTGCCTGGAAATAAGATTTTATATTTTTTGGCTCATTCGGTGGTACGTATGGCAAAACACATCATTTCTTTAAAAAATACCTTTATAAAATTACAATGTTATTTATTAAAACGAGGCTGAGAGTCAGCAGTTATTGAACTTCAAAATTACATAAGACAGTCCCCCAAAACGCCCTTCACCACTTCCTAGTGCTTTAGCCGGGAAGAAGATGTGGCGAAACAAACTCCCCAGCAGTACAGCTGTATGTTATGTTAGAAGAACTTGATTCTAAACAATACTAAGTAAGTAATTAACATTACTAAACAGAAAACATAAAATTAAATTATTTGCCATATGTCAGCTAGCCCACGTCAATATACCAACAAAACATAATAAATAAACTCAAGCAAAAATAAATAATAAAACAAAACAATAAACGTAAACAAAACTCAATACCCATATAAAAGCCTAGCATACCTTTATGCCTGGAGGCTTTGCACACCCTTGTGTGCCCGCTTACATGTGCAAAAACCATAATTATGGAAATTGATTCAGCAGTCAATTATGAACTAACTACTTTCAGGACTTACGTTTATTATGTTACGTATGTGAGTTGAGCCGTATAATTACTGATACATGCGTGCACTGAATGGACAGGTCCACTCAATCTTTCAAACTCAAACTCAAAGCATTTATTTCAAATAAACCAATTACAGGCACTTTTGAATTGTCAAGGCCGGTGGGTTAGAAAGATGAAGCTAGTTGCCCATTCCAAAGCGTTTCCTCAAAAGACCATTTCAGACACCAATCCACATGTTCTTCACATGATCTTAACAAGATTATGTCTGGACTTCAAAAGAGACTGTGACCTGTGACTTTGTTTCAGCCTGTCTTCTCAGAGTAGTCAGATAGGAAAAGCTGACCTCATCTAGTTTTCAAAATATGATTGACGTGTAAAGTACAAACCTACTTACAGAAATAACATCATTTATCATTTACACCTTGTATATTCCATCACATTCAAAAGCGTCCGTCGGTCAGCCCCATTTAATATGGGGCGACACCAAGGAACCAGTTTACAACACAACATTTCTTCATGAGATATTTCCTTACTTTTCTGTCTACAGCACAAAGACGTCAATCTGCCTGTTTTTTTCAACTATTTGGGTCGGATTCCACCACACTAAACCAGTTACTGAGTGAGACGATTCCCCTTTGGTAAGACTGGTGTCAGTCTTTCGGGCTTCAAAATCAACGAAAATAAAGAATTTAAAAAACAAAAATAAAGATCATTGTGATTTTGGCAGCCTAGTTAGAGGCCGGTGGCAGCAATCCAGAAGAAACCTGAAGGTAACGAAATAAAGATCACTGATTTTGACAGCGTAGTTAGAGACAGCTATCCAAAAGCAACTTTATTATGACGAGAATAAAGATCACTGTGATTTTGGCAGCCTGGTTAGAGGCAGCGATACGAAAGCAACCTTATTGTAAGGACACTAAAGATTACTATGATATTGAGAAACTTGTTAGTGACAGCGACCCGAAAACCTTACCTTATTGTGACGAGAATAAAATACACTGTGATATTGAGAGACTACAAATTCACATACCTCCATATTACAAAACAAGGTTTTTATTTGGTTCAGGTTAAAACTACCAAGCCAGTTTTTTTATTACTACCCAACATACTTACATAGAAAAGCAATTCTACAACCTAGTATGGTGGTAAGTTGTAATTTTTGTATTATAATAGATAAAGGGGCTTGTGGCTAAATAACAATAGCTGCACGGGTCGATCGGCCAGGTTAAGCTACGCTTGCCACGTTGGTCCGTGGATAGGTGACCATCTTTACATACCAAGACTCTTCCGTGCCTCGTCGTGCCTCGGAAAGCACGTTAAGCCTAACGGGTTAACGGACCAACGTCCCAGCTGTCATTTGTAGATCTTTGACAGTCGTTACGGGTCGTCAGAAGCCCGAAAGTCTGACAACCAGTCTTACCAAGGGGTATCGTATTACCCAGTAACTGGGTTGTGGAGGTCAGATAGGCAGTCGTCCATGTAAAATACTGGTATTCAGCTGCATCCGGTTAGACTGGAAGCCGACCCCAACATAGTTGGGAAAAGGCTAGGCAGATGATGATGAGATAAAGTTGGAAATTAAAAAACCGGCTGACAGCTTATTTTAAGCTAGAACTAAAGTTAGATCGCGTTTTGTAATAAGACGGTTTGATTTTGTCAGTGACGCAAAATCAGAAGTAAAATAAGTGTGAACGGACTGTATAAGGATTTATCACCCGAATTACGACGAGGGCGCTGTTGTGCAGGGAAGCATTTGTGCAATTGATTTGTCAACTGTCACTTGGAATTGGAATTTATTCTAAAACCAATATGGCGACGTGACGCGAGTTCCGCGATATAGTTTTTTATTTAACCACATTCATCGATCCGTGTCTCACAGTCTATACTAAGCAGTGGGTGAGAGTTGGCGGTCAATGGTGATGATGACACATGACATAAAGTTCATTTATACTGACCAATTCCCACGATCCTGCCTGCGATGGCGCCCAGCGCGAGACTTGGTATGAAGAGTCCGCAGGGCACCTTGATGCCGAAGGTGAAGATGGTCATGACTAGCTTGAGCACCAGCGCCAGCCCCAGCAGCCAGATGGCGCGGTACACGCCCGGGCCCGCCGCTGCCTTCTCGATCGCGGAGTTCACGTCGGTGAAGTTGCGATTGTAGTCACTGGAAAACAGCATTGTGATTTCAATATTACGAGTATGTATTTTTGAATACTTCTTAAGGTTCCGCGCACCAAAAAAACTTTTTTGTCAAGAGGGTATTACACCCATTTTTGAAAAGTGTCTTAATTAGATTCTAACATGCTAATAAACCACAAAAAAAAACATTTTTATTGAATTGATTAGTGCCAAAGAAATGAATTAAAATTTTACGTTTTCATATTTCGTGCGTAATTTGACGAAAACCCTGGACGCAGTGGACGCCATATTGCTCTGTGGGTATGACGTCAGTTTGCTGTGTAAATAAATGCGCTAATAGTTTGTATGATAATAGTATATAATTTAACAAATGAGATAATATTCTACTTATCGTTGGTTTGCTGTTCCTAAATGTAAGATATTATTTCAATAAAAATTACTTTGGTACGAAAATAATAAAATTACAAAGTTGTTCAATTGATTAGTTTATACAGCGGTGTGGCGTAATAACATGGCGGCTACTATTTCATGGTGTTCAAAAACAGATTTCAAAAAAAAACTGAAATATTTGAATTGAATTTTAAAATTTATTTTGTTATTTCTTCAATTAAAACTAACATTTTCCGACTGCTTTTTTCCTAAGCTATCTCCATACTATATTTTAGATTTTTTCTCATATACTTAGAGTGAAATACCCTATTTGTTAGTGTACGTTACCCTAGCAAGAAAGTGTCTCCTAGAGTTATATGAGTAGAACGTATAATGTGTGCCTTATCTGCTGTAAATGTGCCCCCACATAAAAAATGTGTGCCCCCTGTCGTTTTGGAGAAAAACGGAAAAAACGATTCTTGCTGGGGTAACGTTTTTCTAGCAGGAAAATTCTAAACGAATGATCGGAGAGAGAAAAATTTTGCATGGCCAGAGAGCTTATATGTGTGCCAAAATGTGCCCCCAAAAATAAAATCTGTGCCCCTTCAGGTTTTCGAGATATTGCATTTCCTGCTGGAGTAACGTTTTGATGAATCGTATATCTCTAAAACTATTGCATGTGCCCCTGTAGAATAAACATACACGAGTAGCTCTTAAGGGGCACACCTTAGTGCCCTAATTAGATTTAAGAAATTATTTATAGTTTTCAAGTTATCGCGGTTTTATGAAAACCCGAAAAAACATCGCAGCGCCTAAATGAGACAAGGCACAAGTTCGCTGAAAATTGTATTCGGTCCTTCTTGACGCTATTAATAACCATACAAAGTTTCAAAACTGTTCATGCATGCGTTTTTGAGTAATCTTGCTAAAAGTCAAAACGATGGTGTCTTAACTTTGACGGCAACATACAAGGAACCGGCTCAATCCCAGATGTGTAGGTGTGAACCAAAATTGTGTGCCTTTAGTCAAAAATATATGATGAAAATATTCAGCTTGGAATGTTTCGCATTAAGTTAATATTAACAAAAAACCAAAATATGTAAGCAACGGCTGGTTATCCGACCAAATTTGAATGACTACTAAAAAGCGACGGATTCATACATATCGAAGACCTTCAATGCAAAATATTCGAAAACTTGTTGTGAATATTAGTGATTTTCCATGAATACTTAGTTTGTTCAAAGCTAAAGCACTAGGAAGTGGTGAAGGGCGGGCGTTTTTGGGGGACTCTCTTTTGTAATTGTTGACGTTCAAAAACAGCTGACACCAGCCTAGTTTGAATAAATAACTTTTGATTTTGATTTGTTTGAAAAATCCCTTTTAGCCACATCCAAGACAAAGAAGTTAGTTAGTCTTTTCAAATCACAAATAAACTCACACACTTTTCCCCTTCTCATAAACCATGACCAAAATTGCTCAAAATCAGTCAATTTCTTGAGCTGCGGTTTCCTATGACAGCGGTGCAGTCATCTGATGCCGTAACAACGCAGCCGGCCATACTGCGCGTTTCTGACGCGGACATTATGAATAAGAAGAATAAGAGTAATATTTATTTGCTGTAAAAGAAAATAACAAGAGCATACATGTTTTTTCTTAACAGTTATAAGCAGTGATCGGAGTAGGTAGATTGATTTGGGGTTAATGAACTGGCACGTATACAGGGTTACTGGTAACTCGACGTATTCCTTGCAGGACGTCATAGTAGGGTTAAAATGCAACAAATTAAGCCACCAAATGTTTTACCGAAATTCAGTAGTTTTTGAATTAGTTAGAGTTTTAGTTTTTTTATGAAAAATCCCAGATTAAATCATTTGAAACCAATTTAAAAATGATTTACGGCGCGACTGTACTGAAATTTAAGTTATTATCATAGTTGACGCCGTAGCAGACCTTTGTTAATAATTAAAAGTTCAATAATGCCTAAAACTTTGGCAAATATCACTAACCAAACATTTAATTTTTTGTAATTTTTGCTATTACTTCATAAAAAATGTAGTCTAGTGCAAAAAAAAAATGCTACACCTGGTGTACAAATTACTAGGAAAATATCCTTGTCTTATCAGTTATTCAGAAAGGTATGATTGTCAATACTTTTGCATGTGTGCCAGGGAAGAGAAGAGTTTTATGGGGGGCAGGTAAAATTGCGAGACGGTCAACCTATTGTTTCGTATTCGTATTATTCGTAGTTTTTACCTGCGCTTGAACTCCAAACACTCGGGTGCTTTGTGATTGGTCGCTATTGTTCTCTCGGCATGACAGGGGGTGCGATTTTGCAAAATTTGGTCGTCAGCGTTAGTTAGTTTCAACTCTACGTCGCGCAAGCTCGTGTTTTGTTACTGGCTATTTCCCTAACTGTTGCTGCGTATCTTGCTCTTGTGCTGTGCTGTGCCTTCATAAGCGCTGACTATGGCTGCATATTCTAATCCTGAATACGCTGACATAATGTACTGTTACAGACTTTGTGACGGTAACGCTGCTGAGGCGCGGCGAGAATATCAACTTCGCTTTCCCAACCGCCGACTCCCCCACGTTAGTGTCTTCGGATCGATTTATCGGCGAATATCTGAAACTGGCAGCGTCCAAAGAAGCAAGCAAGTTGACACTGGTCGTTCCCGGAGATACACGGCTGAGGACGAGGACGACTTATTCTTCAACGTTTTCTTGACGATCTTAACATATCGACAAACATCGTAGCGCGTGAGCTTGGTATGTCACAGTGGAAAGTCTGGTCTGTAGTTCATTTGTCAGGCCGACATCCATACCATTACCAACCAGTCCAGTCATTAAAAGAAGGAGATCCGCCGAGACGGCTTGAATTTTGTTTCGTTTTATGCTAAGTGCCGACGCCGACAGCGAAAACTTTTTAAAAAACATTCTGTGGACCGATGAGTCATGTTTTGATCGTGATGGTATCACAAATTACCACAACTTACATTACTGGGCACCGAAAGCAGAAGCAAACCCTAAAAAACTGAAACCAACCGCATCCCAGCGAAGGTTCTCGCTTAATGTTTGGATGGGTATTATTGACGACAAATTAATTGGCCCACATTTTTTACCCCGAACACTAAATGGGGAACTTTATGAAGATTTCCTCAGAAATCATTTATCAGCACTGCTCACGGATGTACCGGAAGAAAGAAGAGCAAACATGATTTACCAACATGACGGATGTCCAGCCCACTTCCGAATCACAATTCGAAAATTGCTGGATGAAAACTATCTACTATCTATCCAAACCGATGGATAGGGCGCGGTGGGCCGATTCCGTGGCCTGCACGAAGCCCTGATTTGACGCCGCTAGACTTTTACGTCTGGGGTCATATGAAAGATCTAGTTTATGTGACCCCAGTAAATTCGATTGAAGAACTAAGGCAGAGAATTACAAATGCGGCGGACCAGATGAGGGCAACAATAACATCAAGAATAACAAAAACCGAAGTAAGGAAGCGAATAAGAACATGTATTCGAAACCGAGGGCAGCACATCGAACAAGACGTGTGAAATGTGTGTAATTAAAGTTTTTAATATTGATTAAAAAGAATAATAATGTTCACGATTTTGTTTTTGATTTTTCGAATAATCACCTTTTTGTGAAACGCACGCCTGTACTAAATCAAAAACGATTTTTATAATGTAGTCCATGATTTTGTATTACCTTTCATACCTTTTTGGATATAAGACAAGGATATTTTCTTAGTAATTTGTACACCAGGTGTAGCATTTTTTTTTTTTTGCACTAGACTACATTTTTTATGAAGTAATAGCAAAAATTACAAAAAATTAAATGTTTGGTTAGTGATATTTGCCAAAGTTTTAGGCATTATTGAACTTTTAATTATTAACAAAGGTCTGCTACGGCGTCAACTATGATAATATCTTAAATTTCAGTACAGTCGCGCCGTAAATCATTTTTAAATTGGTCTCAAATGATTTAATCTGGGATTTTTCATTAAAAAAAAACTAAAACTCTAACTAATTCAAAAACTACTGAATTTCGGTAAAACATTTGGTGGCTTAATTTGTTGCATTTTAACCCTACTATGACGTCCTGCAAGGAATACGTCGAGTTACCAGTAACCCTGTATATTAGTATGGATATGCCTCCGGGATTTTGAAATGATCTAAACTGCTTTTTATATAATTTTCACCTGTTTTCATATTCATAACTAGTTATTGCATTGAATGCCAAAAAATATATATTTCACAATATTTGATTCAATCCCGTAAGTACCAAAATGAAATCCCGGAAAAAAAGCTTATCCATGTTATGATTTCTATGACTATTCATGATGCGAGTACGTAAAATCAACCTACCTACTCCGATCACTGGTTATAAGCGTACAAGTTTTTACAAGCAAATTTTACGTATATTTATTTGTTTAAAGCAAAAAAAATTTTTTGCAAATCGGTATAAATATGGCGGAGTAATGTCCGAACCTCCACCTAACTCCTAACCGTTAAAGAGTTGTACCTTCCTTCATCAGCTCAGCGTCATGAGATGATGATGACCATTCGCAAATATGACAACAGCTTTAGAAAATATATGTAAAAACTTTGTTAATACCCCTTGTTGTTGTTCCCTGGGATTCCACCATCAGATCCTGAATTGGTGCCAATGGGACTACCTCAGGAGTATATTCTTTCAAATAAAAAAAAAGAGAATCGGTCCACAAATGGGGTACAATTCGGTGAACATAAATAACAAAAAATAATACATACAGTCGAACATATAACCTCCTCCTTTTTTGAAGTCGTTTAAAAATGGGTATATCCCATAAAGTTTTTTGTACAGGTGGCGCGTGAATTTGTTCTGGACTCGCTCCAACATCACTGATTACTCAGCCTCATGTGGGACCCATATTAAAGAATTTTAATCAAAGAAGTCTTTAACGCCATAAAAACGATGACTACACAACCATTCATACAATTAACTTTTGAATAATCTCATATTTAACGTCTTGAGATTACTTGGTGCCTTATTATATATAAGTACACACACAACTTTTATTATATTTAGCTAGTGTCGGAAGAATATCCAGTACGAGACTGTGAGAGTCTCGTTGGTTACGAGGACATAAATCATCTGCATTACTAAACAATTCCGTATGCTTCCCCACAAACGTAAATGTTTTACGTATGTAAAGTAGGTAGCGGCAACAAACCAACCTTTTTAAATATCGGCCTACAGGATTCATCAGGGTGAAGCCACAGACCGTCTTTTTAGAGCGGCCATCATTATGCGGCCGCTATATGACTGTAAAACTTTTGACGACACCGAAGTGTTAGTAGTGACCCTTGTGAAATAGAAATCAGCACAACTAAAGTAGAAATAATAATAGAAAATACAAAAAAAAAGCTATTATCGTGCATTGTCACGAGAACCAAGCGTTTATGCCAAATTTCAGCCCGATAGCTTCGATGGACTTGGGTGAAATGTTGATTGCAAAATTTCAGGACATACATGTGAAGTTAAATAAAAGCTGTTATAGTACGACACAACTTGGACAGTGTACAAACTAACACAAAAATAAATATATTATGTCCAAGTATATAAAAAAACGTAGGTATGTTTATAAACAAACCTAAAATCTAACCATTTCGCACGAATGTTCGTGTTGTGCTGGACAAATTTTGCAATAAAAGTATAATGAGACTCACCACAGAGGATCAGAGTTGGAGATGCCGCACTGATTGAACAGCAGATAGATGAGCTCGCTGGTGTTCATGCGCGTGTAGGGGTTGGGGTAGGCGATGATAGCCGTGACCAGGGTCACCACCAGCACCTCGGTCACCGGGTACTGGCCCAGCTTCGAGAACTTGCGGTAGCGGCACCAGAAGATGTTCGCTTTTATGAAGATCGTTGCTATGCAGCCCTGGAAACAAATTCCAAGTTTGTATTTTATTTTTTATTTCCCTCTTACATCTATAATTACAGGGTAGCCTACCTATTTCGCATAAACTACATAACTGTAGGCTGCAGGTAATTGACTGGCAAGACGTAATTCAAACACCATTAGAAGACGACTGGCGGTACGCACGTAGGGTGATCACACTGGAGAAACTCCAATGGGCCATCCGGAGCTTCCATCCTTTCAAGGCAGCTGGTCCCGATGGCGTGTTCCCCGCTTTATTGCAATGGGGGGGAGCCTCTGTCGCAATTAGACTAGTGCCTCTAATGAGAGCGTGCCTGGCCTTTAGATACGTTCCCAAGGGATGGAGGGAGGTGAAAGTTATTTTCATCCCAAAGCCAGGTAAAGGGGACTATACTAACGCCAAATCCCACCGACCAATCAGCCTAACCTCTTTTCTTTTGAAAACATTGGAAAGGCTATGTGATAGGGAGCTGAGAGACGGCGCACTCAAAACCATACCACTACACGGTAACCAACACGCATACAGCTCTGGTAAGTCGACCGAGTCTGCTCTTCATCAAGTGGTCAGCCAGATAGAAGAAGCGATACACCAAAAAGGCACCTGCCTAGGCACTTTCATAGACATCGAAGGAGCCTTCGACAAAACCAACTTCTCCAGCATCGGTAGCGCCCTCTCCAGACATGGGGTAGAACAGGTACTAACGGACTGGATTACTAACATGCTTAGCAAACGAATGGTTCGCCTTGAGGGTGAGCAGCAGCTGGCCATGATAGCCAGAGGCTGCCCCCAGGGAGGGGTGCTGTCCCCCCTTTTATGGAATCTGGTGATTAATGACCTTATCACCAAACTCAACGCCAGCCATTACTTCACAATAGGTTATGCGGACGATCTCGCAATCCTGGTTTCGGGGAAGGTAACGGGAACGATTTGTAACCTCACTCAGCAAGCACTACGTATCGTGGAAAGATGGTGCAGGGAATTTGAACTATCAGTCAACCCCACCAAAACTGAACTAGTCATGTTCACCCAAAAACGAGCATTAGGCCCTTTTCGCCTACCGAAACTGTTCAACACAGAACTTCAGTTGGCCAACGAAGTCAAGTATCTCGGGGTCATCTTGGACAACAAGCTAAACTGGAGTAGTCATCTAGACAACAAGCTGAACAGGGCCTGCATCACCTTCTGGCAGTGCAGGAAAATGATAGGTAAGAGGTGGGGTCTATCACCCAAAATAATACTATGGCTGTACACCGCAGTGATCCGCCCCATGATCACCTACGGGGCCGTGGTCTGGTGGCCCCGCACCAAGCTAGCTACAGCCACTAACAAACTACAGCGCATGCAAAGACTAGCCTGCATGGCGACCACGGGATGCATGAGGACTACTCCGACTGCAGCGATTGAGGCCATGCTGGGACTGCCGCCGCTCCACCTGTTCATACAGCAGGAAGCAACGATGGCGGCGGCGCGTCTAAAGGCTATAAATCTATGGAGTAAGAGTGACACACAACACACCGCGCTGCTTAAGGAACTCAACAGTGAGTTCCCTATCACGAAGGCAATAAATGACCGGGTGCCCAAACAATTTATCTTTGATAAAAAATACAAAATCCAACTGCATGAGGATCGCCGGTGCGAAGGATTGCGTCCCGCAGAGCTGCGTATCTTCACGGACGGATCGAAAACAGGTAGTGGCACAGGAGCTGGAGTCTTCTCGGAGGACCTCAACATCCACATAGCCACACCACTGGGGGTCCATAACACAGTGTTCCAGGCCGAATGCATGGGCATCTCCCTTGCTGCATCTGCTATCATGGCCAGGGGAGTTAAGGACCACTCAATCCGCATACTCTCGGACAGCATGGCTGTTCTGCGAGCGCTGAACAGTCACACAGTTGACTCTGGGCTAATATACGAGTGCCACCAGCGCCTTAACGAGGTAGGTAGCCTCAACAATATTACCATTCAGTGGATCAAAGGACACAGCGGTTCGCTAGGCAACGATGCAGCCGATGAACTTGCCAGGAGGGGGTCGAGTATGGCACCAGTGGGACCAGAACCCATCGCGCCACTTCCCTTCGGGTATCTACGCACTCTGGTAAGGAAGCGAACCAGGTATCAACATCACAAATTATGGTTGGACCTAAGTGAGTGCAGGCAGGCTAAGGAAGCACTTCCTGAGCGCGATGCTCGCCTCACGAAACAGGTTCTCCGTTTAACTAAACCACAGCTGCGTATAGTTACAGCAGCCATAACTGGCCATGGGTCATTTAACAAACATCTCTTTGTCATAGGAATAACAGACAGTCCGCTGTGCAGGGCCTGCATGGAGGACGACGAGACAGCGGCTCATGTGCTGATAAACTGCCCGGTGGTCGCTAATTACAGGGCAAAATACTTCGGTAACCCAGGTACCCTACGTGAGGTTGTCAGCAACACCAAGGCGTTGCTGGCCTTTCTCGAGGAGCTGGGATGGATCGAGTAACTGAATCTCCCACCCGGACGCAAAATACGCGCTTTGACGTGGAGTTGCGGACAACAGCCCGTTTTACCTATTACCTATTACCTAACTGTAGGCTGATATGGGCTCTTATGTAATGTCAGAAGCTAGGTTCAGTTCGAATTGTCAGTTTCAAATGGAGAAGAGTAGGCATGAAACGGTTACTCTTTTATAAATATTCAAAATCAAAATATTTTATTTCACATAAACCTGCATAAGCACTTATGAAACGTCATCACGGTTCTAATTTGTCGCTTCCCATGGAGGACCTACTTTATAAAAAATAATTAATTTTGCTTTTAATCTCTAGTCATCTCAGCGACAAGCAAATGTCAAAAATGTATGAAAAATCGAGATATTTTTGATAGATTGACACTGAGATCAGACTGTGAACGTTCTTAAAATTAGTAGAATTGCCCCTCTGGTCTATCCATCAAAATAAAACCTCTACATCTACAATCTTTACCGAAAGTTTTGTCAAGTCTTTGACATTGATTGTTGCCGAGATTTAGACTTGAATTTGAACGTTCTTTAATTATGAGAATTGGCCTTCTGGTGTTATTATCGCCGCATAAGGACATCTACGACGAGGCTCCAGATGTATCACGTGCCTGTAACCACTCGCCCGCCCGTTTGATGACGGCAGGAGAATGGTGATGACGGCAGGGAGGATTATGTACTTACCCCTATAATGCCGAGACCGACGAATGGAATCAGTTCGAAGAAGATCCAGGGCTTGTTGTACTCCACGAAGAACAGCACCGAGTGCTCGTTGCCGAAGGGGTTGATGGAGCGCAGGATAAAGGCCGCGATTAGCGCACAGAAGAACGAGCGCCACAGCGTCTTCAGCGGGAAGTAGTACGACACCTGCCGAGAAACAAATGCTTGTAGGAGACTTCGCAGACCACGGATGGAGAGAGATGTTTGTTCTCTCGTAATCATTCACACTGGTTGGTCTTAAGGTATAATGTCAACATCCGCGTAGCCTTTTCCCAACTATGTAGGGGTCGACTTCCATTCTAACCGAAAGCAGCTGAATACCAGCATTTTACATCAGGCGACTGCCTATCTGATCTCCACAACCCAGTTACTGAGTAACCCGACCCTTTCGTAAGACTGGTGGTCAGACTTTCAGGCTTCTGAACACCGAAGAAAGCATGTTAAGCCGTTAATCTCACGATGTTTTCCTTCACCGTTTTGAAAGAAGTGGTGATGAAGTTATTTACATAAAAAGTAAAGTGCCTGCCTGGGTTCAAACCCAGGACCACCAAGTCGTAGGCCAGGGTGCCATTACCACTGAGCTACCACTGCTCTCGTCCAGATTTTACAATGCACATTATAATTTGTTTTTGGAACTCTGCAAGAACATTCAAGTTGCATGCTGACAATTGCACCCGGCATTAGTGAAATAAGGTCGAAGACTTGAAGGTTAAGGCACAAAAAAAGCCAGGAAAACAATTTACAATATTAGTTCCTTGTGTTACCAGTAGTTCCTTGTGTTTTATATCAATAAAGAATTTTACTATAGTAAGAAACTACACTTTTATTTAAGTTTGAAAGCGTGTCATATTGCCGATTAGACATGGTTGGGAGACGAGTTACCTACTCATATTGCCTATAATCTGCTATTTACATATTATGTACAGCGAAAATGAATAAGTGATATGCTTTTGTATACTGCGTGCTATGTTTTTGTTTTATAATTCGATACTTGGCGAGATGTTGTTAAATCTGAGCATGATATCAAATTTACGTGCCTTCAAAATAAGCACCATTAAAAAAAAACATTCTGAACTCAATATTACTGCATGGTACCAAAAGTGGGACGTCAGATATAAATACAAACAGTTAATTAATCGAAAATATTTATTATTATATTTTTTATTTTATTTAAATCGAAAACATCCATCGGCAACTTACCTCAACTTTAACTTAAGACTTAGTTCTTTACCTATTTTGGTGAGTGCACATAATGTAGGTACAGCCCGAGTCTCAAGTGCACTACTCGCTGCGCACTATAAATTGAGATCACGACAACGCCGGCTGTCGCTGTGAAAACCAGCGCTGTGGCTCTGTATCGTATAGCGTCACAGCATTATGATGAGCGACGGCCTTTTTACGTGGATATGATGCACATTTTCTCTCAACTTTTTATTTTCTTTGCGACATGTTGTACCTCAAAAAACGTATTTCTTTTCTTTCTTTAGAGAATGGTGAATGATATGTGAGGTGCCAAGGAATGTAGTACGTACCTCTTCCAAGCTGAAGAGTACTCCACCGATGGGCGCTCCGAAGGCGACGGACACGCCAGCCGCCGCCGCCGCTGACAGGATCTCACGCTTTTTCGCCTCGTTGCGGCCATACTTCGGAAACAGGTATGACAGAATATTGCCTGTGGGAACATCACCGAATTCTTTAAAAAAAGTCCAAATCATGCGCCAACCTCAAAAAAATTGGGATACAAAGGCAATTAATTATTTAATGGTTACATTTACCTAGACCATTAGATTTACTTGCCAGTGGCATTTAATAAGTTGAAGCAACAAATAATCTCTATCTTAACAGTGTTTAGCAATGCAAGTCAGTTGTTGCTTCAATTTTATTGCATGGCACATGCCACAGACAAGAAAGATCATGTTACTGGGGTTTACAAACTTCAATGGCAATAGCAGGCAATTAGACACGTACCGAGACAGCTGGCGATGTGCACCATGGGCCCCTCCTTGCCAAGCGACAGGCCTGAAGACACGGAGAGGATAAGGCCCACCACCTTGATGATCAGCGTCCACTTGCCCAAGTACCCGCGGATGATGAACCCGCTCAGTATCGTCTTGATCTCAGGGATACCTGCAACGGGCAACATTAGGAATACTTTCTATACTATCGATAGACATAACATAACCGAACGCTTGTTTTCTCTGAAGGGTTAGGCCACGTTTCGCCAGTCCTAAGTAATTCGGACTATTACGGAAAAAATCTTGCTTGAAAAACCCAACAACACTGCCCGGCCTGGGAATCGAGACCAAATTCTCATCCTTATCAACAAAGCTTGCGAGAACTAGGCCACAAGGCTAGGCTTCTAAATGGTCTCTTCCACTGATTGTGACTAAGTTTACCGTCCCGTGTGTGTGCCGGGCGTAAAAGAATAGCACCATCCCATTTCTTCCCGTGGGTGTCGTAGGTGGCGACTAAGGGACTTACTAGAGAATGGGCAGCAGCGTCCTCAATGCATTTTACTACCATACTGCGATCGCCAACCCGCCTGCCAAGCGTGGCGATTATGGCAAAACCCTCCATTGGGGAGGCCTATGTCCAGCAGTGGACGTCTTTTGGCTGAAATGATGATAATGATGAAGTTTACAGAGTGTGATCATTTTGGCCCAAAATAAGCCTCACCAGGTCAAATATATCCACATTGATTTATTAATTGATTCGATTTGACCACTTTGATCCCAAAGTGGTCAAATCACTACCAATGGTTATTGCCATTGCCACGGTCAATATTGTAAAACGGAGTGGTGTTTACGTACCGGAGCCACAGGCGTACGGCGCGAACATTCTGACCAACGAGGCAGAGAGCGCAGCGAAGATGAGCGCCCATACGATGTAGAACAGGTAGCTGATGATGTAGGCGCCAGGTCCCCCGCGCTGCCCGCCCAGCACTTGCGGCCACGTCAGCCACTGACACACGCACGGACGAGTTACACATACATCATGCATCAAGACATACATACACTACATTTGGATCGAAATGGAATTGAAAAATAAGACTGTATTTTGTACAAAATGTTTGTTTCCCAGAAAACTATTTGTATCATTTATATTAAACATAATTTGTATCGGTTAACATATCAATTAATACTTTTTTATAGAAGGTCCCAAATGAGCCTAAACACAAATAACTGTATTCAATTTGAAGTGCCCTGTTCCGTTAATTATTTACAGTGTGAGCAATTTGTTCTCCTGGCTATCTCCTTAGCGCGTTTCCTAACTATGTTGGAGTCAGCTTCCAGTCTAACCGGATGGAGCTGAATACCAGTATTTTACCAACATTTAATAAGAATGCAGTACTTACCTGAGAACAGTTCCCAGTATCGAAGGTGGTATCAGTATCGGACCAGCAGCATTGCTCCCTGTTGAGCCAGAAGGCTTGTGGGCAGATGCCGAACTTGAGATCGGTCATCCACGAGGCGCCGATGTCAATGACCCCAGCGACTATGCCAGTGCACACGCCCACCAACAGCACGCACACCCATCCCGACCAGGCGTCGTGAGCACCCTGTGTAGCGATAGTGTTTACAAACAATCACATACAAATAAAGTCACAGAAATGATGAGCAACGGTTAAATTAACTTTACTGTATCGACAAGTTCCCTAAGAAGACTCACCTTTATCAGATCCCATATGGAGTCCTGTCTCTTCTTGACGATGTACCTGTGTCGCATGCGGTCACGTGCGATGTCGCGTTGCCAGTCAATCGTGTGGAAGTCATCGTATTGGCCGATCCCCGGGATGTCATCGTCGCCTATGTATATTAACATTTATATTGGTATATTGCTTGATTTGCGATAGAAGTGTAATCCATGAATGATTTGCTTAATATGCTTTTTAAATAAGCCTGAATAAAAAGTCACAAACTTTTGACATTTGAATATACCTGTAGGTTTACTATATTTTCCTTAACCTAACTGGGAAAATGTGTGTGCACTTCTGCTACCCCTTTAAGGAAATACAGGTGCGAGGTGTTTGTGCTATTGAATGTCAATTAAGGTGTTGAATCATATTTTTTGTTTGTTAATTATTATTTTTTTGTATTTGAGAAACCTGAGGTAGTTTGTTCAGAATAAGTAACTGAATCGATTCAAATAATTTTTACACCATGTTATATTTTTCCCAAAAAAGTTTTGCAAGTGTGATGTAAAATGTTATCACCAGTTAATTACAATACAATCGCCGTACGGTTAGGTACCTACTGCCTAATTACACCAATTCAAAAAGTTCATAACAAACTAGACCAATAAAACCGGGTCATTTAAATAAGTTTATTAGCACTTTAATTAGCAAGTTAAGTGTTCAGGGCCTTAATGTGAATAATGGTAATATTTTATTATAAATAATTATTTTCATTAGTACAAAGCGAGTTCAATATTTTTTTAAACAGAAATCTAAAACTATTTGCACTTAATTCTTACTCAATGACTGTGCAACTAAAGGCATCAGGAAAAGTAGAGAAAATTATTTGAACTGTATGCCCTTAAGCCGTATATAAACACAGAAAATTTTGCTAAGTATGTTGCTTCTTACTCTAAAACTTTTTTAAATATCTGCAAAGTGGCTAAAGTTTCATTCATTAGCCACAAGGTTAAATCAGCAGATAATAAAATTAAGGCAGTTTGGAAAATTATTAACAATGGAACGAACAGAAGCAAAAACCATAATAGTGATTACACACTGGACACTTCCCGCGGTCTCATTAGCGATAACATCGATATTGCTCAGGAATTTGCAACTTTCTTTACCAATATTCCTATTAAAACTACAGAAACTTTAAATTATTCGCCCGCGCTTGCTACGGATATATTAAGAGCGAATGTTTCAGCCTGTCCTGTGGAATTTAAATTTAAACATATAAACCCTGTGGTTGTTGTAAAGGCATTTAAGCAACTTAAGATCAAAATTACCGAAGATCTGTGGGGCATGTCTACTAAAGTTTGTCAATCCATTATTGAGACAATTGCACCCTATTTGGCATTAATATTTAATTTGTGTGTAGATCAAGGGGTTTTCCCAGATTTAATGAAGTTCAGTAAAGTTATTCCACTCTTCAAATCTGGCGATAGCATAGATACCAATAATAGACCCTTATCGGTTTTACCAGTTTTCAGCAAGGTGTTTGAAAAAGTTATGTTGAATAAAATGCTCAATGATTTTAATCGTAATAGCATTCCACACGATCAACAGTATGGTGTCATTAGAGGACGTTGCACAACTGACGCCGGTGTCACCCTATTAAAACACATCTTTACCGCATGGGAAGCGGCGATGCAATAGGTATCTTTTGCGACCTATCCAAGGCGTTTGATTGCGTGAATCACGAAACACTTCTCTTGAAACTTGGGCATTACGGACTGGGTGAACTTGCGCTTAGCTTGATAAAACGTATCTGAATGATAGGCTGCAGCAAGTGCAAATAAACGGTGTGAATTCCTTGGGCCTAAAAGTCAAAATGGGCATACTGCAGAGCTCGATATTGGGTCCATTCCTCTTTTTAGTATATATAAATTATTAACCTCGTTTACTAAAAAACCGACCACAAATGCTGTTATTTGCTGATTACACATCACTGATTTTTTAAGTTAAGAGACATGCACAGTAGCTTGACGACGTTAATAATGCTATAATTAAGGTCCATAATTGGTTTACGGTAAATAATTTGGTATTAAATGGAAAGAAAACTAAGTGCATAAGATTCGCATTACCGAATGTTAGAAGTAGTGAATGTCACGTTGTATTGAATGAGAGAAATACTAGAATTCGTCGAACAGACAGTTTTCCTGGGAATCACGCTTGACTCTAAGATACAGTGGGGTCCTCATTTAACATCTCTTGCAGGGCGGCTAAGTTCTGCCGCTTACGCTGTTTAGAAGATTCGACAATTAACAGACGTGGATACTGAGAGACTGGTATATTTTAGTTACTTTCATAGTATCATGTCTTATGGTATTTTGCTATGGGGACGGGCTGCGGATATTGAGTCTGTACAAAAATTCTATGCAATACGAGATCAGCTTATACTGGAAATGTATAGCTTGATGTGTAGCCGTGTGTAAAACTTACTTCTCGGTTGATTTTAGTATGCATTTTTTGATATAAAAGAGCACTTTTTATCAACAAAATAATGATGGTATACAGACAGTTGAGTAATTAAAATGTGTGAAACAATGGTAGATAAGTAATATAATCATGACTAAACTTTTGTTTATTTTTTAAATTCGTTTTTCTACATCTCCCTATAATCATCGTTACTTTCTTTGCCAATATTGGCTGTAGAATTTATTCAGGTTACGAGGATACCACTCCTGTTCTCTGTAGGTAATCCCTACTTCATAGTCTTAGTAAATTGCTGTATACTACAATAAGGTATTGTATTGATAGAAGCTATTTCTGATATTCCTTCGAAGACAATGAAACAATGTGGATAGTGATATAGTTATACTAACCAACATTAATAGTATCGCAGTATAATTAAATTGTATAATGTAAACAAGATTTGTAGATGATTGTAGCCCGTTGCATTCACAGTTCTGCCTAAACCCAAGGAAAGAAATATTGAGTTTATGTATGTGTATATTTGTAGTATAATTATTTTAGAAGGTACTAGTTCAGTAACCACCAACATATTATTATGGTATTATACACTAGCTGCTAGAATCTTGCATCAATGGTTTTTTATTGACATTATAATAATATTAACTTTTGATAGAGAGATCATATTGATTGTCTTTGTTTGGTCAGTGGGTCGTCTTAGGGGCAGAGGTTTTTCTAAACCTACATTTAAGAACATATCGAAGACACAATAAATATATTTAGTAATGATAAAACTATCATTTGAATTATTTTTATAGGTTGACTAGCACATAAGCAATTGTAGCTGACTGACAACTGGTTGTTTCAAACATGTGTCTACCCAATGAATAGCTCAACAAAGAAGCAAATTGTAGTAATCAGACGGCTTTGTAAAATTAAATAATGGTTAACTCACTTGACATTCCGGAAAATAGCACTGCGTCCCCTGCAACAATAGCACCAATTTCAACAACTTCCTACAGAATTATACATTAGATTCTACGCCTAACAGACTCATAAATAACGTACAAGCTAAAACTATATTAATACTAATATCACAGTGCGTATTGCTTATTCTTAAAATACGATTTACAAGAAGAGTTATGACATTGATACGGTGAAATGAATAAAAGAAAACAAAAAAACAATAAAGCAACAATCAGGTGACGCAGACGCAGCTTGAAGCGTCAAAACCAATATGTCAACGTCACAGTGTTGCCAGTAGCGGTGTTTCGAAACTACCGAAAGTAAATAAATAAATAAGATTTGTTTGAACGATTTTATTATATAGCATAACTAATACTTAGATCCGGTTTTTTCAATCATCAAATAACATGGATCCTATTGATAAAAACGATAGTTTGCAAAATTTTATTTAAGAGCCGTGAAAATCCCATAATATTTTCCACAATTAGGAGACTGATACTTGATGTTTGAAAAATAGGCGCATAAACTTATTGTTACTTAGGTTTTACGTACAAAACAAGCAACTATTGTAATCAAAAAGCGCTGTTATATTTTAATGTTGCCTAGAATATCGGACAGAAAAAAATACTAAACACTCAATATTTTTTGAGTCTGTGAGTAGAAAATACTTGAAAGAAAAACACAGCACAGCCTTGAGATGTTAATGAGACTGCTGATGACGACACGGCGACGTCGCCGAGTCGCCGTCGGTCACGTGCCTCCTAACCGACCATTTCACCTATGCAATTGTTACGAAATGCAATATTCTCACATTCAGGGCCCTACCTACTCTCTCATGAAGATAAGCCCGTCCGAAACTTCAGTGAACCTTACACACGTTTAACTAACTTTTCTGCACGGCTAAAACACATCGGGAATAGGGACAACTGGCAAATCGTGGTGTCATTCTTTTAAAGTCAACTCAGAACCCAAACTAATCATAAGTCCATAGGTGATACGAAGTAGGAATCGCCGTATCTCCGGCCGAAACTACGAATTCTTGTTTAGGAGTACACCACGGTTTCAATATAGGAATCGACTTTTAGGTATACGTAATTGGATCAAATAATATGGTACAGAGGCCAGCACATCAAGCTACCCCAATCTGTCAAACTTTGATAGTTTTTCATCTTTATTACAAAGGAATAAGGTTTCTGTTCAATTGGGAAAATTGGACAGTTTGGGATAGCTTGACCTGCTGGCGACTGTACAAAGTTTTCTAATATAATCAATTATACCTAACACAGTTTGATACCAAACCCTCCCTCCCACAAAACAGATAATTAATACAGAAATTATACGATACTTATCATAAATATTTTTTTTAAGTGTGCCCGCGCCTTTTTCTCCTAGTACCAAGGTGCAATCTCATTACTACCTAAGCATTTACCAACTACAATACTTGAACGATTAGATACCTATACAATATGCGAGTGGCTCTTTCAAGACATGGATAATTTGTCAATCAGCGATATTATAAAATCGTTTTACCCCTCGAGGTAACTTTAGAAAATGAATTTACTACTAATAATTCGCAAAAACAACAATTATTTTACCTACATGATCTACGGGGACGAGGGGTTCCGTATCCCCAGGTTCTAATTCCACTGTCTCCATGTCCTCGTCACTAAAATCACTGCTTGCATTGAGCTCTGACACAGCACTGGACATTACTAACACATTATCTAATCTCACTTTATATGGAACAGCATTCGATAAACCCCTTATCGATAATTATGACTCATTTAGCGTAGTTATTTTGTTACGATCGTGCTTCACTTATACTCATAAAAATAAATAAGAGGTGTCAGAAGCCCTCGAAAACCTTTAATTGACTTATTAAGAGACTGCGAAAACGATATTTCAGTAAACAAAACTGTTTTTCCATTGCATTTCGAGTTTCCGCGAAATATTTAGCGAGTCCGTATTAAATAAGGAATACATTTCTACAAAATACAGTGGCGGATTTACCAGTAGGCTGAGTAGGCTTCAGCCTAGGGCGGCAGATTTTAAGGGCGACAAATTTGGGGAACGATTTCTTTTTTGGCTACCTCATAGAAATCAAAAAGATTTTTGCATAACGATTTTCTGATGTTTTACAAATAGAAGTCTGCAACAAATTTTGCCGATGACTTTCTCCTGTCACTTGTCTTTGCACATTCCGAATAACAAACTTAAATATTCTAGCTAGAGTAAAACAGCTAGTTCGCCGCCCCCCAACCAGTAACCGGCCTCTGCGCCCTTTGCCCACACTTTGTATGAGTGAAAAGAGCGAAACTGTGGAAAATGTATTTCCCTCTTCCCACTATCAACCCATACATGCCAGCCTACTACTTGTTGGAGGCTGTGAACTGGGTGGTTTGTTTATAATTTTGTGATTTCAATTGGAATAAAGTTAATAATTTAGTGAATAATTTGACTGATTTCAGTCTTATGACTATTATTTGTTGAACATACACTAGCTTTAGAAAATTCGAATTCTAAAAAAAACCTTGAGAAGTGATAACGAGATAGTCTTAAGTAAAACAAAAAAAATCCTCGAATGCATTTTTTTAAAGCTACAAGATAACCATGAGCAATCTTTTAGCATACTATTTATAGTTAGTATGAAAATGTTCAAAAATTACGGATCGAAATTAGCTGGTTTACTCTGAAAGTAAGAATTCCGTATATTGCGGACCGAGTTTGGCATTCGGTCCATTGGAGAATAAAACTCAGTTAGAGAACTATGGATTTAATGACTGGAAAAATGCAGAACACCGAGTAGCTCTGAAAACTCTGCGCGTCATAAACCCAGTATCCTTAGCCTGAAAAGCTAGAAGTGCGGTTGATGGTCGAATCGACAATTTACTGCATTTGCAAATTGATGAAGAAATTACTTATTGGAGAAACGTTCTGAAAAGGGGTGTTACTGTAGTTACGCGGCTATGTTCAAGAGGTCTCGCTTTTAGCGGAAAAAGTGAAAAGTTCGGTGATCCACACAACGGAAATTATTTTATGATTCTGGAACTGCTAGCTGAGTTCGATCCTTTCTTAGCCAGTCTTATTGAAAGTTTTGGGAATCAAGGATCCGGAATGCAGTTAATTATCGAAGACCATTTGTGATGAGTTTCTACTCTTGATGGGCCATAAAGTCTTGAAGCAAATTGGAGACGAGATATGAAGGGCGAAATACTATTCCTTAATCATCGATTCGACACCGGATATAGCATATATGGACCAGCTCACCTTCGTGATTCGATATGTTTTAGAAACAAGAGCACCCTGTGAAAGATTCCTCAAGTTTTTGCACTCAGTGGGACATAAAGCTGAAGAAATGTTTGCGAGCATTACTTCGGAACTAAAAACTTTGGGTTTGAATATTGAAGACTGTCGTGGACAATCGTATGACAATGCCGCAAATATGTCTGGCATATACAATGGCTTACAGGCGCGGTTGAAATTTGTTTTTTTTCTGGCTTACTACCCCCCTTAATCGTAATGATTGAGCTTCGATTAGCTCAAAAATATACCCAAAAATTATTTTCGTGCAATTTTAGCGAAATTGTTGGATTGTAAAAATAATGTAGGACATGACAATTGAAGAGGCAAGGGCGGCAAAAACTGTACGGCCTATAACCTTGAAAATTTGTAAATCCGCCACTGACAAAATATACTTACAGTAAATTTCTATGGTTAACTTACTGACGTATAACATATGTACAAAAATAGCTTCTTATTCGCAAATGGACTGGGTACCAAAAAAATTAACAAAAATAAATTTAATGGGGCACCGCCGACGAGGCCCCGAGCGGTTACTTTTGGTTATCCGGGAAAACTAAATCCCATTAACGCCACGATTACCATCTTCCTGGAAAAGCAGATTGACTGGAGGGTGGGAGTCTCCTACGAAATGGTCATGTATCGTGCAATACTTTGATGTGCGTGGGCAGATGGATGGGTTGCGGGCGCTAAGGGACAATTGCTCGAACGAAAATAGTCACAAAGAAGTTTGAAATATCCTTTTATTTTGAAATGAAACATTTTAAAGGTTCCTTCCACTGCTGTTAAGCTAGCTCGCATTCTGGTTATCACAATCTATACCCTATAGGTTTAGGTAGTTAAATAAAGGTAAACAAAAAAATACACGTGACTGATAGATACCTACCTACCTTTTATTTCAAATGTTCAAATCATGTTATTTATCGTAATTTTTTAAAAGGCTCTATTCTGAATCAGAATCTGATGTACTTTCTGTCACATTAATAATAAATCGTTCCGTTGTATCATCCATTATTTTATATAATCTAAATATTTTCTGTTCTTCTTTTATTATATTTATTTTATTTAACCGACTAAACGTAATATCTCCCAGTTCTGTTGCCATACTACATCACAGTTATACTTTTCAATTTAGCACCATTAACTAATCCGTTGTATTTTCTAAAAGGTTTAAGGAACCTGTCTTTTTGGGCTCTTTACAATAGGCAGATTACAAAATATTATATTATTATAATAAATCTAACTAACAAAATGTGCTCACGTAGTAACTTTATCTTTTTATTTTTAAACTATTCTGTCTAGGTGTGCAGAATAGTCTAAAAATAAAAAGATAAAGTTTAATACACATTAATAAAACAAAAAACTGTTGTATAAGTCGAAAATAAATGTCATTTTGTCATACCGTATTTTAACAACCAACTGCGACTTTCGTCTGCTATCCGAGAGCGCATGGTGAGGACCTGCATACCTACTCATGCAGTGTTGGAGGAGAAAATTTAATACTTTACAAAGGTATTTTTTTTAGAGTTCAGTATTTTACCGTTTATGCTAAGTAGGTTCTATGATCAAGCATGTACCACATGGGGGTAGTACATAATATTGTTTTGGAAAGAGGGGTCCGAATTCAAGAGGAGCAGGATCATACAGCTCCGAAACCTACGATCAATAAAAATATAGATTTATAAATAAGCTAAAATTTTTATTTAAGGGTTTAGCCCTCCCCTAGCTACGCCCATGATGTACTCGACATATATACATACACTAACTTACGACTAACTAAGACAAATGCTAACAGGCAAAGACTATTTTATTAGCTTACCCGCAGAGGGACCGAAGTATTGAGCGATGTAGTCTTGAAAATAAAAAATCTTTATTATTACATTTTAATAATTCTGCCTACAATCATGAAAAATATGATCAAATTGTTAAAAAACATACCTAACATTAGCTTACTATGAATTTAAATGGCATTGAACGGTTTGATGGAAATACGCAATTTTTATTGATAATTTTCCAATTATATCCAAGGTTCTTGAATCAGAAATTTATCTGCGTTGAAGACTTGGGGAAGTTCGGACTATAAAACTAAAGATTGTTAGTTTACCCAGACTTGGATTTTGCGAGATCTTTGTTAATAATTAACCCCGTTGAACCAGTATACCGCCAATAAAAATGGGCTACACAACAGTTTAATTAAATATTGAAAGATTTACGAAATTTCGGTAGGTTATTGATTAAATTTCAGTTGCACCATTTTATCTTCTATCGGCATCGTGAAAGATGGACGCATTTTTTCAGACCTCATAGATACAATAGGTACTGTGCGTACAATCGACATGGCCAATAGGAGGTACCTACATAGGCGTGTGCTAGTTTACTTATGGCAAATAGTAATGCCACACTTACACTAATACTAATTGAAAAAAGAGATCAAAAATGAAATCAGCATGTAAATCTGTTTCGTAGTTAAGAAGTACAACGCAGTCAAACGTTTTTCGCCAAATAGCTGGGTAGGTGCTTTCTAAGTTTCTACTTAGAGATTTCCTATATAATGTAGGTAATATGCAGAGTATTTAATAAATTTTTCATTAGTCACAAAAACACATTCACGCACATGTATGCCACAACATTTTATTTTATTTATTTTACTTTCTTATTCTTTCTTTTTATTTCTTTATTAATTAATTACGGACACACACTTCACTATGTCTTTATTTTATTATTCTAGCGTATGGTACTCGTGGGTTGCAGCTGAAAATCAGCGTCAGGTGGTGCATACTGTGTTGCCATCTGACAATTTTTATCTTTTCCTTTTAAATAATTTAAGGTTTTTACTACCGATATAATGCCAATAAACGCAATTTTCTTTCTTTCTTTCTTAATGTTTTGTGATTCTTTGTTTTGATAATTATTCCTTTGCATACTATTGAATAGAATCAAGTTTTTTCTAACTGAACAGACAGTTGTGCTGTTGGGGAGTTTGTTGCGCCACTTCTTTTTTCCAGGAAGTGGTGAAGGGCGGCCGTTTGGGGGTGATGTACAGAGGCCAGCACTTCATTTGCATCAGCATTTCTTTGATAGTTTTTCAACTTTATTGCAAAGGAATAAGGTTTAAGTTCAATTGGGAAAATTTGACAGTTTGGGATAGCTTGACCTGCTGGCGACTGTACCTAATATTGACGTTCAAAAGTGCTGATTCACAGCCTTATTCTTTTTGTTTTTATATAAGTAGGCAAATACCTAAGGCTAAGTCTGCCTTTGTGCTGGTTTTATAAACCGGTTCATAAAATAAAAGATGAAAGGAATATTCACAGCTGGCTCTCGAGCTGGAGTTCCTCCCGCCGTGCTCGTACAGCTGGAAAGTACCGTGGCTGGTGGGCGTGATGTTGACGCTGCCGGCGGCCGCCTGCTGCGGACCAGGCGTGATGTCTACCATGTCATCCTCACTCGCCGACTGCACGCCTCGCCCATTGTTGGCGTTCGCACCCTAAACCAATAAACAAAAACTTTAGTAAAAAGATGTCAGATCAAAGATGTCATGTGAAGACAATGCGGATTAGTGTCTGAAATGGACTTTTCAGGAAAGAACCACACAGATTGAGTGGACCTGTCCATTCAGTGCACGCATGTATAATGTATAATCATACGGCTCAACTCAGAACTTGAGGAGCTCAACGATTTGACGAACGTATAAAGTACTCAAACCGCCAGATTAACATTAAAAACGAACTGAGAAAAGGATTAAACACAATAACAAAAATATCACACAGTCCTCACATTCACAATAATTAAAACAATAATAATATTATACTTCTCAAAGTAAATATTCATGTCAAAGTGTATATAATAATAATCAAATGTCAAAGAGTAGGTTAAGTAGGTTAGCATGAGCAAAAAACAACATTCAGTATACAAAATTGGAGCAGGTCATTCCCAAAATAAAGGTCGTAGGTTCGAACCCAGTGAGGCGCTTTACTTTGTGTAAATTATTTCAACATTACTGCTCTCAAAACGGTGAAGGAAAACATCGTGAGGAAACCAACATGTCCTAGCAGCAGCAGTACTCTCCGAATTTTATTAGATTAATTTTCTCTCCCGAAGCAACACAATGTAAAATCACAGCAATTCTCCTGATTAAATTTATGTCTAACCCTATGATTTGGGCAGTCTTCTCAGGGTTGCAAAAAAATCGCCTTGTTGCATCGCCACAATTTGTATTGCCACTCCTACGTACCTCCTACACGTATTATTTAACTACATCACGCAACAAACCGGTTTCTTGAATTATATCTTTTCGTTCTTCCACCTTTCTCTTAATTTCTTCGCCTTTAGCCGGCCATGATATTACCTCACTTTTATAAAAGACTAGAAGCGCTCCGCGGTTTCACCCGCGTACTTCCCGTTTCCGTGGGAAAGCCTATGTCACCCGGGGATAGTGTAGCTTCCCAACAGTGAAATAATTTTTCAAATCAATTCAGTAGTTTCGGAGCCTATTCAATGCAAACAAACAATCAAATCTTTCCTCTTTATAATATTAGTACAGATTATGCGCTGTATTTTGAAAGTAAATGTACCTAGGCACAAACACACATTAGATGGTAGATGTCACATGTCATCGAATTTATGGTTCTTCACCGTTTTGAGAGCAGCAATGTTCAAATAATGTACACAAAGTAAAGCGCCTGTCTGGGTTCGAACCTACGACCTACATCTTGTAAGTCGCGGCTATTACCACTGGACCACCACTGATCTCTCTGTATATGTTACATTATGTATTAAATAAAATTATATTACAATAGCGTGCACACTATTTCGGAAGTATATGTACCTAGGCACACATACACACATTATTTTGGTTCAAGCCAAATGAAAATTCATGGTTACAATGGTATTTTAGTCATGCTCTTGTATTTTTTTATAATAAAACGAAAATCGATTATATCCCTGAGAGTGCACCTTTGGGGCACCATGTGTATTTGGATGAAATGTGGCACTTAGTAGATACCATTTATAACATGACCACCCGAAACAAGGCAAAACTCAGGCGGTGGGGTAGCCTAAGTGTCGATTTCCATACAAAAAAATCACTTTTTATCGATTTGCTTACGAAATATGAGTCCAATTAGAAAAGATTCTTATTTGTAGATATTTGATATAGGAATACGATAGCATTTTTTTTATCCGTTTGGATTTCACAAGCTGTCTATGTCCAACCTCTTCTATGGGGACGATCCACCGTGCGCCGGCCACATAGTGACAGAATGTTTCGAAGAGAAATAGCAACACCAAATTCAACAACAATACTTATATACAATACAAAAATATTGGAGCAATTACAAGAAGAAACCAGTTGTATCATATCACAACATCAATTTTTTTTTAGGAATCAACAATATTTTCGAGAAAAACATAACTATCTTCTACTATTGTACATCATTTAATAGTCATGTCTATTCTTCCGTCGACAAATCGGTGCTCGTGCTAAGCCTGCAGGTGGCTACACAGTAGTGCATGACTGACTCGACCGAGCAGCATGCTCGCTGACCGTTTTTAAACCATACACAAATTGTTTAAATTTCTGCAACCACGCCGGGCAGGGGTGCTTGGACGGGAAACCTCCCCGTGTGCCCGCGGGCTGGAGTTTCCCTTAGATGCGTCTGGGGGAAAGGCCAGTCTCCGGGACGATGCACCCTGGGGTGCGGGCAATGTCTCGTCGGGCGGCTGGTGCTAGTGGGGCCGGAATTGGCGGAGAGCCTGTTTGGTTTCCGCAGAGGCGCTCCTCTTCTCTTCGCTCTCCTTCCGAAAGAGTGGGTCTTAAAATGAACACGGACAAGACAAAGCTGATGTCAAATGCCCGTGTAACACCCACTGTCGTAACGGTCGGAGGCGCTGCACTCGAAGTTGTGGACAAGTACGTTTACCTAGGACAAACTGTCCAGTTAGGAAGGTCCAACTTCGAGAAAGAGGTCAATCGTCGAATCCGACTCGGCTGGGCAGCGTTCGGGAAGCTTCGCAATATCTTCTCATCCCACATACCGCAATGTCTCAAGACGAAAGTCTTTGACCAGTGCGTGTTGCCAGTGATGACATACGAGTATGGAACCGAAACGTGGTCGGTCACAATGGGCCTCATAAGAAGGCTTAAAGTCTCCCAAAGGGCGATGGAAAGGGCTATGCTTGGAGTTTCCCTGCGTGATCGAATCAGGAATGAAGAGATCTGCAGGAGAACCAAGGTAACCGACATAGCCCGAAGAATTGCCAAACTTAAGTGGCAGTGGGCAGGGCACATTGCTCGCAGAACAGATGGTCGATGGGGCCGAAAAGTTCTGGAGTGGGGACCGCGTACCGGAAGACGTAAAGTTGGAAGGCCTCCCACAAGCAAGGTGGACAGATGACCTTGTGAGGGCCGCGGGAGTCCGCTGGATGCGAGAAGCACAGAACCGGTCGAACTGGCGGAGCTTGGGGGAGGCCTATGTCCAGCAGTGGACGTCTTTCGGCTGAAATTATGATGATGATGAGGGGCGCTGTACGGTGGACGCCATCATAGGCGTGCGAGCCCTCACGACGGGGGACGCTGTGGCCCGGGGTGGGCCGTCTTGGCGGTGTCTCTAGACATCGCCAATGCTTTCAACACCCTGTCCTGGAGTTGCATCGGACCTGGAGTTGACCTACCTCTGTCGTGTGGTCGAGACCTACTTCACGGACTGGGCCGTCATCTACCCCGGTCACCTAGGAGAGTCTACTTATTTCCTTGCTACCAATCATGTCCAAGTTATTTGAAAAGCTATTAATCAAACGGCTTAAACGAATAATAGATAGTAAAAATATAATACCAGGGCACCAATTTGGTTTTCGAGAAAAACACTCTACCATCGATCAAGTGTATAGGGATCAGCAACATAATAGAAAACGCCCTCGAAGACAAGAAAGTATGTTCTACTGTATTCCTAGACGTGGCGCAAGCCTTTGACAAAGTATGGCATGAAGGCCTTATACAAAAATTGAAGAGCCTGTTACCGAAGCAATTTGCAGATATATTAGAATCCTACATTCATAACAGAGTCTTTAGAGTAAGACAAGAAGACGCCTACTCAGAAATGAAAGAAATTAATGCTGGCGTACCGCAAGGAAGCGTGTTAGGTCCGGTCCTGTACCTACTATTTACTTGCGATATTCCTGAATTAGGGCAAAACACGATTGGGACCTTTGCTGATGATACAGCTATAATGGCTGTAGGAAACAGCCACGAAGAAGCAGCAGAAAAGGTTCAATTAGCTGTAAATCAAGTTTATGACTGGACCAAAAAATGGAGGATTAAACTAAATGAATCCAAATCTGTTCACATAGACTTTTCCAACAAAAAACATCAGTATTCTCCAGTTTACATCAACAATAAACTAGTACCATACGAGAATACAGCCAAATATCTCGGTATGACCCTTGACGCAAAGTTACGCTGGAAAGCCCACGTCAAGAAGAAAAAAGATGAACTCGACCTCCGATTCAAAATAATGTATTGGCTACTTGGAAGAAACTCCGTGCTATCCGTGCAAAACAAATTATTGCTTTACAGACAAGTCCTGATGCCAGTTTGGACTTATGGTATTCAGCTGTGGGGCTGCACCAAACAGACAAATATATTAATTATACAACGATTCCAAAACAAAGTGCTAAGGGAAATTGTAAATACACCTTGGTACATACGAAATGATGACCTCCATCGGGACCTAAAAGTTGAGTTCATCGCAACAGTGATCCAGAAATTTGCAGAAGCTCACGAAAAGAGACTTCATCAGCATGTGAACGTCGAGGCAATCCAGCTTCTCGACCACACAAACATAATTAGAAGACTTAAAAGAACAAAACCGTTCGAGTTAGTGTTTAGTGTTAGTGTAAAGTGCAAAAGTGCAAACAAACACAAGAACGAAGTGTATTCGCCTTAATAGAGACAATAAGAAAAGTGCTATTGGACACATTCTTAGTAAAGACAATTTAATAGTTTAGGTTATAATTAAATTACTTATTAGTCTATCTATAGGGCTAGATTGTAATAAGATTAGGGTCCATCCTATTGATGAACCCTAGGACAAGGGAAAAAAAAAAAGAAAACCTAGGAGAGTGGTCCTGGGGCCGCAATCGGCCGCATCTGTGGGACATCGGGTACGACTGGGTGTTGCGCGCCGGCCTCCCTACGGCGTTAGTGTAGTTTGCTACTTTAACCTAACTTTGGGCGTGTTTAAGTAATAAAATAATTGTAAAATCTCCAAAACCAAGTCGGTACCGACTACCGACAAATATCGAAAAGTTCAATGTACGTTATTGGTCATTGATAAATGCAGTGCTTTTTTAATTAAACTCGATCTTCCGAAGGACTTTTCTAAAAAAAAAACCACGCATTTCTTACACGCCTTTTTTACTGTAAATGATCCTGCATCTCACTCAATAACGTGGTGCGTGTAGACTAGCGTCTAACTGCTCATCACTGATTCTACCTCTGTCGGACACGATGCCTGGTGATACAGCGTGCTTTTTAGCCAGACCCACCAGTGAGAGCCCGCGACTAGATTCCGCTTAAATAGTTAAGATTATTATTTGTTTGATAATATGGTGAATGTGCGTTATAATGTTTTTTTTACCAATTTTACGTTACGTTACCAGATTTTATTTTATGCTACCTACTTCTAAAAAGTTTAATAAGTTGAGTACTCACCTATTATCAGAAAATTCTAAGTTATGTTTAATCTTTTCCAATTAATACAACACTGAAAATTTATATATTCTATATCTCCGAAAAATGTCAGTTTCATCAAAAATTTCGAAGTACTCGTAGTTTGGTCGTTTCCGATATATTTTTGGTCTACGACTGTTATTTACGTCGAATATGGTAGCAACAGTTTCAAAATTTTCAATAAAATTTTAATATACGAGTATCCATGTTCGTCGCTTGAGAGATCACATACGTAAATGCCGGTTTATGGGCCCACATTTCGGCCACCTAAAGGACATGGATAAAGTGTGGCCCAGCACGGACAAACACTTAATTATTATTATTTTAATAATTTTTAATAATAATCTTTAAATTTCCATTATGGCTTTAATTTCTCCGCACATCGCTGCAGGAAAATATCAATTTATAAGAGTTTGTTTGTTTGTAATATATTAACCACGGCAGTCACTTTACTTTGCGTATTTAATTTCATCACTTAACTTTATTAACTTATCTTTACGAAACTTTTTCATTTTCTATGGATAAGTACACATTTTTTGTTTTTTTTACTTTGTGTATGTTAAATTTTTATCTGTAAGTGTTTTATATAAAATATGCATGCTAGATTCACATCTAGTAGATGTCAATCAAAAGTATTTATGGTAACTCTTAAAATGTAATTGGAATTGTGATTGTACATCAGTTTTGTGAATTACAATAAAAAAAAAACACCATTACTCTCAAACGGTGAAGGAAACTTCTTCATCTATCCTAGAGCCAAAGAATTCGAAGACGCGCGGTGGATTACGGCCCACTCCCTTTCACAGAGATGAGGCCTTTTTCCTAGCAGTGCAAACATTATAAGCCGATTATGCTATATCGGTGCAATAAATACGATTTGTATAAATTACTAGATAAATGAACGTGGTCAAATCAAAAGGAGTACATACCTACGTAGGGTTTTTTTTTTTTTTTGTTGACATACGTCACACACGTAGTACATACGTAGGGTAAGGCTCGTTGTAGGAGACGTTTTGTAGTTTCTTTTAACCCCATAGGAAAAGCAGTGAGTTTATGTACGTTTGTATACATTACATATTATGGCTATGGTACGTGTGTTACGGGATTTATGTCAATTGTCATGGCAAAGTCAAGTCAAGACATGTATTTTCTCGATGACGTGACAATTTAAGTCATTCGTGTATAGCTTCTTGTGCTCCGCTAGGAGTAATAGTGTACTGTGTTCTTGTAGCTCGCATCTTGAATGTTTACTTGTGGTTTCTTGTGGTGTTTTACGACGACCTTTGGCTTTGTTTCCGGATATATGTCGTTGTTTCTGCTCTCCTAACCGACCCCGACTTGCATGGACTCTCATCTCATCTTCTCATTTTGATTTACCTTGCCTACGTGCTATTTGGACAACTGATTTTGACCTATTTCTAATGGAGAACCGGCGCTGCACTTACTGTGGTATATCAACATTTCGCTTAAGGAACCATTTACATAAGGAGGTAAGATCGTGATGATTATTGTGGGTATCCTAGTATAGACGCCAGTCTCACATAAAGGATCATATTGTTTGATTTTTTGTCAAAACGCAATAATTCTCTTTTTTGAACCGACATCTTCGTGCATGAGAAGTGAGTGAGGCCTTAACCACTGGACCATCACGAAAATGTACAAGCTTACTGTATTTAAACATGAAAATGTCATACCAAAATGTTTACCTAAAATGTCCTATACAGGGAAAGTTTTTATCCAGTGCGCAGACTGAAACCATGAATTCAGCATATCATTCTAGAACCCCTGGCGCAGAAATTGTTCGCCGGTTATACAAAAAAAATCAGCTGTTCCATACATTTTGACCGCGTAGGTATTGCACCTAGAATATGTTGAATTCATGGTTACAGTTTGCGCACTGGATAAAAACTTTTCCTGTATTTCATCACCGCCTAGGTTTGGAGTAATCAAATATAAACTGGACGATTTAATACAATATTCCTTCTTGATATATTTTGTTTTATTCATGTCCTTGCTGGGCCAAGCTTGTATGGGTACGTTATCCATCGCCTTTACCTTTTAGCGTTTAACTGACCCCTTACTGTTGGTGAAACAGAAACCACCTTATAACAGCCCCCTAACCATTCTTAGGGGATCCCATAAACTTAGGGGATATCGGTAAAAACAGGCATTTCTTTGTTAATAAAATAATATTAGGTACAGTCAACGAAACAACTACACGGGAAATGTGGAGGCGGTGGGCTAGACTCGACATTATCGTCTCATAGGACCTGGCTTCTCAATTAGGTCCGTATTCATTATTCGATTGACATCCATTAGATTAATAGCAAAATTGAGGCAGAGAGCAGCTATCACAGCACTGGGGGCATGGACCTTCATTTCGTTCTAAACCCAACAAGCAAAATAATCCTGGAATGCGATTTTATAATGCTACGTGGACTTATAACACTCCGATGATAGTTTTGGTGGCCGCTACTGCGCTTTTAACAGCATAAATACATGCTGTTTTTACTCAAGTACGTTTAATCCTAAAATTTGTACTTATATCGGTATATAGGATCATATTTCCTGACAAATATAGGATCAAGAATTCAAGACTCCTATAAAAGCATGAAACAAGAGTAATTGCACTCAGGAGTAATTACTCCGGTAACTCAGACTTATATGTGCCTATAAGATATCATCTGCGGACCATTTAAATCTTTATACTCCTGTAGGAGCATGTACCAGGAATATATACACTGAGGAGCAATTACTCTTGTTATTTTTACTTATAACCTCTTATAAGCTAAAAATGTATGACCAATTTAAGTAAATTAAAGTTAAAAAACTGTAAATCATTTATGTATCTGGTTTGGTTTTACAGAAACTTAAAAGTAAGCGTTAAATGAATTTCATATCCACGTTTAAAAAATAATTGATCACCAAGATTATAACAGCACTCGGTAGGATAAAGTGTTCTCTATATCGATTTATCGTATGCCGTTTTAAACCTAGACATATTTATATAGGTATTCCACAGTAGTTTTATTGTCTAAGTAATCTCAAACAATCCTGGTTAAATCTCTTAAGAAGCCACTTTTGCTTGAAACGGCCAGTACAGGTGAAAACACGCTTTATATAGTTTTGCAAATTCTATTGTAGGATTTAACATCAGCCATTTTGATTACAACTGTTTTTGTCTACAAATATTGAAAATGGATTTTAATAAGTGGAAGCAGTTTAAAAAAGTCGATCTGATAAAAGAAAAGTAAAAAAAAAACATATAAAGAAATGTTAACCGCAGTGAGCAACGATTTTTTAAATTTAACTGGTGAAGACCGTATCGCGAATTCTAGCGAGGGTTCTGGCAAGATAATTGTAGTACTACTTTAGATGGAAGAGGTTCAGACTAGGAAAGTACCAAATCTTTGAGCGATGTTGAAAGTGATCATAAGGAAGAACTTTCGGATTATAACAAAATTTAGAACTGCGTGATTCTATTAATAACTTGGCCTTAGATTTCAATATTTCTCATGCTGCATTGAACTCTTTACTTGAAATTTTAAATAATAATATAAACAATGTTTTGCCTAAAGACGCACGAACATTACTAGATACCAATAGAGAAAACCTACACATCAGTATTTCAGCCCCAGGACACTATTAGCACAACGGTTTGATCAAATGTTTGAATTTTTTTTATCACAATGTTCCTTGTTTATCAAATGAGATTTCTCTAAACAAATGTTGATGGATTACCAGTTTTCAACAGTTCGACATACCAGTTTCGGCCTATATGATGTACACTGTTAATAGAAACCACGCTGTGACAACCGGGACATATCTCAGACAACAAGAAATGTGTAACACTCCGAGGCCATTTTAAGTTCTTTCAAGGTCGGAAATCTTTTTTGGTTAAAAATCGATCGATATCCAGGAACATATCCGGCATAGTCTTGTTTAAACCATCGGCAACCTGTTATATAATTAAGTCAAATAAAAACCATGTTTAAACTGATGTTTAACCTTGCACGTAGAACAAACCCTTAAATTATTCCTTTAACTTACTTATCTATAAATATCAATCGATTTTCATCTGGTCATTGCGGAACCCTAATCGGTAACAATGGCGAATCTTTTTCGGTTTTGAGATAACCCAATATAGAACCAATATACTTATATTGGTATTATGTCACGCTTGGAAATGCTAAAATTACTTATTTTAGCACTATATCGTACTTGGAAATGCTCACCAAGAAAATGGCAGGTGCCTTAATAATATTTATTTAATATTAATTAATACTAAAATGTAAATAAGCAAATTTCAAGAGGCGCTTTATTTTTTTATCAAAACCATGATAGATTTCACAGAAAATTTACATTCCCCGACGACTAAGCTATAAGACTAACAATTTGACAACAATAAGATTTTGTTTTTCTACTAAGGTTGACATTAATAAATTCTGATTCACATAAATACTAGGTACCCTAAAATATTTTTTTACAGAGCACAACAAGTGATACCTTCACTTCGACTATTGACAATATACATTTCTAATCTCATTTTTGACTATAACTTACTTATATTGAGATTTACAGGAGTAATTGCATTGACGTAACTCAATTACAGGAGCATTATAGTCGTATATGGCAATTCAGCGGTCTGATATAAATACCTTATAAGTAAAAGTAGACTTATAAAGTGGGCCCTTTTCCAGGGTTATATGAGGATATAAGTCTCATATAGTCCTCGATAAATGATGGTTCTAGGATAGTTTAAAAACCACTTTTTGCTAGTTGGGAAACTATCGCCAACCGTTGTACGAATATCAGCCAACACGGCGGCCATTCACAAGTTTACTACGGTTTATATTTGTGTCGTACAATTTCTGAGAACAACACGATGGCATAAGCTAAAAGACAGAGTGAAAAATACAGAGGGAAGACCAAGGCAAGAAAGTGCTGGGCTTAAAATAGAAGTGGGTTGGACACGTCCGAAGTGTAACAGCCGACAGGTGGACAAAAATCACCACGTACAGGTATCCAATAAAAAAATCACCACGTACCTACAGGTATCCAATAACCACAAAACGCAGACCAGCACCTTAATTGCGTAGCGAGCGATCATTCATAATCCGAATAATTTTAAAACAGATTGCTCATTCATTGCTTCGAAAAATGTGTGCTCAACAACGTAAATGAAGCAATGAATATTGTTGAGCTGTAAAAATGAAACAGATTATGATTGATCGTGTGTTAAGGAATTAGGGTGCTAGGATGGACCGACGATATCGCAAAGATAGCAGGTAAAATTTGGAGCAGAATTGCCAGTTACAGAATGGTTTTAAAACGGCTGGAATAGGCTTTTAGCGCTATCTATGTCCTTGTACACCTTAGAATAATAAGATTGTTTTGTTATATAGGTAAAATAATTGTAATAGTTATTAATGTTAATAGTTAATAATGAAACTTAGATACGATTTGATAAGAGAGCACTTACAAATAGAAAATAAGGAATACGTGTAGAAGGAAAATAAAGATATTTTATTTTTATGATAGCATGCACCGAATCACAAGAATTTGAAAATTATGCACGTTAATTTTAATGTTAAATGATGATATGAGGTACTAACGTGTCCCGCTGGCCCGGTGGGTGCCCGGAGCAACCTGTACTTATTTTTCCCACCCATTTTGCTGGCTGATAGTGACGACAAGCGACCCCTCGACGCGATGGAGCCAGCGAACTGCGCGATGCACACGGTTATTGCAATAGTGGCAAATTGGACTGATTGGAACCGCTCTGGACATTGTGACACTACAATGTGTGACTGACACGAAAAGAGCTGGACTTCCGCATCTAGCGATGAACGACCGGGCCGGGAACGTGACTAGTGGCTATCATATCTAGATATACCTACCCTGACAATTTGACCCTATTTTAGATAAGACATACAGGATACAAAAAAGTCAGCTGTTCCATACATTTCGTCCGCGTAATAGGTATTGCACTTTTCAGCAGTTTTTTTTTTTGCATAACCGATGAAACATTTCTGCGCTGGACGGTCTAGAATGATAATATGTTGAATTCATGGTCACAGTTTGCGCACTGTTTAACTTATACTGTATATAGGGTGACTGGTAATAGTGACCGACAGTTAAACACATGATTGTACTCATCGTTATGAACAACTTTTACTATGGGACCAAACCGCAAAAAATCGCAAAAAAAAATCAGCTGTTCCCTGCATTTATGTTCGCATAACTCGTCAAAATGTACTTAGGGAACAGATGATTTTTTTTTCGCGATTCCGGGTTTGGTCCCATAGTAAAAGTTGTTCATAATGATGAGTACGATCAATGATTTTATAAGTAAGTATACACTTAAAATATCATTGAGTACAATCATGTGTTTAAATGTCCGTCACTAATTACCAGTCACCCTATATCAACTTACGCCTTTAACCTAAAGAACGCCACCAGCTACAATCCTTACATACGCTTATTCGACACGATACGATTAATTTTTTTATATAAGATACCTAGATAGTCTACCAAATCTAGGCTATACTATCCAGGGGAAAATTTGTTTCAACATAGGTAGACTTAGGTATTTCCGAAACTATCGATAAAGGTTTTACCGTATGGTCCGTACCTATGTCATATCGTGAAATATGAGCGCTGCGACCGTGAGTACCTGTGGATATCCTAGGGTCAGTGCACACCGAACTGCAAAATACTCGCGCATAGTAGAGCAAAATTTTGACTGATCGACCATGCAGGCGGCATGCTCGCCCCTCCGTGAGCAAGCTCCATTGAAAATGCTCTGGTTTGTCTGGCGGGCGTTCATGACCAGTTTGATGCCAAAATCCAACGTTGGCAGAAGTGTTCTATATGGTTTGTTTGGGACTTAGTAATTATCGCCCTTTTGGCAGAGGAAGAGGAACATGTTTTCCACATGACGCCGGCCGCGCCGTAGGTAGTAAACACACGTCCATCCAGCAGTAATCTCTTTATTGAACCAGCATAATACCAATTTCTAGGTACCTACTGAGATTTTTTACGTAGGTAGCCGACGGACAAATGACTAACAATCGTGTAGAGAGCGTTACATCCGCAATTAATTAGGGTTCGTAATTTATGTTACTGATTGAAAAACCTGAATGGTGTAATGAAAATGTAACGTTGAATGAATGTGTAATGTAACGTTTATTATTTCAGGGAAATCATATTCCTGCAGCGGTAGGTACTGTAAGGAGCGAATATTTTTATTTTATTATATTGTGACTCAATGGCAATTATATTATTATTTAGTTATAGTTTATCTCTTGTAACACTAAAACAAAGTCCATTCAATTAGTTATTTATAGAATGGTTCCCATTTTCTGCCATTGCACGAGGAATCAAAAAGGCATACTTACATACGGTGTACTGCGAAAAATCCGTTCACCAATTGAGCACTAACAGGTGTTAATATAGAATCGAACAACAGTTCCGACAATAGAATGTCTAGAAAATGGGAGCGGCACTTGAAACGTTCGCGATGTCACTCACAGAACAGTCGAACCCCACTGAAATATACGGGGTTGAAAATCGATAAAGCGTCTAAGGGCGCCGACCGCGACGAGCTACCAAGCTACCATAGAGAACTCGGCGGAGTTTAGAGCGCCGCCCGTAGCGAGCGCGGCCCCTCCCCTACACGCAGTCGCGATTTTAGCCGGCTTATCCTTCAAGTGAAGTACTACAGGAATAATGCACCTAACGATGCAAGCAATAGAGCACAGTTAACGGGCGGCGCTACGGTGACACACCTGCAGCGTGCGCACCCCAGGCCACGGCCCAGCTCAAGTAATTTATCAATAAACCATATCCGATATCAAAGGACTAGATTTTATTTTATAGTTGCAAATTGTTTTGTTTAGGTTTCAAAAAACAATAGGTTTTGTTTGAGGCTTTTTAGGCGTTTACAATATTTTTGCTGTCTCAAACTATACAACACTATCACACCACTTTAAACTTAATAAAACCTAGTCTTACTACGGGATAGCCAGGTAATTATAATGTAACAGAGAGGTAGTTGTTGCATCACAATATTCACTGGAATGAACTCGTCGCAAACCGGTTTCTGTCACTCTGTTTACAGTAAACCAGCAGCACTCCGCGGTTTCACCCGCGTAGTTCCCGTTCCCGTGGGAATACGGGTATAAAATATAGCCTATGTCACCCGGGGTAGTGTAGCTTCCCAACAGTGAAACATTATCAGCTCTTTTCTGGTTGACGAAGGGATTTGAGCATCTTCCACAGGTCTGATCAACTCAAAATTTGGTGTTCTATTATTTAAATGATATTAGACGAACAAAGTAACCTTAAACTGATCCTGGTGCAACATCTGAAATTTCCAGGATACCCAAGTTACTCACCAACGAACAGCAGAAGTATCGTGTTTGGACATTAAGTTTAAAAAGCAGGAAATAAAAATTTAATTTAAAATTTAAAAAGCCCCCGACCCAAACAAAAGCTCTTAAAAGTAAAAAATAACATTTATAGACCTTTTAAGTTGAAGGTAATATTTTGATCAAGGAATTGTCAAGTCGGGGGACGATAATTGAAAACGCCAAACAGCCTAGCATTTTCATTAGTCGTCCCCCGACTTGACAATACCTTGATCAAAATATTACCTTCAACTTAAAAGACCTATAAATATTTTTGTTTTACTTTTTAGAGTTTTTTTTTTTTTGATCGGGGGTTTTTTTAAATTTTAAAACATATTATTATGATAGAGTATAGATAGACGACGAAATGTAGATGTACTGTGTCGGTTGCGATGGCAAGTAGGGTGTCGCTTACGCTGCAATTCTTATATTATTATGCAACTTACGATAATATTGCTAACATCCGTTATAGTTAAAAATATCGTTTGCGATGAAAAACAAAAACGCTGTTTAGGTAAAAATGTCGCTTACGATAAGTCGGCGGTAATGGCTCGACAGGCAGCGCTGCGGTGAGGTGACACATCTGCAGCGTGCGCACCCCAGGCCACGGCCCGGGTCAAGTACCTAATTGTATTGTTTAGGTTTTATTTTAGTCCACTGAAACCTTAGTGCATAATTATGTATCTTCTATCTATCTATACGAGGGGTGATGTTCAATAAAAAGTAATAATGGCATATAAACTACTTGAACAACAAAAAAGTGAATACTGGCATACCAAGCCCAGACATTTGATAAAAAAGAAATTATTTTCTTTTCTTATTTAAAGCCGCGTCTCCACTAGGGCCGCCCAGCTCCATGAGGCCGAGCAGCAGCAGTGTGGACGCGAGCGAGGTTTGAGCCGCGCAGCCTAACAGAGCTGCGCGGCCGGCCTCGCGCAACCCGACGGATGTCGGTCTACTTCAAAGAAAGCCGCGCGGCTCTGGGTAGTGGGGACGGGCCGCGCGGCCTGTCTGTGCGCTTTTTTGGCAATAATGGGTCCAACTGCATTAAGTAAAATCTCAAATTCAGAAGTTGACAGGCGAAAAAGTTTCGAAATCTTCCAATACATCTATGTATATTCAAGACTTAGTTGATCTACATCATCTATTATTAAATCTTGTGTTAAATTACCAGTGTAAGTTTTTCTGCTGGTTAAACTTGGTCGCACCCAAAAACGTCGCCGCGGTTTATTTCTTATTGGCGCAGCGGTGCTTATTACTATGAATGCTACTGAAGCTAAAAACATGTCCTTTTATTCATATGTTGTATAAATCTCAAAAGAAACTGCCGGTAATATCTCTATGAAGTCTGTGGCATCTGCGCTAGGTAGGCCGCGCGGCTCTAAAAAAACACAAAAGCATCGCGAGGCCGAGCCGCGCGGCCCGAAAAGCCGCGCGACTCGTAGTGGGGACGCTGCTTAAAAAATAGAAGTCAACGCAAAATGGATAAAATTGAAATTCGCTCCGTAATAAAATATCTCTGCCTGAAAAATTAAATCTTGACTTGAAAGGAACATTAGGAGTTAATGCTCCTCCGTATTCTACGGTTGCGCGGTGGTGTGCCGAGTTTAAGAGAACTTTAACTAAAGACGACCCGCGCTCGGGACGCCCTACGACGGCAGTTACCGAACGAATGATTTTTTTTTTTTTGCCAGATGGTCGTTTTACTGTTCGTTTTGTAGCTGAAGAACTAAAGATTTCGATAGGAAGGATCCATAGTATTTATACATGAGCATTTGGGCATGCAAAAAGCATCAGCACGCAGGGTGCCTAGAATGCTTACAGATGAGCATAAACAAACAAGACTGCGGATTTCTCAAATCAATTTGGAACTGTTACAACAAGATCCTGACCGATTTTTGGCTCGCTTCGTAACTATGGATGAAACGTGGCTCCACCATTATGATCCTGAAACGAAACAACAGTCCATGACTTGGAAGAGGCCGTCATTTCCAACGCCTAAGAAGTTTAAGACAATTCCATCCGCCGGTAAAATTACGGGCTCTCTTTTCTGGGACAGCCAGGGGGTGAAGATGATTGAATACCTCAATCATGGAGCCACTATTACGGGGCCCTTATAAGCAGAACAAATAAAAAAACTGCGTCAGGAAATACGCGAAAATAGTCGCGAGTTGCGTTGTTAGTTAGTTGCTATCCAAGATGCTGGATTTGAATTAATGGAACATCCTCCATACTCACCTGACCTTGCGCCTAGTGATTTCTACCTGTTCCCGCGATTAAAAGAACAACTGAGAGGTCACAAATATGGCAATGATGAGGAAGTGATTGCCGCCGTACATGATTTTTTAAGCGATCAAGGTGAAGATTTTTTCAAGAAGGGAATCTTAGACTTTGATAAACGATATGCCAAGTGTATAAACCTCAAAGGTGATTATGTCGAAAAATAAAATAACAAGAAATAATATATAACTGCTTCATACTCATTATCACTTTTTCTTGAACACCCTAGTATACAGGATAAGTTTTTATCCAGTGCGCAAACTGTAACCATGAATTCAGCATATCATTCTAGACACCCCAGCGTAGAAATTTTTCATCGCTTAAACAAAAAAGAATTTGTTGTTTCATAGAAAAGTGCAATACCTACGCGCTCCAAATGTATGGAACAGCTGATTTTTTTTTGTAAAACCGACTACATTTTTTTACGCTGGGGTGTCTAGAATGATATGCTGAATTCATGGTTACAATTTGCGCACTGGATAAAAACTTATCCTGTATATAAAAGGAGAAACTGACGCACAGACGAAACCACTAGGACTAGGAACGTGAAATTTTGCACACGGCTTCGTTTTATAATGCAGGGGAGCACTAAGAAGAGGTTTTTGTCTGAAAAATCGTATTCCTTGAGTTAATAAACTTGAAACTTGGCACAAATACTTATGTAGGTAAATTATAACGTTGGTCAGTTATTTTTTTACTATCCCCTAAAGGGGGATTGGGGTGTCAAAGTTTGTATGGAAGAATTTTAACGCGCGGTCTGATTAACTAGAAACTCAGTATTTATTGGGCACGCCACGATTGCGGCGGTAAGTCCCCTCTTTGAGGAGTGGCTTGAGAGGCAGCATGGCATCCTCACCTTCCGCCTGACGCAGGTCCTCACCGGACACGGTTGTTTCGGGAGGTTCCTGTTTCGGATAAGGCGGTAGGAAACGCCCGGGTGTTTCCACTGCGAAGATCGCTCTGAGGACAAGGTGGAGCACACGGTGCCCGTCTGCCCGGCTTGGGCGGAGCACCACCGTGTCCTCGTGGAGGCGACCGGCGGCGGCGATCTCTCGCGTCCGTCCCTGGTCCAGGCCATGGTACGGAGCGAGAGAGCGTGGGTAGCCGTCACCTCCTTCAGCAAAGCAGTAATGCTCGCGAAGAGGGAGGCGGCGCACGTGAGGGAGAGGTTGCATATGCGCTCTCACGGCCCTAACCACCGCAGGAGACGCCCTGGGCGTCGGGAATCCCAGGCTGATTTCCGGCCACCGTAGGCGTGGGCTTGCGGACAGCGAGTAATGGGTAGCTCGCTGTCCGGTAAGGACCAAGCCCAGGTCGACGGCGCGTTGCGTTCCACGCGCGCCTCAAAGAGATGTCAGCACAAAATGACGGGGCCCGCAAGGGCCGATGCCTGCCAGGGGTGCAGGTTCGTTCGAAAGAGATACCGCCGCCCCTGGCATACAGGTTACTGAGGGAACACGGGTGGGTTTTAGTCAGTGAAAGTCTGACACGCCCTCCTGCTCCACCCAGAGCGGGAGAAGTTATTTGATGATATCCCAACCAAAAACAAAAAAAAAACTGCGCTTATGGCCGCCTCTGGTTTCTTTGGACCTTGGCCACCATTCGGTCACAGCTTTACGCCATCGACCATCTGGTCGTCTGACTAGATGTCCTGCCTAACTCCACTTGAGGCGCATCGCCCTCCTGCATGAAATCGATTGCAATCGGTTGAGATAGGTCGTGTATCAAAAAAATTTTCGTTAACCCTAATTAACCGCTAAGACTCGTTCTTTGAATCATATAATTTAAATTCTAATCTGCTGTTGTTATTCACTCCTTTTACTTATTTATATTTTACTAGAGGCCCGTCCCGGCTTCGCACGGGTGGGATCCCTAATTTTTCCTAGTAATAAATATAGCCTATGTTACTCAGCAGGAAAGTGACTCCTAGAGTGATGTGAGTGGAACATATAATTAGTGCGTAATCTGCTGTAAATGTGCGCCAAATTAATAATGTGTTCGCTAAGTGATTTAAAAAAAAAACGGAATAAACGATTCCTGCTGGAGTAATGTTGTTCCAGCAGGAATATTCTAAACGAATGGTCAGTCAGAGAAAAATTGTGCAAAAATATCAGCAGAAAATATAATTTGTGCGTCTTCAGGTTTTCGAGTTATTGCACTTCCTGCTGGAGCAACGTTTTGCAGAATCTTGTTTCTCTAAAACCATTGTATGTGCGCCTGTAGAATAAATAAACACGAGAAGCTCTTTATTTGTGCGCATTTGTGACACAATTAAATTTAAGAAAATATAAATGTTTTTCAAGTTATCGTGCTTTTTTAATAATCCGAAAAAATATCGTCGAGCCTAAATGAGAAAACGTATAAGCTCGCTGAAAACTGTATTCGGTCCTTCTTGACGCTTATAATAACCATAGAAAGTTTCAAAAGTGTACATGCATGCGTTATTTAATAATATTGCTAAAACTCAAAACGACGGTGTTATAAGCATAATACAAGAAACCGGCTCAACCTAACATGTGTAGGAGTAAACCAAAAAAAATTAGTGCGTTTAGACAAAAATATAATAACGAAAATATTCATTAAGTAAGTAAGTAGATTATATCTGGATGACCGAGCTTTGATAGGTTTTTTTTTTTTTACGTTTTTTTAATAATGAAACCTAGCTAGATCACTTTATCGCCCCCGAAACCAGGCACCTTACGGAACGGGTTTATTTGTTGTTAAGTTGTTGAAACACCAATAATAATAGTCCAGTCAAATAAGCGACCTCGGAATGAGAGATAATACTAAGCTGAATTTTCGTAAATATGTACCTTCATTTTGGCCTTCTAAAACTTGCCTCAAAATTCTCATAACATCTCGTGTCTGCGCCGTAAGTTATTCAAGGTCAAAGGTAAAAAAAAACAAGTTTTTCGAGATTATCTCGGTTTCTATTGCTCCAATGATGTTAACATCTGTTATAAATTGTAGAGCATAAAATTTGCGACAAATTTAATCTGAAAAAAATTTCATGCCCTCAACTGTTTTTGCGATAAAGGGCGGTGAGCGCGAGTGCAAGTTCAAAAATTGTTAGGGCATGATTGGGGGTCATTCCTAGGGTTCTAAATCATGCCCTAACAATTGGAACTCCAAAATGAATTCCTGGAGTCTATAATAACAATATTATCAATTACTTAATACTCTATTTTGTAATTGTAAGAATGGATGTGGTCCACGGTGCGGGTGTAGAATGTGTCATTCATTGTAATTTGTGTTAAATTCCACATCATAGAATTTAGCATAAATTACAATGAAGCAAGAAACCGTCGTCCACTCCGTGTTTTAGTGGAACACTTGGCATGTTCAATTTTCTACGACACTATTAATGTATATACATATGTGTAGTATGTGTCGTAGAAAATTGAACATGCCAAGTATTATGTATATGTATATTATATACCAGACTGTCGTAAGGAGTGTCAGATTTCTTACACACTCAGATGCATTTTATTATCCCATAAATCATACAGAAGTAGTCATCGGAGCACGCCGGAAAGAACTGTTTTCCCAGTCGCGTCGTACGCATGCTTTTTCGGGAAAATACCTACACCAAAACAAGCCAAATAAATCAGGATCTGTATTCTGTATGTACGAACCTTTTTGTAAACGGACTGGTACGTCGTGCCCATTTTAGGGCCGGTAGACTTTAGAGGAAAACGTTCCATGACAGCATCTGCAAAAAAAAAAAGTTTTGACAAAACTTTATTACACGTGGTAATTTGCAAATGATACTAGATAATTTAGTTGGGACTTGGGACATATCCGAACTACACAGAACAAGCCAACCTAGATTCAAGATTCTTTATTTGTGGAAGCATGAGTACACATACAGAGCATGCAAGTTTTATAAACTACATTATAGTTTAAGATCAGTCATGTTTGGCCTTAGTGGCGTACAAATATTTAAATTTCGTCATCATAATTACACAACAATGATTAAATGTCAGTTAAAATTATCATCATAACAATAACATGTTGCTGCATGTACGGATTATGTCAGATGTATTGATAATATTGGTTACTACACGGTATTAGATATGTAATTATTAATAAGAAATTCTAGAATACTGTAGTATGCTTTCCCTTCTAGCAGTATCTTTAATTTTTTTTTTATTGACGGACATTAAGCTCCTTCAAACTATTTGGGAGTTTATTGAAAATTTTACGGGCCATACAGAAAACACTCTTGTGCATGAATGCTGTTTTCGATCTATGTAGACAGAGTCCTGTCATCGCATCTACTATGGTTGCGATCGATCGACGTGGAAATAAGAGCCGATTGATTTTACAAACATGATAATGTCTAAAATTTAAAGGCAAGGGAGAGTTAATATTTTAATTTTTTAAAGTAGGGCTTACAACTTTCAGTTGACTGTAATCTAAACATAGTCCTGATGCGCCTTTTGGGATTTAAAGGGTACGTCCTTGTCAGTTGAGTTGCCCCTAGAAAATGATCCCATATCTTAAGTGTGAAGAAACCAAACCGTGATAAGCCGTGAGCAATGATTCAGTGTTAAGGTGACACTTGTCCACATTTTTTCCATACAAACTTCGGGAGGGTTTTACTCCACTGTTTGACTATGTACATCAAAAATAAAACATGGTATGGTTTTGTCTTGTTATTATTATTGTCTGTACGGAAACAGAATACTAAAATAAAAAGCCATTAAAAAGTTATGAGCCAACAAAGATTCGTTTTTCTTGCTAATTTAACCTAACTTTGAGCGTGTTTAAGTAATAAAAGGAGTGTAAAATCTCGAAAACCAAGACGGTACCGACAAAGTTCAATTAACAATAAATTCAATAAACTTTATTCGTCATTGATTTATGCAGTGGTTTTTTCAGAAAACCCGATCTTCTGAAGGACTTTTCTTATTTTTTTTTCCAATATGCTCCTGCATCTCACTCAATAACGTTGTGCATGTAGACTAGCGTCTAACTGCTCACCACTGATACTATCTCTGTCGGATACGAAGCCTGGTGAGACAACGTGATTTTTAGCCAGGCCCACCAGTGAGTTCGAGCCCGCGCAAAGTGTCGCCTTAAGCACTGGAACCAGTTTTAACAGAGCGTAAAGAGAATTACAAAAAAAAAAAAACTGAGTTCTTCTATGTGTGCTATCCAGTTTAGCATTTTGTCAAGCGTCACTCCAAGGAATTTAGTGTTGTCAACTTGTATAAGTAATAATTATGTTATTGTTTTGGACGTTAAGATCAGTCATTGGGCACGCCACGATTGCGGCGGTAAGTCCCCTCTTTGAGGAGTGACTTAAGAGGCGGCATGGCGTCCTCACCTTCCGTCTGACGCAGGTCCTCACCGGACACGGCTGTTTCGGGAGGTTCCCGTTTCGCATAAGGCGGGAGGAAACGCCCGGGTGTTTCCACTGCGAAGATCGCTCTGGGGACACAGTGGAGCATACGGTGGAGGTGTGCCCGGCTTGGGAGGAGCACCGCCGTGTCCTCGTGGAGGCGATCGGCGGCGGCGATTTCTCGCGTCCTGCCCTGTTCCAGGCCATGGTACGGAGCGAGAGTGCATGGGTAGCCGTCACCTCCTTCTGCGAAGCAGTAATGCTCGCAAAGAGGGAGGCGGCATACGTGAGGGAGAGGCAGTATATGCGCCCTCAAGGCCCTAGCCGCCGCAGGAGACGCCCTGGGCGTCGGGAATCCCAGGCTGATTCCCGGCCACCGTAGGCGCGGGCTTACGGACAGCGAGTAATGGGTAGCTCGTTGTCCGGTAAGGACCAAACCCGGTTCGACGGCGCGTTGTGTTCCACGCGCGCCTCAAAGAGATGTCAGCACCAACTGGCGGGGACCGCAAGGGTCGATGCCTACCAGGGGTGCTGGTTGTTCGAAAGAGATCCGCCGCCCCTGGCACACAGGCAACTGAGGAAACACGGGTGGATTGTAGTCCGTAAAAGTCTGACACGCCCTCCTGCTCCACCCAGAGCGGGACAACTTATTTGATGTATTCCCAACCAAAAAAAATAAAGATCAGTCATAGACCATAGTTGATAAACGTTGACTAAAGTGCATTACGGTAGTTTTATTAAGATTAATTTATTATTGATGTCAGAGAATTATTAAAGTCGTTATTGTAGCTTTCTTTAATATTACATTTAATTGTTATAGTGCTATCATCAGCATAGAGTGTAACCGGTTGGTCTACATGTTTAGGCAAGTCATTTATATAAGTCATTTGTAGGCTTGACAGACTGTAGATTTGTAGACGAATTTCTATTCTGTATTTTCATTCCACTAAGTACCTGGTACTTATTGACAGGCTTGCACTGTCCTCTCATACCTATTATCACTGTAATTTGAAAACATTGTTAAAGTCCATGATTTTTTAAAGAGTAATGCCCGCCTTCCACTAAAAAAGGGTAATGACCGGAAACTGAGCTGATGATCTGAGCGAACCGGAGTAAAAATAGTTGTACACTTCCACTAAGAAAGAGTTTCAGATTTTGCCTTCTTTTGCTCAACTCTGCGACCACTTTTGTAACTCTTTGTACTCTTTTAATCCGCTCAGTCCTCTCATTCACAGTGGAAGCACTTCTATGAAAAAAGCCGTTGGCGAGTTAAAAGGAGTCCGTACGGAGCCCGCTCCGCTCGCAGTGGAAAGCGTGCATAATCATGGAGTTTCTTGCCGGCTCTTCTCCATAGGAAGCGACAATTTGGAACCGTGCACCTAGCTTCTGACGTTTCATAAGTGCCCATGCAGCACCCTAATTGCGTAACTCACGATTAATCATAATCCGTTTCAATTTGACAGTTCAACAGTATTCATTACGTTATTTACGTTGGTTAGCAGACACATTTTCGAACATATGAAGCAATGGCAAAACGAAAGAAATTATGATTAATCGTGAGTTACGCAATTAGGGTGCTGGTTTATATGAAATAAAATATGTTGATTTGATTTGATTTATATACTATGAATAGTGGGGGACCCATCACACTACCCTGAGGAATCCATACTTGACTACTTGCTCGTGCGTGCGAATGAAATATTTCTTCACATTTAGTTCTAACGTTTATCCTAGATATCTCCGTGACCTGTTTTCTGTTAACTAGATATGTTTTTATTAATTTTAGAACATTATTTTTTTTAAACGTTGCCCCACACTAGGAATTTCTCCTGTATTGTGGGTGCGTTTACAAACATTTAAAACTCACATACACAAACAGCCAGACCCTTGCAGACATTGCCTCTTATACCGTATGCTTCCAACTTATTAAAATATCATGCCTGACGCCTATGAAGCCTGCGGCATATCACGGAATATGGTGCAGACGGGATCGTTTATATCGACATTTAACATAACTTTATGTACAAAATCGTAAACAGCCATATTTATAGTTCGGTTTTCTTAAGAGGGCGATAAACCAAAATTGCCTATCTTAAATTTGATTTTTCATGAAATTTATCAGACTTAGGTATAAAATAAAAATATTAAGAGTAACTACATGATATTTTCAAACTTTTTGTGGAACAGAAACACGATACATTAAAATTTTCTCGATAAAAAATCATCACGAAGCTACCTCCGATTTTATCGTAGTTTCAATTTGTACATAATATGCTAATGACTAATGGGATAAAATGTGATGATTACTTGTATCATCAGGAAGCGAAAAAAATTGTGTTTTTGAAATTCGTTATATTTTTTATTTTATTACGACTACAAGCTATTTGCACTTACGACGCTCTTAGTTCGAGGAAAAAGTCATCTTCCGTCGCATGTTACAGGAACTTCAAGCATATTTTTGTTTCACAAATCAATCAGTTGCCGTCGCTCTATTGAGACGAGAGGACGCGCATGAATTTTCAGCTGCGCTGAGATATAATTTATTTTCGTAATTTATCACATCGTAGAAAATACACTGTGAAATATAAAAAAATGAATAAAACCACTTACGAAACGGTTATTAAAAACGTAAAGAATGGAAAAGCTGAATAATTGCCGAGAGTAAACTACAAATATTATTTATCACCAATTTTGTTGTTGATATTTAAAAACTCAAGATGAAGACATTTGATTTGACAGATTTTTTACTGGTATACCTATGTGGAAGTAGTAAGTACTATATGCTTTATACTAGCAATTTTGCTCAGCATTTCGGTCAATTTCCTTGTGGCAATAACTTACAACATAGGCCACTAGCCAATTTGAGATCTTATTGTTATTAAGTAGGGATCCAAATTTGTTTACTCGCGGACTCAACTATCCAAGTGTACGGAGCGTGAAGTTCGGTGAAGCACATTATTATAGACAGCTACGCAGCTACGGAAGGGCGCGAGTTACGACTTTACGAGTCACATCTTTTAGTAATCTCGGCTTTGTCGGCAAAAAAGTTATTGGCAGGGAACGCCTCAGGCATTAAGTTCGTTCTCGTACTGTTATTGTACACAGAATTTTATAAATTAAAACAAGGAACTATCAAACTTTTGACTTTCTTTAAGCTCCACACAACTTGGCACCTTTTTGCAGACCAATTCTTTTATTGGGTAAGCTGACAATTTTGTTTTAGCCTTGTACCAAATCATCGTTGACAACTATTTATATGCTTTGCTATAATTGCTGTTTTTGTTGGGGAGGTTCATTTTTCAACGGTACAGGAATCTTACGGCGCGCGGCTAAAATTGGAACTAACGTCTCCATCTTGTTTTTCCAATACAATATATGTGACAATTTCACAAATGTTTACCAACAACGCCCCCAGCCAATATCAATTAGACACCAAAAGATCCTTGTAGCAATAAAGCAAAAAGTATGTATTTGCACTACAAAAAGGAAAGGTTTGCTTTGACACACATGTCAAATGACGATGCACGAACGATGTGTGGAATTTTTTTATTTCAACTTGTGAAGTAATAAGGTCCTAAATAAAATTGGTTACATACTTGAATTTCAACTTTGTCACGTCGTTTTTGAGTTTATAGTTTCAAAACATGGTAGTAAGCTAAGATTCTGAATTCGAGATTAGTGCATAGTATATGCAAAGGAAACTAGAGTTTAGAGTTGAGTTGAGTTTAGTTTTAGAGTTGCCCCTTCACGAAATAAGTATAACAATCCGTCGAATGCGATTAACTCTTGACCAAGTGTGTCTCGTCTGTCTTCTGTATTTGAATAAAGTTTGCTTAGGCAAATCAAAAAGCTGTCTCAAGTTTTGAACCATACCAACGTTCTGTCTCTGTCAATTCAAATCAAATCAAATAGGTACCTATTTGTTGGAACTAAAAACAGGTTTACAAATTTTTAGTGTTCGTTGATAACTACGATAGTTAAAAAAAAACTATGTTGCAGCCATTAGCGCTCACCTCTGAGAGGGGGGAACTGCACACGATTGAGAAAAATAGGACGATGTTAAAAAATCGTTAAGCACTAAATATATTTGTAGTGCAAACGGACCTCAAATAACCGAAATAACTTATAGATGGAATAATGAGCGACAAAACAACATTGTACACAGCGGTCAATACTTTCATTGATCATGGTCATTTCATCTGATTATTTTGCATATACATACGACACAAGGATACAATATTAGATATATATAAGCCGGGGAACACGGCGCGAAGGGATTGTGTTTTGTTTTCGTCGAGTTTCATAAGAGGGGTAAGTAAGGGTAGCGGGGGTGAAATTTGTTTTAATTCTTGGTTTAAATGCTGGGCGAAAAGTTTCTGCTGGCGGGAAGGGATTATGGATTATATGTTTTGTTTTCGTCGTGTATGAAGAAAGGGGCAGGCAACGAGGCGCGGGTGAAATTTGATTTTTTCCTAGCTTACTGTTACTACACAGCCTTAAAATCCTTTCTGTATACTAGTATATAATGTTTTTCTAAATAAGCACTTAATTCTATATATATACTTTTCAAAAAAATTGAAGAAAACTTTAATAATCGAAATAGGTCTGTAAAATTTCATGGATTCTTTATTTTCTTTTTTCAATATTACCTATATTTTAAAAAGAATCACATATTTACAATCGGTTTTTTTAAGAATCAGGGAATATGCCAGTACTCATAAATTAAACAGATGGTTTAAATGCGTAAAAATTTTTGGAGCCACCAACTTATAACTATTTTTGTTGATATTCTGTCATGATGACCCACGCTGTTCGTATTTTTTCAATAGTTAGATTATTCTAAACACGTCCTGCGCGTATACAAGGGGGCATAAAAAATGATTTTTCTCTATTTGGGATATTTGAAGTGACTTGATTTCCTGTGTCAATAAGAGGGACTACTTTTTCAATGAAGTATTTGTTAAATTCGTTGGCTATTTGCTGGGGATATGTTATAATGTCACTGTTTACTTTTATTTTTATAAGATTTCGTGGCATGTTATGTTTTGAGTTATTGATAATTTTCCAACTGGTTTTACATTTATTATTAGATTGTTTTATTTTATAATTATTCTGTGCATATTGCGTTAGTTGTATAATTTTCTTAAATAATTTAGAGTATTTAGTCAATCTATAATTTATTAGTTACATTTGGGTCACGTCTGTATTGCCATAAAAGTTGTCGCTTCTTTTTAACCGACGAAAAAACGGAGGAGGTTCTCAAGTCGACGCGTATTTTTATTTTATTTTATATACGCATAACTTTTTCAGAGTAGGCCGATTTTGATCCTTCTTTTTTATTGGAAAGGCCCGAAGTTGGACCTATAAAATTAAAAAAAAATCCAACCTATACATATATAATCCAACGTAAAATCCCGAAATAAATAATCTAACTTTAATTCATGATTTGATACAACGGTTAGTTGGATCGTAAATATAATTCGAATACAATAATTAAAGTAAGATTATTTATTTCGGGATTTTACTTGAAAATCCCAAAAATTTGGAATTGCAAGTTTGGTTAAAAATAGCTTTTACACATCTTATATAAAGCTTATTTTCAACTTGCTGAAGATTTTTCTATATCCCGGGAAAAAATATAAAGTCGTAAGGAAGTCTCCACTTTCTGTCTCTGTTCTCCGAAGTTTAGGCAAATATAGTCAGCCTATTCCGATCACTGATCATTACAGATACTTCAGGAAAGCATAAATGGTAGATAAGCGAAAATGTTTCTATAAATGTATTGTAGGCTATGTTAGGATCACTTGTTTCGTATATTTCAGAGAATGACAAATGACAACCTACGCAGACAATTTTGAAATATATTCTGAATTCTAATCACGCCTATTCATACGCCAGTATCATAGAGTGGAACAGTTTTTGACAGGTATTTTATTAATTGCGCTGTGTAGTCGGATAGCGCGAATTGAAGTACTTTCTACTTTACTGGCTCTTTTGAAGTTATGTACAATATTATCTATAAATGTTTGACTCTATAGTAGTGGGCTGATTAACAGATAATCTTAAATTATAATTCAGTAAGAGACATTCAATTTTTTTTAAAGATATTTACATTGAAATCTTCTGCTATCACAATATTGCGAAAAGATTTATTAGTGAGTTCTCGTAATAATGTATGTAGTTTTGCCATGAACACATTGAAATTATTGGCGTTTGGAACTCTATAAACACAAGCTATTACAATGTTATAGTTAATCAATTCTACGGCACAACATTCAAAATCACCGATTTCTGACATTTTTGTAATTTGTTTCAATTCCTTATTTTGAAGTCCGTTTCTTACAAGTACGCATGCTCCACCTCTTTACTTTCCTTTCTTGTGTAGCACCCTGCAAGCTGATAATTAGGTATATTTAGGTACTGTTCATAGCCCGCGATAATAAAATGATCTATAATTCATAGTATGTCCACACATGACTTTATATCTGCTAATCTAGACACACTGTTATTGCATCTGATTTAGCTAATAATCCGGCAATATTTTGATGCATTATGTATAAATATTTAGTCAGGCTCGTCAATCAAGGCTCGTTGATTGCTCATTACAGGTGCTGTCTTTATTATTATCCGCAGAAACTTCGTCACAAATAGCAAATGTATTGCTGTCGGCTTCACTAAAGTTATTTATGTTAGAGTATTCTATGTCAGTGATTAGACCTTTTATATCTTCAAAAAAAAAATTCTCAATGCAGTGTTGTTTATTAAGCCCGAACCTAATGTTTATTGCACCCAGTATATTGCATAAGATTTGATTGAACGACAATCTAATTGACCTTCGACCTATCTGTATTGTAAGCTTGTTGTAAAGTGAGGAAATGCAGCATCTAACAGAGTACGTTCCACAAAAGAACCATATCCTATTATTAGATAGTTGCATTTAATTTACCACCAGTTAAAGCCCCATCCCGCACTAAATTGGCACTATTGTGTGAAGCGGATGACTCGATACAGTATGTACACGGGACGCGCTCGGGACGCGCCACTATTAAATAAACGGTATGCGCTTTATCCATGCAATATTTACAAGAACCCAGATTTAAATTCCTTGTTGAAACGAATTGAATTGAAAATGAATTTCAATTGAATACATTTTTGATTGAAACTGTAAACGAGAAGCTGAACGTGCGAGTTAATTGGGAACGTGTTCAGTTCATTAGCGAGCTTATCTGACTCGGAAATGATGAATGGGGCTTCTGAATTAATATACTGAAGCACCTAACTTTTATACAGAACTGTAGGTGCAGATAAAATGGCATTCAGAATATTATAGCGTTAAATATATACGAGCTTTATGCAGTGCGAGTATTTTGTTTTTTACGTTTTACTGGCTTTTTTTTTTGTGACCTGATTTTCTTGCTATAAGTGTACTTACATTAAAGAATATCCATGTAATGTAAGCTTTGATTTAATATTAATTGTTAACGATCCTCCACAGGTGACGTATTCCGTAAGTACTCCTTATTCCAGTAAGGAGGTATGTCCGGCGCATTCTGGACACCCGTATTTTCATTATTATCGGTCTGCAAAGCCAAGGGTCATAAAGAAGGCATGCGCAGTGATCACCAGTTCACCACGCTTGCTCAAAGCGGACTAACAAAACAAGCATGCTGACTGGAAACTCCTAATGCATAATAGACATAATCTATTGTCGATATTCAGGAACGAGAAGAGACATCCGTATGTAAGTAAAAAATAAACAACATTATAGGCATTGTATCGACATATGTACTTCTGGAGCAGAACACAGTTTGCTATTAATAAAACTAAATAATGTCTTGAACTGACATCGATTGTTTCGCGACCTAGCTTTGTTAGTAGCCCTTAGGCAGGCGCATGCCTACAGGTGTTCTAAATGCTATACCGTCGAATCACTATGTTTAAAGTGTCGTGAAAACTTGGTGGGGATGATCAGAGGTGATTCGTTTTTCAACAGATTGCTACGGATGCTTCGTGCAGATAGCCTGCTGCGATACAGATGTCAATTCCCACGTCCTAAAGTCGGGACGACGGAGACGTGGTCGTTCTAACACCCACGACACAAAGGTGCAACCGTTCATAGGATCGAGGTGCATGGTTTCCCTGACATCGTTTAACAATGCCGGTTTCCGACTACTGGTCCCCGCACCCTGACCCCTGACCTAATAGCGAGCGTACGCAGCTTGCTGCAATATGGGTTTAACAATTTTGGGAAGCACACGTAAATTTGTGATTTATACTTGTCTGCGATATTCGCAACGACCCGCACTCGTTTCGGAGTGATGCTAAGTGCCAGCATCACTCTGCTAGTTACGGGAGGGGTGACCCGGCCCGCAGCTGGTTAGTAAGCGCGGCACGAGCAGCGGAAGTCGCATACTACAACAACAGATACTGCAGGCAAATAGTCGTAAAATCCAAAAACTCAAGCAAATTGGCCCTCTTCAATTGATTGCAAAAGAATGCTCGTTGAAATAAATTGAACATATGAAGAGCCTAAAATATAAGTTAAATTTATGTTTGCGATAAGGGGCAATAAGGGTTCCATCATAAAGGTTTCACGCCCGGAAAGGCTGCCGCCAGAAGTGGCCATGACATCGTAATTTCGCCAATGTCGATACGTAATATTTATAGTGTACTATGAAAGTTTTTAGTACACACTCTTCAAGGAATTGTTATTGACAAGTTTTTCGGCCCAATTTGAGATGTTAAGAACAAAGCATCAGCTCACTAACTTAACCTTGTAAAGTTTATTGCAACAAAGCATTTCCCACTTAAATTTGATTTAGCACCCCCCCTCAGATCTCAGGAGTGAATCTGAATAAGTATGCACATCCTGCTTGATCGACTGACTCAAGGCATCCACATCTGTTTGTATTGACAATACTGAATATAGTGCCATTCAGTGTGTAGTGCACGCATAGTATGGAACTGTGGAGCTTCGTGCAACTGTGCCAAGAACAAAGGTACGCATTGCACACTTGTTTTGTTTCTATCTCCCTTGTTGTACTTGCACAATCTTGAGTAAAATCCACCAAAAGTTACATGTTCTTCTTTCAATTAAAGCATATCAATTATATACGACATTAACATATTCTTTATGATGTTTTATTTATTTTTATTATCGAATGGAATATCCCTTAATTCTCTCATTAATGAAAACCTTATTAAATTGAACAAAAGCTAAATATAACTATTAATTATATTTCAATATGGGGATTGAAATATAATTAATAGTTATGCATAGCTTTTGAGCATTGATTTTAGATCATGTTTTATGCTTTATATGCACAACCCATGAATGTGAATCCACACGTGACACAATGGCTTTTTAATTGTTTCTGTAATTATCGGCATTCTACCCATTAAAATGTGGTATTATGAGGCTTTTATTTTCCTTGTTTGGCAACTGAGCCGATGCCGAGTATTCTGCCAGTGTCAAGTGGTGATGGCAACACAGTAAGGTGAGCCGTCAAACTTTGCACTTCATGGTAGTTGTTTCGTAATAAGTTAGCCGCTGAAACGACAAGACAATTGTTGTTAGTAAACTAACTTTTTTTGTTAGTATAAAACACCATAAATCTACATAGAATATTTACAAAGATTTTATTAATTCACACAAAAGTACATTTTGATTTCATTCGCTTTTAAAAAATAAATAAAAGTTCGAATGAGTTTAGGGGAAAAGTTAATCAACATGGAATGAAAGCTAGTAAGGAGGGGATTTTAAGTTTGGAATGCTTACAATACAATTCAAAGGATAGAACCTGAGGTTATCATCTTTATAATTATCAACATGAGTGAAAATGTTTATGCAGATAACCTGATAGTTATGCTCATGTTAACATGCAATTCTGTACATATTGCTGCACAGAAGTGACTGCATACTGAGACTAAAAGATCTCAGGAAGAATTCTTGAAGAAAAGCATTATCTTATCACATGGACTTCATTTTTTTTTTTTAATTCATCTTTAGCCTTAGTTTATACTAGAAAATGTACATGTACAGAGGCCAGCACATCAAGCTACCCCAATCTGTCAAATTTCTTTGATAGTTTTGCAACTTTATTACAAAGGAATAAGGTTTATGTTCAATTGGGAAAATTTGGCAGTTTGGGATAGCTTGATCTGCTGGTGACTGTACTATACTGTGTAGTTTGTTGCCAATGGAAACTGTGAGCAGGGCCCGATCTAAGGGGGGGGCAAGCCGGGCAAATGCCCAGAGCGGCAAAAATGAGGGGCAGCAAAATGTATACTTACAAACATACTCTCATGAATTTTTGTATACTTGTTCAGAAGCCGTAGTAGACTTACATATGTGAATATTATTTATTTAAAAGAATATCACATATACAGGGTGTCCAGTGAATAGTACGACATAGTGTAGGGGGTGAGTACCTACCAAACAAACAAAATAATATATGTTCCGCAAAATGTTACGGATTTACAGTCATTAAAAAATTCTTTTCCTCCAAAAATCCTTTTCTAGTATTTGTTTTACATCAAATTATTCGTGAACAGTTACTCTACTCATTGATAAGTCTTTTTTGCATCAAAAACAGGAATGTTTCCAAGAAATACTATTATTTGTTTAAAGTTTCACTGAACAATTTTCCTATCGCATATCAATATAACTGTAAATCCATAACATTTTGCGGAACATATATTATGTTTTTTTTGGTAGGTATTTACTCAAGCTATCACCCCCTGCTCTATGTCGTACTATTTACTGGACACCCTGTATATCATACCATCTTTGGTAGAAGCTCATGACTTATATATGGTGTTAGTATAAAGGGCGGCGAATATTATTTTTGCCATGAGCGGCTAAATAGCTAGATCGGGCCCTGACTGTGAGACATGCTGAACACACATACTATACTTTTTTTTAACAGTAATTAGTAAGTGGAAAAGTGAAACATCCACTGGAATTTTAAAAGAAAGAAATTAATAAAAAAAAAAACTTTTCAGACATTACAAACAAAATTTAAAAGATCGCAATTTCGCCAGAAAATACCTAAATACCCCATAAAATAACTGGGTTGATTATTGAATACTTAAATACTCATATTTACTAATACAGAAAAGTGAATTTTGAATGCTAGTTTCAAACCCCCTTCTTTACAATAGCATATCATACCAGCACTCCCTGGGCTTGAGCACTATGTTACTTCACTACCACTTGTTAAAGAATATGTAAACAAAGCGACGTATACAGCGTCAAATATATTCTGTGTTACCGTGAAGTATATTATTAGCCCTATCAGATCTTGGAATTAATAGTGCCAGCACCACCGCATGTTAGTAACAGACCAGTCATAAAAAAAGAAAGTGAATATACTAACCTAACACAAAAACATTGTAAGATCCTGGGGCAGCAAGTTGTCTATCAATTATCCATTTAAAAGACACTTTAAGGATTAAAACACACACGAAAACGGAATTTGGTACACTAAACAAGTTTAACTTTTCAATACAAACGATGCAAAAAATGCATTTTCATAAGCGTATGACAAACTATGACTTAAGACTACGAAAAAAACAAGCCCAACATTTATATGTCAAAATCCTGCTGTGACAAGTCAACAAGTGTCAAGAGTGACAGAGACCGCTTTCCGAATTAGAAAAATAGCGTCGTGAGCGCTCACATGTGAGATCACGCGTTCCGAGTTAGATAGCACGAATATGACAGGAAAGAACTGTGATTTTTGTCAACAAAATGGAACGCTCGTGAACGCGCTAACAGTGCTCACTCGACGTTATAACCTTTTTAACATATAAAGTATACACCACAAATAATTGCGTATTCTTATTTGGTTAGGTGGCGACTATAGCCAGAAGCACTATTTCTAAAAAATCCAAGTTAGCTAAAGACATGATAAGTGTCTAAACAAAATGAACCATAACAGGTAGCCATTTGAAATTGTCACTGAATGTGTATTCGTATTTCTGCTAAAAACGGAAAATTAATATATAACGGTAAGCTCAGTCAGAAACATATTTTAAATTATGGAATGTTAAATATTTTACATGACATGAAATTATCCGTAAAAGAACCGGAGTTACTGACATAGCTTGTAGAGCGAGCAAGCTGTAGTGGCAGTGGGCTGGCCATGTTTGTCGAATGACCGATGGACGGTGAAGCAGACGTGGCCTGGAATGGAGACCGCGTATCGGCAAACGTAGTGTGGGATGTCCCCAGCTAGATAGACCGATGACCTTAAGGGAGAGACTGGGTGCGGAAGGCGGAGGATAGAGTGTTGTGGCGCAGCCTGGGAGAGGCCTTTGTCCAGACGTGGATTGCGATAGGCTGAGTTGATTGATTGACATATTTTACGGTGCTACCGAACCCTATGTGTCCGAGTCCGACTCGCATTTCGCGGGCTTTTATTTATCTTGACTTTGCCGATCCCTTGGGAGAAGCGAGCCAAAAATTTAAGTTTTATTCGGGATGAGCACCTCTCCTTCTTCTGAGAACATTTCTGTACGGTAAGGCTCCCCGTCTCCCTGCAAGCAGAATGCGTACCGTTGCCTCGCCGCAAGCACGCGACTCTCGCGCCGCTCGCACGCCTTTCTCCCCGTTTGCCCGCAAATTCTCATACTCAGTAATGTTCACAAACAGGTCTGTAAGCTGAAAATTAGCCGTTAGCGTGTACACGGTGAGCTGAATGGTCGCCTTACCGCTGGCTTACCAGCAGCGAGTGATCGTCGTCTGACGGCGCGTTGGCGATATGCAGGTATCAAAATGGTTACCGTGTTGGAGTGGTACGTTTATAATGATTAATGAGTGATGACCTCTAAAATCTACAATGAAAGAAAAACCATACATAAAAAAACCACGCGTTACTCTCGTAAAAACTCGAAAATGAATCGACTAATATGAATTCACTTTATTTTTCTCCTCAATACACCACCGGGGTGGTTGAAAAAAATGAAAATGAGCAAAACCCAAAGGAATGGCCGTATGAGTATTAATTGCACGTGGTACTGGTAATCCACGAAAACGTGAATACCTAAACATTTTGTACAGACGCCAGCACATCAAGCTACCCCAAATTGTCAAATTTTCCCAATTGAACATGAACATTTTTATTATTGTGGCATAAAGATGAAAATCTATCAAAGAAATTTGACAGATTGGGGTAGCTTGATGTGCTGGCGTCTGTACAGTCGCCAGCAGGTCAAGCTATCCCAAACTGATGTTTCCCAATTGAACATGAACCTTATTCCTTTGTTTTAAAGTTGAAAAACTATCAAAGAAATTTGACAGATTGGGGTATCTTGATGTGCTGGCCTCTACATATTTTTTCTTCTGTTTTTACCGTTGTCCATCTGTGGGACAGCGCATATTAATGGTTTCCTAAACTCACTCAAATACATTACAATCAATAATATATAAACTAAAACTAAGTACATTACAATAGCTCGAGATTTTGATCAGCTTTTGAAAATTATTGGCTTATGAGAGAGCAAATTCATGCACATGAACTGCCTCTATAGTCTAGTGTTTATAAGCGCTACTTCTGAGCATGAGGTCTTTTTATCTGGAATGTCTCAGCAGCAACATGGAGTCTGAATTTGTGCCCTGTTGATGGCAATAGGCTCACCCCCTATTACACGGGAGGGTATTTTCCAAATTATTAAAAACTATTTTAATTTGAAGATTAGGACGAAATATCTTACAGAAAAATAAAAATAAATTTATTAATATCCATTTTCTCAATTAAAAACGATTTAAACCAAATTTATTTTACGTTGTTTTGAATTTACCGCCAAAACGCTCCTTACGATGACTTTTTGTCACGTGATGTCAACTTTGTGTAAACTAAAATAATTAGTAAGTAAACAAGTGAGTGTCGTGTTTTTTATTAACAAGATTTTTTATGGATAGAAAGTGAAACCACTGGTGTGCGGTGCCTCTGTGCACAATTACTTCTAAAATAACGCCAAACTAAGTATTTGTACTGGTGCTGTTTACACAAAGCTGACGTCAGGATGTCACGGGATAAAAAGTCATCGTAAGGAGCGTTTTGGCGGTAAATTCAAAACAACGAAAAATAAATTTGATTGTAATCTTTTTTTATTGAGAAAATGGATGTAAATAAATTTATTTTTATTTTTCTGTTATACATATCGTCCCAATCTTCAAATTAAAATAGTTTTTATCAAATTGGAAAACACCCTATTAGGTATTTGTCTAAACCCAATTATTTTGCAGGTTATGTCTTTTCAACAAAACTGCCCGAAAGGGGAATCAGGAACTAACACTGGACATGAACCACACACTGGAGAAGCACCCCGGACAGAAGGGCCATCTCAGGTTCTTTGGGAATCACCACAGAGTCACTGGCATTTATCAAGCTCCGGTCAAAATTATTCCCGTCATCTACTACCATATCTGACATCAGAGCCTTCCTACGATAACCCAAACATGCCACATCTGGTGTCTGGGCTGCCTTATCTAGAGCCAGGTCTGCTAAATTGGGGGTCAAGTCGACTCGATCTGGAACCAACGCTGCCTGGCACAGTTTCTAGCCTGCACGACTTGGGGACTATTCTGCCAGGCCCATCTGAGCCACCAGTAAGTGAACAATAATTTTCCATCTCAGATACAGCATTCAAAGCAGTGAAAGATTATGTCTTTGCTCAACCTACCTTCGCCACTTCTCCAATTATTTCTTCTTCTATGCCAATCAATATGACATCGTTGCAGAGAAGCTAGAACTTTCCGATTTCTCGATGGAGATGAACGCTTTTTGTAGTAGATACTTACATGCACTAAAATGCAGTGCCAATGATTGTACGCACGGCTACACATCAAGCTATACATTTCCAGTTTACGCTGATCTTGCACTGTACGAAAATCTTATGCAATGCGAGATCAGCTTATACTGAAAATGTATAGCTTGATCTGTAGCCGTGTGTACAAAACGGTGTCTACTATCGCCGAGGTCTGACAGAAAATAGAAATTGAAAATATTTTACAGTCTAGGTAATACAGTAAGTAGGTATGGTAAGAAAGCCCAGAGGCAGCGGCGTACGTTGTAGCTACCACCGTATCAGCCGTATCAATGATACGGGGCCCCCAAGCTGCTGGGCCCCCGAGAGCCCCAACGTTATTATACACCATGTAAAAAAAAGTATTCAATACCTCAAATACCGATGATGTCGCTCTTGCTTTCTCTCTCCTCCTGAGTCAGGACATTGTTTACTTTCGTTTTGAATAAAAATAAGCAATATAGGTAGTCTTTTGGGGGCCCCTTACAAATTCTGATACAGGGCCCCTTTAAGACTAGATACGCCACTGCGGCCCGAGGTTTTCTACATAACTGCAGGGCGACAGTTGATAGCTGAGTAGGTGCGGCATGATGATAGAACGCCGAGAATATATTTGAAAATTTTCAGAAAGGTTTAATCAAATAATTGAATCTGCATCTTGTCTCCAGTTTTTGTATGAAAAACAATTAGGTAAGTCATTTTGCTTTGAATTTTGTCGATTAAACATACCCTGAACTAGCGAATAAAGCCATCAGCCTTAGTGACGAAAGTGAAATAAACAGAAACATGATAACGTGCGACCTTTTATTTAAGAATTTGTCAGGTAGATTGATGTGCTAGAACGTGTGAGTAGTAGCTAATATACCCTTTGCACAACTGCGCGACCGTGTTAGGCGGGCAGGCAGAGGTATACTTTTTATTAAGACTAGTCACTAGTGGTAGTAGAGGTAGTAGGATACCTTTAATAAGTACTAGTGTAGGTGCCACCATAGAGTACATTGTTACCAGTTACAAAGTTTCTGCTTAGTATCTGGCTTCTATAAGTAAGTATGTCTACCTAGGTTTTAACTTTCCATGCTATTCATTTAAGGCTCATAAAAGAATAGATATTTAAACTGAGATGATTTCTGAATGTTATCAAAAACTACCATTACACACAATTTACATGTTGGTACGGTTGGTACACATTGTAAACAATCAATAAACCGAGTTTAACCGACTAGTCCGGTTTATTCCCAACTCTAACCATATCCGCTGATTTGTATAAAATGGCGTCAGCCGAGTTTTTAGAGCAAGCTTTGTCCACAAACGTTGATGAGAACGCCGTTAACGCGATTGTGGGCTCATTAGAAAATCAGTTGGTCACGTCCGTTCCGTCGGCATCCTCACATAACAATTACGTGAATGTTATTCCGTCTCAAAATTGTAATTTGACTTCAAACGCGGGCTCTTTTATTGGTGGACAGAAATATATTACGGACCAAATCAATTCTGGTGGAATAGTGAACAGCATTCAATCGAATATTGTTTCCTCGAACTCAAGTGCCTCTTTCAATAATGTGCAAACATCAACTCAACCAACATATACATCTCTGTCGTTGAGCGGTGGTGCTCCTCTATCTAATGAGACATTGAAGGTGATTTATACGCAAGCGCAACATCTGAGTAACCCCCACGGCGGCGTAACTCTACCAGTACAATCGTTGGCGAGCGGTGTCATCGCACAGCCGTCGCAGAGCCAGATATTACACGCGGTGTCAGCCGGCGGCGTGTTACCACAGCAGGGCAACAAATCTATCGCCATGCAGCCTCCTCTCGTCATTAAGCAGGGCACAAATACTGGCCAAGTGGGTATGCAGCCTGGAATGGTGACTGTCCCAATGACTGTGAACTCTAGCATGCCTGCTTCAATACCTAATGTGATGACACTGAACAAGCCTGGAGGGCAGAACGTTGTAGTGACTACACAGAATTTAGGCTCCGCGCAGCCTACTATCATCCCCAATGTCCAAATATTAAACATGAGACCTGGAGCGCCCGCAGTGGCTGCTCAGAAGTCAGTAGCAACAGTATCGCCCAGAGTGGTGATTGGTACGCCTCAAGTTGTTGGTACGAGAGCGACTGCTCCAGTAAGTTTGAGTCTGTCAAAATTGTACAGACATTTTGCTCAGTATCTTCACATTTTAATATTACCAAGCTCATTCAGTAACTCTTGTACAGACATTTTGAGGCTGACGGAACACACTTGTGAATGTGGGATGTGAATCTGACGTCACCACCTAGGATCCTCTCTATTCTGATTTTTGTGATGAGTGTAACCTCTGCACACCGTAAGTACCACTAGATTTTAACTGTTGTTCTGTACCAAGAGTCACAGAGTATAGACACGTCTGCTATACCAGGTTTGTTTATATGTCTGTTGCAATGTTCTGTCAGTCTCAACTTGCACTATTAACTTTACTGTCACAGTTCTGTTTATACACTTGCTTTGTATACAAAATGCCTATAAAGCAGCAATATTAATGTCACTCTGGGCTCTTTGCATACTTCACTTTCAATTGACATTCATTCTAAATGATCAGCAACCTTAATGACCTGTAATTCTAAGCCTGTAAAAATTGTCTTGCTGATCATTTTGTCATCATCACTATCATTGACACCCACCCTAAGTTGAGCTACAGATACTATCACATTTCATGTTGCATGTATGGTCAATCAATCCAATGTTTGCATTAGTTGAGTCAATGAACATGTGAAACAGCCACAATTTAGTAATTTTCTCCACATCTATCATTATTCATATTAATTTTATTTAACTTGTGGATTGTAATAATTTAATGTCATAACTGAAAGTATTCCAAATGAATACTTTATTACTTGAGTAATGAGTAAAATTACTTGGATATTTGACAAATTACAACCTGAACAAAAATATCGGAACACACAATATTGAAAGCATATAAACTAAATATAAATCTATAATATAAAAATGAATCCCTATTTACCTTGGTCATGGCATCGTACGTGACCTGCTGGAATAATTTTGCTAATTCTTCTTTTGTTGTGTTTGTTATTGTCAGGAGAAGATTCTCATGAAAGAAAAAATGAAGAAAGTTGTTCAAAATGGAATATTCATAGTTAAGACAGGACAACGTCTGTCGGGTTAGCTAGTAATATTATATTTATTCTATATGAAAACAAAAAATAATAGAAATTGCATATCAAAACTTGAGCCAAAATCTACTGTACATCAAAATAAAAAATTAAACATTTTCTGTATGTTAGTATTTTTTATTTCATTGACTCTACTATAAGTCATCTTGATGTATTCGTTGTGCTCTGCAAAATTTCATATCATAATCTGTTGATAGTCACCACAATCCAAACTCGAGTGCTGAAAACTCGTGTAAAGTATTGAAATAATAGTAAATTTGCAGAGACCAATTAAATGTTGTTGCACTATGAGCAAATATAACTCTAAGCTTGGGTTTAATAAGTTAATGTCTTCCAAATTTCAGTGTAAATATGATCATTGGCCCTAAAATGTCATCAGTTGAGGTGCTTCAAGAGCCTTTATTTAGTACATAAACTCATGCGAGTATGTTTGATACTCATTGATATGAAGTGCCCAGTGTTCCATTGGCTCTGTGAACCATTACTTCATGAACCCTGTAATGATGCTGAGCAGTGGAATGTTGGCTTGCAATGCTTGATCAAAACAATCTAAATGTACCAGTGTGCCAAGTAATTTATCTGTGCTAAATGGGCTTTATCTATAATTTAGTAATGACTGTGGTAAACACAAGCTTCCACCATGCTAACCCCATAATTCCAGTGATCCCACACTCGGTATTATAATTTCTAAATATTGATTTCACACAAACATATTATAATTTTATTAACTAAACCCATTAAAATGTGTCATAAATTTTTAACAAATGACCTGCTTTAGAATCATATTCTCAGATTTTATTTATTGGAACGAAAGCTAATTTTTGTATTTTAATCAAGAAATTTGAACTGGCTTTGAATAAAATTGAAACTAGGCTATCATTTTTAGATAACGCTGCAAACTCTGCAGAGTCTTCAACCGGGGCAGCAGGGTCATTTGTTGTTAAAGACTGAGAATGGTCAATACCAGCTCCTGAGGGTGGGCCCCGCGCCCGCGGCCAGCACTCTCACGGCGCCGCAGGCTCAGACCATCCGGCTGTCGACCGTGCCGGCAGTAAGTAGGCACAGCCACTCCGCTACTCACCCCGCGCTCTCATAGAAATTGGACAATGTTCAGCACTCACGTAGCACCTTCTGATAGAGGAGATGTGTTTGCATTTGTTTGTCCAATTTCAGTCTCATTCATGCATATAACATAATTATGGTGGAGGTGCATGTTCTAAGGTTTTAACAAGGTAAGAATCTAATCGGAAACACGTCATGATTGTGTATAATCTAATACTAATTACCTATGAACTCTTTAGTTCTAGTGTTAGGCGCAAACATGACAGCCGGGCGAGTAGCGCGACCGATTCGTGCCTAATTTTGCTCGCTTGCGTCTTTTGCTGCGGCTATTAATTTTACAATGCTTTTATTCCGATAATGTTTCAAGTGTTCGCTATATTGACCTTAAGTCTGAATATTTTGCATTCGTACTCATTAATTCCAGTTCTTTGGCTAATCATAGAAAAACAAACATTCATTAAAATGATTATGGATAAAAGTAACAAAATGTTTTGCGCCAAACATTAAAACATCCTGAATTTATCCCTATCCTGCCACTGCTTGAGAATGAACGCTTAGCGCATTCGTGACAGCCTGCTTAGCATGCGTAGTTGTGTAACATTGTGACGTATTAAGTGTGCGGCCTCTATTCACGCAGCACCCTGGCGTGGCGACGGTATCCACGAGCGTGGCGGCGCCGGGGCCCATGCCCGGGCAAATGCCGGCCCCGCCGATTGCAGCGCCCGTGGTCGTGTCCGCCCCCAGTGTCGCGGTTGGGACGCCCCCGCCACTACAACAACAGCCTAGTTCAACCACGCATATTGTAAGTATATTAGTCGCACAACTGTTGATCCATCATTCATACTCATTATTACTCACGCAAGTTATTCTTACTTAAGCAAGTAATTCTTACTTAGATAACTTGCGGAAGCTCTACCGTATTAACAATATCGACTAACTCATTTCCGCAAGTTTCTATGGAAGGTTTGTTTGCGGAAGTCAACTTCTGCAAGTTTTATTTATTATCTAAACTAAACTTTACTAAATGCACCACGTCCACTGGAAGTTTTATTATTCAAGTTGAGATTCGCTACAGTTCTAAGGCTCGAAGTCGAAACAAAAGTTCAGTTCAACAGTTCTTAATTGAAGAACTCGAGAATACTCACTAGTGAATATCGTGTACCTACAGCAGGATCCTGTTTCACCGTAAAACCACGGTTGTACGGACATAAAACCATAGCGGCGGGATTGTAGGTCGCACTTGGTTTTCAAGTCTCGGTGTTGACCGAGGATTGAAAATCCGACACAGTGCTTCCCGGCGCGTAGAACAAACTGCTGGATTTTGAACTCGCGGCGCTAGCAGTGCGTTGAAGATCCAGTGCACGCTCCGAACTGTAGGGGGTATTTTCATAAACGTTGATTAAAGTTAAAATATGTTCCAAGTGTTCCAACGTCAAAAATGTATGGTTAAACAGTCGATAATGATTAGCGACTGTTTAACCATACATTAACTTACTTTACTTAACCAACATTATTAAACAAAGTGGGGTTATGCCCGAACCTCCACCTCCACCAGATGGAGGTTCGGGCATAACTCCGTCATATATAGACCGATTTGCAAAATATATTTTTTTGTTCGAAAGGGGATTTATTCCTAAATGGTCCCATTTAAATTTCATATAGATCTGATGATGAGTTTCGGAGACAGACAACTGAACTCTGCAAAAAATTACAGCAAATCAACCGCGATTACTGCTATCGTACAAATATGTATTGTTTTGATCCCAAGGATGATGAAATTTCGAATTGGTGTGGGTTTGGTAGATACGATAGCTAAAAAGTGAAAATAATAAAAAAAAAAAAACAAAAAGAAACCGACTTCCGGAAAATACTACAAAGTGAAAAATAACTTTAATTTCGGAAGGTGGTGAAGTTAATCAAATACATATCAAAAGTTAGTTTTTATAAATGTGTGGGGTATGAAGGGTGAACTCAAACAACCCCGTGACCCTGATCCACGATCGATCGGAGGGTCGGGGGTCAATGACCTCTAGTCTCGCCCTTTATTTTTACAAACTGGGTCAAGGGCGCCTTCCCCCGCTCGCACGTGAATTTGTGAATGGATTCCACATTATTATCGTTGACTACGTCTCTCCTTAGATTGCGCTCGCATTTAATTTAGGTTTTCTAAATCACTGCTAAAATTATTTCAAACTTTAATAATTATTTGTGCCACTTTGTTATATTTTGTAATTCATACTAATATTATAAATTAAAGTTTGGATGATACAGCATTATGAAGTTAGGGATATAAAAAACTTCTTTTTTTTTTTTGTAACACTAAGAATTACGTGTTTCAGCGTTTTGTTTTAGTCATCCCCAAATGCGGTAACTTGATGTGCTGGCCTCTGTACATATCGTTTTCCATAAGAAATTACCGTTTATTATTTTATCGTCAGAGAAAAGGATGTTTCCACTGTCAAACTGTCCAGTTTTCATACCCTCTTGCAAATGCAAGCTGGGCTTGCCTATGGCTCCTTTTTAACATGGGTACCTACCTTCCTATCCTTCCGTGCAACTTTTCTTCTATCAAACGCCTTCGAATAGTCCGTTCAGATATCTGAAGGGTTGTTTTCACTAAAATATTATTTTCTCAACCCATTAGACCCTTTAAGGCTCCGTGCATGAAATTAACTGATTTTTTGAAATTTTGATCACTTGTTGTGAATTAGGGAAACGAAATTTAGACATTTTATTTTTTTATTATAATAGTTGAGTTCTAATTCTTGCATGTGGTCGAAAGGGATTTTTCAAATAACTTATAGATTAGTGGAAAATCACCAATATTCACAGCCCCTTTTCCGAAAAAGTGACGAGCGAGTGATGTTTGGCTTCCTGTTACAAACAACTACAAAGAATTCTGGACATAAAAAAAATATAAATAACATCATTGAAGGGTCTACTTGAAGATAGTGGAACCACTTTTTTGACTTTTATACGAAATATAGCAGAAAATAAATATTGAAATAACGTAATTTTTAGGAAACTGCTAGACAAATAAGTACTTTTTTCTATTACTTAAAATCACTTTATTTAAATTTTAAAAATTACGTATTAATCTTAAGTTAACCATTGAATATAATCTAAATTTTATTTTTATGATAAACAACAACTTCATTTCGTAAATAAAAGTCAAAGTGAACTATATAATCGACCGCGCAAAATCGATCCCGTCAGAAACGACCGGGCCTTCCCAGCGTGAGGACGTATCGCTTTGCATCGCAGGAGTCACGTGGGCTCCTGCGATTCTACGTAAAAATATTCCAGAAATTGTACGCCGACTACCACATTTTGATCCGGTAAGTATTAATTTTTATTTTAAGTACTTGCAAAATGTTTATGTTATACCGGTGTGCGTGTGTTCGTAATTCTTTTCATCCTAAACGGCTAGTCCGATTCTAATGTATTTTTTTTTTGGGTCGCCTCTATCTTTCTTAGCTTTTGTTGGACCTGGGTGAAGTGTCGCAAGAAACGACTTCGTACCGGGTCCGCTAGTTATACATATTTTGATTGTATGTTTAAAAGATTTTTGAAAGGAAGTTCTTTAACGGAGCTTGGTACGAGCAAACTTTTAGAAATCGTCACGTAATAAAAATGATAGAAATGACAATTTCTATCATTTTTATGCTGAGCTCTGGGAATTTCAAAAAGTTTTTGTGATGTAATAGAAAAAAAAGAAAGACAGAGAGATAGTTTTTATGGTTTCCAAGAGTGAGTGCTGTAGCCCCTAATGAGGTCAATATGAAAATCCAAGATGACAGTTGTGAAAAGTTAAAATTTCATCATAAGTGTCGTTTTTGAGATTTTTGGGGGTGCTGAAGCCAATGGTGTGGTCAAAATAAAAATTCAAGATGGCGACTGCGAAAATTTTCATATTATTTAACATGGGTGTGGTTTTCATGGTTTTCGAAGGAGCTGAAGCCGATAGTGACGTCAAAATAAAGTTTCGAGTATTTCAAAGATAGAGTAAATGACGTTACATTCGGAGTTGAAGAAAAAGCGTAAGGAACTTCGTTCCTGACGACGGGGGCCCCCGACCCCGTTACCAAATTTGTAGTTTGGACAAATCAATCGATTGAAAATTTCAGTGATTGAGCCCAACAGTGCCTATAAGTTACTGATGTTAATATTTGTTTTAAATAATGTCGAAAATGTACGTCGATACGGTCGAAAGAAAGTAACACATTACCAGTGCATCACCATAAAAAAAAGGACGAAACGTGGGATTGGCATGTATCAGACAAATTCTTGCAGAACGTAATTCCAACCAAAACTTACACATTCTTCAACGAAGCCATAGGGCTTCGTTTCAAGAACTTCTTACTTTCAATCAGTTTTAGAAGTACCTACATAAATAAGTATTTACGAGTGCATTCGTATCTTCATTGTTGTTACCTAATTTTAGGAAAGCAATGAAATTTCGCCGTTGTCTTATATAAATAAATTATGAATTTATAATATTCCTACTGCACGTAGATAATTTTAAACTGATCTTTCAGAGTGAGGAAGATAATGATTCAAAGTTAAACAACACCTCGAAAAAATCCGTAGTTCCAAATGTTGAAGAAGGACAATCAGACATGATAAGAAAAATATTATGCTGTCTTAACGCTTCCTTGGCCAAATTGTGAAAATGAAACCCTTAAATTCAAATTTCAATGTTTTGTATTTTAGAAAACTTAATTTTTTATCCTAATTCAATTCCAATTCTCCTATTGTATTTGTATTATTTATTTGGCCCAGGCTCAATAGATTTTTTTTTTTGTTTTTGAACTTTCTAAGTTTATCTTGGCCATTATTGACATCGATGATGTCACAATTAAATTTCTAAATAGGCAAACTACTCGTATTTATGTAAAATGCTTTCCTCAATGTTATTGAATGTCTAAAAGTACCTACATGCTTCTGACACGAAATTGTACCATTTTTGTTTATTGTGATATATATACTAAACGAATATACACAAACATTCTAGACTTTTATTTCTCAACCATACCTAAATAACATAAAAAATATAAAACTATAGGATACTACAACTCTACTACTACTACTACTGTGTACTATCAAAACTGTTTAAGCGATCACTACGCTCGACTTTTAGGCGTGTGTGCGTGAACGGTGCACACAAACATAGTATCGCAATGAATTTGCCTAAACTTTAGCGAGTGAATTTTATGCACGGGGCCTTAAAAGGATTTTGTTTTGTCAAACGAACGATATTTCGATCATCTCGACAAGATGACTCTGTTTAAGAAGATACGTCGGAACATTTGAAGTAGTTTGATACGTGGCAAACTGCTTAACAGCATGGAAAACCATAGTTTTTGAGCAATAGGGTATTTTCTAATTTATTAAAAAACTATTCTTATTTGAAGGTTGTGACGAAATATGTAACAGAAAAATAAAAGTAAATTGATTTATACCCATTTTCTAAATTAAAAACGATTTAAATCAAACTTAATTCTCGTTGTTTTGAATTTAGCACCAAAACGCTCCTTACGATGACTTTATCACGTGACGTCAACTTTGTGTAAACTAAGGTAAGTAGTTAGTAAGTAAACAAGTGAATGTCGAGTTTAAATACAGGATTTTTAATGGATAGACAGTGATATTACTGATGTGCAGTGCCTCTGTGCATAAATACTTCTAAAACTGCGCTAAACTAAGTATTTGTACCGGTGCCATTTACACAAAACTGACGTCAGGATGTCACGTGATATAAAAGTCATCGTAAGGAGCGTTTTGGCGGTAAATTCAAAACAACGAAAAATAAATTTGATTTTAATAATTTTTAAATAAGAAAATGGATATAAATAATTTTATTTTTATGTCACATATTTCGTCCCAATCTTCAAATTAAAACAGTTTTTAATAAATTCGAAAATACCCTATTCAGATGGTCGGCTATTTTTTTATACGAACAATTCTTCTCGCGAAGTTTTATTATTAATTCCCTTGTAGATTTATCACAACTTTTATTTTCCCCATTGTTTTCATAAGAAGCAATCACCTTTAAGATTTTTATAGCAATAGATCGCGCCAAAATTATTCGAATAGTGACCTACAACCAAAGCCACAGAGTGTTGTTTTTATTTCTACTCTTTTATGTCGCTCTGTATTAGATTAGATACATTCGCTGCTTACTTGGCTGGTCACATAATTAAGAACGCTGATTAGTAATTTTTTTTACTCAAATTTAATTGTGTTGTCTTACGACTTCCACGCGAACGAAGTCGCGGGCAGAAGCTAGTTTAAAATATTGACTCATTATTTAAAGCTAATAAATAATCATACTATTCAAGTATCAAAATCAGCTGAGTCGTACTGATTGGGTTGCTACCTGAGCAATTGTGGCGCCCTCATTTATTTTACACTCTTTTTTGTCGCACTGTACCAGCTTTAAACGAGCAAATCTTGTAAACATACAGGAAAAGTTTTTATCCAGTGCGCAAATTGTAACCATGAATTCAGCATATCATTCTAGACATATCCCCTACAGACATTTTTCGCTGGTTAAGTTATTAAAAAAAAATCTGCTGTTTCATAGAAAAGTGCAATACATAGGCGGTCAAAATGTATGGAACAGCAGATTTTTTTTTATAACCAGCTAAAAAAAAAATCTACGCTTTACATATAAAAATTTCGTGTCACGATGTATGTTCGCGATAAACTCCAAAACGATTGAACGGATTTTGATAAAATTTTGTAACCATTTATAATATGGTTCAACTTAAAAGATAGGATAGCTTACATTTCAATTTATGGTAGGTAGGTAGGGTAGGGTAGTGTAGTGTAGGGTAGGGTAGGTAGGGCAGGTAGGGTAGGTATTTTGTATGAATGACTTTTGGACGGACAGAACAACGTCTGTCGGGTCAGCTAGTATGTATATATATCGCTGCCCTAGTTCAACAGTGAGATATGTTGTAAAAAGTATGTTTTGAGTTATTCATACTTTTATGATTTTAGTGTCATTAATTCACTCGTTGTTTATTGAAATGTGTTTTAATAATTCCATATTAAGGACATTTGAAGAAGTCTCAGTGTAGAAATAAAGGAAAAGTAAAAATCTTCCTGACTTTATTATAAATATCTTAAGATGTCAGAATCTTGAACTAAAGGTCGGTAAAAATATGCTTAAATGTCTCAGTGAGACATTGAAATTTAGGCACTTTGGTTGCGTTTTACAAATATCCGATTTTTGAACCAGACAGAAGAGCACATTTTTCACATGAAACAAAACTTATCTCAATTTTTTTTTTTTTTAGATATCTTACTGTTGAACTAGGGCAGCGATATAATCTAAGTCTCGGAAACGGCTCCAACAATTTTCATGAAATTTGGTATGCCGTTATGGGTTTTCAGGGGCGATAAATCGATCTAGCTAGGTTTCATTTTTAGAAAACGTCAAACAAAAAAGAGTCATCCAGAGATTAAAGTTTATCTACCTATATGTTTTTTACCGATATAGCTCGAAGAATTGCCAAACTTAAGTGGCAGTGCGCAGGGCACATTGCTCGCAGAACAGATGGCCGATGTTAGTAATGACATAATATTATTTTCATCATCCTCCATAGCCCGTAGTTCCCTCACACACAAGAGTCCTTTTTGGAAACAAATTATAGATATTATTTCAAAGTAAAAATCCATTTTAAATATTCCTCCGGATTCACTCCTGCATTCCTGTTCACCACGTTTTACGGTAGTCAAGTCCCGTGCCATAATTTCCGACAATCACTCGGGCGTAGCCGCGGGCAAAACCTACTAATGACATAATATTATGATTATTATCACCATGCACAGCCCGAAGGCCTCCCTTTTTACCGACTTCAAAAAAGGAGGAGGTTCTATGTTCGGCTGTATGTATTTTTATTTCATCATCATCATCAGCCTATAATGTTCCCACTGCTGGGACACAGGCCTCATCTCGGTGAGGGTATTTTTATTTATGTTCACCGATTTCTCCCACATTTGTGGACTGATTCCCAAAATTCTTTTTTTATTTGAAAGAGGTATACTCCAGAGGTGGTCCCTTTGGCACGAAATTAGGATCTGATGGTGAAATTCCAGGGGGAAATCGAGGGAAACCCTCTAATCTAAAAATGTTAAAGGTATTAACAATGTTATTCATATATTTTCTAAAGCTATTGAGACATTTGCGTATGGTCATCATCATCTCGTGACGCTGAGCTAATGAAGGAAGGTACAACTCTTTAACGGTTTGGAGTTAGGTAGAGGTTCGGGCATAACTCCATCATTTAAAGACCGATTTGCGAAGTTCTTTTTTTGTTCGAAAGTGGTATATTCCGAAATGGTCCCATTTCAATTTCATATAGATTTGAATATGCGTTTCGGAGACAGACAACGGAACTCTTCAAAAATGACAGCAAATCAACCGCGATTGCCGCTATCGCATTAATATGCATTGTTTTGACCCCAGGAATTATGAAATTTAGAATTGGTGTGGGGTAGTATAAATAAAAAGAGAAAAGTAAAAAAAAAAACAACCGACTCCAAAGTCACCTAGTTCCGAAATTAAATTAATTTTTCACTTTGTAGTGTTTTCCGGAAGTCGGTGTTTTTTTTTTTTAAACCTTTTTCTTGTACATACAACAACAATATTTTATTTATAAAATACCCAGAAAGGTATTACAAATTGCCACATTGAATTCTTCGACCAGAAGTTATCTACAAAAAAAGATCCATACGCAGACTATAAAAATAAATAAGGAAGTACCTACGTCGACATCCACAGCCATCTTTTTTTTCTTCCTTTATGGTGTTTTAATCCCTCCATATCAAAAAGTCCTAAAAGCTAATGGTCACAAAAGCAAGACGACCTTTAATAAACGTGTATTTAATTCGATTGAACGAATTTAGAGCGTTGCATTGATGATAATTTAATGATTAATGTCTATATGACCGAGCTTAGCTTGGTTTTTATTTTGTTTGACGTTTTCTAAAAACCCCCTGCATAACTAAATTACATGAAAATCGTTGAAGCCGTTTCCGAGATTCAGATTATATAGGTATATGTATACATAATACAAGAATCGCTCGTTTAAATGTATTAGATAAATAAGTAAACGTATTTGTTACGGCCGCAAATCATATTTTAATCCACCTGGCTCTGACCTGTGACCTGCAAATTGCAAAAACACGCCAAAATTAATTGAATTTCGCGGGCTACACAGGGGGTTTCACCAAGTAACGAAATGTGCCTTATGTGACGCCAATTCTCGTCCAATTATTATTATCGAATCAACTAGGAACTTTCACTTCAAAACATTATGTCAAATTCCAGATGTCCACCACAATAAACAAAATGTGGCGGCACGGGCGGCTTCACGCATGCGTCCCACCGACGAGCCTCTGTCATCTATACTGTTTATCTTGATAACGTTCCGACCTACTCCAAAATGCATTCGGCGCATTTCATTGCAAAACCTGTTAACAGAGTCATTCATTTTAATGCTTCCGGTGTCGTAGTTTTTTTTATATTGATAACGTAAACTATTATATTGAGTTATTTAACCATTTATCTTTTATTCAGTACCATGTTACAAAAAGTTAGTATTTGCACATTTTATTTTTGCATACGGGAATCGGAATATAATAATCAATACGAACAAAACAAACTTGACACGTGGCTAAATAAAGCAGGCGCCCAAATGAACATACCGATTTGAAAACCCCTCTATGATGGGATTTATTGAATCGAGCGAGTATGGTAAATTAAGTGAAATATATAGAGTGCAATGGTTTCAAAATGTGGACTTCTTTATATAGAACGTGGCTTCATTCATGTTTAGGTTTTAATTCATGGCTATGTTCAAAATAATATTCTTGACTACGATCAAGTGAATTCCACTTCCAATTTTAATTTATAGACACTCCCAGAACTTAGTGGCTTGCTAGTGGGCGCAGTGCATTGGAATCTTCTTTAATATCCTATAAATATGTTAATTAACTTATTATGTATTTGTCAACATAAAAGATTTTTCATAAATTCGATTTTGATTGGAAGAATTGCATTTTTTATCCTGAGTCACTTTGTTTGAATTGAGACATGAACTATTCAGTTGGATGTTCTACTATGGGAGCACAGCAGACATATTAATAATAATGCGGATATCTCTTTTAATGAATATTTATCTTTTTCTCATTAGAAACCATCGGACAATACCAAAGAAAAATGCCGGAACTTCTTAGCAAATCTGCTGGACCTGTCGAGTAAGGAGCCACCTTCTGTAGAGAGGAACGTGCGGAATCTGATCCAGGAGCTGATCGATGCGCAGGTAGAACCTGAGGAGTTCTGTGATAGGCTGGAACGCCTCCTCAATGCAAGCCCACAACCATGCCTCATCGGCTTTTTGAAGGTTAGTAATGAAGTAAAGGTGTTTATTTCTGTAGAACCAGTGGCTATGGTAGCGAATATTCTTTGGATCGAATTATCATTCTGTTATTACAATTTTGGAAACATTAGAAAGTGAAGTTTCACATACTAATACAGAAATACAATACCAGGAATGGAGCAGGTCCTGACAGAATCCTACTTTTATTTATTTCTGCCTGTGCACCAGCCTTAGTTGCCAAACTATTGAAAGTGTTTCTACCCTCTGGAACCAAGCAACCCATCCGGGTGGCAAAAGGGCAAAGTTGTTCCTGTATACAAGTCGGACAAAAAAAAAAAACATTATTTCTAATTATCGGCCTATCGCAATTCTCTCCATGTTTGCCAAGATATTCTAGTCGATGATCTGTCCTCACATAAACACCATTTCAGACTGTATCTTAGCTGTCACCAACATGGCTTTGTTGCCTTAAAGTCTACTGCCACCGATTTAGTGTCTTTTTGCAAGTCTCTAGTAGAATCTATTGACTCTTACAAACAATTTGATTTTCAGCAAGGCCTCCGATGAAATTCCTCATGGCATGTAACATAGTGTGTCAAATGTAAAGTAAAATGTGTAAAGATTGTGCGGTCCCCTTTTTAAATAAAATAATACAAATAAGACAATAAAAGAATTCCGGGCGCCTTGGAGATGCGCACTGTATGTTTTAAATAAACAATACTTGCCAGATAGAACACTTCGGAGAATCAGACTTTTAATCTGCCGGAGGTAGCTCAAAAATGAGATAGTTAAACAATGGAAATACCCTTGCTAATACCTCGTTTATTAGCCAGTAGCATAAGATTAATAATCGTAAACTATTTAAGGATTATCGTTACTATTACTATTAAAAAAAGTTAAATTACACATTATTAGACAGATCTCGTAAGTCCTTGAAAAGCGACCTTCGCCGTTTTAATACGGACCGCATAAAGGACGCGATGGAGCGGAACAAGGCCTCCAAGGTCTTTTCAAAAGATCTGTCTATTGGGCTGAGTCAGCTTGCGAAACTGAAGACCAATGATGGCAGGATCGTTTCCTCCAAGCCTGAGCTGTTGAGAGAGATCGAGAGTTTCTATGGACAGTTATACACGTCAACAAACAACCCCGTTATGAATCTGGCAAACGATCCAAAAGACAGATTGACCCGACACTACACCGAAGATATCCTGGACGTTGGCTTGTACGAGATTAGGATGGCTCTAAAGCAGCTTAAAAACAACAAGGCACCGGGTGATGACGGCATCACGGCCGAACTCCTGAGGGCCGGCGGAAAACCTGTTCTTAAGGCCCTCCAGAAGCTGTTTGATTCCGTTATACTCGAGGGCAAAACGCCACAGGCATGGAGCAGAGGTGTGGTGGTACTTTTCTTTAAGAAGGGTGATAATACTCTTCTTAAGAATTATAGGCCCATCTCACTTCTGAGCCATGTCTACAAGCGGTTTTCGAGAGTCATCACGAACCGTCTCGCGCGCTGGTTTGACGACTTCCAGCCTCTCGAACAAGCCGGATTCCGTAAAGGCTGTAGCACCGTAAACCACATACGAGTACATACGCTGCGGCAGGTTATACAGAAGACCGAAGAGTATAACCTTAGCGTTTGTGGACTACGAAAAAGCCTTCGATTCGATCGAGACATGGGCTGTACTGCAGTCTCGGTGCCAGATCGACTATCGGTACATCTGCAGCGAGGTGTGAGACAGGGCGATGTTATCTCTCCGAAACTGTTCACCGCTGCACTGGAGGATGTCTTCAAGGTTCTGGACTGGAAAGGGGCTGGCATCAACATCAATGGCGAGTACATCACTAACCTTCAGTTTGCCGATGATATAGTTGTCATGGCTGAGACCATGGAGGACCTCAGTGCAATGCTCGATGACCTCAGTAGAACTTCCGAAAGAGTGGGTCTTAAAATGAACATGGAAAAGACAAAGGTCATGTCGAATGTCCATGTAACACCCACTCCCATGACGATCGGAGGCGGTGCACTCGAAGTTGTGGACGAGTACGTTTACCTAGGACAAACTGTTCAGTTAGGTAAGTCCAACTTCGAGAAAGAGGTCAATTGTCGAATCCGACTCGGCTGGGCAGCGTTTGGGAGGCTTCGCAATATCTTCTCGTCCCAAATACCACAGTGTCTCAAGACGGAAATCTTTGACCAGTGTGTGTTGCCAGTGATGACCTATGGTACAGAGACGTGGTCGCTCACAATGGGCCTTATCAGAAGGCTATGCTCGGAGTTTCCCTACGCGATCGAATCAGAAATGAAGAGATCCGCTGCAGAACCAAGGCAAGCGACATAGCCCGAAGAATTGCCAAACTTAAGTGGCAGTGGGCAGGGCACATTGCTCGAAGAACAGATGGCCGATGGGTAACGAAAGGTTCTGTAGTGGCGACCGCGTACCGGAAGACGTAGAGTGGGAAGGCCTCCCACAAGGTGGACCGATGACCTTGTGAAGGCCGCGGGTATCCGCTGGATGTGGGAAGCACAAGACCGGTCGAAGTGAAGGTGCCTGGGGGAGGCCAATGTCCAGCAGTGGACGTCTTTCGGCTGAAATGATGATGATGACCCTAAATACTCACGCTTTCTTGCCATTGCTACTGGCAGCAACTACAGAATGCCACCTGATACGGTTCTCACATACTCCATAAAACACAAACATACAAATCAAATCTTTTTAGTTATTAACATAAAATCACGCCTCTATTACTAAGATGTTTGGGCAGAGGTGTCAGTGACACCCACATTTCGCCAATTATGTGTGTGTTAGGTAACCCTAGTGCCGCCAGCAACCAGGCGTGTATTAAGATTCGGTCCTGCTGCTGCAAATTTTAAAGATTTTTTTTTTTAATAGAAAAGTCTGCCGCTGCTGCGACAGTCGCTAGTGACGAAGGAGCTGGTGATCGAAGGCATCAACCCTCCCGCGCCGCACATCGCTTTCTCCACTATCCCGGCGCCGGTCCAGCCAGTCCTGGCTACCAGTTCCAACATACAAATGGTATGTTACACACCGTAATTTTATTTGAATATTAACTCCACTTTGTTTGAGATTTTGTGTGAGATTTTGTGTTAATTTAGGAAAATATGTTTCTTTCAAAGGAAAGGCCACATTATTTTATTAGCTACTTTGTTAGCTTTCAATATAGACGCAGTTATGGATAATTTAACTCAGATTAGGTTTGAAAGTTTAACAAACAATAGAAATAGAAATCATTTATTTGCTTAATAATGTAGGTATCAAAATAAAATTTATTTTTCAATATGGTTGCTTGTCTTTTGGAATATAAAACCAGCTTCTAAAACAGAGATGTAAATAAATTAATGCTTTCGGGTCTAAGTGTACTCGTAGCGACACATTTACGGAAAATACGTGACCGAAGTTCGGAGGGCGTGCGCACACCACCTACGCAGCGGGAACAAAACAAGCCGTGTTACGCTGTGGAAATGTCATTAAAAAGAAATCTGCTGTTCCATCCATTTTGACCGCGTAGGTATTGCACTTTTATATGAAAGAGATGATTTATTTTTAGATAATGGACGAAAAATGTTTCTCTTAGGATGTGTCTAGAATCAAGTGTTGAATTCATGGTTACAGTTTTGTAGTATAGGAAATACGACGCGGCATTCTGGACGTGGTGTGTCTGGTGTGTCATGGCTACCAAATAAGTCGAACTGTACTAAAGAACTTTTGACCGGGGCTGGACTAACAGTACCATTTAGCCACCGATTTGCAGCGACGTAATTTCGGTAGATGTGTCGCTACAGGTGTAAAGAAGCTGCAGTGTGGATTGTGATTTGATTTGAGGGTGATGGTCAGATTAAAAGCGATCATGTTGCAATCATAATGGAAAGCCATTACTTGATTATATTCCTTTTATATCGTAAACTTGTTCCAGTTCATGTATTGATAAGATTGCTTTTATATCTGAATTTTATGTTGACTAACACTTGTTCTTTTCAGTTTCGTTGTAACAAACTTTGAATATTTATTCACTATCTGATGTACTAACATTTTCATATTACTTCTTTGGTTAACTAAATACTTAATCATTCTGCATAGGTTTCAAGAGTAAGTGTTTTATAACAATGTATTTTATATTCCTTAACAAAATTGTATGTATTTAATTTCGATACGTTTCTTTATAAGAATATACCTACATAAATATAACATCACGCTTGTGTTCCGGGAAGGAGTAGGCTGAGGTGAACAGCAAACCAGCGTTTCAACAGTTATGTTTAAGTCCCGTTGCCACTTTTACATACACTGTCACAAATCTGAACTCCATTCTGCTGGTAAATTTATTTAACTAACTCACACTACCTGGGACTCCTCCAGCATTTACCCCTTCACTATGACTGTATGAATAAATTTAAATATGTCAAAAATGAAAACAGCTTGAGAATGATGATATACTATAATCAAGTAGGTACTAATCAAAACCATGCTATGCTTGTAGAACATCTGATGTGAACATAACCCCATGCTAATTGGAGCCAAATAATAATAATCATGTGTACTCATCACTATGTACAATATAGTATATGTTTTAATACTAATCATCATCGTCATCATCATCATTTCAGCCGAAAGACGTCCACTGCTGGACATAGGCCTCCCCAGGCTCCTCCACTTCGACCGGTCTTGTGCTTCCCACATCCAGCAGATACCCGCGGATGTGGGATTAATACTAAAAATAATAAAATTTACTAAGGCACCAAGTCCCAATGTCAAATCACAAAAATATATTTTTGGTATTAAAATAACAATACAATCATTACAAATACCATACACACTGTAAAATTAACCGAAATGTCAACAAAATAAATAAATAAAATGAATTCAATAAAGTCATTACAATTCATTAAATTATAATTACACTTACTTATTAATATGTACACTGGGCCGACTCTCCAGTTGTCTTTACTTTTTTTTCGTAATCATAATTTGTGTTTTCTTTTTTCATTTATTTGAATTATTACTGGTTATTGACTGTTTCTTGCCACGACTGTCTCTTATGTAATATACATGAAAAACAAGACTCGTACTTGTGATAAGTGCAGCTTGACACAAGATGGAGGTCGCACTGATGTTGCAACCTTAATGCTTTTAGTCTTTCTCTGACGACGGGTAGCGAAGGCGCACAGATAACTTGGCCACTGCACCAGATCAAATAGAAGTTGTTGATTTATTGTGTTGTGTAACTAATGGGTTTATGGTGGTGTTGGGTCAGCGCGACGAGGATAGCTCGAGCCCCACTCTGACGCCTCTCCTGCCGCCGGCGTTACCTCTAGCACTGTCGAGCCCCCTCGTCAGCTCCAGCACTATGTCGCTTACCGTTGTACCTGCGCCTTCTACCTCCACGTCTGCGCAGGTTTGTTCGTCTCAACACAAGGGCTGCCATCTGCCACCGAGTCATACATTCGGCTTTTAAATTGGCAAAAACCACGTATCTACGTGCCACAAAATTATGTCTTATTTATTACATAGGTGTCTTGAGTAATCAGCAACGGTACAGTCCACCTATGCGGCATGATTTAGACGCTATAGTTAGTCTATTTGTGTCATAAGGGACGATAAGACTAGACTTGTGTAGCCAGTAAGATGGCAGCCCTCAGTAGTACGTGTCCCATGCTTCGTGTCTTCGTACCAATATCAATAGTGCGCTAGATCCATTCCGTTTCATCTGTCGTTGCCAGCTTAATCCTTTGATGGAATATTTTTGTAGTTAAATTATATGTGTATTCATTTATTAAGTATATTATGGAGAGACCAAAAATGTTAAAGGACATCCTTTTAACATCAATACATCTGGTGCATAAATTACTTTTAAAAATAAGCCTCCTTTACGTCCCCTTTTCAAAACACAATGCGTCTATCATCAAATCACACATTGGTTTGTGATTCTTTGTGGCTCTTCAACTCTTGATTACTGGATTTTGTGGTAGAGACATCATCACCACAATGACAGAGTGTCAAACATAGGACTCAGTTCAGTGAATCAACTCATTACATTTCGCTGAAGCAATAAATAGCACCTGTTCTGTGAATTGCTTAAGAGCAGAACAAGTATTGTAGGAGTAGTTGGCAAAATTCAAAGAATGTTAATTGGATTAGAGAACCAAATGAGGCTACCACAACAACAAGTGTCTACTGCCACCTCGACTACGTGTCGAAATGGGAAAATATTGAAGCTAATACAAATTTTCCGTTTTAAAGGGATTTGTGTTATTTTTCAAAATCATGACGAACAAAATTAGAGATCTGGATGTAGTGTGTCTCGAACATGAGATTAATATACTAATATTATGTAGATGGCCCTCCAGCATTTGTTTATCGCTTTGCACTCGCAGTAGACCCTATGGAAGTAAGTGACTGCCATCGATTATTATATTTTGTGTATTTCTGTGTACTAATCAATGCATGAATCTAAACTATTCTTATTTGCATGACCGTTTCAAGAAACTATGACACGAGATAATAATAACGTCGTTGAATATTATCTTAATTTATAACGAAGTGTCACTTCGTTATAAATTGGAGGAGAATAATGGATGAAATAGTGTTTTCGCAATGAGCTGTGGAACGTTCAACCGCGCTCAAATAGGCCACTTTTAAATAATTGAACAGTTCATTCAGTACAGTTCTCTCTCATCGTCAAATGGACAAAGTAATAACCTAAGTAAAGGCTTGGTTATGTGGAACGTCACCTCTGCCTGAACTGGACCAACGCTGCCAGTCAAGAGGTCTTGTCAGGAGTCATGTCTTGAAGACCATCTCCTCCATTTGATAGTTCTCTCGTGTCGACTTGTCCCTTGATGTATGTAAATATATTTGTGTTCAATATTAATCCTTTCCAAGCATTGCCCTACTTTTATTTTACATGTGTCTTGTCAGTTCGAAGGTAGTTCTCGTTGTATACGCCTGTTTGGATACGAACACGCTCAACTTAACCTGCATATATATAACACAATAGAAAACTTATTGGATTCGAAATGTGTATATTAGAATTAGGTGTGCGTATCTAAACAGTTTGTTTGTAACTTGACTGTTTGTGTAATCATATGCGTTTGTACTAGAAGCCGGCTCCGAAGAGTGGCGGCACAATAGCAGTGCTGCAGAACATCCCGCTGCACACGAAGATCAACGTGAACAAGGTGGGCAAGCCCATGACGGTGAACAGCAAAGCCAACTTCCCGCGCTCCTCCGTCTCCTCCGCCGCGCTCTCCACCGTCCTCACCCCCGGCAAGTCCCTACTCAAGGACAAGGAGAAGAAGTCTTCGGGACAGTTCTCCCAGCCGTTCGTTGATGACAAGATGGCGGGCGATGACGACATCAACGACGTGGCTGCTATGGGTGGCGTGAACCTAGCCGAGGAGTCGCAGAGGATCCTTGGATCCACGGAAATGATTGGGACGCAGATCAGGTAACATTCTCTTTGAGTCGTTGTTTCTGTCGGACTCTTGTTTTCTTAGTTCTTGCCGCATTCCTTCCAATACTAATCTGTTTGCAGGTCATGTAAGGAGGAATTCCTGATACCGACGAGCTTGATGCAGACGCGCCTCAAAATGATAACAGCCAAGCACAACATGGAGGAATGCCCACCTGAAGTGGCAAACCTCATGAGTCACGCGGTGCATGAACGACTCAAGACCCTCGTGGAGAAGCTAGCAACGATCGCACAGCACCGGATTGATATGATTATAAAGGTCATTCATATTTACGTAAAGAATACTTACTCATTATGTATAGTTTGAATGCCTTCACGATAGAATATATTACTGCGTTAGGGAGAGTGTTATAAAATAACCTTTTAATTTTATGAAGTATCATGTGGATACAGTCTGTTGTTAAGGAACTCTTCATCAGGCTTTTCCCAACTATGTTGGGGTCGACTTCCAGTCTAATCAGATTTAGCTGAATACCAGTATTTAACAGTTGAGGTACTATCTATTTAAATTTAATAACTTTATGATATACCGACTAGTTGACTGGACAGACGATGGCCTGTTTCGTAGAACTCGATCGCAGCGCCACCTGCCGGGTCCAATTGTGCTGATGAGAGTAGATAAACACTATTAATTGTACGCAAATTAGCACAATGCTTTCTTAAAACGGTTGTTATTCCCCGTGGCGGCGCTGCAAGTCTGAACCGCAATATAGAAATTCTTAACTTCCCACAGTCTGACAACCGCTATGAAGTGACACAAGACGTGAAAGGACAACTCAAGTTCTTGGAGGAGCTCGACCGTGTGGACAAGAAGCGGCGCGAGGACTCCGAGAGGGAGATGCTACTGCGAGCTGCCAAGTCCAGGTCCAAGAACGAGGACCCGGAGCAGGCCAAACTGAAGGCTAAGGCCAAAGAGATGCAGCGAGCCGAGCTGGAGGAGCTGAGACAGCGCGAGGCCAACCTGACGGCGCTGCAGGCCATCGGGCCCCGCAAGAAGGCCAGGCTGGACATGCCCGGTGGCGGAGGAGACTCCATGTCAACCAGCTCTTCACACAGTGCTCCCTCAACATCTGTACGTATTTAAAAAAAAAAAAAAAAAAAATTATTGTTCAAGTCTATAGTAGTAACTATATAGGTACTAAAAAGTGTGATTGTGACTGCAAATGAACTTTTTGTGAAGTACCTCTTATAAATAGTTTTTATGTGATATTGATGTTACCAAAAACAGAACTGTAATACTCTCTCATCCCCGTTAAAACCGTGCTCAATTAAAACTAAGCCATCTTGTTTTGTGAATACATTGCAGAATGCATGATAATGATCGTGTGATTGTTACAGACTGGACGCAGCCAGATGGCGCTGCGCACGCGGCTCAAGCGCATCAACTTGCGAGACATGATTTTCCTGATGGAACAAGATCGCGACACTTGTCGGTCCCAGATACTCTATAAACTTTATCTCAAGTAACAATCGGCCTCGCCCTTCGGGGCGAATCCTGACTGAAATATCATTGAAAACGCTCTGGCATTGGCAGTCTAAACCTATATAGTTTACTGTATACCAAATAACAGTCAAACCTCACCGATTGAATCGTTTATTTGGAGATCGAAGCTGAATATGATAGGTTGCCCTATTATTGTGCTCACTGTTTGCTATGACATTGGCATGGTGATATAATTTAGTTTAGTTAAAGATTGCTCATTCTTTTGTTCCTCAACTGAACTTTGGTGTTGCATGGCAAGGAGGACTTGACCATAGTTTAAACGCACTACATGCCTTTGCAAACCGACAAAACTTTATGGTTCATGACGTTCTTTTTTTCTTTCTATAAAAAGTGATACTGACAAGCAGACTATAAATAAAATTAAAATAAAATTGGAACAGCATAGAATAGAGTAAAAAGTAAGTCGCAGAATAAAAAAAATCTACAGAACTAGTTTTTTTTTTACAGATATGCACATGTAATCAGTCAAATCGCTTAGACTATAAATAATTACAAAAACTATAAAGAAGTGTGTGGTGGGTGAGTTGTGATCGGGACTTCAGGTTTGTAGATGTAAATACGATACCCGAGCTGAGGAAATTGCTAGCAGAGTGCTAGTATCTATTAAAATAACTATATCAACTTGACAAATTCTCTCTAATAATTAATTGATCTGTATGGAACAGTGGCGCGCAGTCCATAACGACAGAAAGACACTGCCTACCCTACCTAAATTAGATATATATTTAAAACTTATATTATTTTATCAATAAACCAAAAAAAAACTTTTATTCATAAATCAGCTCCACCTTTCAAGCGTCGCGCGTTGGTCGTATCATTATTATCATCGATACAATACCCGTTCGTTCGTTCGTACATTTTGACGCGACTTCGCATTGCGATGCACTAGCGCCGCTGAGTGCCTCGGCAGAGACACTAATTATTCGCGTCTTAATGTTTATATGTGTGCTCTCGTGGTCATGCAGATTTATTGTGTGTGCGTTCCTAAAATACGTGGCACACAATGTTACAAATAACGCACATAACTGTACAGGGTAGTTACTGGCTTTTAACGCTTTTTTTACTCCACGACGAATTACCAAAATTACCGAAGTTCTCCGAACAAAGTTGGCTATGCGACTATTTTAAAAAGTAGCATTGTTTCATTGAATTGTCCCTACATAAACAACCATTACATTTAACGTGAAAAAAAAACAAGTGATCTTAAAAAGTAATTTGTACGCCGGATTTGCAACTAATACAAACTAAAGGTAAAGTCAATCGTAAATTCAATACAAAACGATATGATTCATAATTGCTTCACAGGTTGCATGCTGTGTAGGTACAGAAATAGGTTATACTGTTTTTTATGGCTTTTTTTTATTTCTGCCTACCCTATACACGCCACTGGTATGAAAAATATAACATTTTAAGTTCAGTTAGTGGGCAACAGAATCGGCGCAGTTATTTTAAATGATTAAATTATATTTTTGCTAAATGGTTGAACATGAACTTAAAAAAACTCAATGTATTTATTATATTAAATGTTTTATTTACATCTTTTTCTTAATATGTGCAGAGGTAGTAATAAAATGTACACATGAAATAAAATATGGCACATATGCACTTTTTTGACGTAATTTTGCAGTACGTTTTCGCGGATCTGCCGTGCATATCTATGGTTCTTCAGTTGTCTCTGGGTGGTTTGCATAGACCTTACTTATCAAAAACCCCAGAGAAAATAATCCAATTAAGAATACTGCTTGCGAAACAATGACGTTGTTGCAAAACAAGTATCCAGGTCGTGTCATCTCTCGTTATGTTACAAAACGAAATTTGGTTGTGTAGATTTCATTACTAGGTACCTCTGGAATAAAATATTTAATTATTATGAGAATAAAAATGAAAACTGGGACACCCTTTATATTTGAAGATAGGCAGATTTGTTAAACCAGGGACATTATATAAGAAGGGGTTGAAAGAATCAATATTTGATTCTCCTTGATAAAACACTTACCAAAAATTTTTGTTGACACTTGCATTTTAGCCTATCTTGATCCCGGGACTCCTCCTTTCTCAGTAGCCCTATGCTGTCGCTAATGCAAGTGTGCCTTCACTTTACGAAGCTAGTATAATTTTTTTAAATTAATGTTAATAGTTTTACTCGTTCCATATGGATTCGCGGTGTACACATACAAATAATGTTAATGTTGTCTGCAATACTTATCTATTTATCAGTTTATGTTAGGATACAACATTTTGACATCGGATATCAACAACAATTATAGCATGCTTTGTAACCTAACCTGACTATTCAGTCGCGAGTTGCAGCCTTCTTGGTTGTAGTTATAGAGAAACATCTAAAACTATAACCAAAGAGTCTTCAAGTCACGACCGGATAGGTTCGCTCTATCTACATATGCTTCTATCTGAAAAAAACACAACATTTGCAGATTTGAACCTGAGGCTGGTCTGCAAATGCTTGTGTATGGCTTGTGCTGCCAATCGAGACTATTGCGTGATAAAATTATTGACAAAAATGCTTTAAGGTGTTCTTCTGAAGGCGCCGACAGCAAGCGGCAAACTCGCCCAATCGCTATGTCAGACCGCAGCGACTCGAGTTGTTTTTATGTAACTCTATGTAAACGCTTCCGTAGAATGTGGCGTAGCCGCCTGTCGAAGCAGTCGAGTGTTGACCGTGGACCGTAAACCCGAAGTGACGTCGCTAAAGGTGGATTTACACAATCATAGCGCAACTAGTTTTCTAATGTAAATCCGGCTTAACAGACGTATTTTTTTGTTATACAAATGACTATCGATTTTGTGACGCCGCGTTAGGAATTTGACCGCAGCGGCATATAGTCTGTCATTGCGATTGGGCGGCGTTGCCGCTTGCGGTTACTGTCGCTTTAGACCACCTTTATGGAATTGAAAGTTGAAGCCTGCTTGCACCACCGATTACTAAATACTATCACCGTTAAAGATATTTAATACCTCATTCTGTTTCCGTCACCTTCAAATGATTGACGGAAACAGAACGATGTTTTAAATTTTTAATATATTGTGTTCAACTCATTTACTGATGTGTGGCGCAAGCAGGCCTTAGTTTATAAGCAATTAGTTGAGACATTCCTGTAGGTGAACATTATGTTATTTACACATTTATATAAAATTTAATTATTTGTTGTTTGTTATATAGTGACAGATGAATATTTAGCACATATTTTGATTGTTTAGTATATTATAATTGTTTGTTAGCGTAATTAGGAATAAGAAATATATTTAGTCATTAGCTAACATACAGAGTCAAATCAAATTAGCTAGCGAAACTCTGCAGATGTGGTGGGTATATTTTATTATATCTTTTGGGGTCAATTATGGTAGAGAAGTTATTTTTAATATCAGAGTTTAAAAAAAAACACTGTTTTTATGGTAACTTAACTGATGTAATGGGTTATATCAAAACGCGATGAAACAATAACAGACTTTCTCAAATCATGCTTCAATGAACTACTACTACTTCAATTAACTAATACAGCGGTCGAACACCTCAAAAATAGTTCATCAAACCCTATTTTTGTCATGTTTATATTTGCGGAGTTTCGCCTGCCGTCATTTGACCTTGTATTTTAATGAAGGAATACGGAATTCCCGTCTTATTCAAGTTTTATTGAATATAGGTATATGTTAACTATAGTTGTATTATTAATTCACTGGAGGACACTGGCAGGTTGTAAACGTATCATTTTGTAAAATGACATGCTCGTATTCATATACACTTTACTGTTCGTTGTCGTGTCGATGGCACGGTAGTTTGTTGGCACAACAAAGTTATCTCTGACTATTGAAAAATCAGCCCTAAACTAACTAAATTCACTGTTATAATAATATCACCATATTCATTTACAAAACAAACATACTATTGCTCTATTGCACTCATTTACAGAGCACACACTATTGTTGTTAAAACATTGTTTTCACTTTTTTATGTTGTGTTTCACGCAGTGTCCAAGTAAATGAAATTCTTTCTTTGTTTCAAAACAGTCTCAAAATCTGACTGTATTCTTCAGTGAATTAAAATTAAGAGTTGCAACACTCGAATTCGAGTCGAATTTCGAGAGTTATAATGATTGTTTAACTAAACTTAAACTATTATGGAAAAGCCAGCGTGTATTAATTATATGCTTGAGGTAGTGGAAAAAAATACTATGTTACGTTATCCTAGATTAAAGTTAAGACTTATTTATTAAAATAGTTAATTGTTGTGCTACCTGCTTATGTGGTATTAGATCAAACTCATAAATGATCATGGTCTTCAAATTCAAATTCATTTATTGGCGTAAATGTAGGTTTACAATGTATGACCTTAAAACTATAATGTAATTGTAGAATGTAAAGCCCCCTTTACATTAACATACAATTACATATGGTGTGTAAATATTTTTTTATATATTATTTTTAATGTACATCATACTAACTACATCTTACATAAAGGCCTGCGCCCACTGGCGGCACGGCACAGCATCACCACATACAAGCGCACAATACCACGGTATCCTTACCCATGGCGCGACGAACATGTACACTAATGTAACCGTTTGTTGATTAATCTTAAATCCATGTAAACACTGGCTGTAGTATTTTTCAGAAAGTATCAAACAAAATGACCGGCGTTCGTGTATGACTATAAACTATGGACTATGTAGTGATCGTAGCAGCTGGCGCTCTGAGGCCCTAGTGTGAATTTCTTTTAACCATCTCGACTTTCAACGCATTGACTGCCGTTCGGCGTTCCGATGGAAACTCACACTAGGGCCTCTGTAGCTTCTATCTACCCACAAAAAAGAAGACGTGAATTTATGTATGTATGCATAAAGCAGTTACCTTGAATCGTTAAATATCATACTCAACTAATTTCTGCATCATAATTATTTCTACAAAATAAGCAAAAGTGTCGAAACGTTTGTATATTCTTAGGTTAAAACTGCACTAAAATAATATTCGAGATTTCCACCAATAACAATTGAAACGACCCATTTTTTCAATTATCTCTTGTAACATCAGTATTTTGTGTAGAATGAACTATTTTCTTTTTCTGGATGTAATAAAGAAATTAAAATTCTGAGACTGTGTTTTTTTACGGCTTAGACGTGAGGCTTCTTCAAACAGGCGCGACACGCCACTTACCAGTAGAACAATTTCCATAAAGTTTTCATAGATATTGTCCGCGTCGCGCAAAGACTACAATATTATGCACTGGCGTCGCGTTAGTCTGTACGTGCCTTTACAGTCCGTCCGTAGTTATTTTACCTCCGATATTTCGTCATTAACAAAATCAAAGTGATCTTTATTCTTCATATAAATAAGGTTCCTGTTGGGTTGTTGTCGCTGATACGTCTGTCAACATCACCATGAAAAAAATCTTCAATCTTGTTGGGTTGCTGCTGTCTGGAGTTAAATAAATGAGCGGACTGTAGACCTATATCAACGATCCTTTACCTAACATCTCGTCTAAGGATTTAGGGATGGTTATAAAAACTATGACTAAGGGCAAATCTCCGGGTCATGATAACCTTAGTATATAACACCCCAACATGCCGCATCCGCATCTTCCCCGGGTCTTATCCATGTTATATGGCGTTTTGGGGGGACTGTTTTATGTAATTATTATCCGCCAGCAACTTGCTCTGAAATACAGCCTTGTGGAATCGGAAGTGCTGTTCTATAGGTATGTGCCCGTCCCAGTTCTCGAAAATGGACATATCACACTGTACTGGGATCGATCCATCATCAATCATCACAGATAGGACTATTGTAGCCAATAAGCCTGATATAGTGGTGGTGGATCGACTAGAGCGGCGCACAATGATTGTTGACATAACGGTTCCGCATGACGAGAAAGATAAATCAAGTATCTTGACTTGGCACGCGAGGTTGTCGACATGTGGGATGTTAACTCAGCGATCTTTGTGCCGAGAGTCATTACAGCCAATGGCTTGATAGCCCAGAGCCTCTACCAATATCTGAGGAGGCTCTCGTTGGGAAGCTGGATCAAGAGCCTGATTCAGAAAGCGGTACTTCTTAACACGGCTCGCATTGTTAGGAGGTACCTCTCTTTGGAGCCCTGACCGCTGTATTTTGGACCCTGTTCCCGATACCGGTGGGCTACTATTTTTATTTTATTTTATATAAAGTACTTACCCCACACCGATTCGAAACTTCATCATCCTTGGGATCAAAACAATGCATATTTATGCTAAGTAAAGCAGCAATCTCGGTTAATTTGCTGTCATTTTTCGAAGAGTTCCGTTGTCTGCCTCCGAAACGCATCATCAGATCCATATGAAATTTAAATGAGGACATTTTGGAATAAACCCCTTTTGAACAAAAAAGAATTTTGCAAATAGGTCTATATGACGGAGTTTTGCCCAAACCTCCACCTAACTCCTAACCGTTAAAGACTTGTACCTTCCATCATCAGCTCAGCGTCATAAAATGATGATAACCACACGCAAATGTCTCAATAGCTTTAAAACATGTAAGAAAAACATTGTTAATACCTACAACATTTGAGGGTTGGTCTCGATTTCCCTGGAACTTCATCATCAGATCCTGACTTGGTGCCAATGGGACCACCTCAGGAGTATACTTTTTTAAATAAAAAAAGAATTTTGAGAATCGGTCCATAAATATGGGAGATATCGGTGAACATACATAAAAAAAAAACATACAGTCGAACATTAAACCTCCTTGTTTTTTGAAGTCGGTTAAAAATGTAATTTAAATGAAGGAGGTGAAGTGTGAAGTGTCTTTAGGGAAATGAAGGAGGTAAAAAGAAGGTGGCTGTCTGTGTTTGAAGCTACGAACTACAATACGAAAGTGTTGGCTGCTACCCCTGGGCCACCAGACCACTGTTCTGTTATTACGAATAGACTGTGTCCTTAATTGGCTGATATCAGGTCGAACAAAAATAAATAAAAAAAAGTACTTTAAATTTAACGGAAATTTGTTCTATACAGAACAAATTTCCATTAAATTTAAAGTAAATTTAAACAAACAAAAGGATACAGAACCACCAAAGAAGCATACAGTCATGTCAAGTAGTCACCCCGCGAACCTTACGCAGCTCTAGTTACTTAGAAAAACCGATACTTGCCGTTTAAAATTTTGTTGGACGCGTATCCAACAGTGTGTTGGCATACGAAAAAAAAATAGTGACACGTCCACCCACCCTGTCAAACTTCTACAGTTCCTCTGTTCCTGTATGATAAATGTTCATGTTTTAACTATTTAAAATGGTAAGAACTACTTTAAATTCACAATAATAAATATAACGGAGTGTTTGCGCATATTTCTCGGTGCCGACATAATTTCGCCACGTAGTTGTATATTAGTCGGCAGTGTGTCATCATTCGTATAATGTCGGCTTCTAGTTGATGTAATTCGCGTGTAATAGGTTTTCCGCGTTGGTTGTGTTTTGTACGGGCTCGCTAACGTATACTGTTGCTATGTTCCTAAAGCCGTTGCGCCTGGATATCAAGAGGAAGTTGACAGCGAGGTCGGACCGCGTCAAATGCGTGGACCAGCACCCGACGGAGCCCTGGCTGCTGTGCTCCCTGTACAACGGTGACGTGAACATATGGAACTATGAGACACACTCACAGATCAAACGATTCGAGGTAACAAACAATTTCTTTTGGCAAACAGAATTCCACCCAGACTCAGCTAGGCATCTGTATGACCTGAGATCTCATAATTTTTGGTTCCTGACATAAGTGTGAATCTTGGCACCTTGTCAATATTATCGAGGCAGTACTTACTTGCTGTATTTTCTTTTTCTTTTCCAGTTGGTATTCAGTTCTCATTTTACCTATTCTAGGTTAAAAACTCCAGATTTGATGCCACCAAATAAATATAGCGATGCTGGAAAATATTGTCAGTTGAATGCAATAAACTACTTCACATATTGTTAAACCTATTCTATCAGGTTTTAATGAGCTTTATCTAAACAGGGTTTGTAACTTTGCCATTCATAATTTTCTCATGGCTTCTATACCATGAATCAGTATTAGAAATGCCTAACTTCACTGCAACACAGTATGATGTAAATAAATTGATATTTGTGTTTCATACAGATACTGATCTGATATAATTAGATTAGTTAAAGTATCTACTTTCATATTTAATCACAATACAAATAGATTTGGGGCAAGATATTTTTAACTTGTTAATTTATAATCTAAAATTTATAAATACTTAGAAAGTGTTGCAATAATGTACCCGTTGGCATCCATCAGTGGGAACATCCAGTCCGTCCTATAAACTTAACATTCTTCATACAGAAGTCAATTAATACTACGCCAGTAACTCTACTTATGTTAAATAAGGAAATGTCTTTAAGGTTTAACAGCCTTAAGAGATTTTCAGAGGGGAGTTCTGTGCTCACGAAAATTCACTTTTTAATGCTTAGAATTTACAGAACACAAAAAGGTATGGACCTGGATTTGTTAGGTAGTGTCTGGAAATGGATTGGTGTCTGCTTTACGTCATAATGGTTTTAACAATCAAATATAATGATATTTGATTAATGATATCTGACCTACCCAAGTGAGCACCAGTTATAATGTAATGGTTTTTAATTCTCTACACCCCCTACTTCTGTCAACTCAATCTACTGCCATAGTCTTTTTAGTGCTGTGAAGGGTTCACCAAAATGCCAACCAAGCGAGGGTGTTGTCATGATGTTCGACACAAGTTAAAACACAATTTATGGTTTTAGAAGCCGGGAGTAAAATAAAAGTATCACAATTTGTTTTCCTAGAGAATTGTCAAAAAGGCTTTTAAAAAGGCTTTTTAACAAATAACATAATAGGTATCATTCCATTACGAACATCTGTTATAACAAAAACTTGGTGTAAACAAATAAACACAGTTTCCAGTTTACTGTCTCATAACAACTAGAGAATATTTACAAATTTATACCTATATCTGCTCTCAATACGCTTCATTCTACTATTTGGTTTCACAGAATTGTCTACAAGATTATTGTTGAAATCATGAATACATACATTTTTGAGAATTACAGCATCCAACTTAACACTTTCACAAGCTTTGGCAAAATATTTACCACAGTATTTTGAATCTGGCGAATAATCAAATCGTGCAATTGTTCAGAAAAGTTATGTAAGAGACCTCTAACTACATCAACATCAATTAAAACAAAAATATCTACATATTTCGTACTGCCCGTTATAGGGTTATGACAATATTTGGCTTAAGAATAATTTGTACCGCATTGTGTGATCATAAGAAGTTCTCAAACAAACGCACTCTACCATTGCTTGAAATATACTTTCAGGGCATTAGGTTTTCTGTTTTTTGGCCTGAATTTTGTTAGTTTATCCTTATTGGCTCTTTGTTGAAATCTCATTGTATAACATGTGTGGATTTATTCACTTGAAAATTAATACCTGTTAATATTCTAATGGAAATAAAAGATTGGTGTTGGTCTTTGTGTAGGTATGCGATCTCCCGGTGCGCGCTGCGAAATTCGTGCCGCGCAAGAACTGGGTCATCACGGGCTCGGACGACATGCAGATCCGCGTGTTCAACTACAACACTCTGGAGAGAGTACACGCCTTCGAGGCGCACTCGGACTACGTCAGGTGCATCGCCATCCACCCCACACAGCCATACATCCTCACCAGTAGTGGTAAGTGCTGCTCAGAGATTCTCATCTGATACTGTACTGACCAGCACCCTAATTGCGTTATAACTTTAAAACACAATCCGACGGTTTTGGAAGAAATTCCTAATCGATTGTTTCATAATATTATTCGTCTGATCAACAACGTAAATAAACAATGAGCACTGCTGAACTGTCAAAATGCTATCGATTGCCATTGTATATGTGTTACTAGTCACGATTTTCTATCATCTTTCTTATCAGCACGACCCGCAAAAAGTAGCTCACTGCGTGGTCAAAACATTAGCCAGGACCGCCAGACATGCATAGGTATCGCCTCCCATGAAAGCTACTTCCCTCGCAGATACGATAGCGCCAGAATGAGGTCGTCGTCGGGTTTGCGATATTAGCATAGCAGAACTTTAATGATAGTAGCGGGCTAAACCAGACAATATCACTATTTTACCTTTTGAAATAGCTTAATTGGTTCCACAGATAACACAGAAGTACCTATTTCAGAGTAGTAGTATCTGTAGGTCAAAGTAGGTCAATATAATCACATAATAATAAACTCAATAGTTACGAGTAAGTGCATATTTCTTAAATAGGATACTGCAGTCAATAGAGCATCTGTTCTGTAGTACGTAGTAAAATGGTTCCATAGTAAAACAAGACGATAACGCCATTAAAATAATCTTTAATGCAATAAAACATGCTTACTTTGTTATTCGTAAATTCCATGAAGGCTGCATTTAATGTAACAGGCAATAATTACAATATCAGAAACTAATTTTCACTTTAAAGCGGTACTTATGTGACGTTGCGCATAAAAACACTTGACATAAAATAGTTTTAATCTTGCATATAGTGTTTGCTTGAGTTGAATTTGGTAGCATTGTAATCCAAACCAAACAAACAAACTTCTCTTCACGTTGCAAAGTGTATTGGAAGCGCAGGCTTTGTAAGCACCATGAGGTAAAAGTTTTCACTAGGGAGGGTGGTCTAAACATTTGGTGCTAATATTTATAGACACACCATCCATGGACAATACTACGTACTAAAATTGAATGTGACCTCTGTTAAACAATTTGTTTGACCCCATTCTTTGTAAAGACCATGTTTAGCATGGAATTTCAAATGACCCCTATTCCAGATGACCTGCTGATAAAGCTATGGAATTGGGAGCGCAACTGGGCGTGCCAGCAGGTGTTCGAGGGCCACACGCACTACGTGATGCAGATCGTTATCAACCCCAAAGATAACAATACATTCGCGAGCGCCAGTCTCGACACCACGGTCAAAGTAAGTATTTGTGTTGCCTCACTATGAGCCCATTACGAAATTGTTCTAGTTTCTTAAGGTGCGCTTACACGAGCAACTAAAATTACTCCATCTTGGGCAATTCTCGTCAAATAAGACATCACGGCTACATCCAGCAATTTAGAGCAATGCTAACACGTAGCAACCTTTTACCAAAGTTACGGATATATACCACACAAGACTGAGCAACTTAAAAAAAACTAGGCAATGCACCTATGCCGCCGGCCGGTTCCTCTCGCAAAAACGAGACGTAGTTAAACTTAAAAACGAGATAGGAAGATTGGATATTCGGCAACCCTTGAAATATATGGAGCAATCAGAAGCAATATTGCCGAAACACATCGGCAATTTATTGTTGTTGCTCTAGATTGCTCCTCTTAATTGATTCAGATTGATCCATTAGTGTTGCCGAGCAATAACTGATAAAAAAATTGCCCGCGTAAGAGCACCTTTAAAAACGAACACAGCAGTTGCCGTGTCCGTGGAGTATGGAATTTGCCTTTATTTACGCATGGTTTTGTGGAGTAAATCGATTTTATCGACAAACACAAATTGTTGGTTTATTCAATGATACTTTGCGGCTAAGTAATAACAGCCGCACGGGTCCATCGATCAGGTTAAGCTACTGTTGCCGCGGTTGGTCCGTGGATGGGTGACCATCTTTACATACGAAGACTCCTCCGTGCCTCGGATAGCACGTTAAGCCGTTGGTCCCGGCTGTCATTCGTGGATCTTTGACAGTTGTTAGGGGTCGTCAGAAGCCCGAAAGTCTGACAACCAGTCTTACTAAGGGGTTTCGTGTTACTCAGTAACTGGGTTGTGGAGGTCAGATAGGCAGTCGCTCCATGTAAAATACTGGTATTACTTACTACAAAACTTTGATGAACTGAGAAGTTGATGCAGCTCTTGATTGACTTACCAAATAACGTGTGCAGGTATGGCAGCTAGGCTCGTCGATCTCGAACTTCACGTTAGAAGGTCACGAGAAGGGCGTGAACTGCGTAGATTACTACCACGGTGGAGACAAACCCTACCTCATCAGTGGTGCCGACGACCGCCTCGTCAAAATATGGGACTACCAAAACAAAACATGTGTTCAGACATTAGAAAGTAAGTGGAAACTTTAATTATTAGAAAATGTAAAGGAAAACAATGTAAATAAAGCCAAGGCTACTTTTCAATGACATGGAAGTTAAAATCTGACTTGTATGGTACAGTATTTTTATGTCACGAAGCGACGCGCGGTCTATGTGGTTACCAAGTGTACAAACACGTTGTGAATGGGTGTGTGAACACAGTAGCTCACGGTACCGTCCGAGACAGCGGCAAAGTCAGAAGTGTGTGTGTGTGTTATGTGCTGTCGCTACTTTGTCTACACGTAAAATGCGCGTCGCTTCGTGAGATAAAAATACTGTACTTGGTTGGTAGCTTTGTATAGCCAAGGGATAAATATAATACAACTTTTAGTAAAATGTTGTATAAATAGAGGTAAGTGTAAACTTATTTATTTCCTTAATTTACCTTCCTGTCTTCACTTCCATGCCACAAGTGGCTGAACAAGTCGAGATCAATTCACAACCTATTATGTGTGAACATTTGATCAACGAAATTGACTTTCAATTTTATTCAATCAACCCACAAGGTGCATATTGTGTTAACCCTTGCCGTTCCAAATGCTCTCAATTGGTGCATTCAGAGATTAAGATGCAAATTGGAATACAAAGGCTTCTTTGTATTCCAATTTGCATCTTAATCTTGCAGGGGCTTCCCTGCAATCTTGAAGCATGATAAAACAAGTCATTGCTCCTTGAATATTTGCTCTGGTTTCATATAAACAGTGCATGTGTGGGATAAATGCATTGCAACGACCGTGTATACATGGTGGCAGGTACATTGACACGCAACCTGCTACGTTGGATTACATAAAACGCACGTCAGTAGAAAAAAAAAAGAACTTGATGTTTCATAGAAAGCTGCTATTCCTATGCGGGCATAATATATTGAACGGCATTTAAAAAAAAATGTAAATGTGGCATTTCAGAATCATGAACTGAATACATGGTAACAGGCAGCCTATGCGTTTACACGTTCAAGTTACGTGCACCGTGCATGTAATGCGTCACAGGTGACGACCTTCAGCTGTATAGTGATGACGAATACATGTATTAACTCGCGTAAATATTGTGCAGGTCACACTCAGAACGTGTCAGCGGTATCATTTCACCCGGAGCTTCCAATCCTGCTGACCGGCTCAGAGGACGGCACCATCAGGATATGGCACGCTGGCACCTACAGACTAGAGTCGTCCCTGAACTATGGGTTCGAGAGAGTCTGGACCATATCTTCTATGCATGGCTCTAACAATGTGGCTGTCGGGTGAGTTGGCGACTGAAAGTTATCTTAGTAACCTTAAGACGTGGCAGCTGAATATAAAAAATAAAGCTGCTATTTCAGTGACCAGCATTACCTAAGTGTTTGTTCAGTCACAAGGGAAAAACCCTGGCACAGGCTCCAGCTTGCTCTGTCCAGAGGACCCGAGTCGCATCGAGCACGCGCGAGCCGGCTGTGTCGATATTCATACAATTTTCTACTTTAGGCTATGGTAATACAGTCTTATTTTCAAAAGAGACAGTATATTCCTCGGACATTCTTCCTTTCTGAATTGAACCTAATTCCCAAATTAAATATGTATCTGAAAACAGCAGGCTTAGCACGAGCACCGTTTTGTCGGTACAGAAGAATAGACAAAAATTACGTTCCGTGTAGACAGTACGACGGCAGCAAAGTAGAAAGAGTCAACTGGACTTTTGACGAAATTCAATCTAATACATATGTTATTCGACTCAGAATTCCTTGTTTTGTCATAGATTTTTTTTTCTGTTTGCTTCTCAATTTTTACTGACATTATGTCATATAGTTGTAGTCACGACAGCTATAAAAAATGTTTCAAACTCAAATCATTTATTTCAAATAAAACAATTACAAGCACTTTTGAATTGTCAAAGAGTCGGAAAGTAAAGTACCGTATTTTGGAACCAAAAAAAAAATCAGTTCGTGCATTGTAGAAGGATTTCTACGGTGCAATGTCAAAAACGGAGAAAGCAAATGTCATTTTGTATAGAAAGAGCTGTGTCTATTCTTCTTAGAAATAGGAACCGTCATGCTAAGCCTGCTGATCCTGTAATGCTGGTACACCTCCACCTAATCCTACAGGCGTTATGTTATTACACATCCATATCCAGTATTTGTTTGTGTGTCTGCCAGTTACGACGAGGGCACAATCATGATCAAGGTGGGTCGCGAGGAGCCAGCCATCTCCATGGATGTCAACGGAGGCAAGATTATATGGGCCAAACATTCCGAGATGCAGCAGGTGAACTTGAAGGCGCTGCCGGAAGGTAATTTAAGTAATTTCTATTGAATTACTTGTCTGTATGTAATATGATACCCAAACATGGGTAAGGTTTCCTTTCAGTCGAATGCAACCATGCATAATATGTGTTTCCAATTAGTTTTTTTTTATGATAATTTATGAGTATTGCTTCAAAAATGTTATAGGTTTTCTACAGCCTTTCTATTGAAATTTCCAGGCACGGAGATAAAAGATGGCGAGCGCGTTCCTGTAATGGCCAAGGACATGGGTTCCTGTGAGATCTACCCTCAAACTATCATACATAACCCCAACGGTCGGTTCGTGGTGGTCTGCGGCGACGGCGAGTACATCATCTACACAGCCATGGCTCTAAGGAACAAGGCTTTTGGCACTGCGCAAGAGTTCGTCTGGGCGTTTGACAGCTCGGAGTACGCGACGCTTGAAAATTCTAGTACCATAAAAGTGTTCAAAAACTTCAAAGAGAGAAAGAGCTTCAAGCCTGAGTATGGAGCAGAAGGTGGGTTACAGCTTCTATGTTTATTTGTGAGTCGGCTGATGATGTTCACTATCAGAAGGTCCTGTCAACGTCCGCTGTTTTCAGTTGCATTAATTTCGTCCTGTATTTCTTTGTTATCTCTATACAATAATGGAGTTATGCAAAGGCTTTGACGGTTGAGTAATTTTTTGATAAGCAATAATATCCTTATTTGTGTTAACCTCGATGGTGTACTGTCCAGGCATATACGGAGGATTCATGCTGGGTGTAAAGTCTATCAGCGGAGTGGCCTTCTCTTTCTACGACTGGGAGAACCTGGAGCTGATCAGACGGTAAGTTCTCACTCGGGATCAAATGTAAAAAAAAAAACAACATAGAAAATATAATAATTGTATTACAAAAGGTATTGAAATTGTTCACTTGATGCTTCGGTGCAATGTTTCATTAGCGATATAGAATCACTATAAAACACTCTAGCAGACATCTTCAATATCTGGCAATTGCGAGCTTGTAGCGCTATAAGTACACACTTACCCGGCTGTAAATATTCATATCAAGTTTCAGAAATAGTTCAGCTTTGTTGAGGGTCATCTTTTAAGTGCCTATTTGAAATAAATGCTTTGACTTTGACTTCGATGTATGCATTCATCTTACGGCCGGGTAAAGTTGTGTTGGGACTGTACCTTCACAAATGAAAAAAGGTATTTTCTTTTTATATATAAGCTATGCGACATTATATTATGTTGTTAATCCACTCGCTACGTGCAATTACACATCAGAGGAAAAGGGACTCGGCAAATGTAGATAGCTAGGCGTTCTGCTTTTAGAAAACGTGTTTGATTCGATTTCGGCACAATTCAGAGTGCATTTTGGATAGCCTTATGCAGGAGCATTATACACTAGCTAAATACACTCTCGAAATGTATTCTCAATATACAAGTAACGAAATAACAGATTGACTAGCCAAATTGATGAGAATGGGTACAAGTAAACGAGACTTTATAACTGTCTTCTCAAGTTTATGTACTAGCCAGGGACAGAAACACGTTTCTATTATGTTCAGTTGATGATTTTGTTCGGGATGGGAGTGCAATTGATACCATGTGTACATGTTATTTGCAGTATGTGTACATTCTGTGTTTGTCGTATCAAGAATTTAAGCTTGACGTAACATGCTTAGCGAATGAAATACCGCAATAGCACATGTTTACCAACAATTTTGTATAATGATAAATCGAAGATGATCTGCTCATTGTCTTCATTTAATTGTAGTGCAAGTACTCTCAATCACGAATAGGATGGATTATAGGTACTATAGTCACAATTTTCGTGTGGCCATCGACTCTTTGTAACGACTTTCAGTTATTTGACAAATGTAATGAAGACCAGTCAGAAACATTTTAGTTGCATACATTACATTTGGTGAAAACTCTCAATGTTGACCTATCTTTCTGAGCACTATTGTTACTAACACCAAAATACCAATAAAAATATGGACCTGTAATAAAGTTTAATTTATTTTATTTTATTAATGTTATGCTATGTTACCGAAAGAGAGATGCCTCAAGGTAATTGGCACACGAAAAATCAAAATTGAAATTCGTGTGAAAAATCACATCCGTCCGAACTGGACGTGCGAGGGGGACGGGGACACTAGTCGGCTTCGATTACAAATTAGGGGTGTAAGCATCTCTGTCGCGGACAGGCTCTCGCAGCCCCAACGACCAGTCGCGAGGGAGCTGCCATCGTTATCACGCTTGCAGAGCGGATCGTTCATCGCAGTATGTTGTCACATTTCACAAATACCACCACAGTTATTAAATTTCCTCCTCCATAGTTATTCCTGTTGGCCGTTCAAAAGTAAGTTCGCGCGCTTTCGAATGGAGAACAAAAGTAGCAAATGAAGTAGAACAACCGACTATTACTAACAGAAAGACGACGACACTACACGTATACTTAAGATCAACGTTTAATACGATCGTATTCAATGTGCGTGTGTCCTCTTCGTAATACATCTTGTCCGTCCTACTCTTTGTTATATTTTTATTTTGCAACGCTTTCACGGTGTCCTTGCTACTGCTTCTTGCATTGTCTCTATCTTTAATTGTAGTGCTACTGTCTGTGGTGCCATCTATCGCTTTCAACATGATTGCATAACAGCGCACATCATGATGTACACACTTATGCAAAGCGAAGGTTTCGTACTTTTGAAATGCAGGCAGCAGCCTGATGAATTAATGTGCTCCATTCTGCAATTCTGCTGAAAGTAATGACGTCATTAAAGTCACGCGCTTACAGGCACAATGTGAATTAGTGGAACAGCCAACATTTTCGACAGATATGAAAACTTACAAACAATACGATGTGTATTAAGCTTTTCTGGTCTGACGTATAAATTTTTCATCATAGTGATTGCCTTCGCTCGTGTACTGGACGTTCATACAGCTGTGCGCTGCCGTTCCTTCTACAAGTCAATTATCTTGTGCAGGATCGAGATCCAGCCGCGCCACGTGTACTGGTCGGAGAGCGGGAACCTGGTGTGTCTGGCCACCGATGACTCTTACTACGTGCTCAAGTATAACGCGGCTGTGGTCACGCGCGCTCGCGAAACTAACTCGAATATTACTGAAGACGGCATTGAGGACGCCTTTGAGGTAACTAACTTGCTATGTAATTATTATAATAAGTGGTCCAATGACCTGGTTACGGCCGAGGGAGCGGTGCGGGAGAAACTGGCCCGGTTGTGGTGGAAAACCTTGGAGAGGCCAAGAAGGCGGGACACCCAGCAGGCGGCCGCAATCGGCAAGTCAGCAAAGCAAGCTGTGACTAATCAGATTACGTAAATTGTCTTTTGAGGTAATTGCACCCAATCATCAGGGAAATTACACGTAAAAGTTTCTAATCCAATTGAATCATGTCAAATAATTTAAAAGTTATGTTCAACGCTGTTACTGGCGCGATAACGGTTGTTGGTAGCTGTGATAAGCTGAACCGTTGCGAGACTCTTTATCTGTTGCCTATATTATTTTACTACATAATTTATCTACAAATGGCCCAACGGTTTCTATCGTAAGCTAATAATTTAACTATTTCTGTACAATGTTTTTCGTCTGTTTTAATTATCTGGTTGATTTTGATACAATACACGATATATCTCATGTGTAAGGAAAAAATGTCTCCTCAACAACGTAAATAACATGATGAAAGTTGATGAACTGTCAAATCGTTGAACTCCTGAGTTCTGAGCTCAGAGCACGTTTACTGAGACATGCGTGCACTGACTGGACTCCACTCAATTCAATCTGTGTGGTTTTTCTTTAAGTGTGGGAAATCATCAAATAACTTTTTCCGCTCTGGGTGGAGCGGACTTTTGCTGACTAAAACCCACCCGTGTTCCTTCGGTAGCCTGTGTGCTAGGGGCCACGGTATCTCTATCGAACAACCCGCACTCTGGGCAGGCATCAGCTCTTGTGGAGCCCACCAGTTGGTGTTGACATCTCTTTGAGACGCGCGTGGAACACAGCGCGCCGTCGACCCGGGCTTGGTCCGTACCGAACGGCGAGCTACCCAGTACTCGCAATCCGCAAACCCGCGCCTACGGTGGCCGGGAATCGGCCTGGGATTCCCAACGCGCAGGGCGTGTCCTGCGGCCCGTAGTAACACCCAGTGTCTTCCCGCCTTATCCGAAACAGGAATCTTCCGAAACAACAGTGTCTGGTGAGGACCTGCGTCAGGCGTAAGGTCAGGACGCCGTGGCACCTGTCAATACATTCCTCAAAGACGGATCTTACCGTCGCAATTATCGGGTGCCCGAACTGTGTGGTTCTTTCCTCTAAAGACCATTTCAAGCACCTATCTACATTGTTTCACATGATCTGATCAAGATTAAGTCTGGCCTGAAAATAAACTGTGACGCCAAGTTGTCGAAATTGCGTACCATAATTCATTTGAAACTTAATGGATTTCGATACAAAAATATTAGCTTTCTGCACTCTTTCTTCATATTAACTTCAACTGTGCCAAATTTCATATTCCTCCGTCGGCGTAATTTGCGTCAAAAGGGGTACAAAGTTTTTGCTTTACGTATTAATATATACATGATTGACGTGTAAAAGTATTTGTACAAACCTACTTACAGAAATAAAATAATTTATCAGTTGAAGCCATTGCCACTGTTAGTGTGTCCCGCAACTTTGTTATTCAACAATATTTATATTAAAAAAAAGACACGCAGAGCAAGTGGCGGGCAATAGCTTCAATAGAATACTCTGTATTGTGCACATTATATGAATTACATATATATATGCAGAAATTTTGACATTGGGTGTCACAATGGGCGGTCCTATCGATAAAAAAGATCTTTAAAGGCAATGTTCAATGACAATCCATCGAGGATTAAAGAGAAAAGGAGAGACAATATTGCAGTTGGACGAGTTCAATAATAGTATTATCGTTATATTATTTCTTTGCTCTCCAGGTCGTCGGCGGCGTCAACGAGATCGTGAAGACCGGGCTATGGGTGGGTGACTGCTTTATCTACACAAACTCCGTCAACAGAATAAACTACTACGTAGGTGGCGAGATCGTCACGATATCCCACCTGGACCACACCATGTACATCCTAGGATACGTCGCCAAGGAGAACAGGTACCGTTAGGTTTAACCTATCTTTAACGAAAGAGATAATTTAATAATAACAACTGCTAATGAAGCATGTAGCAACCTCAACCTATTTAAATAACTTTTATGATTTTTATTTCCTTTTTTGTTTTGAAGTTTTTCATTCTCTGTCCAAGAAAAATAGACGAATTAAATTTTAATTTTACATTTGAATACTATATTTAATTTCCTACCAATTACCGACACGCACAAAAAACAAAATAAAATAGAAAAGTATTTTAAAAACAGTGTGTGCCTCACGGCTGCTCCAAAAAGCCCCCCATTTCAGCATGAATAACAGATGTTGATGTTGAGACAAATGTTGTTCGGTGCTGGTTTTCTAATGAATTTTAGGGACAATTGCCAGATAAGATTACATTTTGCTGTAAACCTAGATACATTTTGTTAGATATTCTCTGACCCAATGTGCTTTTGCAGACTGTACCTCAATGACAAGGAGCTGAACATCGTGTCGTACTCGCTGCTGCTGTCGGTGCTCGAGTACCAGACTGCGGTGATGCGCGCCGACTTCGAGACAGCCGACCGCGTGCTGCCCACCATTCCTCACGAGCATCGCACCAGAGTCGCACACTTCCTAGAGAAACAAGTACGTACAACTTCATTATCAAGCTCTCAAAACGGTGAAGGAAAACATCGCGAAACCAGCATGTCCTAGAACCAAAAAGTCGAAGACATGTGACATCTACCACCGCGCACTGGGCCTGCGTGGTGGATAACGGCCCACACCCTTTTACAGAGAGGAGGCCTGTGTCCCAGCAGTGGGAACATCATAGGCTGATTATGCAATTATCAAGGAAGACACACCAACGACTTATTTCCAAAGATATAAGTAATCTCAATTGTTCAATACGATATCGATAAAGGGATTTACCGATTAATGGCGTGTGTGCCACACTTGGGGAATGTCACTGGAATCAGTTGAATACGGGAGGCACAGGACCGGTAGTTGTGATGCTTGGGCTGTAGTCAATGTCTGGCCAAAGCAAAGATGCAGATTGTAAGTAAATTCGAACGTGTTTCTTGATGTTGTCAGCTAATTATCTGTGCCGCAAACAAAATTATTGTACATCATAATCTGTTTTTTTTTTTGAGGGTGAGTTATCTTCAAGTAACTTCTCCCGCGCTGGGTGGAGCAGAAGGGCGTGTCAGACTTTTATTGACTTAAACCCATCCGTGTTCCTTCAGTAGCCTGTGCGCCAGGGGCCACGGTATTTCTTTCTAACAACTCGCACCCCTGGATCATTATACGGTCGTTCTCGTTAGAAAATAAGCATTTTTAACTTTTAATGCATAATCTTAACAATGACAATACTCTTCGCCAGGGCTTCAAACAACAAGCACTAGCGGTATCCACGGAGCCGGAGCACCAGTTCGAGCTGGCCCTCTCGCTGGGCGAGCTCCGGAGAGCTAAGCAGCTGGCCGAAGAGGCCGCAGTGGCCGAGGGCGCTCCGTCCAGGTCGTCCTCAGCCAGGTGGTCGCGCCTGGGGGCTGCGGCCGCGGCAGCCGCCGACACAGACCTCACCAAGACCTGCTATCAGAGTGCCAAGGATTATAGCGCGTTGCTGTTGTTTGCTGCTAGTACTGGTGAGCACTACTTTTTAAACTATTGACATTATAGCCTTAAGTTCAGAGGGGTTACTAAGTAATTAAAGCCGTAAGGGTCGATCAAAAGTTAAACCAAGCTTGCCAAGGTCGGTCTGTAGATGGATGAACATCTGCTACATATCGAGACCGTCCGTACCTCGGAAAGCACCTTAAACCGTTAATCCCGGTTGTCATTCGTAGATTTGTGCCTGTCGTTACGTGTTGTCAGAACCGCGAAAGTGTTGTCAACCAGTAACTGGGTAAGGTAGACTTGACGTCAGATAAACAATCGTTTTATATAAAACACTGGTATATAGCTGCATTCGACCAGTCTGTTAAGCACATGAAGACATTGCCCTCAATCCGTTTTCTGCCTGCTAATTGAAAGATTTGCCTTTGACCTTACTACCGCTCGCGTTTTATCTCATCCAATGTTAAGCGATGCCACCAGCTGCCAGGTTAAAGCTATCGCGAAACAAGCGCTGGCAAAGAGCTCTGCTCAGTTCAATTCATTATTGTTTGTTAGTAGGTTTTGCACGTCAATAATATGTTAAAGAGCTCAACAACTCGATGAACAATACCAAGGAACTGCCATTTAGGTTACTACTAGTGACCCACCCCTGTCCCGGTGTAAAGTCCAAGTCAAATCTTTTATTTTAAATAATCACATAAAAAGCCCCTTAGAACGTCAAAATTTCAAAAAATTTAATTGATTCCAGTTGCTTCACACACATGCAATTTACTAATGTCACGACATATTAAAACATTGAAAAATCTGTGCTATAACTATATAAAATACTAATTTATTAAGTATATACAAACTTTCCGGATTCAGTTCTCTAAAAGACGGTGAAAACCAGATCAAAATCCATTGTGTAGTTAAGAAAAACTAAACGATCACACCAAAAAGAAAAACATGAAAATAAACCTTGATTTGTACCATGTATAGATTCCGCTTATCAACACCGTCATTGGAAATTAACCGTGCACGTTGTCTGCAGGTGACAAATCTCTCCTCCGGAACGTGGCGCAGATGTCTTCAGAGGAAGGGGCAGAAAACATTTCCTTTGTGGCTTACTTCATGCTGAACGATCTCGAATCCTGTCTCAACCTGTTGATACAGCGTAACAAGCTGCCCGAAGCCGCCTTCTTTGCCAGGTAAGCTGTGGACTGCGCATTATCACGCCATGAGGATTCAGTCCGTTGTTACTATCAAATCAAAAGTCATTTATTTAAACTAGACTGAAAGTCTGCAGTTTTTGAACGTCCAAATTACATAAAACAGTCCCCAAAAACGCCCATCTTTCACTACTTCCTAGTGCTTTAGATGGGAAGAAGAAGTGGCGCAACTAACTGTCCAGCAGCACAGCTGTCTGTTAAGATAGAAGAACTTGATTCTAATAGTAAGTTATTAAGAACTAGCTTTTGACAGCGGCTTCGCCCGCGTGTAAGTCGGTGTATTATACATATAAACCTTCCTTTTTAATCACTATCTAATAGGGTATTTTCCAATTTGATAAAAACTATTTTAATTTGAAGATTGGGACGATATATTTAACAGGAAAATAAAAATAAATTTATTTATATCCATTTTCACCATTAAAAACGATTAAAATCAAACTTATTTTTCGTTGTTTTGAATTTACCGCCAAAACGCTCATTACGATGACTTTTTATCACATGACATCGTGACGTCAGTTTTGTGTAAACAGCACCGATGCAAATACTTACTTTGGCGCAGTTTTAGAAGTATTTGTGCCCAGAGGCAACGCACACCAGTAATATAACTTCTATCCATAAAAAATCTTGTTAATTATAAACTCGACATTCACTTATTTACTTACTAACTACTTTAGTTTACACAAAGTTGACTTCACGTGATAAAAAGTTATCGTAAGGAGCGTTTTGGCGGTAAATTCAAAACAACGAAAAATAAATTTGGTTCAAATCGTTTTTAATTGATAAAATGGTTATAAATCAATTTACTTTTATTTTTCTGTTACATATTTCATCCCAATCTTCAAATTAGAATGGTTTTTAATAAATTGGAAAATACCCTATTATGAAAACCGCATTCAAATCCGTTGCGTAGCTTAAAACATCTAAGCGTACAAAATCAAAAAGATGCTTTGTTTTATACTATGTAAAGATACGTAACACAAACCTTAATATAACTACCAGTTATCAGAGAGCCTAGTTTTTTACCAAAGAATCAACATTGCCATACAACACTATTCCTTTTGACAGCGATTCGGACAAATTTTATGATGCCCTTTGGTTATTTCCTTCTCCATTTTATATATATACTTGTATATATTATTATTTCAAGACTTAGCTTTTTAGGTTATGTAAACATTTTTACGAGGCTGGTCATTTGTTGGTTCAATTCTATTGTATACCACCGACAATAGAAACTTGCATTGTGTAACCTCTTTAGAAACTCCTTTGACTGGGACTCCTTTTAATTACGTTGTTTATGCTCGCTGTTCGAGAAGTCATGCAGAATTGTTAGACAAAATGGTCGCTGTAGGTATGTGTCCTATGGCGTATGCATGTCCAACTGGTTCGGGATGTTGTCTGACCTGTCCTACTTGGCTGTAATGTTATTGTATTGTTGCAGATCATACATTCCATCTAAGATGTCAGAGGTCGTGAAACTTTGGCGTGATTCCACATCAGCCACCAATAAGAAGCTCGGCCAGTCACTCGCAGACCCCGAGCAGTACGAGAATCTATTCCCGGAGTTTGTGGTAACTAGACCTTACATTAACTGGAGTTAAGTTTAATATTACTTAGAAGGATTTGTCGTGTCTAATCTCGTTTTTGAACCCAAACATTTATTTTGACTATTATTTTGTTTGTCATTTATTTGTATAACCAGAATTGTCTACGCGACCTGCCAATTATACGCTGGCATAGTGTAAGTCAAATGTGATGATGTAAAACAAGTTTTTGACTAGAATTAGAATATATTAAAGCTCCTTGTCGCAGACTGTGTAGATCAGTGGTGGTACATATTTACAAACACTCGAGACATGCAGAGTATCTTTAAAATTAAAGCTCCTTGTCGCAGACTGTGTAGACCACTGGTGGTACATATTTACAAGCACTCGAGACATGCAGAGTATCTTTAAAATTAAAGCTCCTTGTCGCAGACTGTGTAGACCACTGGTGGTACATATTTACAAGCACTCGAGACATGCAGAGTATCTTTAAAATTAAAGCTCCTTGTCGCAGACTGTGTAGACCACTGGTGGTACATATTTACAAGCACTCGAGACATGCAGAGTATCTTTAAAATTAAAGCTCCTTGTCGCAGACTGTGTAGACCACTGGTGGTACATATTTACAAGCACTCGAGACATGCAGAGTATCTTTAAAATTAAAGCTCCTTGTCGCAGACTGTGTAGATCAGTGGTGGTACATATTTACAAGCACTCGAGACATGCAGAGTATCTTTAAAATGTGCTCTAACCGTCTACGAACATTGCAAAATATGATTCAAGTTTGTATTTATCTAAAATATACGTAAATAAATAGATGAATATGATTTATTACCCTAGAGTTAAAGATACAGTAGTTGCGTAGTTTACTGTTACGTTCCGTTAAAAATTTGCAATCAACTTGACGTAAGTCCTTACTTATTCCAGCAATCATTGGACCTAGAGACCTTTCAACGCGATTTCGGGTACAATCAGAGTTGCATCCTAGCCAACTTGCCAGAGAACTCAAAGACTTGCAATCTCGACCGCAACCTGGCCGCTGAGAAGGCCGAGGCAGAACAGCGAGATTTCAAGCCCCTCCCCGTTGCACAAGCAGCGTCACCTGTGCAAGTCGCGCAAGTGGCGTCAACTCAAGCGTTGCCAGCGGCTGTTGATGCCATTCCAGAAGCACGCGTGCCCGGCGAAGATAGGTAAAAAAAAAAAAAAAATCGAGCTTTTATTTAACTTGCCTTTTTAGTTAGTATGTAATGGTCAAATCTTGCAACTGAATTTTATAACAGTTATCTACAACCGATTGAGCTGAAACTTTACATACATCTGTGTGGTTTGGATGACAATGCACGGTTTGTATGACATCATTATAAATGCAATATGTTGGACTTCCAAACATGCACCAATTAATTTTAGAACAACTGATATATTGAATATACTTGTTTTAGAAAAGTTATTTTTATCAGTATTTTTGTGTGACCCCTGGTATGACGCCACATTGTTTGCATTTTTATTAAACCTTATAATAATATCACTTTGTTGCAAACTGCTTGCTTTGGTAATAACAACATATTAAATAAAAGGAATTGTAATAATATTAATAGTGTTTGTAATATTTTGAAGTTTTTCGTTAAAAAATATAATGCTTTATACATGTGAGATCACTAAACGATTATTCTTTGTTTACCCCCTCCACTCCTTAAAGTGTGACGTTATCGATAGATGGCATCCGATAGTGTCCTTATCAGCAGACATGCAAACATAAAGTCTTACGTTATCAATAGATGGCATCTAATAGTGTCCATATCAGCATTCATACAAACATTAAGTCACGCCTTCTTCCCACGGGGCAGTCAGAAACTAGAGACCTCCTTACATACTCCTCTTTCTTTCCAGCGGTCCCCTGCAAATGGATCCAGACAGTCCAACCGCGGACTTGCAAGTGGGCAAGAAGCGCAACGACTCGCTGGACATCATGGACGAGTTGGAGCGGGAGATCGACGACATCATCCTCGACGGCACGGTGGACAGCGTGGTACGTAGCGACCACTCGCCGGACACCGCCGTCTGCCGGACGTCGTAGCGCTCTCTTATGGCGACACGACAATATTTTTTTTTAAGGCATAAGCGCCTGGGTAGCCCGGGGAATACTAACTTCCAATTAAAAAAATTGAAATTCACTTGTCAGATTCAGGTTTTATGTTGATCTAAATATGATCAGGACCGTAACAAATACGTATTTGCACAAATATTATCACTAGTGGTCGTCCAATGGTCGGTAATTCGACCATAATTCATTTAAATTTTACCAAACAATAATAAAATAAATACTAGCTTTCTGCACTCCATCTCCTTATAAGTCCGCGTGATTTGCGTAAAAGGGTTACAACGTTGTTGCTTATCGTATTAATATATAGATTAATCATTAAACCCATTAAGGGGAATCCAGGAGCAGGCTCGAACTCACTGGTGCGCCTGGCTAAAAAGCACGCTGTCTCACCAGGCATCGTGTCCGAAAGATGTAGTATCAGTGATGAGCAGTTAGACGTTAGTCTACACGCACAACGTTATGGAGGATCATTAATAGTAAAACAAGTGCGTAAAAATTAAGCAAAATCCTTCGGAATATCGGATTTTATGAAAAAACCACTGCATAAATCAATCTATATAAATAAAAAGACAAGTCCTGACTGACTGACTGATTGACTGACTCATCAACGCCCAGCCCAAACCCTTGGACCTAGAAAGCTGAAATTTTGCACAGAGGTTCCCTTTATAATGTAGACAAGGAATGAGGAAGGGTTTTTCGAAATTCAACCCCTAAGGGAGTTAAATAGGGGATGAAAGTTCCGCGCGGGCGAAACCGCTGGCAAAAGCTAGTGACTAATAAAGTTTATTGAACTTTTCGATATTTGAGCTTTGTCGGTACGGACTTGGTTTTGGAGATTTTACACTTCTTTTATTACTTAAACACACCCAAAGTTAGGTTAAATTAGCAAGAAAAACGAATCTTTGTTGGCTCCTAAATTTTGAATGGCTTTTTATTTGTATAATGTTTCCGCACGACAATATTAATAATGAGACAAAACTATACCCTGTTTAATTTTTGATGTACATTGTCGAACAGTAGAGTAATACACTCCCGAAGTTTCTATGGATTTTTTTTCGACGAGATTCACATTAAGTTCATATTTCCCAATTTAAATGACAGTTTTAGGAAATCATGATATTTGGGGCCAATTCTAACTTCGGAAGTTGCATTCATGATTTTAATTGTACTGGGTAGCAGTGCCATCGACGGGCAACATTTCAAAGTCAGTACATGATTCTAAAATTCTAAAACCCCGTGCGTTGAAATTTATTGTCGGTTATTTAAAAAAAAAATCTGTTCCATACATTATGACCGCGTAGGTAGGCACTTTTCTGTGAGACTGCAATTTTTTTGATAGCCGACGATATATTTCTACACTAGAGGGTCTAAAGAGCATGTCCTGAATTCATGGTAACAGTTTGTGCGTCGATTTACGTGCCACCTTGTGTAAATACATATTACTTATGACACCTGCTTACAACAGTAACTAATATGTGTTATACGTATCATGTTTTGATCAACATACAACCTGATACTGGCCCCGAAATTGTAAAAAACTTAAGAAGATTTTTATTTCGCGCGCTACCTAAGTATTTTCATGTTCATACAAGACTGCACCGTTTAAAAATATTAAATTCATTCGCTGTATTTGACGTTTAGATTGACACATATATGCGTGAAAAATAATGCTGTACAAAGTCCGCGTACTGTACATAATTATGTTTTTTTTACTGCTTTTGATACTCATCTGCATGTGATACATTGAATCTCAATATACACACTGAGAAACTATTTTGATGTGTTTATGTGTAGTTTTGATCTGTATGTAGCATGATATAGGGACAAAAACAAACGAAGGTCAGATATCTTCGATATGTCATCACTCATCACGTTAATATTGACATCGTTTTTTTATTAAATTATACAAGGCTTAATGTGAACGAACCTGGCCACCTCTCATTAGGTGTAAATCAATAAGTGAGCGAACCTGGTCACCTCTCATTAGGTGTAAATCACTAAGTCGACATTGACACGGACGTAATAAGATCGCGGCTGGATTTTCAAGTGTCGGTGTTGAACCGACCATTGAGAATCAACAGAGTGCAGCGCGAGTTTCTCAGCGCGTCCAATAAACATAGTGTTTAATTTTCAACTCTCGGTGTTAAGAAAAGCGTTGAAAATCCGGTGCGCGAAAATATCCCGAGTTTTTTAACTATCCTAAACACTTTTTATTTATTTAAGCATGTCCTAAAGCAATGTCAGTCAGATATTAGGGTGTTGGCACTATTATTGAAAAAACTATTCGTCCTTGCACATAAGGACATGTTTGCACTAGACTAACAAACTTATTTCAACTGCGTGCCGACCAAAGCAGTGACAGGGCCACAAATATATACACAAATAATGGAATAATGATTATAAATAATAATTTAGTGAGCGGTGAGCATCATATGACTTTCTTAATGTCTGTCCTCTGATTGACCAGTTGCAAAGCCCAAGACCGTCATTTTAAATTAGTCTTAAAGCCATCGAGTCTGTTGTTTGTCTACAATTCATACTGTTATAATAAATGCTAAAGTAACTCAGTCTGTCTCTTACTTTTCACGAATTAACAGCTGAACAAATTTGTATGAAATTTAATACACAAATTTAATTTCTGAACGCCATACAGAGGACTAACAAAATAAATAATCGAATGACTCGACTACAAACACATGCATTTTCGTGCCGTGCCGTAGCAGTGTTAAATCTATACAATCTATATAAATAAATAAAAAGTCCTAACTGACTGACGTATCAACGCCCAGCCCTTGGATCTAAAATTTTGCAAAGAGGTTCCCTTTATAATGTAGACAAGGAATAAGGAAGGATTTTTCGAAATTCAACCCCTTTTTTTTGGGTGGGAATTTATCAAATAGCCTCTAAGCTCCCGTTCTGGGTGGAGCAGGAGGGCGTGTCAGACTTTTACTGACTAAAACCGACCCGTGTTCCCTCAGTAGCCTGTGTGGCGGTATCTCTTTCGGCACACTTAGATATGCTTAGAAGGTGCTAGGCATGACATCCTGTTTGTTTCTGATGCATATAAGTACATTTATTAAAATGTAAATCCGTTATTGGCTGTGAGATTAGTTTATTTATTTTAAGTGAAATTGTTAAAGAACTGTTGTGTGTGTGTGTGTGTGTGTGTGTGGAGCTGTGTGTGTTGTGAATAAATAAATAAACAACCCTCATCCCTGGCAGGAAATTCAACCCCTAAGGGAATAAAATAGGGGATGAAAGTTGAGCGCGGGCAAAGCCGCTGGCAAAAGGTAGTGTGTAATATAATTAACGTCAGACCTATATAAATCATACATGAGGGAGCAAAACTTTATAACTCACTACCAAAAGATATAATTATATCTTTTGGTAGTGAGTAGTTTTTTAAATAGTAATAACGATTGTGTATTCTTTAAAGAATACACAATCGTTATTACTATTTAAAAAACTACTAAAATGCCATATCTTAAAAGGTATTTAAGAAAAAATAAAATAAAATAAACTAATATAATTAATTTGCCTATAGTGGAAACTAGTCCTTAGATTTCAAACACAAGAACAAAGATAACATGACAATGACAATACAACACTTACAACAAATTACCTTCATATAATCATAATATTAACGCTATAAGCTCTTGCTACTCCTGGACAACAACAATGTTTAAATAATGTTTAGTATTTATTTCTGTATAAGTGATTTGTAATCTTTAGAAATACATAAATTCAAACCGTAAACCGTACCTCATGCACCCCAATTCGAGTATTGCGTTAAAATCATAAACCAACCGAATGACAAAAGTACAATGACCGAAAGTATTTTTTTTTTGCAAACTATTAATATTTAGAAAATAGCGTTGACCCCAGTATTACTTTATGCATATGAAATTGAGTCTTATTAACTTAAAATAAGATTCAATTTTCTTTGGCTCAATCCGTGGTCAGCATGGCGAAACGCGTAATTTTTGAAAGATACGTAATTCACTGAAATCGATTCAGCAGTCAATTATGAACAAACTACTTTCAGGACTAGCGCGTATTCTGTTACACCTTGTATAGTTGGATGTACGACCATAGTTATTTAAGTAGTTTTTAATTCTGTGTGTCAATGTACTCAAATATATATTTATTGTTCCAGGACCTGTCGGATGAAGCAGATTTACTGGATTAATATTTAAGTGTATTTAAATTGTTTTATTTTATATTACAGTACAGATCATAAAATTAATGTACTACATAAAGTGCTAATTCCTTGTAAGATTAAAGTATTATACAGATTTGCTGTTTTTGTTTTTTTTTTCGTAATCTTGGTCACAAGACAATAAGTAAAAAAAAAGACAGGGTTTTTTTTTTTTTTTTTTGGGTGGGAAATCTTCAAATAACTTCTCCCGCTCTGGGTGGAGCAGGAGGGCGTGTCAGACTTTTACTGACTAAAACCCACCCGTGTTCCTTCATTAGCCCGTATGCCAGGGGCTGTGGTATCTCTTTCAAACGAACCCGCACCCCTGACAGGCATCGGCCCTTGCAGGCCCCATCATTTTTGTGCTGACATCTCTTTGAGGCGCGCGTGGAACACAACGCGCCGTCGACTTGGGCTTGGTCCTTACCGGACAGCGAGCTACCCATTACTCGCCGTCCGCAAGCCCATGCCTACGGTGGCCGGAAATCGGCCTGGGATTCCCGACGCCCAGGGCGTCTCCTTATCCTGCGGCGGCTAGGGTCGCGAGGGCGCATATGCTGCCTCTCCCTCACGTGCGCCGCCTCCCTCTTCGCGAGCATCACTGCTTCGCTGAAGGAGGTGACGGCTCCCCATGCCCTCTCGCTCCGTACCATGGCCTGGACCAGGGCCGGACGCGAGAGATCGCCGCCGCCGATCGCCTCCACGAGGACACGGCGGTGCTCCGCCCAAGCAGGGCAGACCGCCACCGTGTGCTCCACCGTGTCCTCAGGGCGATCTTCGCAGTGGAAACACCCGGGCGTTTCCTCCCGCCCTATCCGAAACAGGAACCTCCCGAAACAACCGTGTCCGGTGAGGACCTGCGTCAGGCGGAAGGTGAGGACGCCATGCCGCCTCTCAAACCACTCCTCAAAGAGGGGACTTACCGCCGCAATCGTGGCGTGCCCAAAAAAAAAAAAAAAAAGACGGTCAATTTGGGTGTATGTAAATATTGGTGGTACTTGCAAATTTTGAGATAAATGTTTATCTAGGCGAGCCTTAAACTAAGGTGGAAATTCATGTTCCCTGAAGAAAACACCTTTAAAATTGATGTTAGTTTTTTAACTCTTTGGAAACATTTCTTTATTTTTAAAAGTTGGTACCTAATTAAAATAGAATTCAAAGATTTTGCTGCCTCTTTGGTGGAGTGGTCGCAAGCGCTACTGCTGAGCAAGAGGTCCTGGGTTCGATGCCTGGGTCAGACAAAGTGCTATTGGTTTTTATAATTTGTGTGCCCTGTTGATGGCAATAGACTCGGCCCCTATAACTTGGGAGTTATAAATCCTTACTAATATTATAAACGCGAAAGTTTGTGTGTATGGATGTTTGTTACTCTTTCATGTAAAAACGGCTGAACGGATTTGGATGAATTTTGGCACACAGATAGGTTATAACCGAGATTAACACATAGGATACTTTTTATCACGGTAGTACGTTCCCGCGGGATACTTTCCGAACTCCACGAGGGCGAAGCCGCGGGCGGAAGCTAGTAATACATATTTAACGAAATGTGGGTAAACGAAAGGTACATTTCCGCCTATCCCTTCAGGAAATACTGGCGAGATGTTTTGTAATGTCAAATGATTATACAAACATCTTTGACATAGCTTAACATCACTTCTCCACATATATATCTTAGCAAAGGTCCTTGCCACCAATCGATAGGGTTAGTCACAAGGATCAAACAGAAATCCAAGAAACATCACACTTCGTCGCCGTGAGCTGAGAACGTAGTGAATGCAATAAACGTTAGGTACCTTTTTATTATACAGGGGAAATAAGATAATGAAAAGAGGTATGCTTGGAGTTTACCTACGCCATCCGGTCTGAAATGAAAACATCCGCAGGAGGACCAAGGTAACCAATATGGCCCGAAGAATTGCGAAACTTAAGTCGCCGTGGGCAGGGCACATCTCGGAGATCAGATGACCTATGTGGCCGCAAGGTTCTGGAGAGGCGACTACGTGCCGGAAGACGAAGCGTTGGAAGGTGAAGGTCGTCGTTGGATGTTCGAAGTGGCGGTGCTTGGGGGAAGCCTATGTTCAGCAGTGGACGTCTTTCGACTAAAATTAGATGTTACAGGGGAAGAAAAAAAAAACGGTCTTGACAAATGCCTGTCATTCCCCGAGATTCACATTATCACCAAAACAAGATTATAGAGACGTCTAAGAATACATCTGAGAGCTTTGTATAAATAAACATAACGAGATTTCGACCTAACAAATCAATAAAAGGAAAAACTACCTCGTTAGTGTTGTGGTCACAAAGCTCCCTCGTTAGTGTAGTGGTCATAAATGCTACTCCTGAGCATCAAACTCAAAGTCAAAGCATTTATTTCAATTAAACCATTTACAGTCACTTTTGTTTTTTCTAGTTGATAGTTATAGTCAGAAAGTTGAAGCTAGTAGCCCAATCTAAAAGGTAGATTGCTAAGGAGAAGAACGGGCAACAAATTCCAAGGACACTTTCAATCAAGATACTACGAAATCCTGGGTACACTGTTTTTGTTGCTTCTTTATGTGAGAATAATGTAACAAAAATAAAATGAAGAAACAATTCTGATTATAAGATTTAAAATAAGCCCTGGCAGTTCAGAGATGACCAGTCTCAAAGCGACGGCGACGGCGCCCTTGCACAAATATGGCACATGGATCAGCACCATCCACCTCAACTATTTCGTAGGGAACCGAATGACCCAACACACGCGTCACCATCAGTGAGACATTTAAGTCGGCATAACATACTCTCAACTGCCATGAGGTTCTGTGTTCGATTCCCAGGACGAGCAGTGTTCCTGGGCTTTCGTGGGTTTTTGAGAGTAGAACGGAGGTCTGTGATAGAAAGAACTACAGATACCTCTGCTTAACCCTCTGGGGCTTACAGGCGTAATGTTTTGTGTTTTTTATACGAGGTTTATAATGTATGGCGGAGATAAAATGGTTAAAAACTCTACCCTTGTTGCGCCGCAGTCGGTAAAAAAATAAACTTCCTGACAGATCAATGCGATCTGCATATCTAATTAACCAACAAGTCTGTCGCGGGTGTCGGGGTGTCGTTGCATTGGGTTAATGGATCCGGTCTCGCCACGGGATTACCTCACAGCACTCGAGTGCCAGTAATGCCAGGCTTCCTGTTTAGTCCACACTGCTAAATCAGTCAGGCGCTCATTAGACAACTACGTCCAATCTAAGAAACGTACAAGCGCGTGTCGGACCACGCACAGTGCACGGTTCCGTTGTCGGGATGAATATTTATAAATATGAAAGTTTGTATGTTTAGATGTTTGGATGTTTGTTACTCAAGCACGCAAAAACGGCTGCCCGGTTTTGGATTGGCATACAGATAGATTATAACCCGGATTAACACATAGGATTTTTTAATCCCGGTTGTACGTTCCCATGGGATAATTTTCGAAATTTCGACCCTCGTGGGCGAAGCCGCTGTAAAAAACTAGTTTACCATATAATATATACGCATGCACAGTATTGATTTTACCGGCTACTACAATTTATTTATTTGTTTGTGCACAATTCGGTCAATCAATCAATCAATCAAAATATTTTTATTTCATATAAACCTGCATGGGCACTTATGAAACGTCAGAAGCTAGGTGCACGGTTCCAAATTGTTGTTTCCTATGGAGAAGAGCCGGCAAGAAACTCCACGGTTACTCTTTTAAAAATAATTGGCTTTAACAATATTTTCAAATTACAGAGATTAAATGTATGGAAGGACAGCGCAGGCCTGTCAATAAGTACCAGGTACTTAGACGAATACAGAATAGAAAATCGTCTACAAATCTACAGTCAGTAAGGCCTACAACGTTCTCCCATTCACAATATGTAAAATAATCTACATAAATAAAATGAACCTAAATAAAATTGATGTATAATGTCAATTAATGACGAGAATATGTCAGCATTGTAAAAATAAAAAGAATAAAAAAGAACATTGTATTTGAGAGCAGCTAAGTATAGGTACTGTGGACATTACAATTGGCCGCCAATAGCAGTTGAGCTGTAGGCTGTAGGTATTACAGTGGGTTATTATTTCTCATTGCTGTGATCCGTAGAGTAACAAAATAAGTTTGTAATATTTATAGTTATTTTCGGAGAAACTATGAAAAACAAAGTTGTAACTGAAAATATAATAGGTCTTTACCTATGAAATTGCCGTTTTGTATGAAAAAATTTAAACGAATTTTTTTCATGAATTTTTTATTTGTATTAATCGAAGTAATCACCCATGCAATCAATGCATCTTTGCCATCGCAGTGGCAGTTTATTGATGCCCTTCTTAAAGAAATCAGCTGGACGGGAGGCAACAAATTCTTCAAAGGCATTTTGTACTGCCTCTCGGGTATTAAATTTTTTTCCCGCCAAGAAGTTATCCAAATTCTGGAAAAAGTAGTAGTCTGTAGGCGCAAGGTCTGGTGAGTAGGGCGGATGACGGAGAGCTTCCAACCCCAGTTCTTGCAACTTGGAGACCGTCTGCTGTGCAGTATGAGGTCGCGCGTTGTCGTGCAGGAGCAGCGGAGACGAGCGATTGACCAATGCTGGTTGGAGATGCGCCAGCTTCTCCATCATTGTGTTCAGTTCTTCACAGTACACATCTGCAGTAATGCTCACCCCGTTTGGTAAGAAGCTGTGATGAATCACACCGGCGCTAGACCACCAAACAGTGACCATCACTTTTCTAGGGGTAAGTTTTCGTTTAGGGCATTGTTTAGGTGCTGAACCAGGATCCAACCAACTTGCTGAGCGCTTACGGTTATCAAACAGAATCCATTTTTCATCGCAGGTAACAATGCGGTTCAAAATTCCTTCATTTGTGTGTCTGTTGAGCAGTGCAAGGCACGTCTCGACGCGTACTTCGCGCTGGCGATCATTGAGTTCGTGGGGCACCCATTTGTCAAGCTTTTTTACCTTGCCAATTTGACGCAAATGGACCAATATTGTTTTGACGCTAACGTCGAAAGCTGCTGCTAATTCAGCCGTAGATTGTGTATCATCAGCTTCCACAATCGCCTTTAATTCGTCATTGTCGACCAAAGTCTTCGGACGACCGCGAGGTTCATTTTTCAGGTCGAAATTTCCAGAACGGAAGCGAGCAAACCAATAACAGGTGGTGCGTTGGTTTGTAGTGTTAGCTCCGTAAACGTCGTTGATGTTGCGTGCCGCTTGTGCCGCGTTGCTGCCACGACGGTACTCATATTCCGTAATTACTCGAATTTTTAACGTATCCATGATGACGAAAAAGATTGAAATGCGATGAAAATGTAACACTAATCAATAAAGAAATGACTACTTTTAGAAAAAAAAATCCATGTTTTTAAAATAAAATTAATTTGAAATTAGAATTCTTAGCCAAACAGAAATTATTTTGATTTGAAATGGCCAGTACTGCAGAACGGCAATTTCATAGGTAAAGACCTAATATCATGTTTGAAAAACTTGACTTAAATAGCAAAGTCACTTAGTTTTCATCTCTCGCTCAAATATATGAGGAGTGCCACCCCTAATACGAGTAAGTTTCCTCGTATTTTGACTACACCATTGTTTAGAAGGGCGTTCCAATTTTTATCGACATATTGTTACAAAAGGCTAGGCAGATTGAGTGTTCGAGTAAAATGTTTGTGTTAAATCTGAACTGATGCACAGACGGACATGAACAAAATTATAAGGGTTCTGTTTGCCATTGGCTACGGAACTCTAAAAAGAAGGAACCAAGATTTAACCTCTTTAAATAACGCGCCGGAGTGCAAAGAATTTGGTCTTGAATTCTGTCCGCAAATTGGACTGTTTTGCGCCGGCCAAGTGAAATGACTACGAATCGCACGATGTTGTGAATAGATACATTTTGTAATTTTTGGTTATAAGCTGCGAATTAGTTTAAAATATAGAACCAGTGTGTTTCCATTTTGATATATTTCTTCTTCTTTTCGTGTCGATGGTACTCGTACACTTTTTCTTTTTTTGTATATAGTGTGGGTCCAGCATGTGGCCACGTTTATTGCAGCATCAGTGGCATTAATTAGATCATCCAACGTGCAGGTGAACAGGCGCTTAGGGCACTCCAGCATGTGGGGCATGGTCTGATCAGTAGCACCGCACCCCTAGGTACTGCAAGTGTTGGTTGAGCCAGTAATCCCCCACTTCGACAAATTGTATCTGCAGCGGCATTTGTGTACGCAATGGATTGAGAGCTTTCCATATAGATAGGCCACTGCAGATCACGCCGGAACTCATCAAAAAATTACAGCAAATCAACCGCGATTGCTACTATCGCATAAAAATGCATTGTTTTGACTAAGGATAATGAAATTTCGAAGTGGTGTAGTTAGTGAAAACTTAAAAAAAAAGAAAACAACCGACTTCCGGAAAAACACTGCAAAGTCAATCAAATCAAATCATTTTTATTTCATATAAACCTGCATGGGCACTTATGAAACGTCAGAAGCTATGTGAAAAATAACTATAATTTCGGAAGGTGGTGTTTTGGATATGTATTTTAATTTTTTGTCACCGCCTTCCGAAATTAAAGTTGTTTTTCACGTTGTAGTGTTTTTCCGGAAGTCGGTTGTATTTTTTTTTTGAAAAACATTTTATAAACTCTACTTCTGGGAATGCATCGAACAGATGTATGAAAAACATATCTACTCGTACTTCCCATGGCACCATCATAAATTCTTCAGAACGCATTTTGTATCAAAATAAATCTAACGACATTACGTTATATCATCAAAGACTAGGCAGATGATGATCTGTTGATATCTGTAATATGTTCGGTGTTTTTTTTCCTAAAAGAGAGAGTTTAAAAGATGGCTAGTCTTTATATATAAATATCTGGATGACCGAGATTTTTTTTTAGTTTGACGGTTTAAAAAAATCGTTGGAGACGTTTTCGAGATTTAATTTTTTATATAACCTGAATCTCGGAAACGGCTTCAACGTTTTTCATGAAATTTTGTATGCAGGGGGTTTCGGGGGCGATAAATCGATCTAGCTAGGTTTCATTTTTAAAAAACGTCAAACAAAAAATAACCGAGCATAACTCGGTTATCCAGATATTATTATTTATTATCTAATGTACTTATTGGTTCTCCAGCAGAGGCATTACATTCCATATTACATGCAAGTATACTTATATGTATAGAACAGGGTCAAATACAAATTAGAGGGGTTTGTGGCTAATTAATAACAGCCGCACGGGTCGATCGACCAGGTAAGGTAAGCTACGCTGGCCGCGGTTGGTCCGTGGATGGGCGACCAACTTTACATACCAAGACCCCTCCGTGCCTCGGAAAGTATGTTAAGCCGCTGATCCCGGCTGTCATTCGTAGAACTTTGACAGTCGTAATGGGTTGTCAGAATCTCGAAAGTCTGACCACCAGTCTTAACCAATTGGTTAACGTATTACCCAGTAACTGGGTTGTCAAAGTCAGATAGATAGGCAGTTGTTCCATTTAAAATACTGGTTCTCAGCTGAATCCGGTTAGAGTGGAAGTGGCAACCCACCGTAGTTGGGTAAAAGGCTAGACATGTGATGAGGGACACATACAAGAGTGCGCTTCCAACTAGCTAGTGGTCACCACAGCAATTACATAAAATGAAGGTACGACGGTAACTTTGACAATGTAAAAATTGTAGAATAAAAACAAAACGAAAATTATACAAGGGAAACAAAGTGAATTACATAACAAATGAATAATAGTTAATAATACAAAAGAATAATTAGAAAACAAAATAACCATAAAGATAACACACAAAAGTAACAAAATATTATGACTTACGTTCTAAACTACACATAGTTACGCTTTATGTCTATGGGGCTAAGCAGAATATTTAATAACATTGTTAAAATACCCGTCCATCATAGTAGGTATCTACTCGTTTTGCCACGTTCATGTTGGATGTGAGAAGCATGAAGTGGAATAAATTCTGTGGAAATACGTTCTTTGCGAAGTATGTGTGGTGTGACTATGAATGGGTCCATTAATTACGTGAAGCAATTTTGGCGATTTTTCGACCCCCACCCCCGCTTTGGTGAGATTTCGTGAGATTTGGCTCGACCCTCACCCCCTCCTCATAATCTCACGTGTGATATTTCAAATACGTGCTATTAGTGTAAAAACGTTAATCTGTGCCTATTTGCGTTGGATTTATGCGTTGCATTTGGCTGGCTTGGCTGGCCGGTGGCGGTTTAACCATCGAGCAGCTACTGTGCTACTTTGTGGCGTTCGCATAACCACGATAAGTCTTATTTTGAAGGATTACCCATATTGGCGGAAAAACATGTTTTACATAATTTTACCCGGTTTTCTCGTAATGTTACATTGTTTCTTTGCGGTTTTTTTTTAATTACGTCATAATTGCGTAGAACCCCCTCTCCCTCACGTGAGATTGAGTGAGATTCAACTCGACCCTCTCTCCCCCTAAAAGCCTCACTTAATTAATGGACGCCCCCTAAGACAACGGTGTGTACTGAAATTGAACAGAGTGTAATGTATGCTTTTCTGCCTACCCCCATGGATACAGGCCCTCTGTGAGGGAGAGGGAGTGAGCCGTACCTAATCCACCACGTGGCCCCAGGGCAGGTTGGTACACGCCACATATTGTCGTCGAATTTTTAGTTTGAGGACATGCCGGGTTCCTTCACGATGTTTTTCTTCACCATATTGAGAGCAGTGGTGATGAAATTATTTACACAAAGTAAAGCGCCTGGCGGGGCGCAACCCTCGACCTACAACTCGTAATTACCATTACTCCATTACCACTGGGCCACCACTGTTCTCCATAGTGATTTGTATTGTGTATCCGTTTGTGTTGGGCCTTTTCTTGTAAAACCCTTTATTTAGGCTTTTCCACCGAGGAAACAGGTATTTTGTCTGCGTAGCCGTCACGGAAAAAAGCAACATCTGTGTCAACAACGTCTTCCCTATCGGACGTTGATTCATGTTATTATTTAGTTTAGCATTGTGGTCAGCCTACGTAATGATGACGGTAAACTTGAAATGGTAAAAGGCGGGATATACCAAAGTTCTTGTCATAGGTTAGTTAAGTCGGTCAATCTAGACATACTAAAAAAACCTAATTCCAAAGGTATTTTTTTAAATCTTTTGTACAAGGTTTAACAGAGTAAAAACTTGTCCTAAAAGTAGATTGTTCAAAATCAAAATATTTTATTTCACCTGCATGAGCACTTATGAAACGTCAGAAGCTAGATGCACGGTTCCAAATTGTCGCTTCCTATGGAGAAGAGCTGGCAAGAAACTCCACGGTTTTTTTTTTTTTTTGGGTGGGAAATCATCAAATAACTTCTCCCGCTCTGGGTGGAGCAGGAGGGCGTGTCAGACTTTTACTGACTAAAACCCACCCGTGTTCCTTCAGTAGCCCTTAAGCCAGGGGCTGTGGTGTCTCTTTCGAACAAACCCGCACCCCTGGCAGGCATCGACCCTTGCGGGTCCCATCACTATTTGTGCTGACATCTCTTTGAGGCGCGCGTGGAACACAACGCGCCGTCGACTTGGGCTTGGTCCTTACCGGACAGCGAGCTACCCATTACTCGCCGTCCGCAAGCCCATGCCTACGGTGGCCGGAAATCAGCTTGGGATTCCCGACGACCAGGTCGTCTCCTGTGGAGGCTAGGGCCGTGAGGGTGCATATACTGCCTTTCCCTCACGTGAAACGTCAGAAGCTAGATGCACGGTTCCAAATTGTCGCTTCCTATGCAGAAGAGCTGGCAAGAAACTCCACGGTTAGGTACTCTTTTAAAAATAATTGGCTTTTACAATGTTTTCAAATTACAGTGATAATAGGTATGAGAGGACAGTGCGGGCCTGCCTGTCATAAACTTTTTAATAAAAAAAAAAACCGCCGAAAAACCGAAAAGTTAAAAATAATAAACTTGCTTTGTCCAACCCCAATACCTAAGTTCGGAAGGTGGTGACATATAATTAAATACATATCCAAAGTCACCGACTTCCGAACTTAGTTATTATTATTTATAATTTTTTGTGGCTATAATCTACTAATTACTACATGCTTAATTTTTGATTACTTTTTGTAATACATAACTCAGTATTAAAATCTGTGAGTTAACAATCAATCATCCCCTGTTTTCTTACCCTTAGGGTTGGAATTTTTCTTTGCGGTTTTTTAACTTACGTCATAATTGCGTAGACCCCCCTCTCCCCCATGTGAGATTGAGTGAGATTCAACTCGACCCCCTCCCCCCCTAAACGCCTCACGTAATTAATGGATGCCCCCGTTTCTTCGAAATTTATATGGGACCAACTTCGGGGTATACCCTTTCCAATAAAAAAAGAATTATCAAAATCGGACTACTCTGGGAAAAGTTATGCGTGGTCATACATTAAAAAAAAATACGCGTCGAATTGAGTAACCTCCTCCGTTTTTTCCATGACGGACCCACCATACCACCGGCCATACCCCTGGTGGTATGGTGGGACCAAACCATACCCCCCTGGTGGTATGGTTAGGACCGCACCATACCACCATAGTGCTGTCCTGGTGCGATAGCAGTTATCTATTTATTAATAGGTACACAATATCTGTAGTTGCAATAAAAATGTAATTTTGTGACCTATCTAACACCTGCGACGTCTACCTACTATTAAACATTTTCTACACGACGCCAGAAACTTTGCACAAGTGTCAAAGACCGTATTCAAAAATTTTGGTGAATTGCCGGTACAGTTCAGCGATTTTTTAAATGAATAAATTACATAATAAGAACACCGTAACGTTAATGCGTTTTCTAAATGTACTGTATCACATTCATAAAACAAAAATGCTACCTAAAAAAAGGAGAAAGAACCAAATTGTTAATGACGAGTTTGTAACATACGTACAAATGCAATTACAAAACAAAGAAATTTCAGTAGGTCATGCGTTAGATAAATTGCGAACATGATTATTGGTTTAAAAACTGTTTAAATTTAGGTTATTTATACCTATATAACTGAGAAGTGTTTTTACTTTTTTTTTTTTTTGGGTGGGAAATCATCAAATAACTTCTCCCGCTGTGGGTGGGGCAGGACTGTGTCAGACTTTTACCGACTAAAACACACCCGTGTTCCCTCAGTAGCCTATGTGCCAGGGGCGGCGGTATCTCTTTCGAACAACCCGCACCCCTGGCAGGCAGCGACCCTTGCGGGCCCCATCGGTTTGTGCTGACATCTATTTGAGGCGCGCGTGGAATACAACGCGCCGTCGACCTGGGCTTGGTCCTTACCGGACAGCGAGCTACCCAATACTCGCCGTCCGTAAGCCCACGCCTACTGTGGCCGGGAATCAGCCTGGGATTCCCGACGCCCAGGGCATCTCCTGCGGCGACTAAGACCGTGAGCGCGCATATACTGCCTCTCCCTCACGTGCGCCGCCCCCTCCCTCTTCGCGAGCATCACTGCTTCGCAGAAGGAGGTGACGGTTACTCATGCACTCTCGCTCCGTACCATAGCCTGGACCAGGGCCGGCTGCGAGAGATCGCCGCCGCCGATCGCCTCCACGAGGACACGGCGGTGCTCCTCCCAAGCCGGGCAGACCTCCACCGTATGCTCCACTGTGTCCTCAGGGCGATCTTCGCAATGGAAACACCCGGGCGTTTCCTCCCGCCTTATGCGAAACAGGAACCTTTCAAAACAGCCGTGTCCGGTGAGGACCTGCGTCAGGCGGAAGATGAGGACGCCATTTCGCCTCTCAAGCCACTCCTCAAAGAGGGGACTTACCTTCCGCCGCAATCATGTCGTTGTTTGGTGTAAATATAAAATAAATGTATATAACTGCTAACTATTATATAACTGCTATTGCACAAGGACAGCACCATGGTGGTATGGTGGGGTCTCAACCATACCACTAGAGGGGTATGGTTTAGTCCCACCATACCACCAGGGGTATGGCCGGTGGTATGGTGGGTCGGTCACGGTTTTTTCGTCGGTTAATGAACCAATTTGAACCAAGTAACATGATTTCCATGACAATCCCTAATAAATAAATAGTCGATAAAACAAAATTTATGTATAATGTCAAATAATGACGAGAATATGTCAGACATTGTAAAAATAAAAAGAATAAAAAAATAACATTGTAATTTGGGAGCAGTTAATACACTTTCACATAGTTATGCTGTTAATGAGGTACCAAGGAAGCCACAGGTCCAAAAGGACTTAATGCCAAACTTCCCTGTCTTCAACGTAGTCTTTTATCTTATAAAATGCTTTTCCGATAAGGGCACGTTTGATGTGAGTTTTAAACATTCCATAGCTAAGTTCTGTAAGTAGCTTTGGCAACTTGTTATGGAAGCGGATATTGTTTATTAGAAATGACTTACTGGTTTTAGTTCAACTAAATTTTGGAATCACAATTTCATCTTTTACTACGTGTGTTTAGATTATGGAAATGGTTTTTTTTTTGAAGATCTAAGTTTTTGCGAACATACAAAATATTTTCTAGGATATAAAGAGAAGGCAGAGTAAGTATATCAATTTCGTTGAATTTGTTTCTAAGAGTGTTGTTCATAACTGTATTTCCTCTTTCTTTCCAATTTATTGTATCACACCATGCCTATAACAACCAAAGTTGGATACATCAATGGATAAAGTGGACATACACCATACCACCTTAGGTACAGAAACCTAGTAAAATTTTGTATAGGTACGCTCCAGCATGAGACTATATTTAGCTTCATGCACAGCCCATAGCACCGAGCATTACATTCGAGCTGACTTCTTACCAATGCATTATCAAAGAAGTTAGCGCATCGATGCTTGTAAAACCCTCTGCTCTTCTTAGGATGCGACCTCTAGGTTCCCTCAGGCTTTCTTACAAACATTTACGATGTGATTATGAATTGCCAGGTCCGAGTCTTAACGCATAATTTGTGTGTTGTACCTATATATAGGTACTAGCTTCTGCCCGCGACTCCGTCTGCGTAAATTTTTTTGTTTCTCCGCCCCGCCCCGTCGCATCGCCTGCTTGCGCTATTACTTAGTTTTCCCTTAGCGTACTTTCGAATTTTTTATCTGCTCAGCTCCTAAGTGTCCTAGCATGATCTTAAGTAGCCTTCCTCAAGGATTGGACTATCAGAGGTAAAAATAATTATCGACTTGGACTGGCAGTTCCTGAGGTAAGCGCGTTCAAACCAACAAACAAACTCTTCCGCTTTAGTATAACTATGAATTTTTTTTTTGTAGTAATGGTTTGATAGAGAACCCCCATATGCCATCTTCTATTCGCCCTTAATTTAGTGAACCACGATTCCTTTCGAGCGATCCCTAACTCTACTTGAAAGTTTCAAAAGCAACAAAATTTTCACACTTTTTTTAGGTTACCACCGTTATTAATATTATTTGAATAGCTGCTTGAAATGTCATTGAACACACGCAAAGGCATTAAAACACACATAATTGTACATAAATTATATAGGTAGGTAAGTTAGTTCATCTATTTACCCACGATACTAAATTGTGATTTTCCCATAAAATGATGATGATGATGATGATGATATGTATGATTACCAAACAAGGCAATGTCATTCCTGTATACATAAGAAAATCCTATATTTACTTCATAATGCCAAAACTCATCGAACATTTTGAAGAGATTGAATCGAAAAACCAAATCAATTTACTAAACAGATGGAACGTATGCCTGAAGTTGTGAAAAGTGTTTGTGCATTAGACGGAAAACTGATTGGTAATGCATAGGGCAGTGTTTTTATCTGGGGAGCTGCGTACGCGCCGGCTCTCGGCTGCAGTCACCTGTGAACGCGCGCGCACCCCGCTTGCGCTCTCCGCTGTGACAAGTTTACGTCAATAATAATTCATCATTACGGTAAGTTACATTACACTAGAAGGCTAAGTTTATTACTATAATTTACAACATGAAAGAACAAGATTTATTTTGTGCTATGCGATGTTTTTTATGTGTAAAAACAATGTTTTTTTTTTTTCATACTTTGTGTTATTCAAGAATGATCTTTGTTTTTCTGAGAATTTATTGGGAAAAGAATAAAGCAAAAATATATATTTTTTAATTTTATTTCGTGTCTTGCGGTTGCCTAGTTAACATTAAAATGCTTTTTTTATGCAATATTATTTTATGCATGCCTAGATTGGCTATACCACACTTTGTAACGTAATTGTCCCCAGTTAATTAAAAAGCACTACGTTCCACCACACTGATTATAAACTTAATGAGTTATTCCCATAGCACTAATAGCCTATTAACCTAAACTGAGAATTAATTTAAAACTAATTTAACGGAATCTATAAACAGATCATCCATTTACATATACTTAACCGACAGTGAAAATAAATAAGTGTTGCAAGTGTAATTATTGAACAACATAAAACATAACATCACCCCTGTATTTCTCGGATGGTTCGGCAGAGCTGCACGTGCAGGGTGGCAGGGAATATCGACGCGTAAATCGTTGTCATAAATTTAGTATCGACATGAGTCTGGACCCCCCGGGGAGGACCTTTTGAAAGGGTTATAAAAAAAAAATGGTTTCATACATTTTGACCATACGCAACATTTCAACGAGAGGGTACTAAATCTATGATAACAGTGTTGTATGTCGAAGTCCCTGTCACCCTTTATATTTATAGCATTACCCAAAAAAAAGAAGATTATTAAAAAGTTATAAAACAGTGGAAATGAAAAAAGAATTAAAGAACAACGCTTGTTTTAAACTCAAATGATATCACGGACACGGCAAGTCCCTGCTACTTTATACCACGTTTTCGAAAGCCGTTTACCTTAAAAAGAACCACAATGAAGCTCTTAACATTTTACGATCTGTCCATTATATACATATCTTAGTCCCGTATTACAGAACGTCACTCAATACTCAAGCATTACTTAAAACTAGTTTCAACCAATCAAATGGCTTGAATCTAGTTTTAAGTAATGCTTGAGTATTGAGTGACGTTCTGTAATACGGGCCTTAGTCATTGAACTGCGTTCTAAAAAATAAGAGATACTGATGTGATAATAGTCCAATGGGTAAGGGAAAACCGTCAGGTAAGCCCGCGAAATACAAAACCGTCAGGTAAGCCCGCAAAATACAAATCTTCGTTTGTTTTTTGGAATTCGCGGGTCATTAACAGGTTGTACGAGTATATTGATCTAATTAAGATTCGCAACTGTTAAAAATCTAAAATCTCACCATGTTCCTTCAACAAAGCATGTCGCCTTCTTGTCCTCGCTGTTCTTCAGTCTTAGTTCTATTCTAGTAGTCATGTTCTTAAAACAGTTATATGCATAATGATCATCAATACAACTCTCTAAGTTCGTATTCACACCCATTATTTCAGGCCAATTCTAACTTATGGAGTTGTATTATTCTGAGTACAATTCTGTACGGTCGTGAAATATATTATTCAACATACACGACACATTTGCAAAAAAACGTAAGCTACCTTATTACAGATTGGTGAGCAAGATGGCGCTAGCTTGTTCTAGTCGAAATACTGTGCAGCGCCTTAAAAGATTAAGTACATAAAAATATTGTCTATATTTTTTTTATATCTTAGTTTGTGATTGTAATCTTTTATTTAAAAAAAAAAAATGTGTTATGGCGTTCAGCTCAATTTTAAATAAAGGCCTACCAGCATTTGTAACCAAACTTACGATAGTCAAACGCACGCTTGCTGCCATCCCTGGCGCTGCATCTATTGACTGAACCTCTGCGCTAATCCCTTCGTTTATTTATATAGGTATACTTTGTTGTTTATTTATAGTAATAGAATTGATAGATGTTTGTGACCATTTACTGGACATAAACTAGTGAAACTGATTTTAATTAGACTGTTAAATACTACTAATAATCTTCAAATAAGTATAAAAGTAGTAAATTGAAGATCATTTTAAAATTCTGACGCATAATTACATACAGATCGAACACAAATTATATTCTAAAGAGTTACAGCCTAAGGATACCGTCAAATATAACATACCAGCACCCCTGTATTCCCCGGAGTGTTAAGCAGAGCTGTACTTATGTAGGTATAGTTCACCCACAACGCCGCGCCGCTCGCGAGCCTATTGCCGTCAACCGTGCAGAAATCCAGAATCCGAGGAAATAGGTACCTGTAGGAAAAACTGTACAGACAAGTAACTTTTTTTTAATGGCGATAGACTTAGAATCAATGATATAAAATGAGTTTGCAAACTCGGTCTATGGTCCTTTAATAGTGCTATTCTGTATGTAGAGCACGTCTCAGTTTGAACTCGCTTCCTTCCTTCCGGTCAGCCTTCAAGGTTTATCTGTGATCTATAATCCCGTAATGTGTTGTGATCGCCAAATATTAAAACCAGGAAAATACATACACATAGGTACATACCTATGCCTTCCTATCGGGGTTGGCAAAAATTACAGAACGCTGCTACGATCCGTTAACACTACCTTTCGCTTCGTTCACTTACGCATCTAACCTTTCTGTAGAATAACCAATAAGGTCACTATTTGTCATTGTAGGGTGTCCTTGTGTGCCTCTCAGCAAGACCTAACCATCCAAGCAACTCTTTTGAAACAGGAAAATGAACTTAAAAAATGAGCGAGAACCGGTATCAGAGAAAAGGAGCAAAAGTAAAAAAAAATGTGTTATCCGCGTGAACGTACTTCTTCTTTTGTGTTTATGAGTGTGTTCACGCCGTTGATCGGTCACGTAGTACAAATATCGCGATATTTGGAGGGCCTGGGGCTTATTAATAACAACCACACAGCTCGATCGATCAGGTCAAGCTGCGGTGTGACAACCAGTCTTACCGAGGGGTATGGTATTCAGCTGCCTCCGTTTGGACTGGAAGCCGACCCCAAAAATAGTTGGGAAAACGCTAGGCAGATGATGTATTTAAATATTAACAGTAAAAAATGCGAAAGTATCGATGTCTGTGTTACTTTTTCACACCTAAACCACTGAATTAAAATAATTACAAAATATGACACCTTGGTTGCTTGGACCTGGAGTACGCTTTTCATCCTAGATATTTGTAATATTTGTAATGGAGTCGCGGGCAACAGCCACTCTGCGGTATTGTACGGTGCGTATGAGTGTCCTGCTGTTGTAATTTTCCTTAAACGCTCCTTGACGAAGTGTCAGAGCATGCATATGCATCGTGTCATATGAAATCAAAGCCAACGGAAATTCAAATAAATAAATAATGACTTCCTGGAGTAGCTCTGAATCTATAAGGGGAAACTCAGTGGAAAATATAGACAAGCCTTGACTGGGGTACCCGTTTTAAAATGGTCTAGCGTAGTGCGGAGTTTCAATCTTAAGCCTATCTTATCTGGATGGGTGACCATTTTTACATTTAAGACTCCTCCGTGCCTCGGATAGCAGGTTAAGCAATTGGTCCCGGCTGTCATTTGTGCATCTTTGACAGTCGTTACAAGTCGTCAGAAGCCCGACAGTCTGACAACCAGTCTTTCCAAGGGGTATCATTTTACCCAGTAACTGGGTTGTGGTTGTGGGTCAGATAGGCAGTTGCTCCATGTAAAATACTGGTATTTAGCTGCATGCGGTTAGACTGGAAGCTGACCCCAACATAGTTGGGAAAAGGCTAGGCAGGTGATGAATGCGTATCGTATCTCTAGTATTTAGTACAACTATCAACCGTAATTCATTAAAAAATTTAACAACAGTACTCAAAAAATTCCTGCACTCCTTCTCATTCTCTCTCATTCTCTCTCATTATGGATACATTATATTATTATCATATGGATTATATAGATACATTAAAATTATTAAACCCAAGTTCATTTTACCAAATTGAATGACTGTTTCATGAAACCATAAAATTTGAGGCCAATTACATTTGGGAACAATGTTTTAGCTTAGATTATACATTCATAGATAAAACTGAAGAATAGATAAGATAAATACTAATATAAAAATTCGAAAGTAAATCTAAACAGATTCCGATAAAATTTGACGAGAAGATATGGATGGCATCCTGGTGAAGGACATAGGCAACTTTACTAAAATGGCGTGACTTAGGCGATGAAAGTTTATATGGGAAACATGGTATTTCTTAAGTTAGGTTACATTAGTTACAATACGGGGTGATGAAAAAATTAACATGATTATTGAACTTTTCCTGCACTTCTTTAAAAGAGATTTAAGGAATTGGAAATATAGCATATTGGAAGTATAGTCCGGAACCCTATCTTAAAGTATTACTTATATAATTTAATTATATATAATATAAATCGGTCGATCCGCTAAAAAGTTATTGCAATTTGAAGTTAGAGTATTTCAAAATAATTGTGATATCATTAAAGTTAATTATTTTATTTATGGTTTTTTTTTTGTTGTGTGGGAATTCATCAAATAACTTCTCCCGCTCTGGGTGGAGCAAGATCAGACTTTTACTGACTAAAACCCACCCGTGTAACCTGTGTGCCAGTGGCGGCGGTATCTCTTTCGCACCCCTGGCAGGCATCGGCCCTTGCGGGCCCCATCGGTTTGTGCTGACATCTCTTTGATGCACGTGTGGAACACAACGCGCCCTCGAGCTGGGCTTGGTCTTTACAGGACAGGGAGCTACCCATTACTCGCCGTCCGCAAGCCCACGCCTACGGTGGCCAGGAATCGGCCCGTGGATTCCTGACGACCAGGGCGTCTCCTGCGGAGGCTAGGGCCGTGAGGGCGCATATACTGCCTTTCCCTCACGTGCGCCACCTTCGCGAGCATCACTGCTTCGCAGAAGGACGTGACGGCTACCCATGCACTCTCGCTGCGTACCATAGACTGGACCAGGGGCGGACGCGAGAGATCGCCGCCGCCGATCGCCTCCACGAAGACACGGCGGTGCTCCACCCAAGCCGGGCAGACCTCCACCGCATGCTCCACCGTGTCCTCAGGGCGATCTTCGCAGTGGAAACACCCGGGCGTTTTCTCCCGCCTTATGTGAAACAGGAACCTCCCGAAACAGACGTGTCCGGTGACGACCTGCGACAGGCGGAAGGTGAGGACGCCATGCTGCCTCTCATTATTATTATGGTGGAGTTAGATATTTAGACTCATAAAAATTATAAACAAAAATAAATAATTTGTATTAATTATGTTTTATTAATTATACCTTTTAAGTACGGCTGTCCAGGCTGAATGGATTTAGATGATATCAAATCAAACGATGATTTGCTAGAAATATCTATATTGTTTTGGCAAAGGTGAGATCTTATATGTGTAATTTGTATTCTGCACAGCAAGCAAGCGTGCTAATTTTAATTATGTATATTGAATACATACATTCTTATTACTAACTTTAAATGTTTAAGTTTCAAAAATTCCTTAATACTATAAGAACACCACTTTAGAAGCCATTCTGTCAATTTTGTCTTAAAAACATTAGGTACATCTGGTACCCGGATGTAAAAAAAATGCCCCCTTATTGTTAACATACGTTATTAAATAAGTACCAGTACGTTTCCGTGGGATAATTTCCGATATCCCCGCGGGAGAAGCGGCGGGCAGAAGCTTGTGTTTACATAATTTATATATATATAAAATTAACAGTCTTAAAATAACAATTATAATATGTACCAGTATATTGACTGTATATAATAGTTCATAAGTGCCCATGCAGGTTTATATGAAATAAAATATTTTGATTTGAATAATAAAGGAAGGGAAATTCGTCCGCATCGCTGTCTACAGCAAAAGTGCCCCCAAGGGTGCTTTGCCACGTTGTATGGCAAAGTTGATTCCCTAAGCAAAAAAGAAGTCAGTCTCTGATCACGTGAAGCTATGCGAACACGAAGTAATAGCGCAGAGAAGCGATAATTACAGTCACGAGTAGAAGGATGTCTATGGATATAACAGTTATCATCATCATCATTTCAGCCGAAAGACGTCCACTGCTTGACATAGGCCTCCCCTCATCGGTCCACCTTGTGGGAGGCCTTCCAACTTTACGTCTAACAGTAGACAACAGTATTTAAATCAAAACATTTTTGATGCACATTTAAATTGGTAGGTTGCTACTGATTATAACTTTTAAGTTTTGAGGAAAATGCATCAGCAATGCCTTGCGAAGCCTGTGTAGGTATGCTAGAGCGATACCGGTTGTGCTGTAGGTACCTGTTTTTGTTATCGTTACGTCATGTTCAAGTTGCTCAGCTGAAACATAACTTTGTACTTACCTATATGTATAGTATATGCATAAACAAACCTGCCACATGTTTTTCGGGCTCACATTTTGCTTACGGAACTTCATTTATTCGCTTTTTTAAGTATTCATTGTTACCCTTTTTTATTGAAATTATCACGCAGCTCTGTACCACGGGTCAGTACACAGGATCAATTTAAATTAGCTAGCAAAACTTTACAAACGAGATGGATAATCACGATTTCTTTTTGCGGTACTGTTGGTAACTACTGTTCAAAATCAAAGTCTTTTGAACGTCAAAATTTACAAAAAATGGAATTGATTCTAGTTCATCATCATCATCATTTCAGCCGAAAGACGTCCACTGCTGGACATAGGCCTCCCCCAGGCTCCTCCACTTCGACCGGTCTTGTGCTTCCCACATCCAGCGGATACCCGCGGCCTTCACAAGGTTCTAGTTGCCCCTTCTCAAAGGTAGTTTCGTCACAGATTAGTTTCGTAGGTACAGTTTCTTTTAAAATGCTTTATAATATTTTGTATAAATATATAATTTTATGTGAAGACGCACCTAGCATTTAATTACTGTACCACAATAGGTAACAAGAATTTAAAAAAGCAATGACAGGACAATTAATTATGTGATGTAACATATACATGGAACAGAGGCCAGGACATCAAGCTACCCCAATCTGTCAAATTTCTTTGATAGTTTTTCAACTTTACAACAAAAACATAAGGTTCATATTCAATTGGGAAAATTTGACAGTTTGGGATGGCTTGATGTGCTGGCGTCTGTAACTCTGTACTCACAAATATTGTAGAAGTATGAAATATCTATTTTAAACAAGAAATAATTTAGTGTGTGAGTTAAAGTAGGTAATCGCCAAATATAAAATCGTAAAATCAAAAGTTAATAAGCAACCACTTTGATTTTTTCTAGAAGTCTGAGTTCAGAAAGACTCTTATCTTGTGTTTGATTGGTTTATTATATTGATACACTAGCGACTGCGAAGTTTCTCTAGCCAATTTAATTTGACCTTGTAGTTATTGTAATCATACGTCATTGGGCACATACTAAGCGCCTTTATATCACAGCAGCGTGGTTTGTTGTCTCAAGTGTTACCAGTGACGTGAAAGGCAGTTGACCGTAACTACTCACTAGAGTACTAGGTATATCTCACGCGAATGTACTTACATGGTACATTCGCGTTCAAACCTAGTCCAAAACTCTATTCCAACTCGGTGAATGGCTTTGTTCACAGGTAAAACTTATAGCCATTGTGTCCCCGCCTGTCTCACGCCGACTAAAATAAAGTTGGTGAGCAGCGAGTGCGCGATGGCGATGAGCGATCCCGCGCTGGTAGTGTATGTACCAAGCGCGAGTCTTTCAGCGAGTGTTCTGCCCGCCAAGAGAGCGTCACTGAGCGAGTACTGTTCTTGTCGCTAAAAGAAATGAGTATTGGCGACATTTAGCGATCGACTTAATGTGTACCTTCCACGTTAACTTAATATAAATGTATCTGTTCTTGTTCACTTGTATCTATCTCTCTAGGTATGTACCGGAATCTTTGCACGCTATTTTCACCCACTTCAAAACGTCAGGTTAACTTGAAATTTAGCACACTTATCAAGGATCAATGACAATACAATAATTTAATCACTTTGTCCAATTTTGAAGACCAGGATCTTTTGGATTAGCAATTTCATATTTTTTTCGGAGACCTGCCTGATAACTACTACCACAAATTGCCCTCTCCCGGCTATTTTAACTTAAAACCCACTTTAACGGTCAATCGAAATAAAACGTCAAAAATAAGAAATAGAAAAAACGCTGTAAAACGCTGTAGCACGCTGTAACAGAAAACCGAAATAAAAAGCAGAAAATGTTGAACACCGTTAAAAGTTGTAAAAGATTTTTAAAAAATTGTTCGGTTTTCTGTTACAGCGTGCTTTAAGAATAAAGTGATAATGAAAACAAAAATTATCGTAAAAACGCGTGGGGTATTTGATTTCAATTAAGTACTACCCGAATGTTCTTTCTGTGGTAGGTACTGTTCGTTAAATTTTTAAGCATCTTAAAATAAAATAAAAAGTGGTATAATCAAACTAGGCTGGTGTCAGCAGTTGTTGAACGTCAAAAATTACAAAAGACACTCATCCAAAAAACGCCCACCCATCACCACTTCCTAGTGCTTTAGCTGGGAAGAAGAAGTGGTGCAACCAACTCCCCAGCAGCACAGCTGGCTATTATGTTGAAAGAACTTGATTATATACAATGGTAGGTACGTAATTAACGTTACCACACATAAAATTAAAATATTTCTGAATAAAATAGATTAATTGTAGAAGTCGCCAGCTTTTTTTTTAATAATGAGTTATATTGCAAGATGTAGTTCATCTTGCAATTTATCTCATCATATAAAATAAAAAAAACATTGTAATGAGTAGATTATGTCAACACTAAGTAAATGAACATAAAAATTAATTTATGCATTCAAATAAAAACAAACAATTATGTTAATTAAGATATGACCTGTCAGTAGGCAAGCAAATTCTGGTGAAAGAACACAAACATTGTCTTGAGTTAATCACAGCGACCAACTATTCTTATCGTTTAAGTAGTCGTTGATAGAATAGTATGCCTTTGCGCAAAAGGTTGGATTTTACTTTAGCTTTAAACGCATTAAAATTCAAATCTACCAAAGAAGAGGGAAGCTTGTTATAAAAGGTTATCAAGACCAAGACTTAAGTTTTGAGTTTAGCTGCAGGATTTCTGACAAATGTGTGCACTGACTGGACAGGTCCACTCAATCTGTGTGGTTCATTCCTCTAAAGACCATTTCAGACACCAATTTTCATGGTCTTCATAGTTATAATCTAATCCAGATTATGTTTGGATTTTAAAAGATAACCTACCTCTGAGTTTGTTTCGGCCTTTCTCGCGCCGACCGCCGCGCCGACCTCATGTAGTATAAAAATGTGATTGACATGTAAAAGTAATTATATACAAACATATTTACAGATATAAAATCATTTACTAAATTAAGTAATTGTTATAAATACTTTCATGACAGATATTGGTAAAAGTAGTCATACCGTAAAAAGCGCCCCACGCCTCATTACCTGCGACAAAATATATTTTTTGTTATTTACTCTATTCTTATTGAATATTAATTTCTACCTTTTAGTTAGGTTTTCTATTAAAACGTGTTTTTTATTTATTATCTTTATATATTATTATAATATATATTACAGGCAATCTTTTGTACATTTCTTAAGCGAGTCGTTGATGGTGCCTAACGTAGGAATGCACTGTAGGCCGCGACTGTACTTATTGTAAGGCCTTCAGTGGGCTGTCATGGTTATCAAACACCAGTTGGTTTTGCGTTGCTTGACAGCAATCCGTATCAAATCAATAGTAAATATGTAAGGCGTGAAAATTCTGTCTGTTTGTCTCTCGTCAAGTGTTTACATTTGTAGATTATCGCTGAGATAAGCTTGAGGGTTATCTGGTAACTATTGGTTAACATTAGTTCGGCCTTCGGTTCTGATTACCTGCTAGTAAATAGGTAATATCAGCCGACTAGGATTTTGGTAAAACTGTTGGGATAGGTTTCGAGTCTTTGCGCCTGACGTTAAGTAGTTTTTTATTAAAATAAAACACAATTCTTATTAAAAAACAAAGCAATAAGCTGGAACAATATGCTGTTTAACAGTATAATTCTATCTGTCCTCTTATGTTAAGTTTTTTTCATTAGGTACCTATCTAAGTAGGTATAGGGAGTGATATTAAAATTCCACGCTATTTCGAAAAACTTTACGAGTGGTACGCCACTTCGAAAACACATTGAGTCGAAAACTGCTATATCGAATGACGTCGCGAACACGCTGGTTCGGGAGTTCGATTCCTAGACAAATTTAGATTGGAATATGCTATTTGCAACAGTGGATATCGATACCAAAAGTTTCGTACTAGCGTACCATACGAAAGGTTATTAGAATCAGCTTGTTCGCGACAACGTCATTCGATATAGCGGTTTTCGACTCTATGTTTTTCGAACTGGCGTACCACTCGTAAAGTTTTATGAAATAGCGTGCATCGTAATAGCGTCTTTCGAACCTTCATATCACTCCCATTACAAGATGTATTGCGGATTCGCATGATTTACAAATCATAAACAACGTTGAAAGGTGCATTTTTAGTTTGAAATAAACGATTTGACTCTGACTTGCGAGTAGGTAACTCTTGCCAAGGAAGTACGAAGGAAGAAAATGAGGGTATCCATTAGTAGTTATCATCTTTTATTAAGGAAAACTTCTCGTACAGTCTCTCATGCACCACTAAACCCAACAGCAGGGAAAAACCTATGAATACATGAAGAAATAGGTTACTAGATTTACCGTTACCTAAGTTGAGACTGTCCTTGTTAGGTATACTTAGACTGCCGTTACATTATTTATGCTATTACGTTACATGAAGCTAAGTATTCTAGAAAAACATCTTATGTGGAATATATTTATACTAGCTTCCGCCCGCGGCTTCGCCCGCGTGATAGTCGGAAATTATCCCGCGGGAACGTACTACCGGGATAAAAAGTATCTTATGTATTACTCTGGGTTATAATCTATCTGTGTGCAAAATTTCATCCAAATCCATTCAGTAGTTTTTGCGTGAAAGAGTAATAAACATCCCTACAAACAAACATAAGTAAGGATTTATAGTGACTCCTTTTGTATATATTACTACATACCTGCAAAGAATCTTGGAGATGCATTTCAAGTGTTGTGACACTCTCGCGGCTGTCCGAGGTTGTTTCTATGGTATCTGGGCACACAAACCATGTCGAGGTGACCTGTGTATGGGCCATGCGACCCTAATTACATGTAATTTAACTAACTGTGCCCTTTTGTTCCACCCGCGTGATAAGCTTCATTTTATTTATTTATTCATTTAGTATCTCCGATTAAAAACACATTGTTTTATACAACTGTCCTTTGCTGGCGACTCGATAAATAACTTTCAAGCCAGTCATGCGCCTTTCCTCTTATGCCGTATTTCTCCATATTGCAAAGCAAGCGAGTATGTGGGACAAAATCAAATGCTTTGCTCATGTCTAATAATACGGACAATACTAACATTTGTTTTTATTGAGGGCTTCAGATATCAGTTTGACCAAAGCAAAACAAGCAAGCGAAGTCGAACTATTCTTCCTGAAACCAAATTGGTTCTCAGTAAGAATGTTGTTTTATTTAAAAAAGCTGTTTATTTCTACGTACATTGCCTTTTCAAAAATCTTTGCCACGTAATCGGTCTGGAATTGGTTATATCCATGCGATTACCTTTTTTGTTTATCGGTTTTTAACTATGGATTGTTTTAATCTAGTAGGAAAGGTTTCTGTCTCAAATGACAGATTAATTATATAGCTAAGAGGTAGGTACTGCTATGCTTTTGCTTCTTAACTTTATTATATTTGTGGTAATTTTATCGTATTCAGTAGCATTAGTATCGTTTAAAGAGTTGATAATTTTAATAATGTCTTGTTCATTTACTGGAGTCAAAAAGATACTGTCAGTGTTAGTGGTTAAAGTCAATGTTACTCACGTTATTATTATTGCTAAAGTTAAACTTTTGAGTCATTTCTATAAAATAGTTATTGAATTGATTACATATGTCATTAGGATCTTTAATTATTTTGTCATTTATTATTAACTCTTTGATGTCATTTTTATAATTATCGTTATTATTTATAGTATTTTTTATTACAGACCATGTCGCTTTGCATTTATTTTTAGAATTATTTACATGCTTTTTGTTGTTTAATAATTGTGATTTTGAAATACATGTTTTTAAAATTCTTGAATAGGTCAGGTATCTTTTCTTATGATACTTTTTGCTTAGGGCATCGTGTTGGCAATTATAATATAAAAGTTTTGAAGTACAGTCGCCAGCAGGTCAAGCTATCCCAAACTGTCAAATTTTCCCAATTGTACATGAACCTTATTCCTTGGTTATAAAGTTGAAAAACACAAAGAAATTTGACAGATTGGGGTAGCTTGTTGTGCTGGCCTCTGTACATTACTTTTATTAATGTCCGTTGCGCTCTTTCAACATCGTGTGTTACGCCAATTCACCCAAATAGAAATACAATATATTATTACCTTTGTATTAACTCCATGATTATTACAGATTGAACTAGCGACATAAACACTTCATTCAGAAGATTTTTTCCCAAGCTACTCCTTGGGACTATAATGTGTCATAATGTTTTAAAAATCCAAATAAACGTATTCTTGCAGTAATTTGTTGAATTTGAGATTACCAGGACAGGCTTTGGTCCAACATTATACCTAAGTACTTGACGTGGTTAACTTTACTGATGGTTGGACAATTGCAGCCGTAATCAACCGTCCTCCTACACTCATGTATTGTAGGTAATGTTGAAATTAGGTTCTGGTTGGACATTTTTGGATATTGAAAAGCAGATATAATTAGTTTTGCTCTTGTGCCACTTTCACCATACCTTTTTCTGTGTTGGTTTTGGTTTCAGCCCAGGTTGAGCCAGTGAAGACGATTGCGGTATCGTCGGCACATTAGGCACAGTTAACGTTTATATGGAGTGCAGAAAGATAATATTTTTATTAAATATGGCATTCGTTCAAACTTGATTTTTATAAATTATGGTCGAATTTCGACCACTGGTCTAAAATAGTACCTTAAATGTTCAGAGAGACGAAACCATTTTACATTTTGAGGGGTACTTTAAAATTAAATTAAGATCCCTACTAATATTATAAATGCGAAAGTAACTCTGTCTATCTGTCTCGCTTTCACGCCTAAACCGCTGAACCGATCGTCATGGAATTTTTCAGAGATATAGCCTGGGATATGGAGAAGGATATAGGCTACTTTTTCCGCGATAACCAACAAACACGCGGGAGGAGCCGCTGGCAAAAGCTGGTACAAAATATTTACATAATTTGTACGACTGACGGAGACTAGCATTTTTTAGTAATTGAAAAATGTTTTTCTATAATATGTCTCTTTTTGGATACTGTACAAGCCATGCATTAAGGCATGTTTTTTTTCACCAGTAATTCATTTGTTTGAGTTGCACATAACTTAGCGAAATAGTCAATGCAACAGCTGACGGGATTCGAACTCACGAAGTCAAACCTTCTGACTGGCCGATCTGCGCGTATTGCCTCTTTCGTGCATTACATTTTTAGATATCTTGTGAATTTGATACTAACTTCTTCTACATAAAACTCTCTTTTGTAAATGAATAGACTATTTTGGTGTAGAATAAATATTGTCCTTTTTATCTAACATTCTACTCACTAACAACTAGCTTATCTGATAGGTGTTGACCTTCTTCTTCTTCTTGGCGTTTCGATAGCAAAACGTTCAAACATCTTTGGAGCAAACTTCAGCTGCGCAAACTCCGCTCACTGACGCAGGCATTAAGATCATTAAATGCGTTCAAATCCCAAAGAAGAAAGCTATTTCGGTTTATCCTCACTTTTCAATTTTCCAGGCAACTTTTCTTCCTATAAAAGCCTTATTAGGACTAATCAAACTTTTAAATACTACTAAATCTGTCTGGTTGTATTCAAGTGCTGCGCTTACGAACGAACATCATTTAATTTTGGTTTTAGATTGTAAAGTGCATTGACATCAACAAAGATGCATCATCATAGAGATAAGATCAGTTTCTATTAAGTAACTTCCCGTGGCGTCGCCCGCGTGGTTATGAATTTCATGGACTTTAATATTTTTTCCCGGAACCTTTATAATTTTCCTCAAATAAAATTAGCCTAAGTAATAACATCGACTATCAGCCAGTGAAATTTTCCGTTAAAATCGGTCCAGCTGTGTTTTGTAGTAGTATAAATATCGTATATACTTTCATATGCATTTAGTAAACAGCTATTATTTTGAGATTACAAACATACACTTCACGTCCAATTGTTACCTCCCAGAATTTGAACCCACAACCGGAGAGCCGAGACCTTAACCACTGGGCCATCACGACATAGGTAGGGTAAGTACATACATTATTTTAATTAATTTTATCAGTGACGAAGTGAACACGTGAGGTTCCATTTATATTTACCGTTTTTACATCATTTTATGTTTAAATCTTCTCAAATAACCTGCACGATTAATATTTTCCTCTTTGATTTCGTTTTTATAACCTTAACTTTTAACAAAGTAGTTGGATTACTTTCGTTGATGCACCCACTACTGTTGGTTTATTGGCAATAGCAAGTTAATAAGATATGACGTCATAGGTGCAAGGTACGGATAATGCAACTTTGTTGATGTCAATGCACTTTACAATCTAAAACCAAAATTAAATGATGTTCGTTCGTAAGCGCAGCACTTGAACAAAACCGGATAGATTTAGTAGTATTTAAAAGTTTGTATTAGTCCTAATATGGCTTTTAGAGGAAGAAAAGTTGCCTGGAAAATTGAAAAGTGAGGATAAACTGAAATTCCTTTTTTTTTTGATTTGGACACATTTAATGATTGCGTCAGTGAGCGGAGTTTGCGCAGCTGAATTTTGCTCCAAAGATGTTTGAACGTTTTGCTATCGAAACGCCAAGAAGAAGAAGAAGAAGGTCAACACCTGTCAGATAAGCTAGTTGTTAGTGAGTAGAATGTTAGATAAAAAGGGCATTCTTTATGCTACACCAAAATACAGTCTACTCATTTACAAAAGAGAGTTTTAGGCAATGTAGACGAAGTTAGTATCAAATTCACAAGATTAGAATGTAATGCACGAAAGAGGCTATAAGCGCAGACCGGCCAGGCAGAAGTCTTGACTTCGTGAGTCCGAATCCGGTCAGCTGTTGCATTGACTATTTCGCTAAGAAATGTGCAACTCAAACAAATGAATTACTGGTGAAAAAAACATGCCTTTTTTTTTTTTTTTGGGTGGGAAATCATCAAATAACTTCTCCCGCTCTGGGTGGAGCAGGAGGGCGTGTCAGACTTTTACTGACTAAAACCCACCCGTGTTCCTTCAGTAGCCCTTAAGCCAGGGGCTGTGGTGTCTCTTTCGAACAAACCCGCACCCCTGGCAGGCATCGGCCCTTGCGGGCCCCATCATTTTTTGTGCTGACATCTCTTTGAGGCGCGCGTGGAACACAACGCGCCGTCGACTTGGGCTTGGTCCTTACCGGACAGCGAGCTACCCATTACTCGCCGTCCGCAAGCCCATGCCTACGGTGGCCGGAAATCGGCCTGGGATTCCCGACGCCCAGGGCGTCTCCGTATCCTGTGGCGGCTGGGGTCGCGAGGGCGCATATGCTGCCTCTCCCTAACGTGCGCCGCCTCCCTCTTCGCGAGCATCACTGCTTCGCTGAAGGAGGTGACGGCTCCCCATGCCCTCTCGCTCCGTACCATGGCCTGGACCAGGGCCGGACGCGAGAGATCGCCGCCGCCGATCGCCTCCACGAGGACACGGCGGTGCTCCGCCCAAGCAGGGCAGACCGCCACCGTGTGCTCCACCGTGTCCTCAGGGCGATCTTCGCAATGGAAACACCCGGGCGTTTCCTCCCGCCCTATCCGAAACAGGAACCTCCCGAAACAACCGTGTCCGGTAAGGACCTGCGTCAGGCGGAAGGTGAGGACGCCATGCCGCCTCTCAAGCCACTCCTCAAAGAGGGGACTTACCGCCGCAATCAGGGCGTGCCCAAAAAAAAAAAAAAAAAAACATGCCTTGATGCATGGCTTGTACAGTATCCAAAAAGACACATATTATGGAAAAACGTTTTACAATTACTAAAAACTGCTAGTCTCCGTCAAAATAAAAGGAACGTTTGATAGATTCAATTTATTTGCAAAATTTTTGGTAAAAGAATAATCATTGCTATGGCAATGCTGATGACAACGATGCAAACGAATTTTTTGATGACCTATGATGCGAACTTTTTTTAAAAATAAATTATGTAAGTAAATATTTTATATTTTAATTTAATTTAAAATTAGGTATCTCTCTAAATGTAAAATGGGTTCAAGTCTCTCTGAACATTTATAGTATTTGTCTATACTAGTGGCCGCCCATGCAGTGGTCGAAATTCGACCATAATATATTACAATTTCAAGTTTGAACGAATGCCATGTTTTATACAAATATTAGTTTTCTGCACTCCATATAAACGTCAACTGTGCCTAATGTCATACTCCTCCGTCTACGTACAAAGTTTTTGCTTCACGTACAGACGCCAGCACATCAAGCTACCTCAAACTGTCAAATTTTCCTAATTGAACATGAACCTTATGCTTATGTTATAAAGTTGAAAATCTATGAAAGAAATTTGACAGATTGGGGTAGCTTGATGTGCTGGCTGTCTGTACATATATCGATTATTTTAATTTCGTTAGCTTAAATGTTACTTAACTTTACTAAGCATGCTATGGTAGCATGTTATGGTACCTAAGTACTATCGTATGGGTTCGGCGTACTTACAAGTTAAGTGCAATGTTTAGCAGTAGTTCATCATTTTAGCCGAAAGACGTCCACTGCTGGACATAGGCCTCCCCAAAAAGGGGGTTTTGCCATAATCACCACGCTTGGCAGGCGGGTTGACGATCATAGTATGGTGGTAAAATGCATAGAAAACGCTGCTGCCCATTCTCTAGTAAGTCCCTTAGTCGTCTTCTACGACATCTAAGGAAAGAAATGGGATCGTGCTATTCTTTTACGTCCGGCACCACACAGAAGCAGTCGTTACGTCGATATAACTTAATTGCAGGAACTTCCCAATAGTTTTCCGGATTTATAAAGTTGAAATTAAGTTTTGCCCGCATACCGAACTCTGCCACCGCTACTTGAAGCATTCGGTATGCGTGTCAGCATAAAAACAAAAGTTTATTATTTAAACAAACAAATTAAAGCTTAGTAAGTACAAAAATGAATCGACTCAAAAAATATACACGAAGTAGGTAGGTAGGAAGTCGAAAATTACTTAAATTTCAGATGTCGGTGTTTTTGGTTTCGTCATTTCGTTGGTAAGACTGGTTATCTGACTTTTGAGCTTCTCGCTACCCGTAACAACTGTCAAAGATCTAGGACTGACAGCCGGACCCGGCCCGCCGAAGTTCCGGGGCCCGGAGGAGTCTCGATGTGCATATCACCAAGCTATCTCGTACAATGGACTATGAACCGATCGCGGCAATCCCATAACATAAAAAACTGTCACATTTTCTACCAAGATCCAAACTCTATAGATACTATAGTTACTTTCTGTGCCTAGTATTCTCTGTGGGCCGCCAGTCTGCTTCATTGCATTATCTAATAAGCGCACTGTGGGAGGCGTCCCGGCGTCTCGTGGCCCGTGGGCCGCTTCACGACCCGCATCTATTTGGGACTGATGGCTATCATCCATCACTCCGTCTGGCCTGCTAAATCAAACCGTCTGGTTGGTATTGTCATTTATAAGGAGGGCAGTAGATTAGCGTGATTGGAAGACGTTAAGTTATGAGATTTTATCAGTGAGTTACGAGTTGTTGGTAGCGGGCTCGAACCCAGGCGGCGGGCGCTTTACTTTGTGTGAATGTTGAACATAACGGTTAAGGAAAACATCTTGAGGAAACCTAGAATCAATAATTCGAAGTTATGCGGCATCTACCATCCCGCACTGGGCCAGCCTGCTGGATTACGACCCACTCCCTGTCTCCCAGAGGAGGTCTGTATCCTAGCAGTGAGAACATTATATGCTGCTCATGGCGAGTCGCAGCCGTCAGCACTGGACCACCACTGCTCTCGGCTACATACTGATGTTATTATTATGGAAGTCCCTTTGTTGTATGTATATTGTATGACTTTCTGAAGTTATTTTGTAGTTTTCTTGCAAGCAACTAGCCCAAGTCTTCAAAAAACTGTGGTGTTCCTAAGCACGCACGTTTCGGAGATTCTTTTCAAAACCATATTTTGGACAAGCTGATTAGGTACTTTACTTAGGTAGACAGATCCCTATCTAACGTGTAAACACCGTGATAGCGAATACAATAAGAAATCTGTCAATCTTAAGATGATCTAAATAACAATCCCAAAAAGATAATATTTACAACAAAATGAGAAATTTACATGGAATCTTATCTGAAGGTAACATCGTCATGAGCGTTTGATGATGTCACTCGTGATGGAATTTTACTCAATCTCTATCAAATCATAATACAACTCAAGGCCTTAGGTTTCTTTCAAGGATTTTCACCTTCTTTCACTGAAGAAAAGTCACTGAGAAAAGTACGAGTAAAGATTTCTTATAATATGAACTGAAAAAGTCACGGCACAGATTTGATCTTGTCTAGTACGAATAGACCAGTGATAGCCCAGTGGTAACGGCCGCGAATTACGAGTTGTAGGTTCTAGGTTTGAACCCAGACATGCGCTTTGCTTTGTGTAAATTATTTAATCACCACTGCTCTCAAAACGGTGAAGGAAAACATTGTGAGGATACCGGCATGTCCTAGAACCAAAGATTCAAAGACATGTTACATCTACCAACACAGACTGGGCCGGCGGCAGCCGAAGTACTAGTCCACATCGCTGTCCGTCGGAAACGTGCCCAGAAGACTGGCAGCATTGTCACGTTGAATGGCAATGCTAATTCTTTGGCCAAGTGGTAGCCCCTGTTTCTTTCGTAACACCATTAAATGATCATCAATATTCCAGGAGAAAATACCTTTTGAATCTTAAGTAACTTGTGACAGTACATACACACACAGATCTTGCTAATTTGTTTTGTCGACTGTACCTTAACAAGCATTTTCGCATACTTGTATAAGGAGCTGATTAGCGAAATGTATACAGTGTTAGAACAATCTCAGGTTTGCATCTGAGATTGGCTAGAGCGAGGCATAATATACTTATCAATTACTAGCTTCTGCCCGCCGTCGTAAGTCACCATAATGTACTAACTAATATAATAACAGCAACATTTAATAAAACTTTCGGTATTCTACTGATGTCCCCGTTAACCAGATGAGACAGATCTAAGCTCTCCTCGGATAGAGTAGGTACCTTCACCAACTTTTGTAAGAACATCGGAGAATTCTTCAGCACGTATATTCTCGCCAAGCTGATGTCAGATGATGATGGTCAAGCGTAGTCTATAAACTTGCGACCATGAGTCGACCTAGTTCCTCGCGTCACCACAGCAAGTGTTTGCCGGAAATCACCACTGAAGAGAATTGTGACAACACCACTCATGTCTTGTTTCCTGCGGCTGTCCTGCTGGGTTTTGTTTACAGCTTCCACTGCTTTCCTATTTGCCATAATGCATTCATCCTATAGGATAAAATTCAATCCCTAAGCACGCCCCTCTAGCCACTGTTGCACGACACTCCAAAAACAGGTGTTTCGTTGCTACACTATTAAACATGGCGTGCGCTGTTTTGCCACCAAGAAGCAATATGACAGTGATTCTGGACGACGATTTAAATTTTGCTGATGGTATAATCAGCCTATAATGTTCCCACTGCTGGGACATAGGCCTTCCCTGTGTGAGTGGCAGTGAGTCGTTTTACACCACGCGGGCCTAGTGCGGATTGTTAGATGTCACAGATTTTCGAAGTTTTGTTTCAAAGACATGCCGGTTTCCTCATGCTGTTTTACGTCATTGTTTTGAAAGCAATGGCGATGAAATAACACAAAGTAAAGCTCTTGTGTAGCGGACGACAAGAGCGCGTCCAGCACCCATATTCGTCAGAGACAATCTCCCACTATTCTGCAGTCCTTTAACTAGACAAGCGTTAAGCCCTAAAAGTTGTTTCCGAGAAAATGGCAAAAAACGCGCGAATCGTTATTTCTTAAAAGCTGTGAGATACTTACGTTACTGGTTGTAGAAAACATCAATTGATATTTATTTCTGTTTATCCTAAAGAATCCTTTCCAGTTACTAATTGTTGGACACATCAAATGATATTTCTTTCTGTTTATCCTAAATAATCCTTTCCAGTTAACGGCCTACAAACTCTCATATCTTAGGAACTATTTTAATTGTATAAATGTTTGTTAGACAAAAAGATAGAGAATTGTGAACTCTCTTAGATTCTATGAAAAAACAAAAATTGACCAAGTGAGGGTTAACTCCTTTCTAGTCAAAGGACGGCACTATTGTTGACGTGCGGTCCCTCGGCTCCCTGCTATCTGAGCCGATTGTTTCCGCTGGCAGCATATTATCACCACGCACCCGTGAATGCGTACGTGTTGTGGGTACAATTCACACACAGTGATTTCTTTCTTGAGTCTTGTTCGCAGATTTCAGTTTCTATTCTTAGTTATTGCATTTTCGGTGGCAGTATTGTGGCTGAATATCCAGGTTCTTTTTTGTAGATGGCATCTCGCATATAACCTAGAAGGTTGTCGGTTGCTTAACTGGACTTGCCTGTGGCTGCCTCTATTAATGTAAACCTTCGGTCAGGGCTTAAAAAAACTTTAAACTAAAACGCTTAGGGCATACCCTATGGGGCATACCTTGGCTTAGGGCGACGCTGGGGTAGGGGAGCGCATCGGACCATTACGGCGAACAAGGCTCAGCGGCGCGGACTGGTTCGAGCAAGGGTCGGGGTGGACATAGATTGGGAGGTCGCAGCGGGCCTCGACGGATGGAAGGACGGCGGTCTGTGTTTCTGTATTTAGCGTGCTGGTGAACTTGCTACACTCCTGGAGGATGGTTGTAGCGTTGTCGGTAATGGATCCGGTACGCCTCGGTTTTCGACTCTTAATAATGCGGGAGGGACTGTAGCGGGGGGCTGTCGCAATCGGATTCAGATAGGATTCGATTATTGAGGTTTATAGCCGACTGTACCAAGTGCCGAAAAATGGCACGTCTTTTTCTTACGCTCTCAGTCAAAATAAAATATGAGACAAAATACTGCAGACGTCACATGTAATGGCGTTATATTTAAGTATTGAAGGAAATAAAGGTTATACAAATACAAGAGGGACTTCGACAGTTTTCCTTATTTGTGCAATGACCTCGCACGTGCTCACGCGCGTGGAAAAATATCAAAATATAAACGTAGGGAATGATATCTTCATTAAAATCTCGTTTGCATGTTTAGATACCCAAAATTGTCCACTTCCGAATGCCAGAAGTGTACTCGGTACAGTCACCGACCACATCGACTTAAGTAATTGAACGCGAGAATGGAATTTGTAAAGTAACTTTTTTGGTTGGTACCTTATAATTATATAATATTTTCAAGATATTTATGTGAGTTTAATGTGTATAGAGACGTGGGTACACCGTGCACCCTAATTGCGTAACGTACTATTAATCCAGAAACTGAATGATTTTGAAGGTTAATCCATTATTTCCCAATTACCCTCTGGTTAACCTGTCGTCCAGAGGGATAATTGCGTAACATACTAGCAGTAGGAATGGCTTTCATTTTTTGACAGTTTAACAACATTCATAGCGTTAGATATGTTGTTGAGCAGACAAATTGTTCGAACTTATGAAGCAATGGATTAGCAATATCCTTTAAAATAATTCAGATAGTGTGTTACACCGCTAACGTGCAGGTAGTGTGTTGCACAGCTAGCGTGCAGGTAGTGTGTTGCATAGCTAGCGTGCAGTTAGTGTGTTATACAGTTAGCGTGCAGATAGTGTGTTGCACAGTTAGCGTGCAGATAACTAGTATGTTACACAGTTAGTTTGGATAATACAGGATGCGTCTAAAACTATATGTACTACAAACTGTTTTAGCGAACGATTTATATAGAAGAACGATACTTATAACTTGCTTATACTTTTATTTTCACAACTGTTCTCTTCGACTGTCCAACAACGAATGAATCCTACATCATTTTACCATTTTTAATACATTAAAACACATTTATGTCCCCACCCAGAAACAACGGCTCGGTGACGTTGCTTCTGAGTGTTGCCATCGTACAATTACACATTAAATTGTCTGATTTGTCATAATATAAAAATATATCTACAAAAGACCGTTAAAATTCATGATAAATTTAAATAATACATTTTTTTTTAAACGAAATCAATGAAATCACGACTGATTTACTTGTGAAATTACAGGAATCAGTCACTTACATTAGTTTGTAGAAAAGTGGTCTCATTTGCTGTAAACTAGTTATAATAGATTGTTCAGTGACTGTTTTGTTGAAGGTTTTTGCAAACTCGGTGTAGGTACTTGTACAGTTTGATATTTATTAGTGATGCAACGAATACTATTTTTACGAATACGAATATCAAACCTAATATTCGGCGAATGTGAATACGAATATCTCGCCATAAAATACTAATTTATTTGATGAATTTCTATTCTTCTAATAATAAAAATTTGTAATAGGTAAAGATAATATAGATAAAATTTGTACATTTTCTGCACCCTAATTGCGTAACTCACGATTCATCATAATCTGTATCGCTTTGAAACGGATTGTTAAACCATTGCTTCATATGTTCGAAAAATGTGTCTGTTCGACAACATAAATAACGCAATGAATATTGTTTAACTGTGAAGACGAAACCAATTATGATCAATCGTAAGTTACGCAATTAGGGTGCTGGTTTTAGGCGATTTCAGTATTGATGTTCCCAGCCGTTGAAAAAGTCTTTCCGAGGCGACTGTACTTCGGTGGCTTCAGTGAAAAATATTTTTGGGCGATTTTTGTCAGACTTATGGAAAATGGAAATCTTGTCGCCAAAAGGCCAGTGGATCAGCAGTCGGCAGAGTTTTTAGTTTGCGAATCCCCTGTAAAAAAGCATTTTGAAATTAAATTTTACTTTTACCATACTATGTAGATGACAAAGAGTACCCATTCTATTACCCAACTTTTCTAACTTTTTTCATACTCACCAGAAAATATTGAAGTTGGCTCTTCCATTTCGGCCTCTTCAGTTATTTCTTGGCATACTTGCCAATTTCCTCTACTTGTCGACGGTTGAGGTTCTTCTGGAGGTCTTGTCGGTCTTACGGCCTCTCTGTCATCAACAGCAGCGTTAAGAACTAATCGAGTGGTTTGAGCGACCACTGTTGAGCTGAAAATCCTTGTTTTGAATCGTGGGTCGAGGATCGTTGCTAATAGATAAGTTTCATCACTTTCCATAAACGCAAATCTATTCGAAAGTCCACTGAATAGGGAGTTTGCCAAATTTTTTACATCAGGATGAGAAGAAGGATCATTTGAAATTTTATTGAGGCAAGATTTAAGACTTCGTATTATTGGGATTGCTTAAGATAACGTCGTTGATTTTTTGCTTAGCTCTTTAGTAGCTTCTTCAATATTGTCCAGAATATCAATGATTTGGCTCATAAGAGCCCATTGCCTTGCTGTGATTTCATGACGACAATTTGGTAGAGATGGTAAAACATCTTGAATCCCTATGCGTTGTTCATGTAATCTCTTCAACATCTGATATGTTGAGTCCCATCTAGTTTCAACATCTTGGAACAAAACATGTACAACAACATGTACAAACAAAACATACTTCGGTATATTGTTAGCTTGTTGAGAATCTTTCAGTTGTTTGAGTGCGGAGGTTGAGTGATTAAAATGAGTAATAACTCCCCTGCATGTGGTTAACATTTCGGTTATGCGTTCTTGACCAAACAAATTTTTTTTTAGCGCTAATTGGATGCTGTGTACCAAACAAGAAATATGTTTAAGATTAAGATCAAGCACATCATTTGCTTTAACCATATTCCGTGCGTTGTCCGTTACAACTGCTGCAACTTTACCCAATAGCTGTCATTCCAGAAACATCATATGCATATTGTGGGCAATATTTTCTCCTGAATGTGAGTCGCCTTCAAAAGGAAACACTTAAGATTTGAGTAGGAAATCTTCACTGACACCATGTCCAGTAAGACTTATAAAATCATTGACTTGTGAGGAAGCGTCACTGGTCCACATGTCTGTTGTGACAGAGAGATATGGGGTCTTTGTTAACTGCTCCTTCAATTTTATTTTAACACGTTCATTAATATCCTTTTTTCATTTATATAAGTTGTTTAGCAATCAAATATGTGATTTTGACAGCTCGAGGATCAGCAGTTTCATACG